>OZ005760.1:21821844-23021844 GCA_963930825.1 Silvanus unidentatus
TGTAACAACACCCCCGACAACTGTTCCACCACCAACAACAACAAAACTTCCACCGAAATCCCGCTGTTATTCCGAATGCCAAGACAACACCATCTATTTACCCGATCCAGGCAATATCAACAAATACATTCGATGTGTTAATGGTGAAGAAGTATCCGAATTTTGTCCAGGGACATTAGTATTCGACATCAATTTGCACATGTGCCAATTAGACAGTTTAGCCGAAACTTTAATTATAACAGTATAATATTAAACACTTACCTAAAATACATTTTCAACAATGAAGCAACTGAATGTATATCTTGTAAAATATCTTCTGTATATAAATTCGGTATGCGATCTTCATCAAAGGCGTTCCGAAGTTTTTGTATATTCGATGTAACACCAGACAATCTAAAAATACACCTTGAAATTTCTCAAAGAAACTCTAGTTCGTTACCTACCTGTAAATACCATCCACAATACCATGAGACTCTATAAATTCGGCACAACATTTCAATACCATCGGTATATCGTGGCCTGAATTCAATAAATGTTCACCTAAATCACAGCCAAAAACGCGCTCCTTCAATATACCCGATTGCTTTAAACGTCTACGTGATGGTCGATTCAATATAAAACTGCGAAAGAATGTTATTAATTTGCCATGTTTCCTCAACACCGGCTTGATTGGTGTCAACGCCAATGAACTGTAAACAATAAACCCAATCAATTCCATCAAAAAGTGAAACACACAATCATGTACACACATACCCCACAACGGGCGGCGGCAATGGCATATTTCTCGGCACTTTATCACCGATAATATGCACACAATGTTGCGGAAAGAAGCCGACTTGAAAGCCTCTTTTGCCACGCCACCACATCGATTCACCCGGACTGGCCATATCAATAACTGAGATCATATCACCAACTTCCAAATTCAATTCGTCTCGAGCCTAAACAGAAAACACCAACATTTTTCTTTCACTTTTTACCAAATGTAACAATGTTACCTGCGAAACGTATCTACGGACACTGTAAGCAGCCGCCACTGCGGGCGTATTTATCGAACGACTCTCTTCACTTGGCACCAAAAGTCGGTGGCCCTTGTTATCCATTTGTAGCCAATTCAAGACCGGGCCACAGTTTACCGAATTGTCCGCTATGCTACTGAAACGCTCCAAGTACGATATTAACGTGGCCTGCAAATCAAGTGAAAGACAACACATTATACGCTTAGTTAATCAATTATATAACAAAATGAATTTATTCATAGAACACGAATTTATTGTATAATATTTTGTGTGTAAATAAGAGAATTTTATCGAAATTGTACTCTTTCTATGCAACTTCCTATTTACACAAAAACATCAAAACATTAACCTTATTTACAAGTACTTTGTTTTTAGAAAATCCATATGGGTTAATGAACTTACAAGTACTTGCAAAAATCAAATACACATCTCAGATTTACTCATATTGATTGAGTTTTTAGTAAATTACGTGCCAGATTAAATGGAAACCGGATATTAGACTTTCCACTTAACCCCAACACGAAAATTATTGATATAAAAACTCACTTCCAAATCTTCTACATTCGATGTGAGACTAGACAATTCAGGCAATTGACTAATCTTCCTATCGTAGATACATTGATGCAATTGATCGTCGAGCATTCGAAAATTCTCCACATTTCTTTGCAACAGCCAACATTCATCGCCCGACGTAACTTGCACCATAAACCATTCGGTGTCTTCATCATTTGCTGCAAAAAAAAACACCACGATAACAAACAGAAATTATGATATAAATACTGAATACTTACTGTGTTGCGAATGCAACGATTGGTCCATGTTCGTCTGAAGTGTGACGGTGAGTTGGGGCAACTGTACCCGTTCATAATGGAAATGGGCACATTCCTCCAATTTGGGGAAGCGACAGGGCTCTGTGCCGGCGACTGGCGCCCCATTTGCCGCCTCCGATATCTGCATATCGTATACTTCAGTGCATAATGTCTGAAAACACATAAAACCAAACATCAGAACAACTTTTCATCACTGCACAATAAAAATACTGAACACTTGAAATAATAAATAGGAAATTTATTGCATTTTTACATGCATTTAAATCATTCATAAAATAATACTTCAACCGCCTTCATATTTTATATACGATCTCCGCTATATTTAGAATTATTAAAATCCTTCTTGTAAAAGAAAATTAAAAAAAAATCATTTACATGCCACTGAAAATAGAAGCTTTCTCCTACATGATTTTTATTCAGTAAAGCAAACTTTACTGCTTATTGTCGTCTTCATTATGGAAAAAAAGCGATAAAAAATCTACAGAGGCAACAAAAACGAAAAAAACCGTTTGTAAATCCACTTTATATAACAGCACACATGTTTAACATATTTTTAATGTGCTTAATAGATAACTTGTAAACAATTTAATATTCACTCCCACAAAATATTATTTATTTATTGCATAAGATCAAATGTCTTCAATGCTTGTTTCTTGCATTTCTACATTTCCATAATCACAACTGTTCCCAACATCAAAATGATTGTTAACAAAATGACGCACACTTTTTTTTATAAACAAACATATAATCGCACATCAAGAAACAACATATCATAATACACACGCACTTGTAAGTGTGAGAATTTCAATTACGTTGACAAATGCACACACTTTACAACAATTAAGGTGTAAACAATATAAACATCATTCCATTCATCCATTAGTAAACAGTTTAAGTATGTGAATGTGTTATTTTTTCATTTCAATTTACATTGTTTTTCAAACTTACTCACATATCCATACATATTCAACGAAAAAAGAACTAACAATTATTCCATAAATAATTAATAAATTGCAAACAGCTGCCTGTTGATACGTTTTTTTGCCAAATCAACATTCATGCATTCATTACACACAAGTGCTCCTCACTTTTGCAAAATTAACGCAGAACATATCATAACAGGAGAAGATCATGGATGGATTTCCTTCCCTTCACACAAATCTAATCAAAATCCCTCACATACTCTTCTGCCAACTGTGGAATAGAGCCGTAAAATGCCGGAATTTGTACACACCCACCGAAAAAAAGACGGGCACTACACCAAACAGCCGTATATAAGGTTCGCAGGAGGGAAAACTGCCTCTGTTCGCGTTCTAATATTCCCTCTAGCCTGAAAACCTCCTCACGTTCCCTTCTGATAGTGCGCGAATGGATTCCACTTCATATTCGCCCTGAAAGCTTTCAAACAGTATGGAACTGGAAAAGGGAAAGCAAAATTGTTTAAGTGAAATTTTAAGGGCGATCGATAATCATGTGCGAATCATAATTCAAAAATTATTATTGCCACCCGAAAATTGCAATGAAATTACGACACCATGACGAGAGTTTGTATGGGGTGCAGTTGGCATTTTAAATTTAAAGGTTGTCAATTTTCCCATCTTATTATTGGGTACGGCTTTCGTTTGCATATATTTTGATGAGACTATTTTCTCATTGCCATTTAAGGATACTTGTACGGAAAGTGTATGGTAATTTGTGAAAAATTTATTCAAACAGAAAATGAAATGTTTCTCTTTTTAAATTAATATAAAAGCCCCGTACAAACGACTTGGAAATTTCTTGTTTACCTTCTAATAGCAATATTCACTCACCAACTTGTATTCATCACAATTCTCTTGCCAGTTCACAAGAGAAATAAATCTTAAAACTGAATATACCAACATTTATTATCTACTTTACAGTTCCGTATTATTTGCACATCTTTTCAAAAGGAATAATGCCCTCGTTAGTGTTATTTTATATACGGAATTGGATTAAATCGATAGTTTTACGGCTTGGTGAAAATGGAACACCTTTTCATTATACGAAAAAATGTCATAGATTAAAGCAATCAACCTAATTAAAGGCAATAAGAGTTGATTCACTTTCACAACATGCAAATTCAATGGAAAACAACAAAAAAATACACAAGTTTTCAAACTCGATTTATCAATTTGATCGATTGTAAATATTTTAATTACATTTGGGGAATTTTTCGTCGTTACTCATATTTTATTTCCGTCTTATCACTATTTATTAGACCATCAAATATTACCTTTATTTACTATTGTTATTTAATCGATTCATGAACAATTCTGATTCATCAACTGTTAAGGTTCACTTCGGTTCAGGGCTAATATTCAATTTTTTCACCAAGTAATCCGATAGAAAAACATATTATGACTAACCGTTTTACGATGTCAATATCCATTTTATTTAAGAAGACAGAACAATTGCGAATAAACTTGTTTTATTTACGTTTGTCAAAACACTTAAACTCCAATTAAATGTTATATAATTAAACCGAACAATTTTTACACAATTCTCTAGGAGAAAACTCCGATTTGTATTAGGAACAAAACAAATCCAACAAACTGATGATGATGATCGGGTAATTGACCTCCTCTAGACCTTATTTTGCAAACAACTACTCTTTTGTATTGAATCATTCTAATTACATTATAATTACAAAAACGAAAAACACACACCATCGAAATATCGTCAATTGCTTTCATTATATTTAAAAATAAAAATCCATTTCCAGACGGGGAAGAAAAATCGTCACAGTTAACAATTAAATGCACGCATTTGGGGCCATTTAACAACAGATGTGCCGAAAGTGCATGCACACAACTGCTTTAACATTCCCCTTTGCATGAATTAAATATAGTAAGTGTTACAATACTGTTTTGTGCTAACTGCACTTAATTATTATATAATTCATTTATGGTTTCCATGTAAAAGAGAAGCGTGTGTTATTTTTCGTTTGGCACGCACTCCGAAAATATTGGAATTGGGTGTGCCTCTCACTCTACACCTTGAAAACAAATATCTATTATGTATGTCATCGTCTTGTACTACTGCAAAGGCCAATCAGTGATTCTGGCCATGTTTCTATTGTGAGGGCCCGCATTTACGAAGGATGTCATAGAGAAGTGGCCCATTGTTTACCTTCCGACTGCATTCAACTTGTCATCCGAAAGAAGACAGCCACACAGCAAGAATTTTAAATATACACACTGCTAGTTCAGCCCCCTACAAAATAAGAAAACCATCAGGAACATTGTCGATTATTTCATTGAAGAAATTGAAACTCAACAATTTTACTCTCTTCTTGTTCGAAGAGAAAAACTGATTGAAGCTGCAGATTTGGGGTTCGTTGCCGTTACATGCATTCACCAAACGAGATCATTGAACATTTCAGAGGCCAATAAGTGCAAAAACAAACCAATTACATATACAACAGTTGAACTTGATAGTTTAACCGTTAATCAGTATACAATTGGTGTTTTATTGCCAGTTAACAGGTTTAAGATTTAATAAATCAAGTGCGGCTCGTTTTTTGTTCAAGTACATTTACATTTGGCCAAAAAAGAACTCTTACAACTGGCAGATGACTCATCAGACTGACAAGAGGCAAATGTTCCCCTGAATCACATTTATCGATTGCAAAATGAAATTTTTAAGTCCGGTCAATGGGAGAGAACTTTCACAACCGGAACCGACTGGGCCCCATTTTAATCTCTATTCACTGTCATTGAATAAAAACATTGAGATAACGGTTCAATAAGTTCTTTTCCTGAAATTTCATTTCACATTTTGTTCATTAAGGAATCTAGTTTGCATTTTTATTACGTCCAATTCGCACTCGAGTGCGACGAAATCATTACGACATTCGTTTTGCTTAATAAATGAAGAAAACGGTTTGGGACAGAAAAAAACATAGTGGAGTGAAACCTCGAATAGGAAAATCGAGTAAAAAGTATCCCCATTTTGAACAGGAAACGTACGGTGACTAATTGTGATATAAAACTGAGTGTAGAAGTTATTGAAGCATTTAAATTAATTAAAGTTGCTGCTTTTTGGGTGTACAGATGAACAGTAGAGTACAGTTGGAACTGTTCTTTGTAAGAAAGGGTTAGGGTCAGTTTATCAATGCGTTAATTCGTATAAATAGGGACATGATGAATAAAGATAAGTATGGAGAATACAATTTAACAGACATGAAAAAGAATGTATACATATAAATGTAACATGTGTGTTGCATACAAATTAAGCAACAAACCTTTATAATACGGTTAATATTTGCACTGAACCATTCAATATAATTTTGTTTACCGTTAAAATGTGTATGTAGAGTAAACGTTTGAAAAAAAATTGTATAATCTGTTTGGTTAGAAAAACGGGTGTCTAATAAATTCAATATACGTAAATAAATCGAGATGCTGAAAATAAATTCAAATGATAAACAAGACGAGTGCAGTGCGAGGAAAAAATGCCAGAATGGCATTCCATGTAATCTAGTAAATTTTCTTCAGAACTAAAGGTTTACTTACATATAGGGAATTATTTATACAGCAAACTGAATAAGATTTTCAACACATTTTCTCACACCAATTCACTGAAATTACAATTTAATCACAGATGCAACATCGAACTTGTATTTACGACTGCCATCTTGGAACTTTTGACATTTACTACTGAAAAGAAAGAATAATGTTCAAAGAGTGCAGAGACATCTATGGGTTGACGTTGGGAGCAGCGTTGGAATTACTAGTTGCATAAGTAAGAAATATTTTCAAAATTTGAATTTCAAATAATTTAATGTAAACATTTTTTGTTATTCTACATCAGCTGTAGCATCTGCGTCTCCAGCGGCGGTGTCTGGAGGTGCCCCAGGAGTCGTCTCTTCTGCAGTGGGCATGGTTGTCGGAACAGTAGTTGGAGGAACTGTGGATCCAGCACCAGGGCCAGAAGCAGCACCGGCGCCTGTTGGAGCGACGGTAGTTGTCGTGACCGGATTTCCTAAAATCTCAGACGATTACATTTACTTTGTTATATACACACAAGCATACTTGGAAGTTTTTTTAGTACGAGCACCCAGAAACATGCTGGAATTTCATCCCTCAACGCAAACGAAATCACTGGCTAAAGGAATCCACTTTGTATTAACTTTAAACAAGAAAATTTCAAAACTTACTGCAGTCAGAAGGCACGCTGAAAAGCACACGAACAATACTTTATTCCCGTACAACATTTCGTTAAATTCTGAACTAAATTTTGACTTGGAAATATGATTAATGGTAGAAATATCATTTTATTAATGATACCCACCATCAAATGCATCCAGTTTCCCTTTTTTTATTTGGCCAAGGTAAATGTTGCATTGTACAGTTAATTTAAAAAAAAGCCTATTATTCTACATGAATTAAGTGTAGTTATTTGATTATTTTATATTGATGTCATCAGTATTATTTCCTTTGTTGTCCATTGTAATGTTTTTTAATGAGACAAATACTTAGGTGCGATTAAAATCATTACAAATTAGTTTCGGACATTAATAAACCTTTTATTATTACAGAGACAAGCTTTGGTACATCGAATTCAAACACACTTATGCAGGTGCGGCTGTAGTGGCAGCAGCTGAAAATCAAACCAATCCAACTCATAAACATTAAACGATGATACTAATGACTTACGTTGTTGAATGACTATGACAAAGCAATCCTTCAGCTGTTTTTTCAACAGAGTCACCACAGAATCGTCGGTGTTGGCCAGACCTTTGCTTGTCTCGAAGATTTTCGCCAGTTCAGCCGCTTCGTGTCTCTGAAGACTCCGAAATTGTGCTCCCTCCAAAGACAAACTATGATGCTAAAAATGATCACTTACTATTTATACAAAACACACAAAACCACTTTACATACCACATAGACAATCAAGAAAATGAACACTGTTAAATAAACAAGAAATTTTGCCATTTTAACGCACCGAAACTGAGCCAATTTGAGTTTAAACAATTTAATAATAATAAAATCAAATTGAAATGGATTTTGTATATTTATATAAACTTGAACATAGTGTAATTATACTGTGTTTGTTGGAATTAATTGATAATAAAAGATCGCAAACCGGGATGAAGGTTTGACATATTCTTTTCAATGAACCCCATTGAAAATACACAATAATTTCACTATAATTATTTTTTCGCACTTCCGTGATTGTGATTTGGGTTAATTATTGAAACCTTTGAGGGTCACTGATGTGTTATTAAAATAAACATTTTTTATTATCGATTATGTAAGCTTTTCCCACTTTATGTAATCCAGGCCCAATTAGGCGGGCAATTTTTCTGCTAAAATTCATCATTCATAATTTGACACATCCTTTGGTTGAGCGACACTTTAAATAATCCTGTAAACTAGTTGAAATTTTCATAAATCACATAAACAAACATGCGGAGACATATAAAGTTTATACCGGAATTTCAAGAGGAACATTGCGAATTGAATGCGAAAGAATGAAGTGCACAGTGTTTTTTGTGGCCTTCTGCATTTTTACTCAGACACAAATCCGAGTAGGGTTTAAGGAACCAAAAACCGTTCTGTAATAATTGAAATTGTCTTATTTGTAGGGTGTTCCCGTTTCAAGTATGCAAAAACCAGCGGGTTTTATTTATGGACAAATACAGGGAGAAGGAAGTGGAAAAGTGGACATCACATTCTCTTTGGCAGGAACCAATGTCGGTACCAATAATTTTAATTATACAGCTGGGGATGGACTGGGCTCCAGTTCCATGCAAATTCAGCCGGCGTCCATTCCATATAAATAAATGTAACCAAAGTTTGTGAATAAATTTATTTCTTGTTGTAAAAACTAGTTTATTGACAAAATGCATTCTCTTTACTTTTTCCCATAATTTGCGTATTTAGTGTAACTGTACGATTCTTCTTGTCCACTTCCTCCGCCGGCACCAGCACCAGCACCAGCCCCAACGCCAGCGCCGGCATTAAATCCAAAACCGGCATTCACACCGCCTCCCATTCCTCCTCCAACACCTCCTTGTCCACCGCCTCCTTGTCCAAATGCTTCTTCCTGAAACAACCCAGTGACTAACGCAAAATTTCTTGTTTAGAACCGACTTACAATCAGCAAGGCACTTAATATTAAACAAACAAGTACAAGTTTCATTTTTGTTTATTGTTATCAAATAGCGAGCGAATTTCTTACTGAAATGTGATGCGCTGTTTGTGGTCATATAAATATGTACGAACAATTGAAAGTGTCTTATTAATTGCTGTTTTTATGGAGGGTATCAAAAATTTCCATGCTGAAATGTTGTAAACACAGATCTAGCGAAACTGATGGCATTCATTAAATTAATCAGCACCCCTTGTTCTTTAAATAATTAATCGGGATAATTGGATACATTCAAACACAATACTTTCAAGGCAATTATTTATTTAGTGCAGATTAACATTGTCCAAAGGCCGTTTATGTTTTATTTGCCACCTCCAGCACCACCTCCAGCTCCACCGCCAACTCCGGCACTTGCTCCAACGCTAAATCCACCGCCAGCACCAATATCTCCTCCAGCACCACCGCCTTGAGCGGACACAGTCGATGCAATTCCCTAGAAATAATTTCGATTTTTATTATTAATGTTATTACTTATTACTAGGATTTAATTCTTACCATTAGGATTATTGCTAAAACTACAAAGAGAACTAGAACTGATTTCATATTTGGTTTAGATTATTTGGTATTGTGACTCTTCATCGAATATTTGTGGCTTTATATATTAAATTTAATATGATGGGAAACTGTTTTAATTGATTTTGTGGTTGTAAATAAACAAAGAGTACATTTATGACATGCATTTTGCATGATTGCGTGTTAAATTGCTATTTCTAATTGCTCACACACATGTAAGTGCAATTTCAGCTAATTACACAAATTCAATTAAATAAATTATTGTAACTAAGTCCAATTATTTGAGTCTTTGACAAATTAAATTATTATTTTCAATGATTTCATATAAAACTAATCGAGAGTTGAAAAACATGAAGCGCCATCTAGAAATGCGATAATTGCTCTTGAACTATAGATGACGGGACGCAATTTTAACGTGTCTCCGATAGAAACAATATATTGTTGTAACATTATGAAGATTATGAAGATTTATCGATATAAAAACAACAACTGTTTGAGATAAAATTATTTATTTCTAAGAATTATAACATTAACACACGGTTCGCCAGAAGTCGAAATAAGGGATAAGGGAATAAGGGGATAGATCAATTATTTGCCACCTCCAGCACCAGCACCACCACCGGCACCGGCTCCTCCACCAACTCCAAAACTCATTCCTGCGTTTGCACCCATGCCGCCTCCTGCTTGACCACCACCTCCTTGGGCAGCTACGGCGGAAAGTCCCTGAAATGAAAAAGTGATTAAAATATGAAGACTTTAGAGTTTAGATAAAAATTCTTACGAAGACAATCACAGACAACACAAAGAACAAAACAACAATGGATTTCATCTTGTTGATTTCAATGTTTGGATTTGATACCATTTGGGAGGTTTGAGTGTTATTTTATACCAATTCTTGAAACACTTGAAAGATTTAGGATTGTAAACAAATTATTTCAGTTAAGTGCCCTTACCATTTGTATATTACTTTTAAAAAATATACAGGTGTAAGTTATAAGCAAATAAACATTGCGTGTCAAACGGTTATAATTCCCAATTAATATTGTCACCAATTTTAATTAAACACAGGATACAGCATAATTTACGTTAATTTAAAAAAAAATATAGGGGTTCATATGTGTGTATATTCTACCTACAAAGTTTGTAATTTTATATTCTTTCTCTTATCATGTATTATAGACATCCAAAGATTCTATTTTCAATATGTTTATAATCTGGGCATTCACTAATCTGTACCTAATTTATAAATTTTGAAGAATTTGGACCATTAGTCATTCATAAATAAATAATATATTAGTGAATCATTGTAAAAGTCAAACAAACAACATCATTAGAAAGTACAAAATATGCACCCTTAAGATAAGACCCTCAGTATATATTTATAAACCTCTATAGAGAATAAATCAGTTAATATTCTTGTCCTTCAGTTATATAATTTTTTTTTAAATTCGAATCGAAGAAGAAGAGCCTTGTCATAGTGTACCAGAGTTGTATCAAAACTGAGTTCATCGAAAAAAAATTTGTGGACAACGTGTGCATTGTGTAAGTTGAGCAATCCCTTCTTTTATTCCTTAAAAATATTATTGAAAACTAAAAAGAAGAACATGACTAATTATGAGTTATTAAAAATATATGTGGACACAATCCCACAATTTGACGGAAATACACATACATTAGAACATTTCATTGCTGCTTGCGACTATTTAATGCAACAATTCGGTAACGAAGAAGCTTTACAAAACGTTCTATTAAGAATCATTGTCAATAAACTTGTAAATCGCGCACAATTCTTAATAGCAAACCGGACCGAATTAAGTACATGGAATCAAGTAAAAAACGCACTTAGAAGTAGTTTTGGAGATCAACGAAATTTAGATTGCTTGGAGGAAGATTTACTAAATTTATCACCGTTCAGAAATGAATCAATCAAAGAGTTCTGTATTAGGATTCAATTGTGTAAAAGTCGGCTCATTGCAAAATTAAATACCATTCCGATGGACGAAATGCCAGAAGTAACAAAAAATATTTACAAACACCAATACGATCAAACGTCTCTGAGGGTGTTTATAAGAGGATTGCCTAGTTCGCTACAAAATATGGTCAGACTAAGAGGACCAGATAGTCTGGAAGTTGCTATGGAGTTTGCAGTGGAAGAGGAAAATTTTTCTTATATCCAACATGCAAGAAATCAAAATACCAATAGGACTTTCAGACGCAATTTTTCTTCGCATTCACAAAATCGTTCTAATTTTAGTAACCGTTCTCTTCAAGTTCCAAATGATAGACCAACGAACGACCAACGAACCACACCAAATTTTAATAATCATTCTTTTGCTAATCAAGCTAACAGTTCTTGTACAACGAGATTTAACCCACCAGATGAAACATTTGCCACTAAAGAAAGTGCCATAATGTTCGCTAAGTTCAATTCCGTCCATAATAATTCAATTCAATATTACCATATTCTGCTCAACCAACATGATCATCAATCTGATGGTGAGGAATGAATGCACAAATTGAGAACATTTTCATCTGCAACAAGAAGACATCAGAAGCACGCACCCAGCACAGAAGACTATATTACTTTTATTGAACATGTCAACAAATATTTTTCAATATAAAACTTCAATTCTGTGTGAATGTGTTTTATTTTCCTGAATTTTTTTTAACTAAATCTAGCATAAACCGCAAAAAAAGCTAAAAGGTAATTAAAAACAGTTTTAATTGATTTTCTTAATGTATTTAATGACTATAATTCAGAAATTACATTAACTACGTAAAGGAATAGCTATCAATATGTAATATTGATGAGAACTGCGTCCAATATTTCATTTCTCATTATTTTATGTTGATGCTGCAGTAGTTGAAGCTGGTGGTGGTCCTTGTGGACCTAAACATTAATTGAAAACAAATATTAAACAATCAATTCCCTGAAATATTTCGCAATCTTACCTGGTGGTCGGCCACCTCCACCGCGGCAACTCGCACTATGCGGCCCCTCAGCTGCTTTTGCGCCCACAAGACCCGCTCCGGCACCAGCTTTTCCTCCCAGATTTCCCTGAGTTTGAGCACTCATTCCATATCCTACACTGCCTCCAACACCAGCCTGACCTCCTGATGTTCCTCCTAATCCAGCATTTCCTCCTAATCCTGCATTTGCTCCTACCTGGAAACCAGCAGACGCTTCTCCTCCAACTCCCGCTCCACCCTGGCCACCGGTAGATGCCCCATACACTACCTATACGAAAAATTTTCTTAAAAATCGAACTTACAATACTGATGAAGTCTCACCAAAATTGCCAAAGCGCAAAACACAACCGAAACTCTCAGCATTTTGTAAAATGTTCAAAAAAACTCTTTGATAACATTTTCACAAATGCTTGCATATTTATATTAAAAAAGTGACTATTAACACACGTGTCAAACGATATAATTGCAATTATGTCCGAAAAAAATCAATTGTTGAAATATATGTAAATTACTTGCTGATGGTGTTAAAATATTTTACAAAAATAATTTATATAATTCCAATAACATTTTTGACTATTTTATTGTAATGGGGAGGAAGAGGAAACCGTTAAAAAAACAAATTCAATGCATTCCTGTGAACATAAAAGTAAATTAATTTTACATGAAATTTATGATTAAAGGCCAGTGAAATAATTACGCTACTCTTAATGTGCATATAATTATTTATTAACTCAATATCGTGTTAAATATTTGTTATATAATGTGATTGAGGGACACTCATGCTGTTGGCTCTGAAACAGACACATCTCAATCAATACGAATTACAGTGAGTTTAAAAGAAATGTTTACCATGAACAATTTTTCCTCCCCTACGAACATATTGTCTCTCCTCCATTGGCGATCTCACTAAACTGGCCTGTCCTTTACCATCTTCGCCCTGTTGTTCGCCCTGTTGCTTTTGGTCATCGCCATCGGTGGGCTTAGATTCACAGCAATCCTGAAATTATGTCAATTGATTAAAAGTACCTGAATAACTGATGGCACCTACCCAGTAAAGGGCGAAAAGTACTCCTAGGATAAACAAACTTGCAATTGAAGATTTCATTTTAGAATAACGTTCACTTTGAATTGGTAAACGTAAATAAGAATCAGTTACGAAGGGATTGTTTTATATGAAAAAAAGAGTTAATTAAAAATTTACAACATCCTGTATGATATTTTGTTACAGTTATTTAGGTTTTACAAGTCAATAGCGTGATTACCAGTTGCGTCTCAATACATTTCCATCTAATATTTCTCGACTTGTGTATAATTGCAGCCAAACAATTTTCCATTCATTATCTATTCTAATTTTTTTCAACCTTGGAAGTGAACATTCATAATTAAGGAAGCATAAAGCAACATTTTCCTGATGTTCTTTATTTTTCGACAATGAGTACACGAGATTTTCACATTCTTCATTTTTAATAATAGATTAAAACCACTGGTGACCCTGGCTCATCACTGACTTGCATACCCAAATGTATGAAAACATACCTTCAAAATAATATAAATTAACCATGTTGTTGTTGCACTTTGACCACATTAAAAACCACGTAATTATAAATAATGTTGTTCGCTTCATTATCCTCTTAGTACAGTTTTGTAAAAGTGTTCGAGAGTACGATTGAAACAATGCCATTTAAGCCAGCCAATGTGGAAAACGAGTACAAGAAAGATCCCAACTTAAAACGAGAAGATGTGAAAAATTTTCAAGATTGGGTGAATATGCAGCCGCATCTCCCAAACATATCGGAACTGCAAGCGATTCTCTTCCTGCATTCCTGCTACTACAGCAACGAAGCAGCCAAAACCACCATCGACACGTACTTCACAGTGCGGACACTGTGCAAAGACATCTTCGGTACGCTCAATCCCGCCGATCCGTCCATCCAGAACACACTGAACGTCAGTTTAGTAAGCGTGCTCCCGAAACTGACTCCTGCCGGCGATGCCATCATCTACGGCCGACTGATCGACTGCAACCCAGAGAAATACGTGTACAGTCACCAAGTGCGCGCCTTTGACATGAACATGATGCTCCATCTAAACACATTCGGTACCTACAATGGGGTGATTTTCGTCATGGACATGGCCGGAGCGGTTTTCGGCCATCTGGCCCGACTCAATGTGATGACAATGAAGAAGTTCCTGTTCTACTTCCAAGAGGCGATGCCGATCCGTCTGAAGGGGATCCATTTCATCAACGTTGTGCCGTTTATGGATAAAATTATGAGCCTTGTCAAGCCTTTTATGAAAAAGGAACTAATTGATATGGTAACACGGTCAATTTATGATTGTATTAAAATGTAATCAGAAATTCTAGTTGCATATACATTCCGATTCGATGACCAGTTTGTATAAATTCATTCCACAAGACTGTTTGCCTCAAGATTTAGGAGGTGGTTGCGAATCCATAGCAGTATTGCACGGTAAGGTGGCAGAGCAATTGTCGAATACATGATGACATTGTTTATTTTTAGAGAAATGTAAAATGTTTATTAATGAGAATGCGGATTTTTTTATTGGGGAAGAGAAACAGCTTGTAGATGAAAGTAAGAGACCGGGTAAACCGAAAAATGTTGGAGACTTTTTCGGAATTGAGGGTACATTCAAGAAGTTGGACGTGGACTGAGTTGATAAAAACTGTAAAATTATACCTAGGTACATGAAATAAATTATAGTACTTTTTAAATTAAAGTTAGATACATAAGCACGTGTAGCTGTTGTTATTAAAAACAGTTAGTCGAATGGCCTCGACCAATTCAATTTAGTTGATATACTGATTTATAATGCACATTGCAAATACACATGAGTAGTTTAGTTTATGAACATCAACAATGCCTTTCAAATCAGCTAATAGTGAAGACGAATACAAAAAATGTCCCGAATTGAAACCCGAAGGGGTGAAACAATTCCTCGACTGGATGGAAAAACAGCCTCACTTGCCGAATATCTCAGGTAATCTTGGTATTAAAAACGAAAAGTATAACATTCTTCACCTTTTTCTAGAACTCCAAGCCATATTATTCCTTCAATCTTGTTATTATCGCCATGAAGCTGCAAAAATCGCAATTGACAATTTTTTTACAATAAAAACATTGTGTTTCGACATTTTCGGCAATCGGAACCCGCTCAATCCTTCTCTTCTTGAGCCTCTAGACGCAGTGTAAGTCACTGACAATCGAAACCCACAATTTTTTTTACATTCAAACTGATTTCATGTACAGTCTAACGACTATCTTACCGAAACGTACACCCGAAGGTTACATTGTGTCCTATACGAAAATTCTAAGTCGGGATCCATCTGCGATATCCTTCGATCAACTGGTCCGTATCATTGACATGGTCATGATGCTGCATCTTAATCGCCATGGCACCAATAACGGGGTGCAGATCATTTTCGATATGGATGGCTTTATGTTTGGTCATTTGTTGAGAGTTAGTCCTACAAGTCTTAAAAAATTTCTATTCTATTTTCAAGAGGCGATGCCGATACGTCTTAAAGGGATACATTATGTGAATGTCGTTCCATTTGTGGATAAAGTGCTCGCCCTCATGAAGCCCTTCATCAAAAAGGAGTTAATGAACATGGCAAGTAATTAAGTAGAATAAAAAAATTATCAACTTCCTTTAATCCTTGAACTTTACTCGAAATATAATTATACTAATTAAGTGGAGAATTAATGTTGCTACTTTGGTCCTTAGATGCACGTTCATTGCAATCCACTTGGTTTGTACAAGTTTGTACCGCAATCTTGTATGCCTGAGGAATTTGGTGGGACGTGTGGTTCCATATCGGAGATACATGGTAACATTTCTGCAAAAGACAGAAACAAGTTGAATACCTACATTTTGTGGTTTTAGAGAAGTGCAAATTAACGTTACAAGAGAACGCGGATTTTTTTCAAAACGAAGATCAGCAATTGGTCGATGAAAGTAAACGACTTGGTGCCCCGAAGAATGTTGGAGACTATTTCGGAATTGATGGTACTTTTAAGAAATTACAAATAGACTAAACATTTAATTCGTTTGGTGATTACGTTATTAAAATATATACTGGTTTATTTAATGGAATAATTATAACTAATTAAGTCTATAGTACTTAAATGGTATTTCTGTAATTGTTTTTTTTTATTACCGCGGAAAAAACCTCGGAAAAACGCGTTATTATTACAAATTGTCTGTACATCTCATTATGTCTATTTCAACATTGAATCTGCATTTTTAATTAGTATTATTGATCAACAGTAGGAGGTACTTTGGCCCTGAATGGCCAATTAATTGCTATTTACTTTTATTTATAAAAAGTAGTATTTTTGGAACAGAAATCAGTGTTGAAGGTATAGCGACTATTATGTCTAAATCAGCCGATATTCAAAACGAATACAAGAAATGTGCAGAGTTGAAACCGGAAGATGTGAAACAATTTCAAGACTGGTTGGAAAAGCAGCCTCATCTGCCAAATGTTTCTGGTAACGTTAAATCATTAGAAATTCGGCTATTCAAATTTTCACTCTTTTCAGAACTCCAGGCCATATTATTCTTGCAATCTTGTTACTTTAGACAAGAGGCTGCCAAAACGGCAATTGATAATTTCTTTACGGTGAGAACATTGTGTTCTGATATTTTTGGCAATCGGAATCCGGCAACAAATCGCTCGGTTATTGAGGCAACGAACGTAACGTAAGCACCTTCTTCCAAAGGGGTTTTTGGTTTACTTTCAAATGAAATTTCATTGCAGAATTATGTCGGTACTACCGAAACTTACACCCGAAGGCTTTATAGTGTTTTATGTACGATTTATGGATCGAGATCAAAGCAGATTTTGTTTAGATAGACAAATTCGTGCATTTGATATGGCAATGATGTATCATCTAAATACTGAAGGGACCAATAATGGAGTGAAGGTTGTTTTTGATATGGATGGAATGGTTTTTGGACATTTAACGAAACTTAGTATTATGTCACTGAAGAAGTTTTTCTTTTATTTTCAAGAAGCAATGCCGATACGAATTAAAGGGATACACTTTATCAATGTCGTTTCATTTGTGGATAAAGTGTTAGCTCTTATAAAACCCTTTTTGAAAAAGGAAATAGTAAATGTAGTAAGTGTTTAGGTATCCACAAGTTGAATGTAATATACATATAAATAGCGAGATAACGTATGTTTTGGATATTTTTAGCTATATGTTCATACAAATAATGAGGACTTTTACAAATTTGTTCCTCAGTCTTGTATGCCTAAAGAATTTGGTGGTACCTGTGATTCCGTACCCACATTACACGGTAATGCTTTAAATGAAACAAGCTAAAGATTTATTCACTCACCAGTCCATATCAAATTTTCAGAGAAATATAAATTAATGATAAAGGAGAACGCAGATTTCTTTGCTAACGAAGATCAGCAACTTGTTGATGAAAATAAACGTCCTGGAAAAGCAAAAAATGCTGGCGACTTATTCGGAATAGAAGGAACATTCAAAAAATTACAAGTAGATTAAAATAAAACACTTATTTACGTTTGTTGAAATATAAAAATCTTTTTGAATTTACCGCCTTTAGTATTTATTTTAGTAACTATTAAGGTGGCAGCACTTGCGTCTCTAAGCTTTTCCGGTGTGCACCAATCAACAACCTACGGAACCGTCAGTTACGCATGTGCTAACAATGTAAAAGTAATAAAACGTACGTCTGAGCGTTTGACACAGAAATAGTTGACAATGACAGTTATTCCACAAACAAAATTGTGAAATTTGAATAAATAAAAACAAGACTTAAATGTATTTACTTATGTTTAAATTGTAATGTTACATTTTTGCTAGCTTTCTATTATAATATAAGAGGAAAATGTCTGCATCAATTGGTGTTAATTTACGTGTAACAGGACACTGTCGCCAAGGCGGCAGAAAATATATGGAAGACTTTTTTTGTGTGGCATATCAACAAACCGAAGACGAAAAAGATTTGGAGTACGCTTTTTGTGGTATTTATGATGGCCATGGTGGTGCAGAGGCGGCCGCTTTCGCTAAACAACATTTAATGGAAGCCATAATAAAGCATAAGAATTTTTGGTCTGATAACGATGAGGACGTTTTACGTGCAATTAAGGATGGCTATTTGGCTACACATTATGCCATGTGGAAAGAGCAAGGTAAGAAAGTTGATCAGCAATCAAACATTGCCCACATATTGAATATTTTCAGAGAAATGGCCAAAGACAGCGTCCGGTTTGCCAAGTACGGCGGGAACGACAGCCAGCATTGCCTTCATACGGCGTGGAAAGATTTATATTGGTCATGTTGGTGATTCGGGCATAATATTAGGCTACCAAGACCCTGGATCGCCCCAATGGAAAGCTATGCCTTTAACAAGAGACCATAAACCTGAAAATGCTGATGAATTATTAAGAATTGAACAATGTGGTGGCAAAGTGGTAGCTAAATCAGGTTAGAACTTTTTTCTATGTATTTGAATACGTCTTAACACGGTATTTATGAAATTTTGCAATGGAAATTTTTTGCTGTCGTAAAAATACAAACTGGTGAAATTTCTCCTTATGTAAAAGTGAAACAAACATATATCAAGTCACTCGTGTTAGACAAGGATAGAAACGCCTTTCACTATAGTTTATCTATTCCCCACAAGATGTCACCACTCGTTAAAAATGTTCTAAATTTCACTTTTCTCTTTATTTGTGCAGGTGTTCCTCGTGTGGTATGGAACCGTCCCCGAATCGGTCATCAGGGTCCCGTTCGTCGTTCAACACCAATCGATGAGATCCCCTTCCTAGCAGTGGCCCGCAGTTTGGGCGATTTATGGTCGTACAATTCCCAAATAAATCAATTCATCGTCTCACCGTATCCCGATTGTTCCGTCATCCATATCGACACGAACGTCCACCGTTGTCTAATATTCGGCACTGATGGTCTGTTCAATATGTTGAGTCCCTCAGTGGCTGTGTATCTTGTACAAAATGCCGAAATTCATAATGAATATGCTGCCTTAGACGATTGTACATACAAAACGTGGATGAATCCGAGCAAATTGCTGGTAGAGAAAGCGTTGCAGAAGTGGCAAGCGACGAAAATGCGAGCGGACAATACGTCCGTGGTGACATTGATGCTGGATCCGCCTGGTCCTCCGAAATCGCAGATATTAAAGGACCGCAAAAGGAACTGCTATCCCGATCGGGGTCTGAAAATAATGACACGCTACGAGAACGAACAGGAAGAGGAGAAATGCGACAATTCCAATATGGAATCGGCCAGGAACAGTTCCACATTGGAAAATGTTCCATCGCCCACATTTCTCAACAGTAACGATGTGAATGCGTTAAATGCAAGTGAATCAAATACGGAAAATCATCTTACATGTGACAATTCATCGCCAGTGTCTTCAAGTGATATGTCTTCGAACTTGCCATTGAAAGAGCGAAATTTCGTGCCTAAATTACGTGAAAGTACCAGTTTTGATCCGCTGGAGCCGACAGTCAAACCAAATATCGATAGTGACAAGGAGAATTTGTTGAATAAAAGCCAAAATCGTATTGAAGATAATACAATACAAATCAATGAGATATCGTCTAGTTCGAATGAAATCGATAGCTGTGATGCTGTGGAAAGTAGTGATCGGTTATTAAATCGACACAATTTGCGTAGTAATAAATTCAAGGTAGAAACGGCAACAGTTGAATGTACAAGGATGAAATTGAAGAGAAAGATGGGCGAGAATGAGTATCCGAAGCAGAGGAAAAGCATGAGAATCGATCGAAATCAAAGGAAAATCGTTGGTGATGAGGAGGTGGCTAATAGTAGAAGAGCCGCTTCCAGTCAGAGCACAAAAAAAACTTTAGTTAGTGCACAATTGACGAAGAAACGTGTTAAGTTGGTGCTGAAAGCGAAGAGTCGTTTAACGAGGAGTCGACAATTGTTGAATCGTAAAAAGGACATTATTGAGGAGGTGAAAGTGGAAAAGTCGACTAAAAATCTAAATTTAAATCAGGGAAATAAAGTGAAGTTATTGAAAAAGGCAAGAGTGTCTTTGCGGTTATTGAAAGTGGATGATAATCGAAGAGTTTTAAGAAGTTTGTCAGCTGTTAATAATAGTGAGTAGTTGATTCGTTTTGTTTAGATTGTGAATTAATTATTTTTTTCTTAAAGATAATGGTTCCTCTTCTAAAGAAATTAAACTGAAAACACCGAAGTTAAAGAAAAACGTGCAGACGCGTAGAATTAGTTTGAGGAAACGGAATTAAAGGTATGTTTTTAAATAAGAATGTTGATATCGAGAGTTTGATAGTTTAATTTTTTTTTGTAAAAATTGGTTTCCGTTTAGCTATGTATATAATGATATAGTTACAAATTCTATAAACAGTTATATTCATTGTTGAATTCCTTTCAGAAGAATCATTTTTTTTATGTAAAGTTGTATTATTTATTTTTTAATCTATATAAATATGTAGATTTCTCCAGACATTTACTGTAAATAACCAGATTGTGTTGTTAAGAGTAAATGTCTTGACAAATAAACTTGTATGTAGTTTGATCATTAATTATCCGTGTGATTATATTTGTAATTTAGTGTTTTATTTTCTTGTCGCGTACAATTTTTTAGTTGATGAAAATTAATGATTTGTTTTATGAATTTTTATGTGAAATGAGGAATAAGAAAGATTTTTGTGCCTTTGTTACCACTATGGAATAAGTACTTAGGCAAAGGAAATTTATATTTGTAATAAAATTTATTTTCACAAATAAAATTTATAATATGAGAATATTTCATAAGGTTTTATATACATAATTGTGATATGTACAATTGGGTAAAAAAATTCGATAAAAAAATCACTTGAAAATCAATATTACATCCTCGTCGGTGCCGTAACTCTTTCGGGCTTCCTCTAACGTTGCCAATGGCATGATACACACATCTGCAAGAGAATTGACATTAAAGAGTGGTGTACAAATTTGTTTTTTCCCACTTACGGTCCGCAAACGAGGGATTCCTGTAATAAATTTTCTGACTAATAATCTCGTAACCGCATAATACAATGTAATGTCCTTGGTAAGGACTTGGCCATGCGAAACACTTCCTCAATTCTGTTGAAATCTTATTAAATTTACATTGATCACAGCTCAATAGTTTTGCATTTGTTAATATAATGACTGGTCCATAAATTAAATGATTTAAAATGTTTGTGCATGTTAGTGTGGCTTTTTGTACAACGATACCGCTCTCTTGGGCTCGTCGAAAGCGATCATTGATTCTATTTTCATCCTAGAAATTCAATAGAGTTTGTTATCAGTTTATCTCGAATGGTTCTATTACTTTGTTGTAAACGTTGTGGTAGAAACTGTTTCCCCTATAACCTGGATGAACTCCTAGGGTCACCGTATAGTAAACATGTTTCACTTGGTATCTGTTTAGTAAATAGCACAAATCGATTGTCCACGTGCTGCAAAAGGAATGTTTCTATTCAGTAATTTGTTGTTGGAAATATATGGATGTGGATACCTTTTGTTGAACCCTTCACATTTGCAGATGTGGGTGAAGTTTTTGATGAAATGGTGACGGTTTTTGGGCGATAACACCATTAAAATGCATGATATGCCACAGTCCCAGTTGTATTTCTGTTTGTAGTGTGTTAGTTGGATTTGGAGTCGGTCTGGATGGCCTGGAAGGTGAAAGATTGTTTAATGAATCGGGTTTTACCGTTTTACACAGTGAAATCACCAGCTGGGACACGGACTCTTCGTTGCATTGTTACAGTTTTAGGTTTCGTACAGCGATTACGTTCAAGTACATTAATCGAAAGATATGAAATGCGATAATCTGTTTATTAACAAAGATAATGATTTTTTTTTTAGAAAAATAGACTGAATTTTGAAAATGGATGTGAAATTTCTAGTTTCCTATGCAGATAAGCGTCGTTTATTATTGTTAAACAAAGTTTACATGAGGAAATTTTCTTTGCATTAATAATTCGTGATAAGATTACAAATTGTGTATGCTCTCTCTTCTCTCGTGTTCATCCCAAACAAGTTCTATTTTAATTTGCCATCATTAAGCGGTGTTTTATGCAAATATCTGAATAAATAAAGGTGCTAGACATGTTTAGCACCTCCAAATACAAAACAAACAGAAATGAATGTGTAAAACTCACCGTTTTGCAATTGAATCTCTGGAACAACATTCAAACTTGCGTCCATTGTCACCATACACTAAACATGCGTATCGTTCGTGTTTGGTATTAAAAATAAATACATCGAGCGACAAGTTGATATTTCAAATAGTCTTGTGTAAATCTATAATTTACAGCATTGTCAGTCATATTGGTTTATGGAATGGCCAAGGACCAAGGTTCCAGTTATATAACCTTGGCATAGAAAATACCAAGTCGTAGTGTAATTAATTAGTCTAAAAAGTACAACTTGTTGACGTCGATGATTCCATTTTGTAGGTGATTATTTTTAAATAAAATTTAATACTACAAATGATAAGTGCAAGATTATGAGGCAAACACAATATTATCGCTGTTATTGTGAAGAGGCTGTTCAAACTTCTATGGAAATAAGGAAAATGCTTAAAAATACGTACAATAAGTGAACGTATTAGTTGCTTGTTAACGTTGGTTGTAATAATGTGTATATTGTTTGTACACGTGAATCCAGAGCCGAAGAACAATGAATACAGGCTGATTATTGCGACAAATCGAGATGAAATGTACCAGAGGCCTGCGAAGACATTGTACCGTTGCGAGAAGACGGGAGTTGTGGGCGGTAATTAATTGGGAAATTGTTAATTACGGATGATGACTGGCGATATTTTTAGGTCGGGATTGGGAACCAGGACGTGAAGGAGGAATGTGGCTAGGGATGAAAGAGAATGACATGGAGAACTCATCGAAAATGTACTCAATCGGGGTACTGTTGAATATAACAGGAGCCAAAGCGAAAAATCCTCAAGGGAGGGGCGTTTTGGTGGAAAATTATTTGAGTGGAAATTGGCTAGCTGAGGATTACGTAAGGAAATTACAAGATGAAAATACTGAATATAATGGGTTCAATTTGGTGACGATAGAAGTGAGGTTAGAATCGTGTTCGTTGACAGTTCCAGAGTGTTCTGAACTGTTCGGTGTTGAAGTTGAAATTTGAATTATGATTTTTAGCAAGGATAATGGGGCCACGTACAGTTATAGTAATGCACCATCTACTGTTAATGTTTATCGTGGCAAACAGATACTTGCATTTGGGAATAGTCCGGTTACAAGTCCCTTGCAAAAAGTTGTAGCTGGTCGGAAAATGTTTCAGGACATTATTGAGAAGCAATTACCTACTGAACAGTTGATTGAAGAGTTGTTACTTTTATTGAAACATGAACAAAGGTATTTGCCAGATGAGGAGCTGCAGAAACGTGCCCCAGAGGCATACGAGTTTTTGAGTTCGATTTTTGTTAAAATCGAGCCAGCAGGTTATGGAACGAGGTAGTTAACGTTTTCTCGAGAAAAAACTGGAATTTATTGTACTGTTCTCGTTTTAGAACCCATTCCATTATTTTGGTGGATTATAACTGGTCTTGTGACTTCTTCGAATACACATTAGAAGAGAATACTGATATAAATAATCCAAAGTGGCACAAATCGTCGCTCTCATTCAAACCAGTTTCACGTATATGAAAAACAATAAAAAACATGTTTTAGAAAGCAATTAACATATTTTATTTTCTTTTTTTTGTGTAAACATACTTTAAAATATAACAATTGATATTTTTTTAACTAACTCAAAAACATACTGTGTAATTATCCCAAGAAAAAAAATAAAAAACAAAAAATTGCGAGTCGATAAAACCAGCTATATTACTGAAATATTAATTTACTTAATAAACTGACAATCAAATTAGAATTCTATGAATATATGGAGTGCTTTTTGCAAACAAAACATCTGAGAAATAATTAAGAATTAACAACAAAGCATAAAATAACAGCTGTACACAATTTCGAAATGATTTTTCGGTTCTCATGTAGTTTTTAATAATCTTTTTTTTATATAAGTGAGATATGATGATATAACAATATAACTGTTACAAATAATTTAACAACAAACTAAATGTGAAATGAAAACTGATTTTTTATATATAAAATCTAGCGAAACTCCTCTTCTAGGCTAGTTGAGGTCTAAATTTGAAAAAAAATCTAATTTAGCCATCTTACTAATAAAAAAAAAGTTAACTAAAAATGACTTAGCGTTTTTGTAATATTACAACTATTATACATTTACACAGGAGTAGGTACATTTTTAACACTGTTACAATTTGGACAATTTCACACAATTCCAAAATGCACAATGTTAAAAATGACCAAAATTTATTTATTCTTACATTATTTATATAATATAATTTATATATATTTTTTAAATAAATAAACATTGTTAAAGAGCTTGCTTTAACTTTGATATCTATTTCATAAATATATATTTACTCAATAAGACTTTTCAGTGTGTTTCTGTTGAATTTCGAATGATTGATATAGATGTGTTTAGAACATAAAAGGAACAAGCCAAGTACTAGTAAGTAAAATTAACACTTCAACATCATTTAATAAAAAAATAAATTACCGATACAATAAATAAAAAGGGCCACTAATTAGTAATTACTTTAGTTTTTCATTTTCCTGCCAAATCCATTAAACAACATTGAAGTGAAAAATGTTAATGAACAGAAACACACTGTACATCACTTAAAAATCCTAAGAGTATACATCAAACATTTTTATTTTATTTTTTTTCATACATTTTTTTTCTTCATTTAATTATATTTAAACGCCTACAGCATTTATTCATACAGGATTCGTCAAAAAACAACAAATTACCAACAACTGGTAAGTATACAATTTTTTTTCTCAACATGATCCACAAGCGCCAATCCTGTATATTAATAAAGAAAATTGAAAAAATGTTAAAACAACAAAAAAATGCACAATTTCTCATTATGTTCTCTTTGATAAATACTTCCTAAAGACAATATTCTCTTCTCTTTTTCATGAAATGTGAAATGATATATTTACCCAAGCCTACACAACTTTTTGGTACATACTAAAGTACATATTTATAGTTTTATAGACACTTTTTACATTATTCTTTTTTATGTTAACTACAGAGGAAAAAACATCGCATTCGCATCTAGTTTAGTGTCTAAAGAAAAAACTCTTTTCCATTTTTGTAAATGATACAATTCCGGTTAAACCGTCAGAATGTTTCCTCAAATCGCAAATTTCTAGTTATCACAATGTTAAATATTTTGAAAGCAAAATGGACATCTCCATCCATATTACAATATCTTTTTTAATGTTTCAAAAGCGATTCGAGTTCAATCAATATTTATTTGCTCCCATTTTTCGAAAAAATTATATATAAATTTATATATATATTTCACTAGTGTGTTTGTGTTTTTATTATTTCTCATTTTGTGTAAGTGTGTTCCATTTCGTTTACTACAATAATACTTTTTCTTTCGATACACCATTTTATATAGTTCTTCATAAATACACTATTTTATATACTTTTTTTTAACAAAACTATTTAAGTATAGTCTTCAGTTTTTTAATCTCTTGACTAGTATTTCAATTATGTAGATTATAACAACACATTTATTTGTTTGTCACCATAAACCACTGCCACTCTATTTTATTACAATTCTTCTGTGTAGTATTCTACATGACCATTTGATGGATTTATTGCCGACTCCCATGCTGAAAACCGACCACAAAACAAAAAACTCTCATTAATACAAACAATACCAGCAAAACAATTAACAACTTACTGTTACCAATAAAATTAACAATTTTCTCATGATTATGAGATGAATGTGTATAGATTTCGGGTGCCATAAATCGTGCAATAAAATCCTCACATATATCCTCCGACAATAATTGTTCATTTATATCGAAACCAAACACTAAGCCCGATACCTCCTTATTTTTGCCCATGCCACTCAATATGACGACTGGCGGTGGCCGTTCATCCAAATCATGCGTTGTAGTTCTCTCACTAGTATCACAGTTAGCACTATTTGTATTATTGTTGGACGTTGTATGGGCGCCACCACCGCTTGACAATTGTTTCGGCGACACAACATTATTCGGATAATTGTTCACCAGTCCAGGTAGATTGGCCTGTTGGGCCGTTGTTGTTCCCATTGTCGTCATCTGGCAATTGGAGAGATTTTGCAGCTGTTGTTGATTTAAAAATTGCATCTTTTCTATTGTCTGCACGTCCGGTATGTTGGGAGGTAACATTTGGGCATTAAATTGGATCGAGTCTCTTTCGTTTGCTTGAATTATCTTTAACAAAAAAAAAATATAGAAACTTATGTAATAACAGTCGCACTATTCGATCAGAACAATAAATTTCTATTGAATGTCTCTTAGATAACGAGACATATGATGATTAGGTCAAAAGTTTACATTTGTTTTAAGTGTTCTTATCGCACATTTCAATGAGTCACAATTACAATTTTTTTTAACAGACATTTTTAAGAAAATCTTGCACATCTATGCAACATTTTATGAGAATATATCACATTACATAAAAGTGCTTGCTTAAATAATTTTTTCCACATGAAAACAAATGTAATTTTATACAAATGGTCGCCATTTTTTCTTCATTAAATTTAACAAAACAAAAAAAAAACAATCTCAAATAGCATAAATATTTCACTCACCGATAAATCAGTCTGAATATCATTTGTTGTAACATTATGTTGTATTGTACAAATGTTTATCTTCTGTACATTATTTTTAACACTTTTATTATTTGGATTTGATTTCACCTTATTGCTAACCGTATTGTTCTTATTGTTACTCGCATTAAATGTCTTGTTCGCATTTGATTGGACACACACAGTAACATTATTATTACTATTATACACTTTACTATTATTATTGGCGGATATAGCGGGAAAACTCTTAATATTATGCACATCCGGCGGCGGTAAACTTTTTACGGCATTATTTATGTTATTATTATTATTGTTGCCATTGTTGCATAGAACTGCAGGCGGACTCATTACATTATTACTATTTACATGTTTTTCAGTGGCATTCATTGGATTTATTTGAAGACTTTGTTGTTTCACTTTACAATCACCCTGCTGCTTAATTGCATCAATTGTTGACGACATTTCAACAACGGTTGTTGTTGCCTTCCCTTGTGGCGATCGATTCTCTTTATTTGGCACCTTATCACATTTCTCTGGTGTTGTGGACTTTTTCTCTTTTAACTTTTCCCGATTCTTCGCTATATCCGCATAAGATATTGGTATATTATTTAATCCGTCAATTGGTAACGAATGTACCGAATCCACATCAGATGAATCATTCGATTTTTCACTATGTGGCACCGAACATGTGGACTTTCCACGTATATCCGGCGATGGGGCACGATTATTTAAATGTTTCACATTCGATTCAGTTACTGTATTTTGTGGACGACTACTACTTATACTATTCCGTCGTTTTTTACTTTTCTTTTTCGGTTTTGTGACCACCCAATTTTCCAATGTTTCCAAATTCTCCGCTGACGCATTACTATACAAACTTTGGAATGGTGGTGGCTACAAACAAAAAAAACAATCCATAAACAATTTGTAATTTTTATTGAAATGCAATCAACTCACCTCTACATTGCCCCAAGAGCGTCTCTCTCTCGGTTTATCACTACTATGCGATTTATTCATACGCAGTATCACTTTCTCATTGTCCTGATTGGCATTGAATTCAAAATCGTCCATTTTCGCTGACGATATTTCACCCATCGAATTACTTTTCTTCAATTCACCACGACTCTCTTTATTCTTTGAATGTGAACGTTGTTGTTTCTTACTTTTACCATCCTCTGTATCTTGTTTGTACAATTTCGATTTTTGTATGTTGGATTTATTTTTACCACCACTCGAAGTGCCCGTTTCGCTACTTGAACCGCCAATAAATTGCAATAATAACGGTATATCGTCTTCGCCCCTATTACCAGCTACTTCACATGCTTTAAACTCTGTCACTTTCTTACTATTCGACACTTTCTTCTTTTTACCTTTATTTATTGGATTTTGATGGTTGCCATTCTCGTCCACCTTCTAATCAAATACAATTTTGTAATTCACTTTTTCAACTATTACATACTGCAATCAATTTACCTTATCTTCAACTAAACTTCTATTATTTGGTATTGTAATGTAAACATTGTGTTTACTATGCAACATTTTCGACTGTAACGCATCACTATCAAATGATTTCTTATCACATTCGAAATCTTGCATGTGCTGTATTTGATTATCGTCCACATCTGGAAACATTCAATAAATCACATACATTCCAATTTATAATTAACACTTACTAATTTGTAAGGTCGCTTTGCTTGTATATTTAGCGGTATTTGCCAATTCGGTGGCCGTTTGGTTCTGTTCTTGGAAATTTTCTGCTACACTGTCATGTTCTAATAGATTCACTGTTTCTGTATCTTGAGTTAATGGCTTCAATGGTGTGGTACGTCTACGTGCTTCCTCCAAAAAATGTATATCATATGCCAATAAGCTGCTCGAGTTCACATTACATGGTAAGCTTCCTATAACACAGACAGAAAAAACACACAAATCATTAACAACGAACATGATGATATGGTGGATTCAATTTTGAGGTTAGGATTTCAAAGATTTCATCATATTTCATACAAATTGAACACTTACCCCGAGTAAATAAATTCATTGCAATTGTGAATGTTCACAAGTGATTTTCTAACAAAATTTCTAATGAATAATGACTGCTAAATAAATATTTTACCGAAGTGAGAAAAATAGGTTACAAAAATCGTTCATAAATAATGTACACTTTTATCTGTTTGAATTACATTTGGATTCGTTATACACAATGTCTATTTGATGCCCTATGTACGATTTTATTCATTTTGACATGATGAATTCACCAACAGACAAATGAAACTAAAACACAATACTAAGGCACATATTATTGACC
This sequence comes from Silvanus unidentatus, assembly GCA_963930825.1. Taxonomy (NCBI): domain Eukaryota; kingdom Metazoa; phylum Arthropoda; class Insecta; order Coleoptera; family Silvanidae; genus Silvanus; species Silvanus unidentatus. The sequence goes on from OZ005760.1 coordinate 21,851,409, forward strand.
TTGGATGAAGTCATTGTTTTACACATACATTTTCATAAAATTACAAGCGAAAATTTCATTTTCTAATGCATTCAAATGATATTTCTATTTAAAATAAAACCTACAAAGCCAACACGCTTATTGATTTTTATCTGTTACTTTAAAAACACTTCCATACATGGGCCCGATGAACAAAACACCCAAAACTGTACAAAGATCACCTTTTCTTAGTAATTATTCGTCATTTTCTCTGCATGCGATTCTAGAATTTACAATTGAACCGGTTCAAAAAATATATTCACAAACTTAACACATTATCACCACGAATTGATAACTCTTATCACAATTAAAAAATCACATTCAATATAAGTGGAAATTTTAAATTAAAAACTGTTTATATAACATGATAATTTACAGATTTTTCCTTTTTTTCAACGTATCACACTGATGTAGAGACAAAATTCCTTAAATTCTTCACTACAAAACCGATAAGAGAACCGTTTTTTTCTCTACGCCTACAAAATGAAACAATCTTAATCGTTCTCAGTGCCGTTTTGTTTATAATGAAACATAAAACGAGTTCGGGGTGCGACAATGACGTACAAATAGTTGATAGACAAAAACATTTCAAGATAAGTGTAATAAAAATATTATGAATAACACAATAGAATATACGAACCTCCTTCTCTCTGTCGTGCACTGACACTTTTTTTCGTTCTATGCAAATGTCTGTCAGCATCGTACAATTCATCTTTTGCCAAATTATCTAAACTGCCACCATGCATCATATTTTCCGATATTGAACTAGGTTTCCGTCGATGACGATTGTTCCTTTTCGCAGATGGATTACAATGACGAACCAATTCGGAGCCGCCAGCACTGCCAGCCCTTGCATTCCGTTCCGATTCTTCGGCTTCATTCAACAGCGACTAAAACAACGAACATTATTGGAATTTGTTTGAATTGAAGAACAGATGGAGGATTACCTTAAATAGAAGACTTTTTCCTTCACGATCCTTGGGTGTTTTGTAGGAGATTGCTTCGTCTAGTAGCGCTTTCAGGTCCACTTCGTCCAAATTGGACAGTGTCTGAAATAATGTAAGTTTGTAATACATTTTTGTGCAATTTGTACGGTTTCGTCGGACGAAAAGGTATATAAATTGTGTATAAATAGTTTATTAGTAAATAACAATAAAAAATACAGTAAATCCAAGTCGCTTACGCCCAAAATTGCAACGTCACCTGTCACATGAGTGTTAAAACAGTAAAAGAGCAATTGGCAGTTTTTGGAAAACGATTGCAATCGGACAATATGCAAGGAAATAAAAATCAATTTCAAGTTTATTGATGACAGGAAAGTACTTTGATAAAGAGGGCAAGTAAAAGTGAATTTTCATGTCTAGTACAAGTACTGAAAACATTGGCCCATATACATACGTCATTCGTATGAAATTATTAAATAATTTGTTTGAACATGTAGCAAATGTGCAATTACCTCAATTGCATTTAGTTAAATCTAAACTGATTGTATGTAATTTTTAATTGTTGTTGTAATTAAATTAGATAAACAAGACGATAGTCAGAATAGACATTTTTATGGGACTTTATTTGCTAAGATAAACATTTATGGAATGTGTATCATAATACTTACTTTAGTGTCTTTATCTTTTTCTTTGCCAATTTCCGAAACTGTTTGTTTTTCACATTTCGATTTATCATTTTTATCGGGGGCTTTCGGTGCATTATCATTTTCCGGAGAAGGGGCCATTTTTAGACCCAATTAAATAAAAAAATACTATATGACAATCTCAATACACTTGCACTTATTTTAAAAATGTATTCATTTTCTAGAGTTTTGCGATATTGTTTCACTAATATACAGTAAATTAAACTTTATTGTCTTTTCATACACTCAGAGAATTTAATGTAGTCCTTTCTACAAAAAAAACACATTTTCACAGACAGCCATTACACACTACACAGATTTGAGAACGAAAATGGTGGCGACACTGTACGACAGCACTTGGAAATTGGCACATTCCTTTACAGGATTCTTTAGTGTAAAGAAATCCCGCTCAAAATGTCGAAAAATAAACTATTCTAACCAAACTTTTTTGTGTTATCTTGTTTAGGATGTTTGCTTTTACATTGAAAACGATTGTATTTTAATTTAGAATAAAATGAAGAGAACAAGAGATCAATGTGGCAGTATTTCCACAACACCAACTATCTGGAAACAGACTTCTCTTACAGATGTGTTTCACAAGATGAAAAAGGGGCTACCTTTAAGCCAGAAAAAAGTTTCCACTGAACAAACATTCGTGTATCAATCACCAATTTGTATTAAAATCGAGGATGATGAAGATGATGTGCCATACGAGTCTATGGAAGTACCAAAAAGGACTTTACCTTTTCCATTTTCGGATGACGAAAGTGAAAATACCAAACGTAAGTCTCTGTATACATGTTCAAGCATTAAACGTAATGAAAATGTTTTTTAGCACCAGTGCCCGTTGAAACTATGAGGCTAAATAAACCAGTTCCGTATAAGAAACTTAAATATGAAGAACTAGACGTAACAGTTGCATCCCAATCACTGAATTCAATTAATATCTCTTTAAATACATCAACAATCAAGACTGAATCAAATTTAGAAGAATCCCAAATACGTTCCCTTAATTTATTTAAAGACATTTTATTGAATGCAACAAATTCTTTGCAAAGTCAAAAACTATTGGGTGACAATACAAATTTATTTCAAACGTTTTTGGATATGAATGAACAATACCAATTCTTCGTTTTCAAATTGTTCACACATAAACTTAAATGGTACGCCATCAACTCGTTTTGTGCCAGTATCAAATTGAAAATGGACTACGAAGAAATTACCACAATGCACCAATATTTATTGTCAGCAGGGTTTTTAGACACCAGTAAGGGTACTTTTATTTTAATGGCTAAATATATAATTAAAAACTTTCAGATTTCCTTGAAGAAAGCACATTAGATAAATTAAAACTGCTGGGATGCTCACAAATAAAAAAAATCTACAACAGTTACAAACTTCCACGAAACAATAAGAATAAAACCAGAATGGTAGACACATTGATGAAGAATTGTAAAACACAGTCAACATTATTGTCTTCCAAAAGTTTCGAGGAGAAATTAAACGATGATATAAATCGTACTATTGGAAATACGGTGAAATTAAAAGAAGATGTCCTAAATTCATTTAGAAACAGTTTTATACTTGTGACTTTTGCAAACAGCGATTTTATTGATTGGCAAAATTATGCTTTACAAATGTTGAAAACTCGAATTATTTTCCCACATTTCCAAGTACAAGACTTTATCATATTCAGTAGCCAGGAGGAATTTGAAACGTAATCTGATATTAAATTTTGCTGCAACCACTTTAATATGGCTTTGTTGTAGTTATGCTCAAGCACGAAAACTTCAAATCGATCTTGAAAATACAGACATGAAAGAAAAAGGGAAATTGGAGCGTATCGGCGATGAAGCTTTCGAAAATTTGCAACTGTCCTTCAAAAAAAGGTGCACTGGATTTGTTTTTACATTCGCAAATTAAACATTCTTTTTTTTAGTGCTGTGGTTGATCGTTTCCCAAATGCACCGTATTTGAATAAATTCACAGACAAATGGGTTTATTGTTCAATTATATCGACAGTGGCTCGCAATTTGTTTGCCAGATATTGTGATAAGGTGAAAAGTTGGTTGGAATATATAATCGAACACTTTCCTAAATCACATCGAATAGGGAGATGGTATGATCTGTTGTGTTGGCTACACATAAAATATTTAAAGCCGACAGACTATGCGTTGGCATCGAAAATTCTGGTAACAGCATTACTTGAAAAGTGTGAACAATTGTCGGAAGTGCAATTTTATGAATTGGCAAATCGCGCTGAAAAACTCTTGAAACATTTACCAGAATCTGCGGTGGAGGAATTGAATGGTGTGTTACCACCTTCTTTAAAGTCTTTGGATTTACCGTCGTATAAAATCGATGTGAATGCATTAAAAAAGTAAGTTTTACAGTGTTTGGTTTTCTTTTGTTTTTTAGGAGTTTTTGTTTGATTTTAGAGATGAAGTTGGTGGAGCTAGAAGAGTGTATGTTTTGCAAAGAAATGGAGAAAGTACATACGCGTCCGTTGAGGAAGCTGCTTTAAGGCGATATATTGAAGTGCGCAATTATACTGATGGTAGACACTGTGAGGGTGCAATTATTATCACACTTTTTAAACTGTTTTTCTGGGATGTAATCTATGACAATGTTGTGCCTTTAGCTTTTATATCTCAAGTACAAGATGTACCTTTAGATATGTATTCAAAGTGTTTTTATACCAATCGTAAGAGCAAGATTGATGAGAGGTTGAAGGATATTGAAGTGAATTGGTCGAATAAAGAGCTAATCGAGTTTATTACCAACATTTGGGAAAAGAATTGTCATGTATCTTGTTTGAGAGAAACAGCATCAATAATTTCGAGCGATTTTGTGTTGATTATTGAATGTATTGGGAGGAGATTGTTATCGAAAATTTTCCAACGGCTGGTTAATGATTTGTCAGCTTATAAAAGTGGTCTTCCTGATTTGCTTATTTGGAATAAAGATACTAAAAACGTAAGAAATAATATTCATAGTATACAGATTGATTTTTTAATTTTTTTTTAGTGTATTTTTGTGGAGGTAAAGGGTGAAGGAGATACATTGTCTATAGGCCAAACCCTTTGGATTAAGTATCTTTTAGAAAATGAAGCCAAAGTTGAAGTGTGTCATGTTCGTTGTAAGTTATTAAAATTCAGTTATAGGTATCATAAGAAAAGCTTATTTTTTTAGCCATTGGAATTAGGAGGAATGTGAAAATGGAAGATATATAATTGAATGAAATCCTTTAAATATTGTTAAAATCTTTATATTCTATTTATGTAGACATTTTATATTAGAATGTAATAGTGTAACTGAATATAATCTTTTTTAATGTTATATAAATAAATTTATAAATTTATATCAGATATCGGTGATATTTTTGAAATATATGTATAAAAATCACCTACTAAATTTCGTGTTTCAGTTTATAACTTTTATTGTGGTTACTGACATCTACTGTTAAAGTGCTGAACTAATACGTCAATAAAAGCAGAAAATTGTAAGAAAAAGTTTGTATGCAACCCATATTACACGTTTGCTAATAGAACCGTGTTGTAATTGCATTTGTCTCGCATTCGTTAGCAAAATTACACTGTATACACGCACGAAGTTTCACTTTAAATGCGATTATAAAAATATAGTGTATTGATTTATCGAACTTCCAACTGGTAGCAAAACAATAATCAAGAAAAGTCCCACCAGCAACAACCAAAAATGTCGGAAGAAAACATTTTCCTTTTCGTACCAAACATTATCGGTAAAAAACTAATTGTTTGTATTCTAATTGTTTATGTGTTTGTTTAAAGGTTACGCGAGAATCATACTGGCTTTAATATCATTCTATTTTATGCCAACCAACCATGTAATTGCTTGTACATGTTATGTGGTCTCTGCACTATTGGACGCTTTCGATGGCCATGCGGCAAGGTACAAATGTTTATTTAGTATGTAACAACAATTCTAAATGCAAATACTTGCAGATACTTCAATCAAAGTACCAAGTTTGGGGCCATGCTGGACCAGCTCACCGATCGTTGTGGAACTATGTGTTTGTGTGCTGTTTTGGCACATTTTTACCCAAAGTACATGTTCCTCTTCCTCATATCGATGACGATTGATATAGCTTGTCATTGGATCTATTTACACACGTAATAACACCGCAAAAACCAACTCAAAGCCCAGTTTAATGATTCATTTGTTGTAGTTCGTTGTTACAAGGAAAAACAAGCCATAAATTTGTCGATATGTCTGAAAATCCGATCATGCGAATGTATTACACAAATCGTACAGTATTGTTCATTATGTGTGCAGGAAATGAAGCGTTCTACGCTGCTTTGTACCTACTATATTTCACTGAAGGACCAATAAGTAATATCATTCTGTTAATTGATTTACATGAAAATAACATTCAATTTTTTTCCAGTTGCTGGACTGTCGCTGTTCCGCATTATTCTATACTTGTCAACACCGATTGCTTTAGTCAAATCGGCGATTTCAGTTCTTCACTGCTATGTGGCCGCCCAAAATTTGTCGATTATCGATGTAAATGAACGGAAAGACTCGAAGAAGAAGGCCTCCTAAATGTTGGGCCCACCTACTTCAACAATTCACTTGAAATAGTTGTAATTCACTGTTTTGTGTACCATTTAGACTGTTAAGTGGTCTTCCTTTAACCAATTTCTATTGTTCTCCTGAATTTGCACTAAAATCATCACAGTCAGAATGATTAAAGGCTGAAAAGTTCATTCCAGTATAACAAGTATTCTGTAAATTAATGGCATGTAGTTACCAAAGGAAAAGATTCCTTATTAATGTTTAAAACTTGTAAGATTTTATGTATATGTTATTGTGTGTCAAAATGGTTTATTTTATATCCTTTATTTAATGCAGAAATAAATATTAAACCAACAAAACGTTTTTTTTTTGTATAAAGCAAAGGAGAAATTAACTCTTAACTAAACAATTTAAATCCTTACAACTTGAATATTATCAGTCTTCGGATAAATCAAATCATTTTTTGACGGATATACACTTTTATTTTGGTCTTGAACGATGGTAACTTGCTCTACAACCAAATCACACTCAAACAAGTACACCATCTCTTTTAACAAAGCGTCCAATACACTTTTGCAGATTGTTTGCGATGTTGAACTGCTTATCTCGATTAATACTGTTGTTGTTTGTAATTCAATCTAAAAGAAAACATCTTTATTTGGTAACACTCAACAAATATACCATGAAATACTTTTGATATGTCTGAATTGGTGATTGGTGGAAATGATACGACTTCGTTGTTGGCATTCAGCAAGCAGGGATAACGAGATTTGCCCTCAATTAAGTATAAATATTTATGAATGCCTGAATATGTGTTGCGTTTCTTCTCTTTACGTAAATTGTTCGCTTCTGTTTGTAGTTTTTCGAATAATTCACTGCCAGTTAAAAGTGTTGTACGATTTAAAGGCTTTATTTGGAGCAAATTTGGTGGTAATGTGGTGTAAGTTAGATTACCGGGCGGCTAAAAACCACAATGTATTACAAACAGTTTGAAAATGTGAAAAATACTTACGAGTTTATTAAAATCGTGCGTCGCTATTGTAGCACTGCTCCTTTTATTGCATATTGTGTCGTGCAATTTGTTTTGGACTTGAATAAACTTTTTAAATGTCTGTTCATTGAATGATACATTGGGAACAATACAGCAAACCAAGTGTTCTCGCACATTTTTCACGGAATTATCAACTTCAATGGAGAAATGTTCGTTTGCCTTTCTAACGTTGATTTTATATTTGTAATTGAAATCGTCATCCTTATCGGAACTCTCACTGGATTTGTTTTTGTTCTTTTTGTTTTTCGAATCGTTCACTTTGCTATTGGTGCTTGTTTTAGGACAGTTTTGTCTGACATAGTCCAGAATCTGTTTTGTACGACATTGATCGATTAATTTCCCTAATCGACGATCAGCAACTGGATTTTGTTTCAAATTGATTTCTGAAATAAATCGCTAATATTAGAAATTAATTGGAAAAACTGTTTGTTTCAACCTTTCAATTTGGAGCAATCAGCTAGTTCACCGGGAATTTGTTTGATTTTATTGGAGCTGATGTCCAATGTTTTCAATGAAGGCAAACGGTTTATGTTGTTTGGTATGTGGTCGATTTCATTGTTGTTCAACTTAACTTCGGCCAAGTTTGATAATTCCTCATAGCAAATGTCGGGAAATTTGGTCAATTTATTACTGGACAAATCCAGAACTGATAATTTTGTGTTCTTCTGGAGGGATGGAAATGATTGGATTTGGTTGAATGCTAAATTCAATGAGACAATTTGCACCAATTTCGACAACGTTTCTGGTACGTCTTTTATATTATTTCTCGATAAATCCAGAGTTTTTAACTTGTCCAATTTGAAGAGCAGCTCATTAATGTCGTCGAATTTGTTTGAATACAGTACAAGAGATTGGAGATTGGACAACTTCTGAATGGCATCCGGGATGCTTACCAAACTGGTGTCACTTATTTTTAAGTAATTTAATGTTTCTAGATCGAATAAGGACTCATCGAGTCCATCCTTTGTAATGCGTTCATTTATGGGTTTACCACTTAAAACTAATTCATGCCGTTTTTCATTTTTTGCTAGCAATATTTCTGGCCACATTTTTAGGTTAGATACAGTTTTTTTTTGAAAATAAAAAAAACTAAATATGTTCACTGGAAAATTGATTCTCTAAACAATTGTATAATTATGATTGAATCATGCAGATAAAACACCATAAACTATTAATTTCGTTAAATTTCACAATAACGATTTGTATGTTTTTAAATTTAGAAATCACCCCAACATATGGTGGTACAAATGACCTACTACATTACATACATTGAAAATATGAAAACCAAAAATGGAAATGTTTTAAATATATGAAAATAGAAATTGTTATTTATTTAAGAAATAACAATTTATTTTTCATTTTATAACGGTAACATCAAAATTTAATATGAAATTTAAAAAGTAGTTCATTTGTCCCGTTATTGATTTACCAGGCTGCCAAAATAAGAGAATAAAAATAATTATTTTTCTCATGAGAAGCCCTCTAGCGGTTGGCCATTGAGTTACCCTTAATTAAAAAGTCCCTAACTTTTTAGTGTCTTTGCAATTCTTTTGTCCCTAGAAATCAATGTTGGTACCAGCAATGCATTCTGGGTATATGGCGTTAGTGTGCCTACAAGAATTTGTTCGCTCATTCGTGTTTTAAGTTGAAATAATGCCGATATTTAACAAATCTATTTGTTAATAATTACCCAGAAATATTGTTAAACTATATAATAAATAAACAACGATAAAGAAGTGCTGCTTTAACTGATACTTTGCATGCAAGAGCTCAGTTAAAAAATGGTAATGTCATTTTTTCTCGGTTCATCTTTTTGCCTTTTTATTGTGTTTATTTTTTCATTTTTCATCTCGTATTTGATTTAATTTCTTATATATTTGTAACAATTCGATTGTTTTCTCGGTTTCCCTCAATTCTCTACACATTTCGAGTGGTTTTTACATTTTTTTACCGTGTTATGCATCGTTAAAAATTCATAACCAAAAAATGAGGAAAAAAAAACAATGAACTTTTCAATTAGTCAGGGGCTTTGGTGCAACTGATTTTCTTGGAATTGCAATGCATTATTGCAAATCCAAGAATACGTTTTGTGTTTTAGGGCGTTGGTTGCGCCATGTTTGCTAGAAAATAAAAAATTCACTTACACTATTCATTCCTTATGAATAGTTTATTGTCAAGAATCGAACTTAATAAATTTCATACAATATTTCACCATACATCATCATCCTCCAACGTTAAACAGTTTGAATTTTATTTTCGTTTCATTTGATTTATTACAGAACCATTAAGTGTTGTTTTTGACGAGTTGTTTGTTTTGCTAGTCGAAAAAAGTCATGGATGATGATGGTGAGAATATGTCCGATAGTGATTTCGGCGAAGACGAAGATCCCGATAAAATCGAGGTGCCAGGTACGATGAACAGTTCCCAGTTGTCCCAAAATATCCAATTAACATTCGATGTGTTTCAGGTGGAGGCAAAGACCTGGCCGCTGCGGCCACAATCCTAGAACAACGTGACTCCAAACTGAAACAGGAAAATGATATACAAAAGGACACCAAACCGCCGACCTTGGGCGGCATGAATTTCAATGCGAAAATGCCCAATCTGCCGCCAAGCACATTCGACATGATGCGCAATCCGGGAAGTACGTTCGATTTCTAAATATTCCACCACGTCTAATCAACTAATTCATTCTATATTGTCTCATTTAATAATTTGTCATGGTATTAATGTGTTTGTTGTTTGTTAGTGGGTTCCCCATACGGTATGAGTAGTGTGGCCGCGATGGCCAGTATGCTCAGCAGTTTGGGGGGACCCATGAGCTCAATGTTTCCACCATCGGGTCCAGGTGGGACCGGTTTCAACGCTGCACAATTCTTGCAGCAGAGTAAGTCCAATTTTAGACACTGTGAGTGTTCGTCTCCCGTACAAAAGAACGTTTCCATTAACAAACGTTGTAATTGCGCTTTTGTAATACTAAACTCCGCATATACATAACCATTGTTGTGCAGAAAATTAATGATCGAGCACGTAGGATGCATGGATGCATGAAAATGCAATCTGAATTTATTTCGTTTTCGTTTTTTTATTACTCTGTGTCGCCTTGTGACAATCTCTTCTCGCTTCCAGTTGGACATTTCGATTTAATTCTATCGCTGCATGTACAGAACAATTGTTTTCATTGTGTAATAACTGTAAATATTGATGCGGTTTTGTGTTTGTAGTGGAGATGGCAGCGTACGGCATGAACAATCCTTACAATTTCATGCAAAACCTGTCGGGAATGTTCTATCAGAACATGCCACCGTGGGGCACACAATTGAGTAACAAAGCCGTCCAATCGATGTGGATGAATCAGATGGACACGAAACCGTTGCAACATCAAGAGGAGGAGGAGGTGGACGATGAGGAGATGGGCGTTGCTGAGACGTATGCCGATTACATGCCATCCAAATTGAAATTGGGCCGCAAACATCCCGATCCGGTGGTGGAGACGGCGTCTCTGTCCAGTGTACAACCGGCCGATGTGTGGTACAAATTGTCCATACCGGAGGAGACGATCCGTAGTGGACATTTGTCCGCATTGCAATTGGAGAGTATTACGTACGCTTCGCAGGCGCACGAGCATATCTTGCCAGATGGATCGAGGGCCGGTTTTCTAATTGGTATCAATTGAAATGTAATTATTAACAACACAGTGGATATATTGATTGAATGTTTGTAGGTGATGGTGCGGGTGTTGGGAAAGGCCGGACCATAGCCGGTATCATATTTGAGAACTATTTGAAAGGACGGAAACGTGCCATTTGGGTATCCGTATCGAATGATCTTAAATACGATGCTGAAAGGGATTTACGTGATATTGGAGCGGGCAAAATTGATGTACATGCATTGAATAAGTTTAAATATGCCAAAATCTCATCGGCTATTAATAATAATGTGAAGAAAGGTGTTGTATTTAGTACGTATTCAGCATTGATTGGTGAAAGTAATTCGGCCGGTGGTAAATACAAGTCACGTTTAAAACAATTACTGCAATGGTGTGGACAGGATTTTGATGGGTTGATTGTGTTCGATGAATGTCATCGGGCAAAGAATTTGTGTCCAGTTGGGTCATCGAAGCCGACCAAAACGGGCTTGACAGTGTTAGAGTTGCAGAATAAATTGCCGAAAGCGAGAGTGGTTTATGCGTCAGCGACTGGTGCATCCGAACCACGGAATATGGCGTATATGGTGCGTTTGGGTCTGTGGGGTGAGGGGACACCGTTTAATGAGTTTGCCGATTTTATATCGGCTGTTGAGAAACGAGGTGTTGGTGCTATGGAAATTGTGGCGATGGATATGAAGTTGAGAGGTAATGCAGGTGGCGCGGCCACTAGAAAGTGGTGGAAACTTGAACTAGCGAATTGGGGTGACAGTTTGTACGACGAATGGCGCAACATATTTAATTGTCTTTTTGTTGAAGGATAAATGTATGTTGAAAAGAAAAAAGCGACATTTACCGTAAAAATTTCATAGAGTCAACAAAATAAATATAATTAAGAAACTGTTTTTGCTGGTTCAAGATTTTGCCGACAGTGGGCGTCATGTGTTAGGTCTTTTGATTTTACATTGTTTTTATTTTGCAGGCATGTACATTGCGCGACAGTTGAGCTTCCATGGTGTGGCATTTAAAATTGAAGAAGTCCCATTGTCGAGGGAATTTGAAAAAGTGTACGATTGTAGTGTGAAATTGTGGGTGGAAGCGATGCAAAAGTTTCATGAAGCCGCTGAATTGGTGGATGCCGAGAATCGTATGAGGAAAACAATGTGGGGTCAATTCTGGTCAGCACATCAGCGTTTTTTCAAATATTTATGTATTGCTGCAAAAGTGCCACATGCTGTGGCCGTTGCCCATGAGGCGATCAAATGTGGCAAATGTGTGGTAATTGGTTTACAAAGTACTGGTGAGGCACGTACATTGGAACAACTCGAAAGAGATGATGGGGAATTGACCGATTTCGTGTCCACTGCAAAAGGTGAATAGATTAAATGTTGGAATTGGGGGTTTTTAATCGATTTTTTTTAAGGTGTATTTCAAACACTTGTCGAGAAACATTTCCCAGCACCGGATCGTAATCGAATTCAACGGTTGTTAGGGGGATTGGATACGTCGTCGAATTCGAAAAAATCCACAAATGGCCACGAAGAAGGCCATAGTTCAAGTAACAAACGAAAGCCAAGTGAGTTGTCCTGTTTTTTTTATTGGTATTTTGTTAATTTGTTATTTTGTTAGTGCGACAAGCGGCTGTCCGTGCTGTAAAACGTAACAAATGGTCAACATCTGATAGTGAAAATGATTCGATAAAAAGCGATGATTCCGATTATCAAATGTCCAATGTGGAAAGTGAAATATCCGATGAACATTCCGACTCGAATGCAAGTAGTGATTTTAATCCATTTAATTCCGATAGTGATTCAGACAATGATCCATGGAGCCGTAGTAAGAAGAAGGGTAAAAAACAAAAGAAATCACCAAAGAAACGGCCATCAACACAAGAGAAATTGTTGTTGACGATAAGCCAAAAAACGAACAAAGGTTTGAATACAATTGTTTATTTTACGATATCAGCGCCACGGTGGATTTTTGAAACATCAGCTGGGTGACTTATTTCCCATTTAAATTTAACATTTTCATTTAAAAACTCGCATAGTTTAAGGTTTTGTAAACTTTTTAACGATTTTTAATGTTTGTATATAAATAGTGAATTGAGATTGAAAAAATTGAATGTGAAAATGTCACCCAGTTGATGTTTCAAAAAAAGTTTACTGGCGCGAAGATCGCGAATAAAGTTAATTGTGTGATTGTTTAGCAAATGGTACCGGAATGAACGATTTCAAATCGATTGCACCACCAAAAGATGCCATCGAACGGGCATGTTGCATGAAAGAGGAGCTCTTAACGAAAATTGAACGTTTAGGTGAAAAATTGCCACCAAACACGTTGGATCAGTTAATTGATGAATTGGGCGGACCGGAGAACGTTGCCGAAATGACTGGCCGTAAAGGTCGTGTTGTACAAGCAGAAGATGGTAGTATACAATATGAGAGCCGTTCCGAAACGGATGTACCATTAGAGACATTGAATTTAACGGAAAAACAACGTTTCATGGACGGTGAAAAGGATGTGGCCATCATATCCGAAGCGGCGTCCAGTGGTATATCGTTACAAAGTGATCGTCGTGTGAAAAATCAACGACGTCGTGTACACATCACATTAGAGTTGCCATGGTCCGCTGATCGGGCTATTCAACAATTTGGACGAACACATCGCAGTAATCAAGTGAATGCGCCCGAATACATTTTCCTAATATCCGATTTGGCTGGTGAACGTCGATTTGCATCGATTGTGGCGAAACGTTTAGAGAGTTTAGGTGCATTAACGCATGGTGACCGTCGTGCAACGGAAACACGCGATCTCAGTCAATTTAATATTGATAATAAATATGGACGGACGGCATTAGAAGCGACAATGAAAGCAATTATGGGCTATGAGACGCCAGTGGTGCCACCGCCGCAAGATTATAAAGGGGACTTTTTCAAGGATGTTGCAGCCGCTTTGGTTGGTGTGGGGCTTATTGTGAATACGGAAAATATGCCCGGTGTTTTATCATTAGATAAAGATTATAATAATATGTCGAAATTCTTGAATCGGATACTTGGTATGCCGGTTGAATTGCAAAATAGACTGTTTCGGTAAGTGGGTGAGAATGTTGGAAGAATGAGGAAGTGATTTAGGTTGGAAATTCACAAAAATTTCTATATAATTCGATAAAATAGGTTAAATCATTAGGACTGAACGTAACAGTTAATCATTTCAGCGCATAATTTCTGAAAAAAACTGAAATTACAAAGTGCCTGAAAAGTTCAAAATTATCACATGACCTTTTGTTTACAATTTTTTATATGACTTCAGTGACGTAACAAGCTCTGATTGGTCAGAGCGTATTTTTAGTGGAAATAACCGGATATGTATAACGGGTTGCGGTAAACTGCAATAATTTGTCATTTTAAATAGTTTATGAGTTTATTTTGAAATCAAAAATATCATAGACTAACTAATTATATTTTTCTTACTTTTTTATATTTGTTTTTCACCCTTGAAAGCCTCCTAATGTAACTATAAAAATACTAATAGCCATCTAGTAATACTTTCTTGAACTCAAAATATGCTAGAGTAGACATGGCGGCTAGGCCTGTAGTAAAAACGCGGGTAAATTTTAGATTTAAACTTTGCAATTTTTTTTGGCGAAACTGGTGCAAAAAAAGGTCACATGTGTTATATCACATTAAAGCATTTTTAATGTAGATTACAAAAAAAAAACGATCACTTCCTCATTGCAAGTAATTTGTGTGTTTTTTTGCAGATACTTCACTGATACGCTTGCTGCGATTGTTCAACAAGCGAAACGTTCGGGCCGTTTCGATTTGGGCATTTTGGATTTGGGAGCGGGCGGTGAGGTGGTGAAACGTGTGCGCACGGTAACGTTCCTAAGAAAACATGCAACTGGCACAGCGCCAACGGAATTGCATACGGTACATGTCGAACGGGGCATGTCATGGCCGGAGGCATTAGATAAATTGTCCGAATTGGCTGGTGAACATGAAGGGTTCTGGTTGTCGCATCAAGTGCGAAATAATAAACATACGGCTATATTGGCAGTGGCTGTTGAATCGAATACGAATAAAAAGAAGTCTGAATCGAAGAAGGAGCAAATGTTTTCGGTGTACCGACCGAATACCGGATTGCAATTTAGGCAAGAGTCGTTGGCCGAATTGGAGAAGAAATATAAGAAGGTATTGAGTTGGTTGGGGCATTGAAAAGGGATTTTATTTTGAAATGTTCAAGGTTGAATCGGCGGACGCGGAAAAAGCGTGGACTGAACAGTATGATTCGTCAGTGAATACATGTTCGCATGCATATTGGCGTGGAAATTGTAGAAATGTCACTGTGGGACATGATTGTGAGGTTGGTTTACGAAGAAGAACATACAATGTGGTGTCTGGATCGGTGTTGTCGGTTTGGAGTCGGGTGGAGGGTGTTCTTGCCAGTAAAAATGGTAGTCAGAATAATAAGATGCAGGTGATCAGATTGAGGACGAAGGATGATTTGAAAATAGTCGGTAGGTGTATTTGGTGTTTGTTTGGAGAGGGGGAAAATGGAGTTTTTGTTTTTAGGCACGTTGATTCCGAAGAATTGTGTTGATTCACTGAATGAGGCACTGTCGGCAGATGCGGAAAAGACCGAAGAGAAAACATTTTAATAATCTAGGATGAATGTTGATTTTTTTTTTGAAAAACTTGATACAGGGCAACAATTAGTATTTTTCGGCACAAAAGTGTGGCATTTTGAATGAGACTAATTAATGTGTGAATTTGTATAGTGTGGCTAGAAATTCCAAGTATTTTCTAAAAAAAAAAATATTGAATAAATGATGAAAACGTTTTGTGTGTATTTGTGTTGTACACACAATTTGCTATTAAATAATTAAGAGAGTAAAAGTAAAACTTCTGTGAAATAGCTATATTTAGGTATTATCTATTTATATGATATTAGAGTACTGTTATGATTTTTTTAAAAGTGTACATTTTTTTTTAATTATTGTAAAAATGCAAAGAATTACTGTTCGATTTTATTCAATCGATCCTTCACTTTCGTACGTAAATTTTAGTTGATTTTTTTAAAAACAGAAATGTATATTTCAATGTGTTCACAAGTACAATTAAAACAGAATCAATTCTGAAATGAGTTTTTATTCGTTCATAGTTTGTAAATCGTCAGTGTTGGAAAAGGCCGAGCCAATGTTGTTTGTTAGGAATGCAATGTCGTTCTTGTATTGTTCAGTTGCGTTTAAATGGTGAGCAAATTCTTTTAATTTTTTTAAATTCTCTCCCAATTTCGATATTTGACTGGATATTTCGTTGGTTTCATCTTTATCTGAGAAAGGAACGCGTACAAATGACATTTTCATTCTATTTATTAAAGTACCTGATTGTGGGAAATTGAATCCTCTCCCCAATGATGTCAAGTCAAATTTCTTATCGGGTTTAGTGGATTTTGGTACTTCGGTTACATTGATAAACGATAATCTATTACCAGCTTCGTGAAGTTTTTTATATTTTACGTCTCCCGTACTAGGACGGTGTTTTAATTGCGTTTTGCTAGTAGAAAATAGTTGAATGTCCCCAGCTTCGAGGGTTTTATTTTCCTGGGCTGATTTAGTAACGTAAAAGTGGCCAATTCTTTCGTTCACTGTTCGGCTCATTTTCGAAAACGTTCTCCAAGTTAGAACAAAATTGATCACAATAGATTTTGAGACAAGCATTAAAAAATTCTTGTGATTTGTTGTGGATTGAAAGATGTCAAATGCATAGCCTTCGCGTTTTATTAAAAATTTATTAATACAAAATGTAAGTTCAGTTTTTCGTCTGTTGTTTTCTGGCCTCTGCCTCTTTCGCTCGTTTAATTTGCAATTCACGTTGCTGTTCTAAAACCTTTCGGAATGATATAGCCTCTTTTTCATCATCGGCAGCTAAAAAATTACATAATTATGGAATTGTGGTTAAATTGGTTGATTGATTTACGGGTAAATGGAGCTTCTTCTCCCTCTGAGTCGGAACTACTTTCATTTGCAGGATGACGTAAGTAAATATCGGACAATTCTACACCGGAATTCACTTGATTTACGAAATCTGAACTAGTGGATGATTTGTTGTCGTCTTCGTCTTTTTTCGCTAGACTTTCAGCACGAATTTTTTCCCATTCTGCTCGATAATCTCTAGAATACATCAATTACTACAAATTAACACCGAAATCTTTATATACCTTTCGTATTCCACTTTTGCATTATCAATTAATCCATAGAGTTCCTCGATTCCTTCCCCAGTGGCTGCACTCACACCGCAAACCTTTAAATTTTGATAGAATTCGTCCAGTGTTAATGCCATCGATCGCGTTAAATTACTAATATAACTTTCGTCTGCCTCTAAAGCCTCATGGAACGTTTCAAAATCGGCCATCCAGTCCTTGGCATATGCACAATCCACTATGTCCACTTTGTTCATGCAAACGATGAATGGCAAACGGGTTTTGTATAAAATCGAGCATGCATATAACATGTTGGACATAAAAGTGACAGGAGATGTGCTTCTAACAGTGTCAACTACATATAGGATTACAGTTGGAACCGAAGATGCCAATGTTTCAGTAATTATAGAACCTTAAAGAGAATGAACCTGAGAATACTGGAAAATTTTAAAAAATCCGATTTTCAACCTGATATTGACCATGTGAACACTTCTATTTGACCAGGTGTATCCAGAACGCACAATTCATTAGGAGCTTTCTCTATATACTTAATAACATCTAAGAATTTCGTTGAGAACAGATTCAATGATGTTACGATCGCCCCATTTGGTCCTAATTTATATTGTTTCATGACTTCTTTGTAATTAACCGTATCTCTAATATCTGCAATTAATCTATATTAAATTTATACCAAATTGTTTTAAGAAAACATACCTATATTGGCAAAATAAGGTAAATTAATGCATGCTGGATCAAGATTTAACACATAGGGCTTTTTCGGTGAATTTGTAAGTCTTGTTACCAAGGAAGTTTTGCCAGAACCTGCCATTCCCAAAACTATCAAACACACAGGAGGGCTTTTATTTTGCTGCTCAGATTCCATTGTAGTTATAAGAAAATCTTTAAATTATAATTAATAAAATCATAAGTCGAATGTTCAAAAATTGAGGTTATGTGTAAACAGTGACATTTTTTAGAACTAAAAAAGCCCGCCAAAATCAAATTTTTAATATTCATCGTGATTTTCCTACAATGTAAAATGTAATATTAAATTATTATATGGTATAGGAATGTGAATAATATATCAATTTACCGATAATCAATTATAAAGTGCTATAATAATTAATTGTGTGCTTCTTATTTAAACGTGGAAGTCAAATAACCATTTTACCTCCAATTTTTGTAATTTAACCAATTTTAACCAGTGAGGTGTTAATATATAACTAGAGGAAGAAATCTAGGTGGAAGGGGTAAAAATTTTGCCAAGACTATGGGTGCCATATTGGAAAATATATGTATTAAAAGTTGTCTAATTATAGACTATTTTTAACTGTTTGTTATTCAAATTTAGGATTAGGAAACTTATAATTAAGGACTTAAAAACAAAAACAGAATTTGTTTTTAATACATTTATTTATTGGTGCTTAAAAAGAACTAATTTAGTAAATTGTTGGCGCACAGATTGGCCACGAACATTTAAGTTTCTTAATTTATTTATATGGTGCACTCTAATCGTAATATATTCTTTGATTATTCTTTTTATTAATAAAAATTTATGGTTTGGACCAAACACTTCGAAGTCTAATAAAACATGGTCATTTAATTGTTCGAAAATAGTTCTTGGTAAGTTGGCAAACGTCTTAGCAATCATAATTTGAAGCAGGTTGGGATTCGATGCCGAATTATTGTTTTCCAATAATGAAAATCGTCTACAAATTTGTTCCGATTTAAAACAGATTTTCATTACATCTTCAGACGGTTTTGTAAGGCCACCGCGGTTCTTAAAATCAATTAATGTGGAAGCAATTTTTTCATCCACAAGTACTTTTTCACAGACATCACATTCAATTTTTTTTAAGAGTTTCCTAACAACAAATCCGGCAATGTATTCCATTATGTCCACAATTGTTTCCGATAAAACTGGCAAGATTTCCAAATTAGTATTTTCGATTTCCTGGTCATCGGAAAAGAGTATTTGTCCATCTGTGAATACCTCATATTGGTTATAACAGTTTGTTACTTGGCTTGTAACACTTAAAATTGAGGTATTGTCTTGAGCAATACAATTTCCCCGAGTGTGTTTTAACTCACAATGTATTAACAGCCTTTTGAACGCCGACATAAATTGTTTTGCAGTCGGGTTATTGTTGTACCCTAAACGGCTTCTTATTCCGGCAAAAAAGAGTTCCACATGATCTTGACTGAGTTTGTAAGTAAGGAGGTACCTAAAATATAAATTGTAAGTCGTGATTTATAAAAAAAACAATGGTAATTTTTTACTCTGCAAGTTTTTCTTCGATTATTAATTTATGAAATATGGATTTTATACTCTGAATTAGAGTTAAAAAGCCCAAAAAACCAGTTTTCCGGCGAGACTCAATCATCAACTTTCCATTATCATTCCTCAACTCACTAATGTATTTAAAGCTTTCCTCTAGGAATGGTTCCCAGTAATGGTAATTTTTTATAGTCAATGGAGCTTTAAAATTTCGTCCATATTTATTTTTAGAATTGAAAAGATCAAATAACCTGTAACAATAGAAATTGCAATTGGTTTTAATTAACAATCATAGTAATTATACCTATCAACAATCCGTATAAATCTTGTAGTACCCTCCGAATTTGCAAACTGTGGCATATTTTTATTATTGCGGCAATAATCTAGTGCGTCTGCTACACTTGACGATAGTGTTTGGACAGCCAATTTGACTTTCATCGGTTGCTTTTTCCAATTAATGTGAGCTTCCGTAAGTTTGTTTGCAATTAAAAGCTGCTCTTGTTGTTGTAAATAATGCAACTTGTATATATATTCTACGTTGATTTCCTAAAACAATAAAAATAATCAAAACATTATATGTAATGATTTTTAATAGTCTTACGTTTCCTTCTCCGTCATAAAATTTTTTTAAATCAAAGAACGAATTTCGTATAAGTTTTATACAGTGACAAGCGTCCAACATGAAGTACAACGGAAAAGATGAATATGGATTGTCCAATTTTGTATTAAACATATCTAAATTGAAATTTGCCCCTAAAAGTTCTGCCATACGTAAATGACTGGATGGCCCATCACATGTCACGGATACAATTCGAAGACCAACAAGTGATAGAGACTCCAGAACATGGGATGTGATACTCGCTCTTTCATCTCCATCCAGTTTATCAATCAAAAAGTAAGCAACTGGGAGTTTCCAACTTCCATTTAAGAACACTACCATGTAAACTAGAGCAAAACCGGCTAATTCAGATGGGTCAGAGTCATTGTTGTCATTCAGACCAAAATCGACGAACCCATAATTCCTTTTACCATCAAATTCGGTATGTCTTCGAATTGACATTTCGTCGAATATTAATCCTGCTACCGCATTTTCTTGTTGTTTACTTATCACATTTTTAATAGCCATCAGAGCTTCTGTACAAATACCTGGCTCGCCGTTAATGTGCGAATACCATTTGCTTAATGTGGATGGATGGGGCAAAGAATGTTCAAATTTACTTCGTACATATTCGTAAGCTTTACTTGATAAGAAATTTAAAGTTAAAGCAAATCGTCGCAGTTCTTCCGGGTATTTGTTCCCTGCCGTGCGGTCCTTGTGGCACATTCTTTTAACAATTTCCCTAGGAATACCTACAAAATAAATATGTGTAAAAATAATGAATAAAAGAATTATTAAAATTACCTGATGCAACATCTAATAACAAATCTTTGTTCTTGTTGTTTAAATAGTGTTTATCATGTAAATCGTCCAAAAGGTCTGTCATGTTTGTTATCTTATCAATATTCCTAGTGCATCTTTGTTTCAATTGATTATATTTTCGCATAAGATCGTCATATTTTACTTTAAGTTCATGGTACATAGTTTCATAATCATGGTCCTTTTTCGCATAGCTATGATCAAGATTTATCTATAAATCAATAAAGGATGATTACATACAATTATTTATGATGAAATTCCTCAAATATATATTTCTACACATACCGCTTTAACGTCATTTTTTAAAAGATGATCAAATAGTTTCCGTTTTGGTGAAACAAATCGTGGACGGTTCGGAGTATCACACAATGGTTCATCTTCATCTTCTTTGTCATCCGCTACCATATTAGACTCCCTCTAAAGTTATAAGAAGATAACATTAATAAAAACACAATAATTATGAAAGTAATTCCATGCAAACAGAAAAGCAGATAAATGAGAACATTATATTGAAGTGAACATTATAATAAGAGTAAAAATTTGTACGTACCATTATATTTTCTGAACAATTAACTATTCGGGAGGTAAATTATTATTTCTGGAACTCATAAATTAGTGATTAGAAACAAATTTTTCTAAATTAAGCGAGTTAGTAAATTAGCCACAAAAAGTTTTACATATTAATGAATCATACCTATCCATTATACATATAATAATATTAAATGTTCTTACCATATTCATAATTCACACAGAAAATCAGAATGTTTTGGTGATAATAATTGCTACATAAAAAAAAAAAATAAAAATTCTTTAAAAATAAAAAATAATTCTATTAAAACCAAAAAGCCTTAGGAGTATTTAATGGGCCATTCCAAGAACGGGTACCTGTCCTAAATGCAAGGATGGAAACGCATTTGGCTTTAGTCTTGTGATTTGGCCCGTCCGATCAAAGCAATCTTCTGTGAAATGAATTGAACATATTTGAAAGTTTTTATACTTATCAATAATGTCCTTTCCAATCATTTCCTTCCACTTTTTCAACAAAGAAGGTTGGGACATTGGTAACCTACAAAATTATATAAATTAGTATTTAAACTTACAATAAGTGACTACGTACCTATGGACACTTCTATTATCGCTACTCTCTTTACAGAGAGGCAAGCAGCAACGAATTTTACGTGGCATTATAGTTTTTATTAGTTTTTGGTAAAAATACCGGTTCACAAGATGCACTATAAAAACAATAACAAAAAGTTTTAACCTCAAAAATTTGTATATTGTTGTATGTATGGCTGCGGACAATAAGGGGTTTTATACTAAAAGATTTTCCAATATGGCATCCATAAAATTTTCAATATGGCCGTTGAATTTCGTTCTCTAGTTATATATTAACACCTCACTGATTTTAACATTTTAACAAGCTTGTGCGTGTCTGCCGTCTTTAGCAGTTTTTGTAAGTAAATCCACAACATTTTTTGTTATATTCTTTGCTTACATAGTTTATACAATATGTACATCACATATTAACATTAATTCAGAGAATTGTTCACAGTTTTTTCCCACAATGTATTCAGACGAATCCGAGTATTCGGATTCTGATTTAAATATAAATTTATCGGACCCTGTGGAAGAGCACGACGTACCAGAAGAAGAATTCACTGTTGCTGAAACCTATTCCGATTATATGCCAGCTAAATTGAAATTTGGTGAAAAGCATCCAGATCCTGTTGTCGAAACAGCGTCCCTTTCCAGTGTCCCTCCACCGGACATCTTGTACAAATTATCCATACCAGAATCTACGATAAAAAGTGGAAAATTGTCAGCACTTCAACTGGAGAGCATCACGTACGCTTCACAGGCGCACGAACAGATGCTTCCCGATGGCTCCAGAGCAGGATTTCTAATAGGTATTATAAATTATGCTGCAGTCGAATCAAATAAACGAATAAATGAGCGCAACTTGTGTTTCAGGCGATGGAGCCGGCGTGGGAAAAGGTAGAACGATTGCCGGAATAATATGGGAGAACTTCCTCAAAGGGCGCAAACGTTCCATATGGATCTCAGTGTCAAACGATTTAAAATACGACGCTGAACGCGACTTACGTGATATTGGAGTGGACCACATTCCCGTACATCAATTGAACAAATTGAAATACGCGCAAATCAATTCATATCAAAACGGCAATATTTCACATGGCGTTATATTCAGTACATATTCGGCTTTGATCAGTGAAACCGGCTCGTCGAGTAGCTGTTTTAATTCCAGATTAGACCAGTTACTGGAATGGTGTGGAGACAATTTCGATGGTGCCATCATTTTCGATGAATGTCATCGCGCTAAGAATTTGTGCCCTGACAAGGGAACCAAAGGGACAAAAACGGGCTTCAAAGTGCTTGAATTGCAGAAGAGATTGCCGCTAGCAAGAGTGGTGTATGCATCTGCGACGGGCGCTTCAGAGCCCCGAAATATGGCCTATATGACCCGATTGGGATTATGGGGTAAAAGTACGCCATTTTCCAAGTTTGACGAATTTTTACAAGCGATTGAGAGACGAGGTGTTGGTGCTAAGGAAATTGTCGCTATGGACATGAAATTGAGAGGTAAATCATTAAAAAACCAAAAATAATTACAATTTTTTAGTTTGTTTTGTTTACACGAGATGGCGTAAGTGTGCGATTCGCTCGTGGACGACGAGGATTACGCCCATCTAATTAAATTCATTTTTCCAGGCATGTACATTGCTCGGCAATTGAGTTTCCAAGGCGCCACCTTCAACGTCCACGAAGTGCCGATCACCAAAGAATTCGAGACTGTATACAATGCCAGTGTGGATTTGTGGGTGGAAGCAATGCACAAGTTTCAAGAAGCTTCAAAACTACTGATGGAAGAAGACCGATCGTCCAAATTGACATGGAGACAATTTTGGGCGTCACATCAGCGTTTTTTCAAGTATTTGTGCATTGCAACAAAAGTCGACCGTGCTGTAGCGATTGCCAAAGAAGCAGTTGCGAATGATAAATGTGTGGTGATTGGTCTGCAATTCACGGGAGAGGCAAGAACGCTTGATGAACTTGACAAGAATGATGGTGAATTGACTGACTTTGTTTCGACTGCCAAAGGTCTCTTATCATACATTTTATATGTATTTAACAGTAATGCAAGGGTTTGTTTAGGTGTGATAAAAACGCTCGTAGAAAACCACTTTCCAACATTAGAAAATATAAAGAAAAAAATGGCCGTAATCAACAATCGGAAACGAAGTATAATTATAGTTCTTCGAATCGTGTTCTTGATAAATTTTTGGGGGTTTTACAGAAACGGAATTCAATCCTGGAACAAGTAAACGTAAAAGAGACGATGATGATGAAGTCGGTTATCTTCCAGGAATGTTTGATGGTCCAAACGATGACAGCGATTCAGATAATGACATCAACAATTTCTTTCCAAAGGCATTCGGTCGTCCATCGACGAGCAGAAAACGGAATCGAAAAACAACGCGAAGAAAACCTTCCACAAAACCCTCAAACAAAAGTGAGTGATTCCAGTAAAATCTCTTCAATTTATTACTAAACTGTTTATTTTTTGCAGTAAACAAACCCGTCAGAAAAAACTACACGTCGCGATTCACAAAACGTTTGACACCTACTAAAAAATCGATCGATCATACAACCGCACTAAGAACCGAATTATTAGAAAAGATTGAAGAGTTGGGGGAAAAGTTGCCAACGAACACATTGGACGAATTAATTGATAAGTTGGGCGGTCCTGGATATGTGGCCGAAATGACGGGCCGTAAAGGGCGTGTGGTACACACGTACAAAAATTGCGTTCAATACGAAACCCGTGCAGATAGTGACATTCCATTGGAGATGATAAATCTAGCGGAAAAGCAACGATTTATGGACGGTGAGAAATTGATTGCGATCATTTCCGAGGCGGCATCTAGCGGCATTTCACTGCAAAGTGATCGAAAAGTCGCCAATCAACGACGACGTGTTCACATCACATTGGAATTGCCATGGTCGGCTGATAAGGCGATACAGCAATTCGGACGGACACATCGCAGTAATCAAGTGAATGCACCTGAATACATTTTCCTGATATCCGATTTGGCTGGGGAGAAACGGTTTGCGTCGATTGTGGCGAAACGATTGGAGAGTTTGGGTGCATTAACACACGGCGACCGTCGAGCCACCCAAACCACCGACTTGTCACAGTTTAATATCGATAATAAGTATGGTAGAAAAGCGCTGGAAGTGGTGATGAAAGCGGTGATTGGTGAACCGGTGACAAATGTACCATTGGTTCCATTGCCCGACGATTATGAGGGCAAGTTTTTTAAACATGTGGCAAAGGCATTGGCTAATGTTGGGCTAGTTGAATATGACGAATTGATTGACGATTACACTCTACCGAAGAATTTCGCATTTATTCCTCGCTTTCTAAACAGGATTCTTGGTATTCCGGTGCGGCTTCAAAATCGACTCTTCAGGTATTTAAATGTTCATTGCGATTTTCACGAAATCAGCGCCAAGTGGTCGATTTTTCAAACATCAACTGGGTGACTTATGTGAGATTTAAATTGAAAATTTTCAAAAAGAACTCATGGTTTAGCCATGTGTACACTTTTCAACGTTTTTAAATGTTTCTACACAAATAGTGAATTGAAATTGGAACATTTCAATATAGAAAAGTCACCAAGTTGATGTTTCATCAATCGGCCACATGGCGCTGATATCGCTACAACTTAATTCCGTTTGCAGGTATTTTGTGGATACGTTGGACACGATTGTAAAGCAAGCGAAATCATTGGGCCGCTTTGATCATGGCATTGTGGATTTCGGTACTGGAAATCAAAACGTATACCTTGATAGAACACAGAAATTTCATCGAAAACATGCAACTGGTATAGCACCAATTGAGCTTTACGTGGTTAAAGTGGTCAGTGGAATGTCTTGGACTGAAGCGATGTCAATATGTAACGAATTGAGTGGCGAACACGAGGGTTTTTGGTTGTCCTATCAAGTCAGATGCAATAAACGTATTGCTACATTAGCAAAACTCATTCCGACAACGAATAAAATTGCACACACTCAAATGTATTGCGTTTATCGGCCATATTCCGGATCGGTGATCAGACATGAAGCTTTGGATACTTTGGAAAGGACAAACAGAAAGGTTGAGCCTGCTGAAGCGGAATCTGTGTGGACGGCAGAGTACGAGTCCTCTTTAAATACATGTTGGCATGCATTTTGGGATGGGAATTGTAAGGCAGTTACACTTGGAGTGGATTGTGAAGTTGGTCGTCGCAAGAAGACGTATGCAATTGTGTCTGGTTCAGTGTTATCGATATGGGGTCGCTTGGAATCGTTAACTGTGAATAGGAGTGGTCAAAAAAGTGGAAATATGCAAGTTGTAAGACTGAAAACTGTGGAGGATAAGAAGATTGTTGGTAAGAATGTTTTTTGTTGTTATTTGCGGCTTAAAAGCGGCTCTTTTTCTAGGGGTTCTTATTGCCAAAGATACTGTGGATGAACTGATACAGATTTTATCGAAGGAATCCGTAGAACATTAAGATATTTGTGTTTTTTGTCGAATGTCGTGTTTTGTTTATATTTTTCTGTACTTTTGTTATTTTTGTTTAGAGTTTAAGAATTTTGATAAAATTAAGGAGTTTATTAAATGAAATTCAAACATAATAATGTACAACGTGATAAAAATTATTTCTTTTGAGCTGGAGTGTCTTGCAATCTGTATGCTTGTTCAAAGAGCATCATGGACACGTCACTGTTCAATTTCTTACCTTTTTCACTTTTCGGTGTCTCCAAATATCCCAATGATTTTTTAAAATTGCTGAATGTGAATACCATTTGCTTAATGTGGATGGATGGGGCAAAGAATGTTCAAATTTACTTCGTACATATTCGTAAGCTTTACTTGATAAGAAATTTAAAGTTAAAGCAAATCGTCGCAGTTCTTCCGGGTATTTGTTCCCTGCCGTGCGGTCCTTGTGGCACATTCTTTTAACAATTTCCCTAGGAATACCTACAAAATAAATATGTGTAAAAATAATGAATAAAAGAATTATTAAAATTACCTGATGCAACATCTAATAACAAATCTTTGTTCTTGTTGTTTAAATAGTGTTTATCATGTAAATCGTCCAAAAGGTCTGTCATGTT
Organism: Silvanus unidentatus; assembly: GCA_963930825.1. Classification (NCBI taxonomy): domain Eukaryota; kingdom Metazoa; phylum Arthropoda; class Insecta; order Coleoptera; family Silvanidae; genus Silvanus; species Silvanus unidentatus. Next base: position 21,878,388 of record OZ005760.1, read on the forward strand.
TGTTATCTTATCAATATTCCTAGTGCATCTTTGTTTCAATTGATTATATTTTCGCATAAGATCGTCATATTTTACTTTAAGTTCATGGTACATAGTTTCATAATCATGGTCCTTTTTCGCATAGCTATGATCAAGATTTATCTATAAATCAATAAAGGATGATTACATACAATTATTTATGATGAAATTCCTCAAATATATATTTCTACACATACCGCTTTAACGTCATTTTTTAAAAGATGATCAAATAGTTTCCGTTTTGGTGAAACAAATCGTGGACGGTTCGGAGTATCACACAATGGTTCATCTTCATCTTCTTTGTCATCCGCTACCATATTAGACTCCCTCTAAAGTTATAAGAAGATAACATTAATAAAAACACAATAATTATGAAAGTAATTCCATGCAAACAGAAAAGCAGATAAATGAGAACATTATATTGAAGTGAACATTATAATAAGAGTAAAAATTTGTACGTACCATTATATTTTCTGAACAATTAACTATTCGGGAGGTAAATTATTATTTCTGGAACTCATAAATTAGTGATTAGAAACAAATTTTTCTAAATTAAGCGAGTTAGTAAATTAGCCACAAAAAGTTTTACATATTAATGAATCATACCTATCCATTATACATATAATAATATTAAATGTTCTTACCATATTCATAATTCACACAGAAAATCAGAATGTTTTGGTGATAATAATTGCTACATAAAAAAAAAAAATAAAAATTCTTTAAAAATAAAAAATAATTCTATTAAAACCAAAAAGCCTTAGGAGTATTTAATGGGCCATTCCAAGAACGGGTACCTGTCCTAAATGCAAGGATGGAAACGCATTTGGCTTTAGTCTTGTGATTTGGCCCGTCCGATCAAAGCAATCTTCTGTGAAATGAATTGAACATATTTGAAAGTTTTTATACTTATCAATAATGTCCTTTCCAATCATTTCCTTCCACTTTTTCAACAAAGAAGGTTGGGACATTGGTAACCTACAAAATTATATAAATTAGTATTTAAACTTACAATAAGTGACTACGTACCTATGGACACTTCTATTATCGCTACTCTCTTTACAGAGAGGCAAGCAGCAACGAATTTTACGTGGCATTATAGTTTTTATTAGTTTTTGGTAAAAATACCGGTTCACAAGATGCACTATAAAAACAATAACAAAAAGTTTTAACCTCAAAAATTTGTATATTGTTGTATGTATGGCTGCGGACATGCCAATATGTAACGAATTGAGTGGCGAACACGAGGGTTTTTGGTTGTCCTATCAAGTCAGATGCAATAAACGTATTGCTACATTAGCAAAACTCATTCCGACAACGAATAAAATTGCACACACTCAAATGTATTGCGTTTATCGGCCATATTCCGGATCGGTGATCAGACATGAAGCTTTGGATACTTTGGAAAGGACAAACAGAAAGGTTGAGCCTGCTGAAGCGGAATCTGTGTGGACGGCAGAGTACGAGTCCTCTTTAAATACATGTTGGCATGCATTTTGGGATGGGAATTGTAAGGCAGTTACACTTGGAGTGGATTGTGAAGTTGGTCGTCGCAAGAAGACGTATGCAATTGTGTCTGGTTCAGTGTTATCGATATGGGGTCGCTTGGAATCGTTAACTGTGAATAGGAGTGGTCAAAAAAGTGGAAATATGCAAGTTGTAAGACTGAAAACTGTGGAGGATAAGAAGATTGTTGGTAAGAATGTTTTTTGTTGTTATTTGCGGCTTAAAAGCGGCTCTTTTTCTAGGGGTTCTTATTGCCAAAGATACTGTGGATGAACTGATACAGATTTTATCGAAGGAATCCGTAGAACATTAAGATATTTGTGTTTTTTGTCGAATGTCGTGTTTTGTTTATATTTTTCTGTACTTTTGTTATTTTTGTTTAGAGTTTAAGAATTTTGATAAAATTAAGGAGTTTATTAAATGAAATTCAAACATAATAATGTACAACGTGATAAAAATTATTTCTTTTGAGCTGGAGTGTCTTGCAATCTGTATGCTTGTTCAAAGAGCATCATGGACACGTCACTGTTCAATTTCTTACCTTTTTCACTTTTCGGTGTCTCCAAATATCCCAATGATTTTTTAAAATTGCTGAATGTGTTCATGGCATTCGCTAATTTCGGTGATAGATTCGATGATAGATTATTTGCTAGGGCCTTTTTTCGTAGGTCTTCGGACTTTTTGATTGCCGGCGAAACAGTGTTTTCTTTTATGTATGGACTGTTTCGGACTGCCAATCGTTGTGACCGTCGACTAGGCATGTTTTCTTGGTTATTGTTTTTTAATGTGGCCAATAATGCTTGTAAAGATTTCATTCGTTTCTCGTGAGCTAATTTAAAGTTATTGAAATCGGTGCTTTCCTCTTCAATAAATCGTTCTATACCGGTGATTATTGAGCTAAGATCGCAATTATCTAGAGTTGGATGGTGATTTGGTTTTTTGGCACTTTGGATGTTTGTATCTTTCAATAAATTGCATACACTTGAAATTGGGGAGTTTAAACATTTGTCTTCCATTAAAAGAAATTCAGTTTCGCTCGAATCGCATTCTTCCGTTGCATTTGATTTGGCCAGTTTTTCGATGTTCTCATGGGAGAATGTTGACAGTTGATTGTTGTAGAGTTTTTCCTCCACAGACTCAATTTCTATGAGGGGAGATGGACAGGGACTCTCATCGGTGTGTTTTGTTATTATCTGAAAGTGTTTCGTTTGAATAAAAAATAATCATGAATGTCGATTGATTTCTCATACCGGTTTTTTCCTTCTCGTGTTGGATTCCCATGATTTTCGTTCATTTTGCTTTTTAAACAGTTCTTTTTTTATGTGTGAATCGATTTTCGGTTTCTTGGACTTTGAAGGACCTACAAGACACTTATAATGTCCTAGATGTATTCGAATTACATATGAAAATCACTAACCTAATGATTCTGGTGTTCCAGTTATTGAATTATTAACCTTTGCTACGTAGAGTGACTTCTTTTTTTCCACTGAGAGAGCTAAAGAGAAATTGCATGTAAAAAACATCAGAATGGATATATTTTGTTTTACTTTTTGGTTTTTTGTCGAAAATCCATGGAATTGGTTTCAATTCTTGCGAACCGTTCGGAAGAGTTCCTATTTTAAATGGTATTTATGTATATTCGAAACATAATATAATAATGGTACATACGTTTAAAAGAAAAATCTTGTGTCTTCTTCGACATTGTTATTTGGAACTTTGTATCAATAAATTAATAAAAATAATCAGTCTTGTGAAGTAACCTCTTCAACGGTTTTTTGGTTGACTTTTAATTGACATATTTGCTGGTTGCCTACATCGAACATTCAAATTAAACAAAATTCAAATAAAAGCGGGACTGTATGAAGACACTTTCTTGGGAAACGAATACGTTTTTAATATTGTATGTATAAATGCTCAATTGAAAATAACGAATATTAGGCGTAAGTAATTTCTTTTACTGATTTAATTGCGTCTAAATTATAATAATTGTTTTTTTAGAGACTGTAGAGCCAAAAAATAATGAGTTTGATTTGGCACCCAAAGAGCCTGGGACGGCAAAGAACCGAGCGGAGTATTCAGTCGCTTGCGAAAATAAAGAAAATGAAAACGTGAAGGGAATATAACAAATCGTTGTACGTGTAGGCACAGTGTAGGTAAGTTATTCATTCTTCATTATTCAATAGAAATGCACTTGGACATTGACAACGATGCTTACCTCGCTTAACCATCAATGATAAAAAAATTCATCATATAATCAAAAATAAAACTAAAGTAATTCTTTTGGTTCCACAAAATTGCACTTACATCCTATCACAACACACTCTATAATCTTATACAGACTATTTCTTCCGGCAATAACCGTAATTTAGTAACCCAATTCTCAAAATGAAATTCTATTTCTTGTAGAATAATAACTTTCATCTCAAGTAGTAAGAATCTTATAGAGAGGAGAATGCTTGTTGACGAGATGTTTATGTATAAAAATTAATTACTTATTTAATTCATTCTGTTGACGAATTATGAAAACTCCGAAAAAAACAGTTAGATTCAAATACCGTAAATTATTCAAATATCAAAGAAAACAAATACAACGTTATTACATAACTCCCATTAAAATTAAACAATATAATATCTTTGTCATTATTGCGTAGGTAATTGAGACAATTTTAGTTAATTAGCTACCGTGTGCCCGTAATTAAACCGTTTCACACATAATTATATCTAATACACACGAGACAAAAATATAAACAAAATAACATATCAGCAGCAGGTTTCAAAAATCGAATAGTTTAATATCCCAATTTGTGAATTCATTAACCCAGAATCTGAATATGTTTACCAAATTTTAATTTATAGGAAAAATGCGACTGTTGCTGCCTCCTAGAAACTTTGAGAAAGAGGAAGAAGATAAGGGTAATCTTCAATTCGCATTCTTGCTTTGCGTTTTCGTGTGCATTCTTCGACTCATTCCCCGATTTTGAGCATTATTTAATGAGCTAAGTGGGTACCTACATCTTATTCCTTTGCCCGATTTACAAACCCACACGGAAACGGCTTGTTTTTCTCCAAAGATCCTCTTACCGATATAAATTTCGTAACATCAACTAGTTAAAAACTGTTTACATAATTTCGACTGAAAAACACATCAATAATCATTCAGTTCATAAGTGTAAGCACGCTCTTAACCCACTTAATCTCCGGGTCAGTAATTTAAGTGAGTCACAAAAGAGTTAATTAAAAAGCACCCCTTCAGCTTAGAAACATGACATTGTCGCTCTACTGTGAAAACTTTCTCAAGTGCTAAAAAACCGTAAATACTCCGTGATCCGAATTATTGTAGATGCATGCGAATCCATAATGTGAAAAATGATAGTCTAATTAATAAGTCATATACAAGTGGCTCTTGTTATATGCGTAAACTTTCTTTTAATTTCCAATGTCCGCTTCGTCCAGCATCCTTGCCGCAAGCGGACACGGAGATTTAAGTCCCCACAACTGTGTGTAACTTTAGATATTCCCCTGCCTAAAAGAGCAACTCGGCCAGCAACACCATAATCCGACTTTGGCCTGCAAAATACACCATTCGCCGGCTTTTCTTGTTATTATGTACTCGCTTCATGGCATCGAGATTGCAATTGATGGAAAGCGTCCAAACAGCACGTTACTAGTGCCACAATAGAGCGAAAACAGCCAGAAAATCAAACAAATTCAAGTGACGCAAAACATTTTAAGAGTTAACAATTAAAGAGAGTTTGTGGATGTGCTGTTTAATTTGTGATTTTTACATGGATATCAGTTTTTAACAACATTTTGGATTTATTATTACTTCAGTTCTGGGATGAGGTGAGTTAACTGCTGTTTTAATCGGACACAATTAATTATGAGGAAAAAATTATAGACGTTTGGCATTAGTTAATTATGCATTGAGATTTGAGTGTGCAGTTAATTAAAGAGTTTTTGTTAATTAGAAGAATTGCTGTAATTTACAAAACTATTGAACAAGCGCATGTTTATGTCGCGTGCTCTTACAAATAGCTATTATATTTTTCAACTCCAATAAAAAATTTCAAGTGCAATAAAACCAAATGTTGATTTATTCGGTTGTATTTTGACATGTAACAAATTGCCATCATAAAAGTATTAACTTTACCTCATTCTTCATTAAATATTTAAGTGCGTTAATGAGTTTTCAGTTATATAACAATTACACTTGTAATTATAGTTTCATAATATTTATTAATAAGAAATTAACATATAAAGGAAATGAGATTACTGGGAAGTTTTATTAGACGAGTCCCGTTCAAATGGAATGAAAAATGCCATTTCCCACTTGAAACATTTAACAAAAACAGTTAATCATATCCTTAATCCATTGCACGTATTATGAAATTATTGAATCCACATGTGAAAAAAAGTGGGACAATTCCTCTTCGATTTGCGAACATTTTTTAAATCACCATACAAAATTTCACTCACATTTACAATCTACTTGTTGTACTAGCAATTAAATTTAAATAAATGCGTTATGAATAATGAATTTCTCTATTTCGGGATGTGATCTAGTTTGCAGACAATCACTTTGCAATTTTAATCACTTTTTACAAAAGTAGCACTTTATTTCAATTTTTTACACTTGAATTTAATTATTTCTAACTGATTAATTACTGTCCATTATGCAATTTCAGTGCCTATCTGCAAAATTGCTTCAATTTACTACTCTAACAATGTAACTGTCCCAAATGGGAATGTAAAAAGATTGTTTTTTTTTCAAAAATTGTTACATAATGATGGCATTACCCGGTGTACCCAGCCTTTTCCAGAAGCGTTAGATGGAATTTTGCCAAACAGAGCATAAGTGCGGATAGAATTCCGTTGTTTGATACAAACAATACATTATAATTGTCCATGAAACGTGTCTGTGAATTCGCATCTTCCAAAAAAGATTCTTCACTTGGTTTTCACGTATGTAATTCGCGGCTTTTGCAACAACATAACTTTACAAGTGTATTTACAGTTATAATAAAGAGTAAGATAAACATATGGGTCGACAGATTACATTCATACTGTGATGATTTTCTCGCACAAATGTCAATTTGATGCCATGAAGAAATTTTAATTGAGATCTATACTCGATTTTAATTGTTTGTAAATTTTTTTCTGGTACCTTCCTATAAGATCTGGCGAATTAAGGCGATAGGAAAGTAAAAATTGCAAAAGTTATTCTAATTCCCAAACATAAAGGTATCTCAGATGGTTCCATTATAATTACTATTGTGAATTTGTGATTGTCGTTAAGGAAAAGAGTACATGCTACCATTCTTGTGCATACTTGCTTTTTAATTACGTTTATTAAAGTTCTTAATAACGAATTATCTGCTTTTTGTGCTTAATTGTCGTGATACATTTAAAAAATGGAATAAAGAGATTATTGTCGTAAGCAGCAACAATAATGCTGAAAAGTGCGTTAATAAACACGAAATTTCATTATTTCCGCCACCAGATAATTGTTGCTTTTACAGTAGCCGATAATTTGTCAATTTTGATTAACGGTGTATAAAACAATTTCGTTTGATTGAATTTGTTCTTTGTTCATTCAATTCTTATCGAAATAATTCTGCCTTGTATAAACTTTCGCTGCTTATTCACTAACTTATTGGTAAACCGTTAAGTCTTTGAATATGCACATTGTTTTTGTCTTTGCAAATATTTGAAAAGGAACTTGTAACGCTTTTACCATCCACACATCTCGAATAACATTAAGATTCTTGATACGTGCAGAAATGGTCAACTGATACAGCATAAGTAAATTCTAGCACGTTCTACTTTTATTTCGTTGTTTGTATTCATTTTATTTCCTGGCTGGTTTAAGAGCCGTTCAAAATTTGTCTGTTTTAAATATTTCTTGTACATGTGGGGAGATGAGAGTTTGATTCTGCTAAACACGGCATGATTTTGGATGCGGTTTGAAATATTATCAAGTTCGGATGTGGGCCATGAACTTGTACGCTTTGCGACAAAATATTTTGAAGAAGACGTTTTAGTGTTTGGACGATGCGCTGCTTTTGCTGCTTCTTTATAGAGTTTATTAATTGGCCAACGTAGAAATTACTAGGTCAATGTTACTTTATATATGAAAGTAATATATTGTAGCGAAACAAGCTGCATAGCGAGTTTTCTAACTTCCTATTCCTAAAGCATCAGTCTTTTATTGATTTATAGTTGTGTATGATCGTGGATGTGGTTTTATATGAGGATTGGTTTCATTCCTCTGCAGCAGATGTTTGGCAATGAAATATGTTATACCCATTTCTGTGTTTTCGAGTCGTTTTGAGTAGTTAAGAAAATTTACAATATATATTGTGATGAATAATATTCAGTTTAAAAGAAGGAAAATGTTTATAATTTCTAAAAGAAATTTCATGCCTTCGGAAGCTACGTTGATGGTTTCTTAGAAAAAATGCAGTTTAATAAACCTCAATAGCATTAAACATAAACATTAGAGTAAAGCTTCTATTACATATGTTAATTAATAGGCGAGCAAATTTGTGTTAAATGTAATACCAAATGCAAACAACTTTACATATTTGCAGTACTTTCAGTTTTGTTGGTTGTCTATGCCATTCAACTAGTGCTGGTACTGGTCGTACCGTTCACTAATAAAATTATATGTAAACAGACAACACAGAATACCAGACAGAATGTCTGAATGAGTACAAGAAGACCGCAATTTTCAAAACATTAACTTAAAAAATCAGCGATATTTGGAAAGTAGAAGTATTCGGGTTTGGCACTTTTCATCCAACTATTGAAATCTCCACAGAAATGGCCACTCAAGACTAATATCTATTAGGATAATTTTCGTTAAATAATTTCATACTTTGCATTATTTGCACTTCTATAATTTTATAATTTTTTTTGGTCTCAAATCCCTGCTTAGATTTATGACAATAAAATAATTCCCCAAAATTCTGATAAAACGTAAAATTCCAGAGTCTCCTGCTTTTTTTCTCACATAATTTGACTTGAAAAAAGCTTATATAATAATTTAAAACACCGTATTATGTATTATAATTACCACCATATATTAAACTTTACAGTTTTTCTATTATTCTCCTAATGAATGTTCGTCGGCATTTTTTAGGGAATGAATGCATTTACAAATTCCATATACACACTAATCAATGCCGGTGTAGGATAATAATCTCCTATACATATGTTATACTTACTGTGTGTGTATTTTCAGGTATCAGTCATGGGTACCGCTATGCGGAGTGCTTCGTCGGCTCTACGAGGCCTCCACTTCCAGCCAACAGTAGTTCTTCAGATGTTCAAGTGCCCACTTTGTATTGAACATAGTGAATCTTACTTCAGAAGTGAGTACAGACTTTTTATTTTTTCATATTTTTAATTCAAGTCCAACAGTAACAATAAATAGTATTATCAATAAAATAAGAGTGGAACGCGTTAAAATAAATTAATAAAACTTTTCGGATCATAAGAAAATAACAAGATTATTAAAATGAACACAAAATTCAAATTCAAAACTCAAAAAAATCATACCAATAAGGTCTATGTACTTGAGGAATTTAATGTAAATTTTTAATTAGCATAATATTTCTAATGTTAGCGGTTTATTGATTGTTATTGTTCATATATTCGGCTTTAAGTGCGTCATTTACACATAAAAGAGCATTCCCGATGTCCCTCCGCGTAATGCATACTAATTTACTTGAAAATCCATCACCATTTGTTTTTATTCCATATTAATTTGCTCTACTTAACATATTTGTTCTTAAAGTCCAAATGATTAATTGTACATTTGCATTATTCATTGATTTCCTGAAAAAGAACTAGAACGAATGATTTAGAGTAGACCGTACCTACATACAAGAAATTCTTCAATCAATATAAATCATTATATTCACGAATCGTGACTGAAGTGATGCTAAATAATTGAGCCAATTTGTAAAGATACGCGAATATTGTTGCATAGTAAAATCGAACAAAACCTTGTCAATCAGACCATAACTAATAAAGTGAACAAAATTGTCATTAATTCATTCATGAAGTGGTAAACCGTTCACTAGGTTATTAATTCAAAAAGAAAATACTCAAATCCACCGACTTGTCTACAAAATGTAACAATTTCTTCCATTGTCATTAAAAATCGTCTTTCATAACATGTGTGAGTGTTATTTATAACGGTACAAAATTCTTCCACACCGGGACCTTCTTTATCTCTAATAAAGGAAGAACATCCTCCAGTTCTTCCAATATTTGTTTTAATAAGAGGAAAATCGAAAGTGCAAGTATTTCGCACACAATTTCCATACAATTTCATCCACTTTCCTTCAAACAAGCAATAATTAACAATAAAAACATAAAACGAATCTATTAAACAACGCATCCACTGGCACCTTATACAAAATACATCAATTTTTGGCCTACATTTACAAACATAAGGCATGGTCAGGGAAAGTCATTGACCGTAGCGGTAAACTTGGCCTTTCTTTCTCACTTGATGAAATTCTAAAATTGTAATACTCGTAATGTGTCGCGTTTTGTGCAATTTTTCCTACAGTCGAATCGCATTCCATCGACAAGCATTTCCACTCCAAATACCTACAAACAATTGCTATGTAAACAAACGTTTTACTTTGTTCAACCATCCTGGTACCGTTCATAAACGAGATCATTATCGTCAACTTAACATCTCAATTTACTCATGTCTCCTTTTGTTCCAGGTAAGAATGAAGTGTTTAAGTGTAGTGCTAGTGGCACTGTTGTCACTAGTTCATTGTATGCCATCGGAAACGACAACACCAAGGTACAACCACGAAGAACACATAAACACACAAAATCGTACACATTTCGAGTCTAGTATTTCATTACGAAATGCGAAACAACCAAAAAATGCGGCCTTCTACAACGATGTCCTGTTGAAGAGTCTGAAAACGGGCACATTCAACAGAACATCGGCCCGAAGGCCGGTCCTGCTCAATACACTTGTTAAGAATACAGTTAAAGATGCGTCAAATAAGACATTAAAAATTAGTACAGTCAATAAATTGCCGGTTAATAATTTATTTACAGTTAAAATACCGAAAGTTAAGCTCGTAAGTACCACCACATCGAGACCAACTGTTGCCATTAAAACGGTGACGAGAAAACCGGGCGTTTTTCAACAAAATGCCACTATTACGCTCACATCGAAGACCGGCGTCAAAGTGAAGGGTGTGTCGAAACAGCCCTCCGCCATACGCGTTAATAAGGTCACAAACAGTGTGAATAAAGCAACTACACCAAAGTCCACGTACACATTCAAATTGACACGTTTTACCACGCACAAACCGAAACCAACCATCTCGGATGGTCGTCCGCAAATCTCCACAACAGCACGATCTATAATTAAAAGTAAAATTAGAAGGAAAACGGCGACACGAACACCGATTACCAGAACAAGTCAAGCACCAAACAGGAACGAGACCAAACAGAATTGGTACGAGACCGGTGTACCGATTCCCACGCCAAATCCTGAAATCTTTTCGAATTCCCCGCAATTTTCCATCAGCGATGCTGCAGCAAGCGGGGAGATAATTGGCGATGATTTTTCATCGATTGCGGTGGACACGTTGTCCACGTCCAGTGCGAATCCATTGCAGCCTTTAAGCACTTTCAGTCTGGATATGCTGCCGGATTTAACGAAGGATGCCGCGACGGATGGCGGCTCCCCGTGTCCCACCGTGCATATAAGTAGTAACGTTTTAGGCCCCCAGCAGCGTCAGGACTGTTCCGATTTGAGTTTAGTGATCAATTCGCATTTCCATCAGAATCAGAACGGGGATGGTACCCGAACGCCGGGTATTAGCACGTACGATGCGGCTAGGCCTGCGGGGGGCGGTGTGGGCGGTGAACAAGCGCCGGGAGCGCTTGCAGACGAGGGGGGTGCCGCTGGTGCTGATGGAGCGGCTCAAGCGCCCGCCGGAGCGGCCCAAGCTCCAGTTTCAGCGGCCCAAGCGCCGGCACAAGCGGCCGCATCGGTGCCTGCGGCAGCGTCGGGCGGTACGGGGGGCGTTGGGGGAGCTGGGGGGACGGGCGGTAACGGGGGGAATGGCAGCGATGGTAACGGTGGTGGACTGAAGTTTCCCGACTTGAAGCATTTGTTTGAGGCGATTGGATATCTGTGGAACGGATTACAGCATATTCTGAAATTCTTCACCAATCCGTACTTGTACATTATTCCGATGGCGTTGTTCTTTACGTTGGCCTTCCTGAAGGTGCTTGCTTTGTTCCCTTGGTGGATACCGCTGTTGGTGCTGATTGCCGGTTTTAAGAATACGAAAAAGACTAGCAATCATGTTACATATTATAAACATATTCATAAACCGATTCATCATCCAGATGGTTGGTTTTGGAATCAGCAGACGAAAACGTGGCAAAATGTTGCCGATTTTGGTCACCATCATAAACGCATGGATGCGGCGAGAAATCTGCATTTGATTCCTGAGTTTATAAATAATTATGCTAAACAGTACGGTTATCTTGATAGGTACGGGAGCACACAGTCATGGAAGACTCGGAACAGGAAATGATGTCCGTTGTTATTGTCATTTTAGTTAGTTAGGAAACAATTGAGATTCTCAGGATTGTTAAAATGTTTTTTGGTTGTTGATTGAATTTATATTTACGAATTGACCTGTGATGAAATACGCTCGAAATTCACACTTGACACACTCTTATTTATTCTCTCTTATTTGTAAGTATTAACTTTGTTATTTATTTTGTATTTTGGCCATTTATTTATTTTGATTATTTATTGTACGAGAGATCGTTCTAATGATGTGTAAAACTAACAGGAGAAATAAATTTTGTACACTAACACTTGTGTTTTCTTTTCGCCTCACTCTTCAACATTTCACATTGTACAATTTTTCTGGAACGATTTTTCCATTTTTTAGATCACCGTCAATATATGGAGACTCGATTAAAAGGGTAACCAACCAATTGATGGACGTGAACAGTTCGACCATAGAAATGGCCACATTCGATACCAGAACTCCACCGAAGGTGAAGCAGCAGCAGAAGATGAAGGGGTCTAAGCCGGTGGAGGTGGAGAATTCGCACGCTGGCGTGGCTATTCCCATGGACGAAGACTCCATCGAGGTGGAGGAGAAACTGAATTCGCATAAAGTCGAACGTCCCACCACCAACAGTGGACTGTCCACGTGGATTTTGTTGAGTGGACAGACGTCGACGCCGACGAAACCGCCCAAGAAGAATGTGATTAAACCGAATGTGGAAGAGTCAAAACCGGACCAGCCCCAGAAGCAGAACGTAACGCTTGTGGTGACGGAGAATGTGAACCGAAATCCGAAACCGATTTTCAAGAAGAGAGTTACTACACCAAAACCAAGTGGAGTTAACAAAACTGTCAGTACAATAACAACAACTCCCAAGACGACAACAGTGAAAGACACAAAATTGACGAAAGTGAAGGCGACGGTTTTAAATTCTGCACTTTTAAAGAAATCCAATGCGACTAACAATTCCACTGACATGAAAGTGGTGAAGAAACAGCCGACAACAACCCAAAAACCAACCACTACAACGAAGATCCTCCTGCCTATAGTAAAACCAAACACAAGTTCAAACGCAATAATAGACTCCAATTTACCAATGGAGGGTAAAGAGGGGGACACCGATCTGCAAACCAGCACCGATGCATCGAAGAAGAAGAAAACTACCACAAAACGAAAGAAGAACAAGACACGTAGACGTAAACCAGGTGGTTTGGAAAAATCTGACGACAGCAACAGTACAAAAATTGACAAGCACAAAACGAACAAAGAGAAGCCAATTGGTACGCAACTGTACAACTATTTGTCCCGCGAAGTGATGCCGACTGTCGGTGTTGGTCTTGTGGGGTTGATGGTGACAGCTGGATTGGCTAGTTACTTCTTATACCCGTTCGGTGTAGCCAGACGGTCCTACGAAATCGATAGAAAGGACAAAGAGGGACCGTACTATTACGATGACGAATATTCCGGAGGGATAGCTGAAGAGGAAGCGATTGGGAAGGTGATTGCTGGCATGCCGGCCACTTCCTACTACACCAACAACGTGTACAAGTCCTCCACGTCCAGAAACACTTACCCCAACATGAGGTACAGGAATGTGGATGTAAGGAAAGCGGATAACAGTAATATGGTGCGAGGTACGGTGGAATCGGTGCCTCTAACCCCCGAAGGGTTCAAAGACAGTTATCTGCAGGCGGCGGAAAATCAGGCCGATTCGAATTTCTACCAGCAGCCGTACAAGGGTGACGAGACGCAAGAGAAAAAGTTTGTCGTTGGAAGTGTACCGAAAGAGGTGATAACGTCCGATTCGCAAGCGGCTGACATTCCAGAGCACGGTCCAAGGAGCTTAAAAATACGAAAACGAAGGAGCAATGCGGATAATGAGACTGAGAACGAATTGAATTCAATGTTTACGGAAAATGGTGAGATGAATGCAACGACCACCCCACTGGCAACGTCCACTGAGCCAACAACGACAATGGAAAGTTTGCCAGATAAATATGTATCGTTTTTTAATGTGATTAAGGATTTGCTCCACTTGAAAATACGAATGGGGCTGCAAATCATACAAAATGCGACACAGACGCTTTCGAAATACGTGTCCAAAGTGCAAATGCGATTGGATGAACAGTATAAGAATGAGACGGAAGGAAGGCAATAATTGATGGCATTAATTAATTTGTTCTTATTTATTGTATCTATTTGTAAATGCACTTAAATGAATATTGATCTTTTTTTACTATTTATGTACTCCCGAGCTTACTTTTCATTATAATAGTTTTCTGATTGGATACATTTGAATTATTGTATTCGCGAGAGTACGTAGATTATTAAATGTTTTTATTGGGATAGAATTGGTTTAGAATTGGGTAACAAGAATTCTCTTTTGACCAAATATACCTGTGTTAAATGCTGATAAATATACTTATAAGACTGTACTATAAAATAAAACATTTAAATAAAGTCTTTCTTTGTATGATTTGTTCCCGTTTTGCGCCAATTGAAAATATTTCAAAGAAATGAATCAATTTACAATGGCATTGTGGAAATGTCACCTAAATCTTTCACCACTGATTAGCATCATTCCAGAAATTGATTACAGTTACCGCACTGATTATGCAATCGTTCTCATAATTAACGAAAAATTCAGTTAACATCAATTATGAACAATAAATACGGAAGTAGGTAACTATTACGAATATTTATGAGGTCAATAATTTAAAAGATGTTACATTTTACGAAATTTTGTTACAATTAAACAATGAACATTTTTATAATTCCGTATTAGACTGTAAAGCGCAACATTTTGTATGGGAACATTTTTATTGTCAACAATAAAGCACAAAAGTGGAACAGCGGCTTTTAATGATGCATGAATCTTCCTCCAAGAAAACACATCTCTTCATATAACATTTATTATATCTCCTAAAAACTGTGCCTTTTCAATGCACAACAATCATATAAAAATCCTTTCAGAATTCAATTAAAAAATCTACATAATAATAACAATTTATTAACATTATAAATATTATAATTCAATAAATAAATTAACAACTAAACACTAAGAAAACCTACGCGACAATATAATTTGCATTGGCGACGTACTCTCAACATCCCTTCGTCTCCGTTTACCGTTCATCAGGGTTGGCATTAACATTGCCATCGTTGCTGGTATCATTCCAGCTCCAACAGCAGCCAAAACGGCACTACTGTCCGACTCTTGCGTCCGTCTCGGCACCGTCGCCATCGTCGTGCTCACCACCTTGCTGGGCCTCGGTTTCGCCACCACCTTTTGTGGTTTTTGCTTCCTTCTCCGCTTGCCTGGCTTCTGTTGCTGTTTCTGTGGCCTTTTATTTTTCTGTTTCTTCAGAAATTTCTCCCTTGCCTGCTCGACAGTCTCAAATGTGGACTCAACCTGCAATAAACCGCCATGCGATGTGGTCATGTTCACTTTGGAGCCCTTCAGTGGCGGCAACACCGTCAATCGTACCGCCTGATGCGATCCAATCGAATTCGCATTGTTTACATCGATGGACCGTTGTCGGGGCTTCGGGTACTTGTACCCCTTCGTGGTGGAGAGCAGCACCCATTCGCCTTCCCCGTTGAAGGGGTGCGTTTCGTGGTGTCCATCCGCATGCCTTTTCACCGTCTCCGGCGGATAAATTGGCGGGAAATTGGGCGGAAGGCCGTCGGTGATGATGTCGCTGTTCTCGTTGTGTTTGCAGTCGTCGTCGTGGTCGTGTGTGTAATAACTAGTGGTCGGTGGTTTTTTATTGTAACTTGGATATTCAATGTGGACTTTTTGACTGAAAAGTGCCGAAGGTTTTGGGTATGTGGGCACGACTTCCGGCTTGTTGACGTAGTACACATCGTACTTGTCACCAGTCGGTTTAGGGGCGAAGTATTGACTGTCTTGATGCTTGTACGGTTTTTCGTACTCGTTGTTGTCCCACATTTTGTCGTTAAAACCGCCCTCGGGCTGTCGATTCGGATGCCATTTGGAGATTTTCGAAATGGACCATGGCACTGGCTCCAAACTCACCCAATTCTTCTTCTCCTCGTAGGGAGAGGGTTGTTTGTGTTTGTGCACACTGAGCAGATCCCAGCTCTTGGATTTATCCGGTTTTTGATCGGTTTCCGGTTGCTCTTCCTGCATCGGTTTCGCTTTGCGAAGGTTTTCCGCATAGTTCGCTAGGAATTCTTTGAGGGCGTCTGATTTGTTGCGCTCCTCTTCGCTCTCCTCGGGCAGAGGACTATGGAGATTGGTTCGAGTCACATCCGTGGTGAAACTGCGATGCTCAAAATTGGTAGGTCGCCATAGCGATTCGCCCTCAACAATGCGAATGGGGTTGGAGCCGGGAACGGGCAAATCGTACACTGTGGTCGTTGTTTCCGCACATTTGATGGCCGATTCACTGGACACTAGAAACACTAGAAGGCCAAAGGTGAGAATGATCATTTTAACAGCAGACAATCTCAACCCTGACTGAATCGTTCTCGCGGTCAGCACATGGTATTATAAGTTTCCGCCACAATAACTTTAAATCTGGTACAGACTCCCCTCCGGAGAGCAAGAAGTGTGCGTTTTGGAAAAATCACTTACACGACTTGGATCTTTGTCTGTTTGTAGAAAGTTTATGGAGTGTGGTGGAAGAGGAAAGAAAAAAATTTATTTTAATATAAAAGACTTTCTCTGTAAAACAGAAAAATCGTGCGTTTTTAATTTGAATTGTTTTTCTTATTGTGTGACAAGAGATAAATTTCTAAATGGACCGTTATCAAATAAAACACAGTATTATGTGGATTTTTCTTGACATTAATTTATTGTGTTGCAGTTTAACGGTTATTAAATGATTTTACATTGAAAATTGCTGTTTCAGATGGCGAACGAGATTACAAAGGCTGTTATTATAGGCAATGTTTTATAGAAATGTTATCAAATCGGAGGATTTTTGCACTGATCTACCTACATTATATAATATTGTTTATTGCCTTTCATGTTTATAATTAATCTATTAACTAGAATAGTGTAAATGTTCGAGTTGTCCTTTTAAATTGTCTCGCTCTGAAAATATTCCGACATGTGAAGAAGTATTATCGATAATTACACACTTATGGACATAATGAATTATGTTAAGGATTTTTTCAATAAGGAAAACACGCTTATACATTGGTATTTATCCCATTGGGGCCATTGGTGGAGAAATGCAAATTTCAACATTTGAAATCCATCTAAAAGGACAAAAACAAATTGATTGAAATCGATTTGATGGACTTTCTGAAGAACATTAACTTACTTAGTCAGTCAAAGATGGAGTTTTTACTTTTGTTTGTTAATTTAATGGAAACATGCCCAAGTAGGATTATGGAGAAAAAGGAAAGTAAAAATGCATTAGTTTTTACGACTGAACATAATTCAATGATTGTTGCGGTGTGCGGCCTCTAAATCGCTTTTTTAACTACAATCACACATCGAAATGTTTAACTGATTTTAGTAAAATATGCCATAAAAATTCAATAATAAATTTACAAAGAATAGTGCAAGTAAAGTGGGTCATTTTATGCACTATTGGTTAAACCAAAGTCACGGACAAGTGTTTTAAATGTTCGTTTCTAGTCCAAACAAATCAACCAAATACAAACACAAACCATAATTAAGATTTAAAGACGGAAAAACGGTGCAGAGAAAAACATTTTTCAGTGATGCAGTGAAATTTTGCGTAAATTTTCTGTTTAATTGTGTTTATCAAAGAAAGGGGAACAAAACCCGATTTCTATTGCATCTGTTTTTCTTTTACGAGTCATTTTAGTGAATGATATTTTAATTTTTTTCGAAAGCTGCATACAAAATTGTACCAACTTTTATTTTCAAGTCACACAGAGACAATTATTACAACTTGCATGTTGTACTCTTTTTCCTATCCAACAACAGTAATTACATTTTAATGCTGCTTCTCTAAATGTGCACACGAACTCTCAGTTTCTAAAGAAAAGTTCCACATTTCACCGAAACATATTTAATTCACTCATGTACAAATTAATAACAAAATATTTTGGTAACGAGATTTCCCTCTCTAGATTTAATTATGAACCGGCATTGAAACGGAAGACCTAGTAACACTCTGCGGTCCTTTCCTCCATAACGACGTCACAGTTTTCGTCTGTGTATAGAAATTCAGTCCCTGTTTGCCATAAAAGTGCAAATCACCGTGAAAACTGCCCCTTGACCCCGTAAAACTGAACATTGGCAATGGCACTGGAATCGGTACATTCACCCCAACTTGTCCCACATCGATCTCATTCACAAATTGTCTAGCACTGTTCCCATTCGTCGTGAATATCGCCGTACCATTCCCATACGGATTGCTGTTTATTATCTTGATCGCATCCTCCAACGTATCCGCCGACATAACACACAACACCGGCCCAAAGATCTCCTCTTTGTAGCATTCGTGGTGCGATTGGACGTCCGTCAACAGTGTCGGTCCCACAAAATTGCCCTTCGGGTACTGTTCCACCACAATTCCCCGTCCATCGAGCGGACATTTCGCCCCCTGTTTAATCCCCGACTCGACCAACTGAAGAATCCGTTGTTTAGCTTGAGGCGAGATGACCGGACCCACATCCGTGCCCGGTTCGTGTCCAGCGTTCACCTTCAGCTTGTTCGCCCTGGCCACGATGTCCGGCACCCATTTCTGACTGTCGCCCACCAAAATCGCCACACTCAACGCCATACATCGTTGTCCGGCAGCGCCGAACGCCGCCCCCACCAACTGGTCAATGGTGGCGTCCTTTTCCGCGTCGGGCAGGACGACGGCGTGGTTCTTGGCGCCCATGTTCGACTGGACGCGCTTCCCATTCGCAGCGCCACGCTCGTAAATGTACTTGCCAGCGCGATCGGAGCCCACAAAACTGATCGCTTTGATGTCTTTATTGTCGCAAATGAAGTTGACGGCGTCGTGGGTGCCGTGGATTACGTTCACAACGCCCGGAGGACATCCGACCTCGTTTAACAGCTCCATGACGAGCATTGTGGCGCCTGGATCTCGTTCGGATGGTTTTAAGACCATTGTATTGCCGGCAATCAGCGCTAATGGGAACATCCACAAGGGGATCATGGCGGGAAAGTTGAAGGGACAAATACCGGCGGTCACGCCAAGGGGAAGTTTGTACGAGACGATGTCCATGTCTTTTGCGATGTTGTTTAGCGATTCGCCTTGGAGTAAAGTGCCTGCAGCGCAACTGTGCTCAACTACCTCTGCAAATATATTTGAAATCAGTGGGGAAGTTTATTATTGGAGAGGAGAGGGCTTACGTAGGCCTCGGATAACGTCGCCCTCGGCGTCCACCAGAGTTTTTCCCTGTTCTAAAGTGATGTTAGCGGCGATTTTCTTAATATCTCGTCGAATAACCGCTTGCAATTTGAGCATGAGTTGTTGTCGTGTAAGGACAGACGTTTGTCGCCAGGAAGCGTAGGCTTTCTTGCTGGACTCAACAGCAGCCTCCATTTCCGCTTGGGTACTTTGTGGTACTTTGGTGACGACGTTGTTCGTTGCTGGATCGTGCAGATCGACCCATTGTGTGGCTTTCGAGTCGACGAATTGGCCATCGATGAAGAGTTTCGTTGTGGGAGCGACATTGGAGTATGAGCGGTTTAGTAGTTTGAATACTGGTGAAGTCTGGAATAGAATCGAATGTTAAAAAGTGGGGAAAGTCATTGTCAAGTTGAGGAATGCGTGTGCTGCACATGTGTATTGTTTTTGATGAATAAATTAGGGGAACACATGCATTTTAATGTGTAAAGGGCAATGGTGCTGTTTTCATTAAAATTGATGAGTATTGGAGAATGTTCCAGTGAAATTGGAATTTTCAGTAACGCTCTCTACGCCACTGTTCTTTATTTGTAGTAGATTTATCACGGTGTTTTTTTATTTTTTGTAACATGGCAACATCGGTATTTGTGAAATGTGTTCAAGAATTTCAGTAAACAAGGTGGAATACATTGATTGCACTTATTCTTTAGAAATTAATTGAAAATACGTACCGTCGATCGAATCATCTTTTTACTATCACAGAATAACAACTGTGTTAATCGAATATGAAACTAGACAATATAAAACACATGGAAGAATAGAGTTTGACCGTCAACTTAATTTATTTAAAAATGTATTAATGACCCCCTCTTTTTATTTGACTTAAGTACCATTTGTGTGTAAAGCGCACTTATCCTTATCTTTTTCGAATTTCAACAACATGGAATGTTTTTTTAACAAAAATAAAGTTATACTGGCAGTGTTACAAAATCAACTCTAAACTATTATTTAATATCTCAAGGAAAACGCCAGTGAGGAGATAAATTGATTACGTATTTCGTGTGTCTCCCGAAACGCATGGGCAAAGGAACAACATCCATTGGCGTACCTCATTTAAATCTATTATAACATAAATTTATTGCTACATACAATTATATAAAAAATGATACAACACTTATAAACTAACTTATTTACAAAAAATCATTAGCCTTGATACAGGGACTCATTCTACAATAGAAATCCCCCAGTTGAAAAGTTTGTACTTTTTGGAATAAATACTGGTAAAAAATTGTCATTCGAACACAATTGCAATGAGCAGAAATATCAGAGTTAACTTTTTGGTAAACTAACAATGTTCTTTAAATAATTCATCGACATAAAACTGTTTGGTCCTTTATTGTTGCTGGGAAGGTGTGGTTGAGTGGAGTCCAAATTGTTGCTGTAACTGCACATCAACGTGTCCAGATAGGCCTGTCTGTATTGCTTGTTCATGGTAACATACACCACCGGATTCACGCAAGACGACAAATAAATCAACAAATAGCCCATCACATGCAAGGGGGCATGATGTACATCGGCATCGAAAATTTTCACCATCGTTATCGGCAGATAACAAACCAAAAAACAAACAAATATCACCAACATCATTTTCGCAATCTTCATTTCGCTGTGTTTGTATTTGTTGCCGTTTTGGTGCTGTTGCAATCGCTTATGTGACTGTCTCACAACCAAATAGATCTTCAAATAGCAAATAATAATTGTGATACTTGGCAAACCGAAGCCGATAACATAAAGGGCCGTTTTGGAACTGTTCCCATTAGCGTCTTTCAATATGGAACAAGTTCCAAGTCGTTCGTCCATTCCGTAATAGCCCCATTTGCCGAGCAATGTGGGTATTTGCAGTCCATAACTGAAGATCCAAATGAAGGAAATGTAAAGGGCCACTTTAACTTTGGTGTAAATGTTGGGATATAAATTTGGAACGGCGATCAGGATGTAACGGTTGATGGAAATTGTGGCTACACTTAGAAGGGACACTCCGACGCTCCCGTACCGGAGGGCTGGTATCAGTACGCAAAGTATGTCGCCATGGATCCATTTGCCGTGGAAGAATTGACTGGCCGAGAAAGGGAGCACCACAAGACAGAAGAGAAGATCGGAAATGCATAAACTGGAAAAGAAAGAGAGTTTGTTAGGCAACCATTGCTACACTGGATTTGAATGATTCACATTTGTTATTAATTTGAATTCAAGTTAGTAATAAATAAGGAATGTTGTTAGTGAATCGATGCGAGTTTTTACCTTGCTATAAAAGCGGCTGCAACCGTACGGATTTTCTTGTGTCGCCAAAGAGCGACGATTGTCAGGAAATTGCCCATTACTCCGATTAGCATGATAACGAGTGTTAACACCCCCGCTGCGGTCATCATCCCCTTTGAGTACCTGTTGAAAATGTTAACGATTATAGAGCGGGTTCTTAGAAATGTGAGAAAGGCGTGAGGTGATAAGAAGTAAAAATATTTGTAGTTTTTATGGTAAACGTAATAAACGTATCTTTTGTATACATTTTAAGTTTTTTAAGTGTACTTCTAGTGAAAGAGGAAATTCTAACAGAAAATTCGATAATATTGATCTAAATTAAAGTTTTACACCAATTTAAAAATATGAGATTCGAGTGTTTAAATATTTACAAAACGAAAGATTAGGTTGTTTAATCTGAATGTGAAATATTTGCTAGTCAAATTGCAACAAATCGTTGAACATTTTTCCCTATTGAATCAATTAACCCGAATTAACTGGCTTTAATAAACAAATTACAACTAGATACCAAACATGTTGAAAACAATAAAATAAAAGCAACACGCATATGGACAGCACATGTTCTCCTCTTATGCATTTTCGTCTCTTTTAAATGCAACATTAATTCACGCGCTTTTTAAAACAAATAATCAAAATTCGGTTGAATGCACTTGGCTGGAAAAGGCTTTTCACTCACCGAACTAGTTCGGAAAACTGAGACGTTTTCACAGCACTTTCCATTGTTTCTCGTTTGGAAAATCAAGCGGAGAAAAGCACAAAACTACAAACTTCCGCCACTAATTCACTATTCGCTTATTGTGAATGATGAATTGAAAAAATGAACAGGGAGCGTCCCCATCAATAAGTCCAAACTGAATGCACACAGGATGGTTAAAAATTAATTTTAATTGACACTAATAAAAAACCCACTAAATACGAGTATTGTACACAACTGTATGAACGAGTGGCAAAGAATCGTGCGTTTTGTGGAGTCCGTACCCGCATACTGCTGTGTTAATCACTAATACTGCTAAACTTAGTCATTTTCTTATTAATCATCTATTGGAATATTGGAGTAATCTCCAAAGCATTGTTGTAATGTGGAAATACACAACAGCGAATGATTCAACAACGATAACTTTTTTAAGTACCTGAAAAGTACTTTTCAATGCACGCTTTATTCGCCGTCCCCTCTTTGATATTCTTCCTTATCACTTTATATGATTTCAAACCGAACTTGCATCTAGCAAACATTTATTTAATTCACAAACTGTTTAAGAACACAATTTTCTTCAGAGACTTCAATGCTGACTCTTCGCTACTGGATTGTGTAATGTTGTATGTAAAAATCAAAATAAACGCACTCATCAGTAAATTATGAACGGAAACACTTGTTGGCATGTATTATTCACTTTACACATTACGGATTGTTTACTATGCATAATTTGTCCTTCATTTTAATTGCTGTTACCTGGATGTTTGATACACAATGAGAAATAGGAAACGAATCCCCAACCCAGATCAAATTGGTTGGATAATTAATCATTTTTTCTGCTTAGGAAAACAATTCGAAGTCGATCGGTTATTTTTTAATCTAATTGATGGAGGTTCCCTTTTCCATTATTGATAAAAGAGCTATTTTGTTTCAAAAGTGAACATTTTTACTATTTCTAATCAATTTGTATCCGTTTTGAATAATTTCCGTTATTATCCGATTCCCTTATCAAAACCACCAGACGCAAATAATATTCATTGCAAAGACACATTTCAGCACGTGTTAAATATAGTTTTAATTCATCTATTTAATAAGTGAAATAATAGCCTAATTAAACCCACGTAACCCTTCTTGTTAAGATGCCATCATCCATCATTTGATGACCTGATGCGAACTCAAAAATTCTTTAATTACAAATTTTAAAAGATAAATAAACAAAGAAAGATGCATTTGAACAAGTGTCTTCAAATCATTTCAAACTTCTCTTATCGTGAGACAAATATGTATTTGTTCTTATCGAATAATATGGCTTTGCTTTTGTACTTTTGTAATTATAAATATGTCAGGTTTTTACAGTATTTTGTTAATTGCACAGGTGCGTCATTTTAGTATGCGTCACAGAGGACAACAATTATGAATGAAAGTAAATTTGCCTCAAGCGGTTTTACACAAAAATATATTAATGCTACTTTTATGGAGAACTGTTTTATGCTCAATAAACGGACGTGAGCAATTTTCCCAGAAAATGATTATATTCGAATTGATTTCTTTAGTTGTTGAGTAAAAAAATCCAGGACCTTGTACTGTGGTCAGAAATGAGAAATTCGATAAAAATTAATCATTAATTAAAAATAGAGCGACTGTTGTGTAAAGGTGTAAAATAACAAATGTACCAAATGCATAAATTTCGGAAGACTTTATCGCGTTTACAGGAAGTTGAGAAACCTTCAGCAAAAACCCGAAAGACGTCATTTACGGTTTCGACAGGAAATACAAAGTCGCTATCATAAACATTGTCCAAACAAGCCCACAGGTGTTCTAATTATTGATCAAACATTCTACTGTCATTTAAAGAAAGCTGTGGAAATGTCACAAACTGATGATAATGTTGAAGAAATTCCGAGCGATGAAGAGGAGGAACTTGAGGAAGAAGAATTCGAGGAAGAGGAGGAGGAAAGTGTTTACGATACAGCCGATTTCATATCGGAACCCAGTGTTAGTGAGAAATGTACATTGCCCTTTGAGATTTTAGATTTTGAGTATCCTTTTCTTATCAATTCTTGTGGTTTCGATTTGAATGTTTTCCTTATAAGAGTGTACAGTTTTTCATTTGGTTACGATTGCCGAAAATATTACAATTTGACTGTAGTTGACGAACAGACTGTTATTTTCGGATCGGGAAATTACATCCACTTCTTGAACGTGGACACCAAGGAGATTTCCTTCCGACGAAGTGCCTTAGGAGGCGGCGTCGGACATATTAAAGTTGTACTCACATAAAACTGAATTCAAAGTCATTCAATCATTATGTTTCAGAAAAATCCAAATCCGGATTATTGTAATTTCGCTGTAGCCGAAAACGGTGTTAAACCGATTATTATTATCTACGAATGGCCCTCATTGGAAATAAACTGCGTTTTAAAGGGCGGTTCGACACGAACATTTTCCCATTTGGATTACAGGTAGGAAAACTAACGGAAAACCCTAGAAATAATATTTGGTTTTCAGTCCCGATGGCCAACTACTCATTTCCCAAGCGGGAGATCCCGATTATTTAATCACGATTTGGAACTGGACGAAAAGAAGAATATTACTGCGCACCAAATCGCATGTGAATGACGTTTTCCGAGTGAAATTCTCCCCATATGTTCCCGGACAATTGGCCACTTGCGGTAAATAGCAGAAAAGCTCTTTACAAATAGCTAAGACAGTAATTCCAGGTGTGGCTCACATTAAATTCTGGAAAATGGCGAAAACCTTCACCGGTTTAAAATTACAGGGAGAATTGGGCCGATTCGGAAAAACGGAATTTTCCGATATTTTAGGAGTTCTACCGATGCCCGATGAAAAAGTGATTTCCTCCAACAAAAATTTAACTGAAAATAACACCGTAAATTTGTAGGTGGTGTCTGGCTGTTCATGGGGAAATATTCTAGTCTGGGACGGAGGACTAATTAAAGTGGAAGTTCTCCGATCGCTGAAGAGGAAATGCCACGATCGTCCGATCGTCCAATTTTGGTACAACGAAGGGGAACTGTGGACAGTGTCGATGGATGGTCACATTAAGGGCTGGTGGTACGAGAGAATCGATCAAGCGGATCCCAGTGATGAGGACCGCATCGTCTTAGTGGATCCTTCCTACGACTTCGATACGGACGGACTGATGTTAATGTCATTGAAGAAATGCATCTCTCCTGACCCGAACAACACGCAATATTACGCCCAGGTTCGCAATGGAGTTTCCAAATCATTTCCAGAATGATTCGAGCGTTTTTTAGGACGGAAACGGTGGCATTTGGCTGATGGATTTAAATACTGAAACCGAACTGAAACCGCCCACTCAACTATACAAATGCCACGGTGGGGAAGTGGTGGATATTGCGGCTTGCTGTTTCGCCCCATTTTTGGCAAGCTTCGGACGTGATGGTCGTTTGTACATTTACAACTACGACGAGAGGAAATTGGTTTACAGTCACGAGTTCCCTGCAAAGGGAATGTGCATGATTTGGCTGCCAATTCACGTAAATAAGAGATACAAAGTTAAACGGAAATTTCAATTCATTCTGTTTAGATACAAAAAACAGCAGATGAGATTCTGCTTGGTTTCGATGACGGCCAGATTCGTGTTTGTATTTTAAAAATTCCGAAACTGGAGCAAGATTCATTCTCTTTAACTGTGGTGCAAATCATTAAGCCTCACAATCGAGCTGTGAGTGTTATGTCAGTGAATGGGAGAGGTGATATATTGGTAACTGGCGGAGAGGACAGCACCATCTTCGTATTTCAATTAGTGGTCGGCGAAATGTTCACTGAATTGTTACCAATTGGATACTTTCCGGCCCCCGATATTGTTACATGTTTGACCTGGCATTACGGGCTTGTAAAGGGAACGAAATTAACGCGAATTGGACATTGAAAGGTGAATTGTTTCAGATGGATGTGGTTCTTGTTGGCTGTGTGTGTGGGAAAATGATGCAAGTGCAGGTGCCACACGAGCCAGTCGACTACACGGGAGTGTCGTTTTTGTTGAAATTAATGCCACTACACAATCAATTTCAAACATGCAAAGCGCAAATCAGACGAGACATAAAAGTAGCCGAAATTGAAAAACGAAAAGCGGAGAAATTGGCTAAGAAAATGGTGGAGTTGGAAAAGGTGAAAGCAGACAATCCCGGGATTGTTATCGACGAAGAAGTGTTTCTACGTAATTCATAGTTTGTGTAATCGAAAATATTTTGTAATTTTGTTGAAATTACAGAGGATTCTGAATCGGAGGAGGTATTGGAACCACTTTATATACCTGAAATCCCGAATCGAATTATTTGGCTGAAATATACCGAAGACAACACCATTTGGCTGTCAATGGGCGGGTAATTATTGTAATTTACTGTTTATAAGCGTTTTTCTCATAATTAATCAACAGTTACGACGCTGGGTACATTTATGAATACCTCATAGACCAGGAGGGCGTCCTGCAGCGCTTTAAAATGATGGACGATGCTGACGACATCGAAATAAGCAGCTACATCTACGAGTACTTTTCTCTTTTGAACATTTCTTATAAAAAATTGCAATAATTGCTATTTATTTGCAGCAATCAAAGAAGATACTTAATTTTCGCCATGCAAGACGGCAGTATTCGTGTAAATCGCGTCAATCCGGATGATTTCCGCGATTTATCCGACTACTGGCTGTTAACAATGCACGATAATTTGAGAGGATTCATACCGAAAATGTGCTTCAGTGCTGATGAAAAGTATTTCTTCAGTTGCGGTCACGATGGCAATGTTTTCTCCTATCGATTTCAACCGCTGGACGACGACGAAAAGCCATTAGAGTTTAAAACGCAATTACCACGTAAACAGTTTCCCAATTCGGTCCAGGACATCCAGCCATATGAAAAGTTGAGCCTGGAAGAGACAAAAATTAAAGCTGAAGAAGAGCGACTGCTGAAAATTGCGAATGCACATAAAGCTGCAGTACGTGCCATAATTACCGATTTAAAAACTAGATACGATGAATTGGTGTTGAAAAATGGTCAATTGTTGGAGAGTCAACGCATTTCCAAGGCAGATCTGGAGCTGGATAATCGTGTCACTGAGTACATGTACCAACAATTCGAGAATCATTTGGCATTGGTGAAAAGAAAACTGGCTTACAATGTGGAAAAATCCCAATTGCAAATGGAAAAAGTGAAGAGATATTTATTTGAGTCGTGCGATTTGTTTCCGATTCGAGTGAAATCAATGATTGATGAATCGACTGTGATTATAAGTTGTGTTCAGCATCGTTTAGAGAAAAAGTTCTTTACAATGCGAGAATATGTGCGACAGAAAGTCATCGAAGAGGAACTAAAAGGCGGGTACAAATTTCAATATTATCCCATATTCTAAACTAGATTAAAAAAACTAAATTTTATTAAATATTTAGCTTGTCATAAAGAGGATAGTTTGTAAGTGAATTAATAATTACTCGCAAAATCACTCGTTTTCGAACAGTTCTGCAGTGTAAGTTTGTTTACAGTGTAAAAGTCGATGAAAAGGAAGCTCCCAAGCCACGACCGTCATTCAAAAGACGCCGAGAAGAGGAACTTGAATATTTCCTCAAAGCTTTGGATCAACAAGTGATCGAGAATAAATTGGGACCGATATTGGCACGGACATTGAGGAATTACCGTCTTCGTAAAAGAAAGTGGGAACACCGATCAGATATGGTAATTAATAGGTGAATTTAATGAAATCGTTTTATTTCGAACAAATTTCGTATTAAGGGAACAGTAAAAAAAATCATATTACATACTATTACATGAACATATCGTCATAGCCCGGTGGCGGAAATTCATCGTTATCGGGTCGATTAGGAAATCTGGGACGATTACGCTCATCTGGTGGCCGAAACGGATCGAATCGGGCTCCGGGCGGCACGGATCCCGGTGGTACTCCCATGTTAGAACCTCCAGGCATCGGTCTAGGCGGATCAAAGATCATTCCTCCTCCAGGGGGCATAAAGCCACCGGGTTCCCTTAACGGGTTAATTCCACCGAAAGGATACAGATCATTGCGTCCTATACCAAACGGTTCCCGAAGTCTAAAATCGGGATAGACTAGATGGGGTGCTGGAGGAGGTGGTAATGGTACTGGGTATTCAGGTCGTGTTGAAGTACTTGTAGATTCCGCTGTTTGAGTGCTCGTCTCCTTGTTCTTTTTCGAGCAAACAGCTTTGTCTATCAATTGAACTTTTATCAATTTCATGATGTCATCGTTATTGGGCACCATTTCGTCTAGAGATCCCGTCCGTTGCACCACTGATTTGGTATTCAACTGTACCAGGGAGACGTTTCTTTCGTCCACTCGTATTAAATTGATCATAATTGCATCGTCCATGTTAGTGGCTTTTAAATTATAGAGACGGCCCTGATAAACATAGCGAATAGCATATGCTTCGTTCCAGCCTTTTGGTAGTGTCTCACTTTTCGATTCATTTCCATCAAATACTTTTGATTCACCCAAACCAATGCACTTAAAACCGTTGGAAATTAAAACGAAATGTGTAAGAGACAATAAAACATCTTGATTGTTTTTGATGTCGTTTTCAACAGTGCGATACAACAAATCCCATCCAAAACAAGCACTTGCCATGTTAGTTTGTTCACTTTAATTTCAATTTATTTACGAAAAAATTCAAATTAATCTGCAAAACGAAACCGAATGACAATCATTTTTTAGTAGAGGTTATGTTTACGAATAAACTGTCAAAACAAACATGAATTTTCGGTGTTTTGTTGGTTGCAGTGCTGCTTGAAAATTTGAATTTGTAAATTTCAATTTTTAGTGGGAATTGTTTTTGGCTTCAAAACCGAAAAAGGGCGTTAATCATCCACTCGATGTTAAAAATCTTGAAATAGCTGAAAATACCATAGGAGATTTCAAATTGAAAACAAGTGATAATTATAAAGCTCCTAAAGAGGAACGTGAAACCACGTTAAAAGCTTATGCAAGACTATTAGACACAAGACTCGAAGTAATTAATAAAAAAATCAATTGTTAACTTATAAGTAATGTTTTACTGATCTTCATTTGCAGCAATTTAATATATTACACAACTTTTCACTAAAAGTGTACAGATTACGGGACGAAAAGACGCGAATAATAAAATATTTAAATGACAAACTTGTCGAATTAGAGAAAATCCATATGGAATTACCTGAGGATTTGAGGCGATATGGACCAACAGTACCAAAAGACGATGAAGATGAAAATTACCCCGAGAAGAAATTCGAAGTAAAGGTAATTTTACCGAATGATGTGCTGTCCGAAGATATGGAACAAGAAATTGAACAACCTTTTATTCAGGTATGAATTTGAACATCTCTTCATAAATAAAAATACATTTTGAATTTTTGAAAGCCCCCAAACAAAAATCAGTTCGAACAAGAAATGCTAAAGGAGTGTAAGGAGTTTCCCAAGCGACAAGAAAATGCCTTTAAATGCAATTTAAATGCTAAGCGAATTAAAACAGTCACAGAATTATCTTATGAAGAACTGACAAAAATCTCTGAAAATGAACAAGTGGACACACCCTTCGAGAACGAATTACGTGCAAAGAGACTAAATCGATTCATATTCGAACAGGAAAAAATAATCAATGAAATGAACGAAATAATGCACGATTTCCATAAAACCGTGCTGGATTATAAAATGGAAAAAGTGAAAATCATGGAAGACTGCTCATTTGCCGAACTCTATCTGATAACTCTCTACAGAGAGATTTTAATTTTAAAGGATTTTGAAGACCATGAGAACGCCTTGTCCGCTGATGTCGAATCGAAACTTGCCAGTGTTAAGGACAAAGAGGCCGAAATACAAGACTTAAAGATTAGAATAAAAGAGCGGAGAGAGGAGATTGATGAATATATGGCAGAGGGAAATGATGTGGCCGAAAAGTTTGGCCAATCAACACAAAACAGTAAATTTTTCTCCTTTTTGAGGAAAGTGTTCAGGAAAAAATACAAACCTCCAAAGATTCGGACTGGAGACGGTCTGTTTTAAGTAGTTTTTGTAATTTTATAAAATAACATTTATTTCTAGAGTCAAGTTCTTCATCGTCTTCCTCTTCCAGCAGTTCGGAGAGCGAGGAAAGCGATGCTGGAAGTGTTGATTCCAGAGATTTTGGAATTATAAAGCAAGATTTGAACGTGTGTCCGCCCGGATGTGACAAGACGTTGTACGATCTTGTCATCACATTACGCTCAAAACGGTAAATTTTCATATAAAACAGCAATATCTATTTTCTTCATTCGTTTATAATAGATACGAAGTTGAGCAAGCAATAAGAAACTTGACGAAAATTTTGGAACTCCACAAAAAAGAACTGGAAGTTAATATAAAAAAGTTGGGATTGTTACAAGGGCAGTTCAAGAGCAGTGTAGCAGAATTAGAAAAACTGCAGGTTTAACTTTTGATATTGTTTATAAAATCCTTTACTGAAATTGCATTTTTATCATAGAAACAAAAGCAGGAGCAATTGAATCAAATTCGGTGCGGTGTCGTCATACGATTAGATCAAATAGAATGCATTGATTTCACTATTGATGCAAAATCAGCCACATCAAACATAACAGACATATTATTCTTTTCAAAAGTGACAATCTCGAATTTATATAAGCGAATTGCTGTGCTACAACAAGAAACGGCACAACAAAGAACAAAACACAAGTAAAATGTGTAAATTTTGTGTGTAATTTGTTTATTGCCGGAATGTTTTAGTAATTATGCGAGGCACTTAACACGCTTGAAAAAGGACATTAATTACATGGAGCAAAGGATGAAATTGTTAAAAAGCGATGTGGTCATGCGAATGGAGAGAAAATTCGGACAAATAACAAACTTGGATGATATTGAAATGGGCATGATGGTGCATAAAGTGAAAGAGAATAGATTGAATGAGTTGGAAGAGATGGTGATGAAGAATATGGTTGTGCAACTGCGATTGGATCTTAGTGAAAGCAAACGGGACTACAAGAATATCGTAAATGAATTAAATGTTAGTTTTTCTTTCGGTACTTAAGAGTGCATTTTAAATACATTGATGGTTGTAGAAAAAAATGATTAAAGTACAACAAGAAGTGGTGGAACAGCTAAAAGAAAATACGAGACGCACTGAATTGTTATCATTAATGAACAAGGAGAAATTCGCTTTGAAGCAGTTAATTGAATCGCAACCAGAGCGCAAGAAGTATTTGAAAAAACTGGAGAAAAATCACAAACTTTTCTTGGAGGACATAGAAAAACTGGAGAGAATTGTGCGAGAACAAAAGATTCAAATACAAGAACTGACAGATGAGATTTGCAATTTGAAGACAAAAGGGGCATCAGTAAAAGTAGCTGGAAAAGAACGATCCGCCAAGCAAATGGATAAGTTAGAGGAAAGAGAAGAAGCGAAAGCTTGGGATGAATTTGGGCAATATATTGACGTGGACGATATGGACTTTGATGAGGAGAAGGAAATCAAATTGGAGGAATTAGGAAGCGATAGCAGACAATTGTAAGTGCGTTCAATAGTTAAAATAGCCCAACTGTAAGTCGGGCCTTGGAAAAATTCGTCATAGACTCATTAAAATGCTCCTCCCCACGGAAATCTTTAGTAAAAGGCGAAAGATTTATTCGCACTGAGGAGAAACCAGAGTAAATTTCGCATATCACTTTGTCTAAGTATACAAAACAGCTCACACGTAAACGGTGAGATTTTGATACTAGTGCCATCTTACGTACACAAAATGAATCTATTTAAACACAACCCCCTCCCTAACCATATTTAAACGTAGAATTAAAATTTCAGCTCTTCGGTGGAAGCTTATGATATTGTCACTGACTTAATCAATGAATTTCTACCAAATTATGAAACAACACACGCTAAAGCCATTGTAGAAAAAATCATATCATCAATATTAATTTGTACAAGTGTTACTGCTATCGTAAATGAGATTATAAATGCATTGCCGATTGAATTAAACAGCGATCAAAAACGTTCAGTGGAGAAATTGTCGCAAAAATTATTTGAAATTCAGGAACCTAAGGTGAACCGTTTAAAATTAACAATTACAAATGTACCAATAAGCAATTAATTGTTAGGTAACTGCAGAGGAAGTGAATAAATTCAGTAAAGATATTGTGGAAAACATAATCGATGATGCGCTTGAATTAAAACACGATTTAGATCCGCATGAACTGGTGCTTGATATTGTTGAAAAACTGGTCGATTCACTGTCATTCGACTTTTTGGAGCAAGAGGAGTCGGTTCATTTCATAGCACAGAAATTAATGGATATTATAGTTATAGATAGTTTAAATCGATATGAAATACAGAAAATATTAGAAACAGAGTTCGATAAGAGGCAGGACGTTTCGTCTTTTATGAATTTACTTCTAGACGAAGTATATGGTAAAGGAGTTGATTATCTATACGTCGTGAACGATATGTAAAATGTCATTTATTATACATTTACAAAAATAATCAACGTATTTCTTAGAATCAATTTTTAGTAAAATCTAACAAACTTTTTGGAGATTCTTTAACGTTAGCATTTAGATACTTACATGCCTTTATTTCTCTAATAATGACAAATACTGTTTTAGAAACAATTCCTCTCGGTCTAACGTCAAGTCTAAATGATCGTCATCCTCAACGTCAATATCTTCAGCCAATCGCTTGTACGCCTCCTTTTTCTGTTCGTGTTGCTTTTTAATATTCTCCACACTCTCACGTGCCACTAAAATTGTTTGTCATCAGAAATGTAATGTAAAATGTGGATTTTTCTCTTCTATTTACTATTCAACAGCGACAGATCGCCGCCAATAAGTCCATCATTCAGGATCAGTTCTTCAGCTGCTTTCATAATATCTCCAGTGTGTTTTTCTAAAGCTAGTCTGGCCATTCTAGTATCAAAACCGGCTTCAACAAGCTGCAATAAGAAACCTTACAAAAAACATGGACTATAATAAAAATAAAATCACCTGTGGTATTAAATCATCGATTAATGACAACACTTCTTGACTTTTCGTATCACTTGGACCCGGAATCGGATTCTCCTGTATGTATTGAACACTGTCCGAAATAATATTATTGTTCTTTTGCAAGGCTATACGAGCCACTTCCTTGTTGTAGCCCATATTGACGAGAATGTTCAAGAAATTTGGATCCACATACTGTTTACCATCCGCACACTTGCCCAGCTTTTTGCGCTCCCTAAATAAAACACAATATCAAATTATTTGTGAAATTAACATGGAAATAATGAACTTTTCCAGAATCTGATCAGCCAGCGCTTTTTTTCGACTCTCTGCGCGTTTTTCGCGATTCTCATTTATGTAATTTGCGGCTCGGTTCGTGTCTCCTTTCATCGTACGCAAACCAAGACGAGCCTCTGCCTCGGTGTACCCTAAAAGCGGACCAGTCTTATGAAATTTCGATGAGAATCCAATGAATTTGTTACATACCCAGTTCCAGTAAACTTAACACACTGTTTTCATCCACTTTTAAATTCTGTAGTTCCTGTTCGGCTTGTTTAAGTAAGATTAGAGCTTCGGCGCGTTTGTTTTGGTGGTACAGAACAATTGCCTGCAACAAATGCAACCGCACAAATAAAGCGGCTTCATTCCCTTGAGTGCCTTTGATGGCAATCAGTCGCTCTAAATTATTTCCATAGGTGGAATGGAATTTCTCCTCGCATCTCTTCAATCGTTCCTGGGCTTCCGGTAGATGAACGAAACTTTGCAGACATAAATAACACCAAGCAATGTCCAAGTCCAATAGAGCATAATTATCCACGGAATTCAATAATTTCGAATTGCATTGTCTGAAATTTCATATGTAAAAATGAGAGTGTTTTAAAGAGCTGTTTGTGGTTTACTTAAACTCCGCATCGGCCTCTAAAAAATAGACCAAAGCTCTGGAGTAATCGCTCCTTTTCAATGCGCTTTTGCCTTTTTCGTGTAGAGCCATTGCGACAATGAGCGCCTTCTTCTCATGGCGAGGGATTTTTATAGGGTTCCCAAACTGATCCTCTAACTGATAAAGAGATTAAGTATTTTGTGTGTTCATTTTGTTTAATTTATTACTTGCATGTATTCATCGTCTACTGCCAGTAGACGAGAGTCTGATTTAAAGCCCTCCAACTCTTTGATTTGGTTTTCAGCTTCTACTATCTCGTTGGGTGTTTCGGATAGAGCAATAGCTAAAATCTGTTGACCGTTTTTTACATCTTGATCAAAGAGGGACTTTGTATCGTCGAGAATTTTACCGGAACAGATTAATTTTAATCGGTCGCTTGAAATATTCATTTCCTTAATAATAATGGTCCGTAAATCGTTGGCATTCAAGGATAATTGAATTTGTTTCGTAAGGATCTTCGGTGCGGCTCCCTGGAGTAAAACTTTTACTTTCAATGTAGCTAAACCGGATTCTTGGTACTGATTTTTTTGTTTCAAATTGTCCAACGAATTTGTTTGCAATTCAAGTAATGTTTGCACACAGAGAGTGGCTGGTATATTCAGAGTTTTACTGTAGTCCTCGGATAATCTCTGGAATTGATTTTGGGTATAATTTTATTGCATTGGTGTTTAGTTAATACTCACTTGAATATCAGGCATCGAGGTGCCTGTTTCTTGCAAATAATAAGGTGACAACCACAATTTAATACCATCTCTGCGAAGTTTATCTCTTATTTGTATGAGAGAATCTTCTTTTTCCAAAGAACTCATTATTAACAATGTTCAAGAGATGATTGTGACACTAAAAATATGGAAAATCATCTCTTTTGAGGTTTGACAAAACATGCAAAATGTAAACAAAGCAGTATACCTGTATTAATGGTTGCAGACATCTGTGTAGCAGATCGAAATGAGCGCGAATATTTGAATTTGAATTCTGAATATTTGAGTATCTCAGGAATGTTTTTAATTATGTACTTTCTAATAAATAAAAGATCATGAACATTTGAGTATATTTTATTAAACACAACAAGTCAAAATGCAAATTTATATTTGTAATAATTTTTAGAGTGAAATTTCATAATTATATTACACCAAATTTTCGTTAAATACTATTCAAGTATCAAAATTTTTTATATAAGACAGGCACAAAGTTTAATACTCTCACATTTAAATAAAACAAGAAGGTAAAACAAAACCACATAAAAAACCGAAACAAATGTAAATATATAGTCATGTTGCAAGTTTTATACAATAACAACAAATTAGTATTTATAGCCAAGAACAGAGAATACATTTTTTCAACAAAATTTTATTTATAGTTTTTTTTTCTTCGTTGAGATATAGATAAGTTTAGAAATATAGGTATGTATTATATTAGTATTATTATTTGTCTCCTCAATTGTAGATCTAATTAATAATTGATGATTTAATAAATTAGAAAATATATCAGTTTATATAAGTAATAAGATAATAATAATTGGCCTCTGATACATTCGCTAATTTCTTATATATAATTATTTATTAAAGATATGGAAAATAGCATAATAACAAAGTATTTAGCTATTCTTTAAAGCTGTTTTTGACGAGTTCTTTTTCATAACTGCTTAAATATACAAGATATCTTATTCAGTTTGGTGTGTAAACTCAGAAATTTTCTGCCAATGGTATTTATTTCTCATGTAATATGAATATGTACATTAATAAATCGTATCTTACGAGCCATTGAAATTATATTGTATACCTATAAATATGCGTTGTCTTCTACCATTTACAATAAAACTGAAAATTTCGTTACAAAATCAAAAGCACCTGCCAACAATTCCAATGGCTCGTCCATAAACAACAACTCATACTGATATTTATTTTTGTATAAAAAATATATAACTAATTTTAGCACTACTCCCACAAAAAATCGTCATACTAATCATATTTTGAGCTTATTACAACAGTAATCTTTTTTTAGAAAAAATCCTCATCAGCATCCAATTAATAAAAAATGTTAAGAATCTCTATCTGAATAAATAAAGTGGCCAGCACTTATGATTAGTTATAGGTTTGTGTGTTATTTGAAACACTAACGTAGTCTTCTGGGTAATAGATTTGTCCGCAAAATAATAAAAAGAAAAACAGTAAGAGTGTGACTTTTACACGCACCTTGACTACATATTTCTCTAATAAACAATTGTACCACAGCATATATTACACAGGGGTCTTGGGTTTATGTATTTCCATGCTTATAAAAAGGTCCTTGTGATGCGACCAACAGAAGAGAGCAAAGATATCTTTTAAACATTTCATTTCTCTTGAATGAAAGGCCTGCATCATATTCTATAATTGAATATATCTATTTGATCACTAATTTATAAAGAAGAATATGTATATACATTGTGCTTTGATTTACGTTCTCAATTTCGTTAGTGAATTGAACAGGTCAGATGGTCCATACCTGAACTTTCTCGGCAATGATACACCAACTGGCATGATCATAGTACGACGATATAATATGCAAATTTTCCACATACTTTTCGATCAGTTGGTCCAATTCGCCCTCCCTAAACACATGGTAATAGCGATGGTAGGTGATCTCGCCGCCAATATTGTCCGATGGCAGGGAATCCTGCGACGTTTCACTCATCAACGATTTCTCGTGTCGCTTCGATGAGTATGTACTCTCCAAACTCAAACTGCTCGCATCTGTGCCCATGCGGCGCGTCTTTTGCGACTTCCATTCGGGACAGGAGGCCAACGAGGCCGTACTGCCACCATCACTGTATCGACTGATTGAGTTTGTGTCCTTTTGCGATTCCGAATTGCCGTCCGTCGATTCCATTGATTGACCGAAATTGATCGACGTTGCCACACTGGAGATCATTGAGTTTGTGCTGCTGCCTGCAAATAAGAAAAAACTTTAAGAGTGTGCAACGTTCCGATAACGGAATAATAAGGCGATTTAAATGCACCGTAAACCTGGAGGGATTATTGGACTATAAAACACTTTTTTGGATATAATACCTTTCTCTGAATCACATGAATCGGTCGATGCACCCAATTTGATCATTTTCGCTGTCTTCGAGACGGATCCGTTGTCAGTTTCAATATTATCGTCGAAACATTTTTTATCACATTTCTCACTATCTAAATTACAATTAAATAAACTATCGTTCGTAATTGATTTATTAGAATTGTTCAATTTACTATTATTATTTAGATTCGTAGATTCGGCACCAATTACTTTCCTATTATTCGGCGATGTATCTGTTTTACATTTAGTCCGGTGGCATTTGCATTCCGTCCGTTTACATTTCGAACACGTTCTCGAAAATAAACTGTCACTGGCACTAAGTTTCGCTAAATATTCGTTCTGTTTTTGGATTTCGGCACTCAATTTGGACAGATCGTGCAATTCCTCACTTAATCGATGTATGTACGGATCGTCGATGTTGTCCATCGTATTCGACTCTTTCGTCTTTTCCTGATAATGGTCGATCTCTTGTAACAGTTTCTCGCTCAGTTTGTCAGCGAAATCCGTCAAATATCGATGACATTCCTCGTTCCAATTCTGTTCCAGATCGTCATTGAGCAACGGCTGAGTGTCGGACGCGTTGTAGCAACGCTGAATCACCGACAACACTTCGCTGGTCTGCAATTTCCGTTTGGCTCTGGGACTGGATTTGATGACATGCTCGACGGCCTCGTCGAGACTGTTCGCCACATCGGCGGCCGCCTCCAGTAAACTCATCGCTTTGTTATTGTTGTCCGGTGGGAATTGGAATTTGGTCTTTGTGGTGGGCGTGTGGGATTCATTGTTGATGTTGATGACACTGTCGATTGAGTCTGGTGAGGATACACAGCTAGAGTCGCTGTCCTTGTCGTCCGTTTCCGGATTGAACAGTTCGAGGGTGAGCAGTTTGGGTAGCGGTTTGGCGACCGCCTCCACTTTCCCATTGGCCACAGACGATTGTCGTACAATTGGAAAGTGTGACTTGTTGTTGGTGGTGCGTACACCAAAGCCGGGCTTCTGTGAGAGGAGTTCTTTGATTTTTTTCAGTCTTTCATTGCGTGTGTCCGCTGCTGCTTTCTCTACGGGCAACTTTTCAGGACTTGCGCTGATATTGGCGGGCGAATTGAGGCTGGTGCGCCGAAATTGCGGTATTTGCGGAACTGCATACTTCTGTGCTAGCGTTTTGCTGGGCTCTTTTGTACTATCCGTGATGGTGTGGTCCCTGTCTGATTTGTCTGTGGACGATTCGGTGGAAGGCTTCGGGGAACTCAGCTGTTTGGTCAGTGGATAGAGTGTGAGGGGCATTTGTTTGATGCGAGGACTGGTGGGGCACGAGGACTGCTTGATTCTGGGCGAATTTGGTACGGAGGAATTCTTTAATCGGGGCGAAGTGGGACCGGGGGATGACAGATTGGTGGGGGACATGGGATCGGACTTTGGTACGAAGATCACTGAAGCGAATGAGTCTTCCGAATCGACACTGGTATCACTTTGTAGACTGCTGTCTTTCGATGAATCGGAGCCGTCCTCTTTGGAGTGACGACGTTCGGTCGGCGTACCGCCGTCCTTGCTCTTTTCCTCCACGATGGGAATGATTTTCAGGTTCTCCAATGCCTCATCTTCGGGTATGGAAGGTGATATCAGGTCGGAACTCTTCCAGTTTTGAAACATTCGTACGAAACCTACGAAAAGAAACGATTTTACATTGGAAAGGGAAGAGTTTTGTTATCTTACCGTTTTTCAACGAAGTTCCTGTCACTTTTTCAATGTTCGTCGTTGAGTTTTTGATCTTGTTGGTGAAACCAGTCTTTATCAATTGAAAACGTTTCGATGTCGATACAGAGAAGAATGAATCTTTAATAGTATCGAACGCATGCGGTCGCTGGTAGATCAAATCATCATTTAACGATGCTTGTTTCTGTATATTTTGCCTAACACGTTCTTTCTCCTTCATTCGATCAGTGGACATGAGCTCCTCATTCAACGATCGCTGCTTCAATACACTTCCACGATGATAGCGACCATTCAACACTTTAAACTCCTGCAAATTCCTCTGTGCCATCATATCAGTGGGCTGATCGAGCGCCTCTTCCGCCTCCTCATCACAAATCGACTTTTTCTGTTTCACTAATTTCGGTTTCGGTCTAGTCAGACTATTCTTCGGCGTATTTGTTTCCTCCACCACAATTGCACTCACCAAATCCGCATTCGAATCGGTCATCACTTGCGGCTCTATGCAATTATTGTTGTTCTCTACTGTTTTGATGTTAGTCATACTTTTCGATTTCAAATTGTTGGCAATATCGTTAATGAGTTGCGACGATGGGAATGTTTGTCGTCGTTGCGGCACATCCTCGTCGTCGATGCGACGCAATTCAATTGGCAAATCGTGAATATTCTCCATGCAGTCACAGCACTCACATCCGTCTGGATCGTAGCGTTTCGGGGGCGGTTCCTTGGCACAGGTGCTCCAACTGTCCAGGAACCAAGGCCGATGCACTCCGACTCGTCTACCGCCCGCCAATTTCTGTATGGCGCGTCTCACAAAACTGTAACACGTCTCGTTCGGTGACGAGAGACTCGAACTGCTCGGCGACGAGTTTCTGCCCGGATCAATCGATCGGCCTTTATGTCGACTCTTGCCCTTCTTCTTCACCATTCCCTTGGACCTGCAACACTCGTTTAACAGAGTTCAATGCATTTGAGTGGAGGACGAAGAACGCACCTCACGGACCGGTTCGAGTCGCTGTCCGACGTCTGGGTGTACGCGTGATACGGTGGCAGACCGTCGTCCTCCGACGTGTTTGTGGTCGATGTCAATTCGAGGGAGGGGGTGCTGAGATGGCGAGGCCGGTGCCACGGCACCAGCACATCCTGCGACTCGAATTTCCGATGGCTCTGCTCCATCGCCCAAACGGAGATGATCAGTCTGCCACCGATACGCAACACTCTCGCCAGCTCCCTCAATGCACATATTCGGCGTTCCGTCGTCGCTAGATGGTGGACGACGGCAATGGAGACGGCCGCATCGAGACTCTCGTCGCGAAAGGGCAACGCCAAATTGTCAAGCGTTATTATCTGGAATTAGTTGAACATTGAACATGTTTCGTTGATGAGAAAATATATTGGTACCTCATTTTCCTTTTCTCTGGCAACTTCACTGAGTCTTGTCGACTTTTCACCGCCGATATTGAAAATGGACGTGTTCAGATTCAAGTACTTTCCATTACCACAACCTGTTCAACAATTGTTTGTGTAAAATATGGAAGAGATATATGGAATTGCATCGCAGATCGATACAGCATTAAAATTGTGTGCATCTTACCGACATCGCAGACGAGCGAGCCCGGCTCCAAGTCATCCAAGAACCGTTGAACTTTCGGCCAGGGTTTGCTTTTGGGGTTGTCGTAGAATTGTTCGTAAACATCGTGAACGTAGGCCTGCTCTAGAGCCACGCTTCTTGCAACACGTTCATCCACAGGCATGTCCGGGTTCACCTTTTTCGTTCTGGAATATAATAGGTGAATGGGGGATCAGTTAAATGCACACGTTCGCTTGAAAAAGATGCTGCAAAATGATAACGTAACAAAATAAATCATATTAGAAATGTCTAAACATTATGGAAGCAATATATGATATATACGGAGACACAAAATCCATACGAGTATTATACGGCAATATTTCATTGATCTTTTATCAACATCTGTTGCAAAAAGTTATTTCGAAGACGTGGAAAGTGCACGTTCCTTTTTCCAATGTGAGATTTTTTTCCAGATTTTCCTCCCAACAAGAGATGGTAATGAATTTTTTAGTTCACAGCCGCAGTTCGCTAATTGAATATCCCAATTCGTGCATAATAATTCGATGATTTGAGAGAAAAGCCGAGTTTTGCGCACTTTCTTCCAAACACACGCATATGTAGTTGAGATTTTCTTTATATTATGAAATAGTGTCGTATTACCGGCGTACCATTGGGGCCATACGTCCGCCTACACAATTTGATTTACGCATTCACCCAACAGTCTGTGATTACACCCTGTATATTGCCAAATCGCACAGTATCCGATTTACCAGCAAATAAATATAAAGTTTTGTTCAATCAGAAACAGAATGAAAACTTAAATTGGATTAGTGTATTGGTTTTTGTTTTGATTGAATGCGTTTAAGTAGAGCTTACGGCTTTTTGCCAACATTTGATCCTCTCGGATCAAAATGTGGTGGCGGATTTAAATTTTAACATGAGATATCGCTCCCTGTTTCCCGTTTACAAAAAGGAAATATGTTTATTGCACACTAATTTATTCAACACTATCCGAAATGTTATTGTTCATCGAGGGGTGCAAGAGAAAAGGGGAGGAGGACCGCGAAAAATCCATCTTAGCCCATTTTTATTACTTCTCCGGGGTATAATCTTTTGAACTTTTCTTAATTTGGTCACGACGGCTGCGGCTATACACAACTTTAAAATTAATGGTTCTACCCTTTTGTACCTGACGTGCTTTAAAAATTCAACGACTATTCCTGCACCACCAGAACCGAATCATATTTTTCTATTAATTCATTGAGAGAATGGGGGTGGGTTTTGATGCGGTTTTTTATAGTACAACTCGTATTTTCTCCTAATCAAATCCGTTCTACTGATAAATAGTCCAAGCA
This sequence comes from Silvanus unidentatus, assembly GCA_963930825.1. NCBI lineage: Eukaryota > Metazoa > Arthropoda > Insecta > Coleoptera > Silvanidae > Silvanus > Silvanus unidentatus. The sequence continues at coordinate 21,920,462 of OZ005760.1, forward strand.
CGTGTCCGCGTGACGCGTTTAAATATTTTTTCACGCAAATTTAGTAAAACTTTCCAAGAGTCCACCAAATTTGGATTAAAGCCAAAACAATAACTCTCTGTCATAAAGAGATACAATCCATTTGATTCTCGTACACTTTCAACACCCTCGTCCCCTTTAAATTCACATTAATAATTGCATGCATTTAATTAATTACTTACAAACTTATTATAAACAAAACACACATGATATTGGATTAATTTGCGTTTCATTTACATTTTATCAAGCCATTTTAAATGCAACCCTTTATCATTCCTCCTGAACAGTGCGGGGTTATTACATGTTTGATAAAAAAAACACACATACACAGTACGTGAAACGGAAAATGGGCAATTATTCTACATGACATTTATGGCATGATTATCGAAATGATTTCGTTTCGCTCTCTCATCATCATTCCGCCAGCGTGCAACTAACTAAAGTCTGAGAGGACGTGTTTTTTGATCCACATCAGCCATCAGAGTGGGTTTTTTCGCGGGGACCACAGAAAAAAGTAAAATGGGAACAGTAGGCTCAGAGGCGAGAGAAGAACACATCTCAGCATACGAATAATGATAAGAGAGGCAGTAGATCACACGAGCAAAGTTACCGTATCTAATGTTTCAGCATACTCTCTATATATTGATCGGAATAATTCTATCTCTTTCACCTACATCCCGTTTAATGCAACCATATACCCCCAAACTATTTCGTTCATTCACGAATTCGGCAACACAGACACCCCGCAAACTGTCAACATAATCACACACCAGTGGGCTAAATTGGGGGGCCACACAAGAAATTCCTTACTTACTTTTAAGTTCGTTGTTGGCTGGTATTTTAACTTATCTACAGATATGTGTGGTTTATTCTTAATTTTTGTGTGTTTCTTTATGATTTCGTTTTCCCTTAACTAATCGATGGAAAATACACTATCACAGACATTTTTAACGGTCGCGCCGCGATTTTTCCTGAAAACTGACAACAACCCCATTTGTGATACATTCTTGTTGTATTTTCCACACCAGACTAAATGTGGAGGCGGTTTTGACGTCATCGACGACGACGACTTGCGCCCTTATAGTTGGACGGCGTCGACGTCGGGCCCCATCTCTATATTATACGTAAAATGCATGCTTTCAAGGGGGGCAAAAATTAAATCATATTTTTTAATTCTCTTACGTTTTACCACTTATCGATGATTTAAAAAACCTGCTTACTTTGTCATATTTTCTACTTAAAATGCTACAGTGTTTTTTTTATAAAAGGCCAAATTTATTGATTTCGAGTGTTTTCATGTTTTGTTTGATACAATAATGACGCTATTCGGGTCGATATTATTAAAAAAACATATATTTATTGTCGATGGTGGAGAGAATGTCTTAATTGCATGAGAGATTGACTTAATCACTCCTCCACAGTATCATTTTGAGGACGTTATGGTTGGGGGATGTGTTTAGTTACCCATCAGTTCATTAATGTAACTGACAGGCTAAATTACTAAATAATTCCATTCTGCCCACATATGCGATCATATAAATTGCTATTCTATTTTAACATGACGGAGAATCCAAACATTGCTGTTTGCAATGGGATTCAGAAAATGTTCCATAATAGACAACCGTTCCAGGGCTAATAACAATGTTACCTTCTAATGAATTTGTTTAAATATCAGAGAGGAAATGAGAATAATGTAAATTCAAAGTTTCGTTTATCATCACAAAATTTCCCTCTAGTCCCAAATATATCAAAAATCGCACATCGTAGTAGGTAGTCAAGTAGTTTGGAATATGCTCCTGAACTTTCGAGGATAACAAGATTTTATAACATGACCGGATTATTTGTGTCCCAAATATGACATAAAACTCCCACGCAGAATGCTGGGATTAAGTAACTATATAAACGCAGTGGTCTGTTTTTAGACATTATAGGCATTAAAAGTTTATGGCTTATTTGTTGCAATTTCCTTCTGAGTCGTAAAAGTACCTATATAGCAACCATTGATCTTGTGATGTGGAGAAGAGCATCATCAGTGTGTTGGACCTCAGAATTATGGATTAGGTGATTTAAATTTTAAATAAACTATTATTAGGTATGAGAGCAGTTGTAAGAACAAGGACCATTGAAGATGGGTATTGATTGATAGTAGGTGGTCTTGATGATGTCACATTTTTGGCCCAATAGAATGGGTGGATGGAACGCAAGCGTCATCTCCGACACACGGGGAATGATTTTCACCGAATGGGCTCTGACGTCAACACACAGCTCAATGGGTTACCCAGGAAACGACAAAGGTGCATGTTCCGTATTTGGCTGCAGATTTTCCACTTTTCAATTTTCATTAAATTATACACGGAGCGCAATCTGGATTTCGACCAAGATTAGGAGATGGAGATATGGGAATTTTTTTTAATGGGTTTGGGTATTGCTCTCTTGGAAAACGGGAAATGTATATTTTTCCATAATTGTTTAAACGACAGTGAATGGAAACTGTTCTTGTAAATAATTTTTAAATACATACATTTAGTTAAAATGTAAGATTAGGTATTATAAAGGCAGAATTATTTGAGAAATCCGTAAGATAATGTGTATAAATTTCAAATGAAAAGAATTTTTAATTGCTACGAAAATTGAATTTGAATTTTTTTTAAAATTCGCACACTGTTAGGCAACCAACAAAATCTAAATCAAACTTCTGCAACTTGTTTGATAGTCTACACTATTCTACTCCAGTTATGTTTACTTTTTGAACCAGTGTCGGGAAGTGCAGTACGTGTGAACAGAATTGTTTTTATTTAAAACTTGTGTAGCGTTTTATATTGTTTTTTTTTATATATTTTTGTAATAAATAAAACAAGTTTCCGTTTTTGTGCATAGTTTTATTTTAAAAATTATCAGTCAGCTGACAGTTCATTTTTGTAATGTAAACAAAAATATTCAAGAGGAAAAACAAATAATACAAAAGTGAATGTGAAAATAAATTAAAAAAATACATTTTTACCATTTACACATACAACTACAAAAAAAGAGCTTAAAATTAAAAATTATATTTAATAATTTCACCTGGTTTCTTTATTCACTACATATACATCATACTCTAATAATTTGTATAATATCAAAGTCATTTTGCATGCCTATTACTCGTATTTCGATTACTTTTTCCTCATTTTAAAGTACCTAATTTAAATGACTAGCATTTGCAATACATTTACACAAATCATATTGAAAAATGAACAGCAAAAAGTTTCTTTGGGATGAAATACACATTCCATATAATTTTTTTCTTTCTTATATATTTATATATGTTGTTTAACACAATAATTGGTCCAAATCAGACTGTTTTTATTGTAAATTCAATTTTTCAAATTATTACATACACATTTTAAATGAGATTTTAATTATATAAAGACTTGAATAAAGAGATAAGCCTCGAATCACTTTCTGATTCAAGTAGATTTCATATATATATATTTTTTGATTAGAAATACTTTATCTAAGTCTATTATAATGGCAGATTTACTAGAATATTTATATTACAATAAAAATTACAAATCATCGAGATCCATTTCAGAAAATAATTCATACAATTTTTATAATCACTTCTATATTGTGTAATAAGCGTACATAAAAACCTAATTTTATTCAAAAACTTTCTGTACATTGAAAATAAATTACCTAAATAAGTTTTACGTACACTATTAAATACTTTTATATTTTTTCCTTAAATATCAAAGATGATAACTGTTTTGAAAAGGAACATAATATAAAATGTACATAGAAAAAGAAAAACGAATCTTGAAAATAAATTAAGTAGATTTTGTGCTTTTTTCTCTAAGACGCAAGCAAATTTGTATATTGAAAGCGATCAACACGTTCGTTTCATTTGCTTCTTCATTAATACGGTGCCAATAAACTTTTAAGCGAAAATTTCGTTTAAAAAGACAAATAGAAATAGGGCCGGTTATGATGCTTACAACACCCTGTAGATTCGCATTCACTCGCAAAAAAACACTTTGAAAACATGTCCATATTTAAAATGTTTTCTGGAAGAGACAAAACACTGACAACATTCCTCATTCAACTAAACTCCAATTTATTTTTGTTAACAGATAAACGACGCTTTTAGATATGATCATTTATTGCCATCTTTCACTCAGCCTATTTTATGAAACCATAAGAAAAATCTCTGTATATTTGCGGTATTAATCTCCATCGTTAGTAAAAATATCACATTATTTTGTATTCCCTGTTACACCGTCATTATATTTTTTTGTAGGTACTTTTTTTTGACTGGCTAACTGGCTTGCCTTTTCAATGTGTGCGCACTTATAACCGAAAATCCAATTACAAAATTAAAAACCGAATAAAAAAACATCAATCATTTACAAAATGTGAGCAGAAAAAAACGAAATTAAACCGTAATTGCGGGACCAACATTCTTATTAACAATATAAAACTTGTGCTTTTTCCCAAAAATTCCCCATACAACGGCCACATTCTCTACAATCAAATTAAACGGTATTATTAATACAGCGGCACATAAACACAATATAAATCGTGCCAAACCGAATCTATAGATTGTAAATGATTTGATAACACCAAATACAAACATATAAATATTAACTGCACCAATAAAAGCACAACCGAAATCGATTATCTGTGGACAGGGTATTGGATACTTATAAGCTAATATAAAATTCGATACAGACAATGGTAATGTTAACCAAGAGTAACAGGCGCAGGCCAATAACAATTTATTTTTGATTGGTATAGATTTGGAATGGACAACAAGGAGGATGCCCTGCAGCCAACGTTTCCTCTGCTGTATTAAATCCCATAATGTGAACGGTGACTTTTCCCACATTTCGCCTTCAATGAAATTGAAACTGTAGCCCTGACTGAAGGCGCGCATCGCAAAGAAACAATCCTCCGCTATGGATCCATCCAGACCGTTGTCGAAGGAGACGGCTTTCTCGGCACCCACCTGGAATCATGCACACAATCATCGATCAATCGATTTTCTAATACGAAAAACTTATTATATTGACGTACATGGTTTATTATTTATAGAAATATGTAGGAAATTATACATTTTACCTTTACACTTGACTACGTCAATGTGGTTTGGGTATAGGGGATAAATTTGGAGCAAATTTCTAGGTCACGGTTTTTCTCGGTGTTATATAACATTTGTGAGAGAATATGTTGAATATTTGCCAAATATGCAGTTGGTGATGATTTTTTTTTGAAGGGAATACGCAAATAACAGTAATTACACACATTACTCATCAAATTACGTTTTTATTGAAAAAATGTAATAATTATCTATGCTACTGTTTTAATTGAAGTCACAAGGACTTGTGTATGGCTTTGTTAGGATTACCTGGAAAGGATTTTAGTCTATTATAAGTAATTGTTCTTGAAAAGTGTCATTGTTGGCAAACATTCAAAGTTCACAATATCGTCAACATGGTTTTTGTCGGTGTGTGTAGCGAGAAGTCTTTAAAATTTTGTTTGAATTGATTTTTGTACTTTATAAATTAAAGTGACCATGTAAATAAGGGAGCATTTTTTGTACCGATTTCTATAAAGAATAAACACAGCATTTAACAAAAAATGGTTTAAATACCTATGAGTTTTTTTTGTACACATTTCGAAGCGTGTGTATTTCCATTTATTTCATTGATTTCTATTTTTTTTCCATAGTTAATTTGTTGTTATAATGGCGTAAATGAATAAACATTTATACTTATCGTATATTTTGGCGTAATTATATAAAAAAACTATGCCTAAAAGGGGTACCTAAATTTTTGTTTATCTTTTTTGGCGTTGCTATCAGATAATTACGTATACCTAATGAGGGGAAAATTTGGATTTGGTATTTTTTTTGAGTAAATTGCGTCTGCTAATTTATAAGTTGGTAATGTACACATGCAAATTTTTACCTTATCGAATGAGAATTTCGTGAAAGATTGTGAATTAAGTGGTTTTTATCAGAAAATGGTTCCTAATTGGAAGAAAATTTAAATTTTGAAACGAGCTATAGCATAAAATTTTTAGCCATCGTTTAAAATTTTCTAGAGGTCAATAGTAAAATCTCGGATAAAATAGTTAATTAACTTCCTAAATATTTACAATGTTTCCCTTGATTAAACATTGCCCTATAAATTAAAATACCCGTATCATTCTATTACATTAAACGTCGTAAAAATATTTCCATTTATTATAGAAAGAACTTTGTTATTATCCGGTTAGTAAATTTTCTATATAAAATCAATGTATTTCATTAGAGGAGAAAAATACGGGTCCCATCATCTGATAAATTTATGGAACACAGTAGACAATTCAGTGCTCATCGTGCCAAACTTTCTATATATTGTCAACTTCGCTATTCAATATATCGAACGAATGTACCCCAAGAGTTTATCGGTTTACGCTTTCGTCCATCACAAATTTTACACGTTATCTTATCGAATTCCATCATCTACCAATGGAAAACGAACCCAAAACTGATAAAACCATCAAATATACCTTCATTGGTTGTAAAGTATATCGGTAGTAGTTATACCTCTATTTAATAGGTAAAATGTTTAAAATCCGAAATTTAAGCAGCCTTGAAATAGACCTTTATCATAGCAACAACAAACTATGCTCCATAGATTATTACAACTAATTAAACCCCTCGTTCCACGCGTTTCCTTTTAATCTCGGAAATATAATGTATTTAGACAAAAAGAGCTCATTTTATATGCAGATAAAATGTTTTATTTTACGATTCCCATTAACCAAGAGGCTCTGTTTATTTTCCAACTACTAAAACCGCACAAAGTCAATTTATTTATACACATATTTTTATTGAAAACATAAACCAGTCAAAAGTACGTAAAAAATCGATGGTGGTAATAAGTTTCGATTGTATATGAGTATAAATTACCTCGCCTATCAATTTACATAAACTATTTGAATTAATTTAATCAAAACAGTTTCACATAACATCGTGCTGATGATGAACTATGTGTAATTTGTTTGGAAATTGTTGGAATATCAGCAAGGTCATCAAAATACACCATGAAATCGTCTTGTTCCACCAGTAAATCGGTTGTGATTTTGCCTGTTTCCCATTGAATTTGCATCTTTCAGAAATTTGTGGCCGGTGCATTGCGGCAAAAATCGCGAGTTTTGTCAATCGTTGCGCGGCTACCGCACTTCTAAAACTAACACTCTACACAGCGCTCATTTCAAAAACCAATAAATTCTCTTTAAATAAATATCGACCGAATTTATTTACGAATATTTACTTTTCTACTAAACTGTAAAGTGTCAATATTAAAAAGCTAATAATACAACTACTTGGACAAACACTTTTCTATGTTTGATAAGTGGCTAATAACTTTTATGCTCCTTAATCTGTGCCAGATTTTTCCATTTACTCAAAATAATGTTGAATAATTTGCCAATTGGCGGGTAATTAAAAAATGTGCTCTTCTTGCCAGAGAATTTTAAAAGAAAAAAATTATATTAGCTGATGTTAATTACAGCAAGGTTTTTTAACGACATCAAATGAAACAGTTTACGTCACCTCACAAACTCTACATGAAATTTTACTTAAAATTACACCAGGCTGAATAACAAAATTAACCAAAAAAGAATAAACATTTTTAATTTCACCCACACACATGTGATATGTGTAATTGAAACCTTTTTACACACTATTTCCATAAATAATTTGTCATACTAGAAAAGTAACTGGCTGCAATTGGGTCAAATTAACAGCTTTTAAAAACATCTAATAATTACTAGAAGACAAACAGAAAAAGTTATTTGTTATCCTCCAGTTTTAAATATTAAATATGCAACAATTCATTAGGTGTATTTAATCTATTCAACAAACTGTTAATTTTTTAGGTAAATGTAAATAAGTAGTTCTATATGAAATTCATTTTCATATACGACTCCCTATAAGGCCCGCATAATACATTTAAAAAACGTAATTCAATCAACTGTTTTACTGTTCCTTAACTTTCATAAATTACATTTCATTCCACCCTCAACTTTTATCCATTTTCCTCCATTGTCCACGTCCTTGTATGAATAATTTATCTCTTATACACAATGTATAACAAATTCATTTCTCTCACATATGACTTTCCTCATTCTATTCTAATTCTCACTTTTATTCAAAAATTGTTTACATTTCCCTACTGACACAAAATGTAAATAGATGTTTCCAAAGTCTCTTACAATATTTACTTTCAATTACTGCGTACAATCTACACAGCATCGACATGCAAACACCTCTTTAAAATCTAGTTTAAATAGATTGAAATTGATGTCTCTTTAAATAACTCATTAACATTCTAATCACGTCTCATAAAATAGTTTTTATGGTCGAACCGACTTTACACTATTATGAATGAACGTATGGCTTTATTGCCATCTTACTGGATAATTGCCTCATTTTTACACTTGAAAATCCGAGAAGTATGACTACGATTTAATTCCCATAATTGTGAATATGACACCAGCCACGACTTGTGATATCGTTATCATCATGACCGAAGGACAATTTATAAACACACGGTTTCGAATGTTGAATTACATTAAAAATATGACCCCAGTCCCAATGTATATTAATAAACAGAAAAGCTTGCGATTTTTTTCGAGTTTGGAATGTGAAACTATTATGTAAAGAGACGCTTGTTGTGTTCTCCACGTAAGGAATTTATGGAAGAAGATAATACGTTTACAGATTATGAAATGTTGCATTTGTATAATAAAAATTAACTATGTACACTTCTATTATTCCTGGGTACGTCAATATTGACTTGCAAGGTAAACGAGATTAAAAAATGATGGCATTAAAAATGTGCTAAGGCAGAGAGAAAAACATTCAGGGACAATAGCAAATTTTATATTAAACGTTTAGCAGAAATCAGTAGATTCTCAAAACCGCCTCTATTAACATATTTACATGACTGCTAGTTCAATTATCTGTTATTGTTGGATATTGGACATCAATCTAAGAAAATGAAAACAACATTGAACATAATCAATTCTAAATTGATTTCTAACCATCGTGGTTCATCACACTTTTTGGCTATAATCCAATATTTATCATCAATTATTCAGATTTTCTTCTACTAAAAAAATCATAATGGATACACCTGCTTTCTATTAACTCTGAAAACATAAATTCTCATTGTATAAAAATTGCCATCGCTTTTTATATACAAATTGTGTTTGGGTGGTAAAATAAAAACGACGAAAACTTCTCCACCCAGTTGAACATAAAAAATTCTCTGCCTTATAACGCGATTCTATTTTTAACTACCAAATTATTCGTTTATACACAGAACGTACAATGCAATTGTACTATAAATAATGTTTTATGCGGCTCCAGTTAAACAACAATCAAATGCAAGAGTCAAGAGCTTTGTGTGTGGCCCATTCTTCTCGGTTTACTAGTAACTGGTTTGAATTTAAGTATGGTACATTGGAATTGAATCGATTTGCCACCAATTAATCCAATCCACTAAAGCCAATCACATGATTTCAATAGACAGCTGTCTCTAGTATTGTTTTTCGATCTGTGGCAAAGTTACAATAAAATCGCTTAAAAAAAGATCACAATATAATCACGGTTCTCAAGGATACATCTGAGTGTGTGTATAATTTGCCTGCAAAGCGGTGGAAATGAACAATAAAACATAAATGGACTTTTAACGCTTTCCTTGGTCCAATTTAGGGGAAAGACAGAATGAACATTACCTGTGTAACGACAAAGGAACCCTTCCAACTGAACAACGGTTTATGGAACATCATGAACTGTAGCCTCAATTTGCCCATATCATCCGTAACTCGGAAACTATCCGCCAATGTGGTCAGCCAATTGACGACCTCCTCATTTGCATAAGTGATCAGCCCCTGCCCGAAATGGTGTTTTCCATCCATGACAAAGTTCAATATCCCCTTGACGGCGTTTTCGGTGAGGAGCGTCTCCTCGTCCAAATGCACCACCCAATCATTGTCACTCAACTCATTCACATCGTCCTCTAAGCAATATTGCAAAGCGCGGGCCTTGAACAGGGCCCCAGTTTTCGTATGATACGACGGTGGCACAACAACTTCACGTATACGTCGATCCTCCGGCAAACCTAATTGTTTATCGGACACCACTTCAATGAGGAAATTCTCCAATCGGGCACTTAGACATGTGTTCAAGTTACGTGTGACATTGTTCTTGACTAGTTCCTTGAAATCGCCCCTGGTCACCACTCGGATGCAGATGAAGGGGGCCAATAGTGGGGAACCCTTCAGCACCACCTTGTCCGGGAATGCATTGTAAAATGTTAAACCGATGAAATTGAAGAGTACTTGCGGCAACGGTAGGAATGTAATTAATCGTAGGGCATACAATATACAAGTGCCAAAGAACCCGTACTGGAGCCATGGATTTATGTCTGTTGCAGTGACAAAGAGTAAAGCACCATTATTTAGTTTGATGCCACCAGAGAACACTTCAAAAATGAATATGACTGAAATGAATAAGGAACAATGTAAATAATGTTTCGTTTTACTGCTTAACATGATTGGGTATTGTGGGTTTGTTACACTGGCACGGAGACGGAATCCACCCCGAATTTTATTTAAAGCACACACACACAGTCACCACTTTTTTTTGCTAACCACCACACAATCACTCGTACATTTTGTTGCACTGAATGTTTTCCGTGTTCTTCCAAAGCTATTGTGGGTATTTTTTCTAGCCGGCAATGTAAATCATAACCTCGGACTATAGTCTTTGGCGTCATAAACCCATCTAGTCTTGAACACCAACTCCTTCGGCGACACCGAACACCGAACAAGTGAAAAATGGACATGGAATGGTCACTGTGGTTGATCGGTTGGTGGTACTGGTAGAGGGATTCGTTGGTTATGTTTATTACCGGTTGATGGCAGCACGGTGTCGCAGTCCAAGTCGAATGGGAAATCTTTATTATTTCTTATTTTTGTTTACCATTACTATTCTTTATTAGATATAAAATTGATTAGGAAAGTTTTTATTAAGAGTTGAGAATAAATATTAAAATTGACGTTAATATTCAATGGAATACGTTTTGATGTCGTTTATGGTGGTGCGTTAATTGATACCAAATAAATCTTGTATTAGGCATATATGTAAAGATATGGCCATCAATTATCTTGTTATTCATGATATGATCATGAATGTTAGATGATTGATATTCTTTATTGATAATTTCAAAAAGTTGATCAAGTTAGGCAACCAACATTATAGATTTCTGTAAAGTGGGTAATTAAAAACAAATATTTAATTTAATACTTTATTTGCAAGTATGTTGACTATAAAAAATACTTAAAGTTTACACAAGAATCCTTAGATCATTTAGGGGCCATAATTTACATAAAGCTCGACTTTTAATCAGCCCTTGAGGAACCGGACCATAATCTCTACTATCTGAAGAATTTGTGGAGTTATCACCTTCCAACCATACATGGCCAATAGGAACAATTTTACTGCTTGCAAAACCTAATCGGATTTTATCACCTGGTAAGCCTTTAATACGTTTACAAATATTCTGATTGGGATTTGAAGGGCATTTTGCAATTACTATGTCACCCCTTTGGAATCTGTGAAGCGACGCCGTTATGTGCTCTGTTAGAAGTATATCGTCTGATTTAATTGTGGGCTCCATCGAAGGCCCCGAACACTACAATATCAAATTGAATAACACAACCAACAACAATAAATCTGATGAATTTCTTTACCAAAACAACATCCCCTACATATTCAAATGTACAGTGTACTACGCAAACATATTGTATTAGTTGCCCAGTAAGTCCTACAACTTTCTTTATCATTTTTTTCTTCAAATTCTCAATTAGTTTTTCATTATTTTCGTTGATTTGTTAATATAACCTAAAAATTCCTCTGTCAAACCCCCCAGGCCCTCAGCCAACCAATCAGTGAACTTGCCTTTTTTTACAATTACCTTTAATTGTTTACAAAAATAACCCATTGGCGGCGTTGTTGTTGTTTTATATAGATCAAAAACGCGGTAAAATTCATATAGAAACAAGAGTGCTCTCTTTACACACTTCCTCAAACCTATAACCCATTATATGCATATAGATTTCTCTTTTGAAAGTGTAGAAATCTGTAGTTATTTTACAGGAAGAAAGTGACATACGTCAAAATTTTTGACATCCAAAACAAAATAATTAGTGACAGCGTATATTCTCCTAAGCCGTCTTGTTGTCGGCTAGTGTATCGGTGACTCCCACAAAATCAGTAATTACGTTCTAATCTCGATTTAATTCCTGGATAAAATTGGAAAAAAATGGCTTGGTCAAATTACCAGCTACTTCTTGCCTTGGTTATGGTTGTCACTGGAAGTATAAATACATTAAGTACAAAGTAAGAATAATCATAACTAATTATAAAAAAAATATTCATATAATTAAAATTTCAGATGGGCAGACACCATAGATTCAGTGGGTAAAGATGGACAGAAACGTACCTTCGATCATCCATTCTTTCAAGCCATATGCATGTTCCTAGGAGAAATCCTTTGTTTGGTTGTTTTTAAAGTATTGTATAAGATATACAGTCTACGGTCGGTACGTGTGCATAATGAATCATTTGTAGATATTTTTTATCAAATTAATCATTTTACAGGACGGAACGGAAGATGTGAATGAACTGACCAAAGGTAATCGTAACTTTAATCCACTGATATTGTTTATACCAGCAATGTGTGATATGACTGCCACTTCGATTATGTACATTGGACTCAACTTAACATATGCTTCCAGTTTTCAAATGTTCAGAGGTACAGGAAACAATAACAACTGACACAGCAATAAATAAAATGATATCATTTTCTAGGCTCCGTTATCATATTCGTTGGTTTATTAAGTGTTGGCTTTCTTGAACGTGTATTGAAAAAACGCGAATGGATCGGTATGGTGCAGGTGATTATAGGCCTAGCCATTGTGGGAGTCTCTGATTTTATAGCGAAAGACACAAATATTGGAAATCATGGTCGAAACGATGTCATTACCGGCGATTTGTTAATCATTATCGCCCAAATTATCACGTCCATACAAATGGTGGTTGAAGAGAAATTTGTATCGGGCTTGGATATTCCACCTTTGCAGGCTGTCGGCTGGGAGGGCTTATTCGGATTCATAGTGCTCTCATTGCTGCAAATTCCCTTTTATTACATACATGCCGGCCCACCATTCACTAACAATCCAACGGGAGCTTTAGAGGACGTTGTCGATGCTTTTGTGCAAATTGGAAATAGTTGGCAACTAGTGCTTGCAATACTCGGTATGAAGTTGGTAAATAAATTTTAAATATCAATATCAAAGTGAATCCTTTGTACAGGTACGATTATTTCAATTGCGTTCTTTAATTTCGCCGGCATTAGTGTAACAAAGGAGATTTCTGCCACAACTCGAATGGTACTAGACAGTGTGCGAACACTTGTTATTTGGATATTTAGTTTGGCTCTATTGGGCCAGACGTTTTATTGGTTGCAATTAATTGGGTTCTTAATACTTTTGCTTGGAATGTGCCTTTATAATGGAATTACGATTGGTTCGACGTTTGTACGGATTCGAACATTGATTTTACGACGTTACAGACCGATGGAGGAAGACATTATTGAAAATCGAGATGCTGACGATGTGAATGCATGATTTATTGTGTCGAATTTATTTTCTTCAGTCATAAGTTGCAAAATTACACTTTCTTGATTAATTAAGTTTTACAATACGTTCAAATGAACAATACATATATCATGTAATTTTGTTGGTGATACTTTTTTGTATATATTATTGCAAATTATATTTTTATTAAACAAAGAAGGTGATTATTACTTAAAAATATATATTTTTTCTTACCATTTTCCTTGTAAATCTCGAGAACGTCTTTTCAAAGTGACAAATTAATCTGGTTTACGTCATAAAAAAATTGTCGATGTCAGTTCGACCCAGACGTATCTTCATACTTCTTAATTACTTTGTTTTTACTCTTCAATTATGGTAATTACATCGTTTTGGACATTTACGTATTGTATTCACACTCTTTAAAAAAAAACTAGACGATGTTTGAGATAAAAAGATATTTACGAAAGCAGCAAAATTTATTAAAAAAAAAAAATATGTGCACAAAAAAAGCATTCGCCCAATTTATATATAACTGTACATCTTCAGCAAAAATTTTACCATTCCAACACGCCGGGTATGTATTTGTCGATTAATTGTTCATAATAGGGCCACAATTTTTCAATATCTGGTACATCAGCACTTTTCGTATACAAATCGTATGAACTGCAAAGATATGCAAGAAATTAAAAGGTCGCATTCGGCCAGAGAGAAAGAAAAAAAACACTCACTTGAACTTCAACACCCATTTTTTCGTTTCTTCGTCTTTTTCCTGAAGTAGATGCTTATAATCGCCACTTGTATGCCAAGGATAAAAGCTGTGGAATCTAATCATATTCAAAGCTTGTTCAGGAAGCTTAGTTTTATTGTGTTTCAAAACCCTGTACAAGTATTCATCGTGTCCCCAAGACAGAAGTAGGTTTTCCAGGCCACAATTCGGTTCGTACATGCCATACTTTGTACTGTGAACAGTAAATTTAAGTGCAATTAATAAAGGGTCTTATACGTTGAAAGAGAGGCGAAAGGGGCCGCAATTTATTTATTGATGAAGGGGATGGGCCACAGAAGCGATTAATTCACACTTACTTGTATTTGGGGTTTTTCCCGTCCACGTTCTCATTAAATGATGTTTCCCTGTAGACGATATTTTCGGACCATTCGCAGCCCACCACAAACGTATCCCCAACTACGCACCATTGTGGCTCGTCGTAAAAGGCCAGCACTTTGCCAGCATCATGAATTAGTCCGGTCAAATGGAACCAATCGTCGTCTGGATAATCTTTTCTTATACGTTCCGCTGTTTGGAATGCATGCACAATGTTCGGGATGTCCACATCAGGATCACTTTCGTCCACTAATTCGTTCAATTTTTCCAATGCTTCGCGCATTGTCGCTTTGTAGTGGTTAAATTTCGACCACTTTTCCAGTTTTTCTGAAATTAGAGGGTAATTTAGCGCACTTTCCGGACAATATTTCTAACTAACTGTACGTTTAACGAAGTCCACTGTTTGATTTGTGTGCATATCTTTGTATGTTTTTTTAACTCGTGCCTGAATTTCGTCCTCTGGATTTTCATGGTACTGTCGGAAGTCTTTTATTGCTTTTTTGGCGAATTTTGGCTCTGGTCGGTGCAATTCTGACGGATCGATCACTTTTACAATGTTCCGGTCCTAATAAGATTTTTTCAACGTAAAAAAAAACTGATTTGTTACTGGAAATGTCCACCACATACCTTTACCATATTGCTGTTTTTTCTTTTTCTTTGTTTGAAAACAACTTTAAACTGTTAATGGATGAGTAAGATGCCTTATTTATATGTGCCTTTATCAAATCAAAAACGTAAACCGAGTCAGTAGCGTAGCATAACAAATTCAAATGAGCTCCTTTAAAGTATTGAGTTTATCTCGATTTGTAGTGTGAAGGGGCAAACTAAGTGCGCAACTGGACACACAATATATGTTTATAATCGTTCTAATGTGATTAGTTAATTAGAAGTTGCGCTTATTTACTGGGAAAATTTTCCAAAATGAAAAAAGTACGCTAATGATTTTCAATTACAGCCAACAAATGAGTGTTAACACTTATTGCACATTTCCAATTTACTTTTGGTTATCAGGGTCATATTGTATTAATTTAGATAAGAATTTTTCAAATTTTCTGAATGAAAATAATACGAGTATTTTAGTATACATTTTGTTTTTCTTGTCGACGACTCTGTAAGAATACTCGATGCAAATTATAATTCTAACAATAAACTTTAAGAATGAATATGCCATTGAGACGTTTTCAAAATTTATTTATAGTCGTCACGTGTAAGGAGTGCAGGAATAATATACAATATAATGGACAGCGATTTAGTTGAAATTACTGTTACACGTCTTTGATTTATTAACATTGTTAAATAGTCATTATTTAAGCGACACGTTTCGACTACATAATTTAAGATAATTAAATTAATATTAAGTGAATTTTTGTAGTAAATGGGAAAAAGAAATTAGTTATTTGTTTTGCGCGTATAGTGGAAAAACACGCGACTATACAGCTATTTTTGATATAAATATCATTGATTTTTAATAAACAATAGCAAAAAAATGAGAGTAAGGAACTTGATGTAGTACGAATTTTATTGTACTCCACTCCATTATTCATTGAACAGGATCAATTCTATCAAAAAGGACTCTTCCGTCGACGATTTATGCAACTTGATCACGATAATAGTTTAAAGAGAGTTTCCCTGACAAAATCACATTAATTTTAATCTTGAAGGATAATTAGTATAAAGTTAATTTTATTTCATAACGATAAACATTTGATACAATGATAAAAATTTTATTAAACTGTTTATAAACAACGTTGTAGTTTATCTAATAGACGAAAAATTGCCGTTTCGAAATCGCACCGATTAATAAACTTGCCACTCGCCCGATACCATATTAAAAATATTTCGTTTTGTTATTTATAAAACAGAATTATGAGTAATCGCTTATTTTTATCAGTAGGTGAGGAATAAACGGAAAAAGAAGTCAACAATGCCTTTGACATTTTGGCGAAGCCGCCGGGACCATCTTTTACCACGAATCCTCCCATAAAACCGAACAAAGAATAGATTCAAAGCAGAAAATACGCAATTGTCATCTTCGTCACCAATGACTTCACTAATCCAACAGACCTGTGCTAAGGTTAAACTATGAAAAATTCGCGAAAAACCCGCAATCACTCATCCTATTCCGCTCTCACTTCTTTTCTCAAGAACATTACAAAACACGGTGAGAGTCGAACAACGAAACAATCTCCACGTAATGGAAAAAACATCTTGAATGGACTTATGTAGGTTGCAAGGTGGATTTACTTTCACTGGAACGTTAAAAAAATGGTAGACCTTTTATTTTATTATAAACAATTCATATTTCATTTATTAACAATGTTCGTCTGTACAGACACAGTGTGCGAAATTTTTAATATCAACTCATACAATTCTGTGTAGCGATTTGAATCTCTTTTTTGTACCCAACATTTGAGAACAATAATAAAACGCGATGTATTCTAAATGTATTTTTTTATTATGTGCCGTTTTTATCATTTCGGTGGTGAATTGCCAGCCGACATTGTACAAATATAATGAGAATAACAAATTGGAGCCAGGTAAGTGGGCGGCTTTCGGAAACCCATGAAGGAGCGTTAATATATATTCCGTGATTTCGGTGTAAAAACAGTTGCTTTTTGCTCACGTTCCAGATTTGGTGCCCGTTTCGTCCACTGTGATCCCCTTGCCCGTGTACCAAGTGAGTTATGGTGTTGATGTTTCATCATCTCTAAAGGACGACATTAAAAGCAAACGGCCTGACGGTCCCATCCCTCTAATTACAGGTACTTAATGAATAATTTGAGACGCTTTTATTCAGAATGAGCATTTTTAGTGCATAATAAAAAGAAATTCATACCGCCACCGGTGAAACCGAAACATTCGGACGTATCCACCGTAAAGGAAGTGTCGAAAAGGGATTTTGAATAGTAAAAGCATATATTGACCGACTAATCAAATGTCAAATACAACAAACACGTTACCTAACATACAAAGAATTTATTTTTTATAATATACTGTAGTCTGATGCAATTTTCTTATCGAAATGTTTGCCTACGTACATGATGGAAAATCTTTAATATGTAATGAACTTAAGGAAGATTAATAAATTATTAATTATCTAGTTAAGTAATATTTTATTTCTGTTCTAAGTTAAAGGAAGAATGACTGAATTTTTTAGTGTCCTATTTGAAAAAGGCATTAAACCTTGTATTCTTTTTTCTTTAAAAAAGCGACTCTTTAATTGCTTACTGCAGTTCCTTATTAATTCACAGTCGTAATATATTTACTAATTTACTTTTCCGTTAGGTATCAACAATTCAGCAGGTGTATTCCTTAAAAATGTGCCCTGTTTTCTTTTTCCATTGAAATAATAATGTTTTAGTGCAGAAAATCGAAGTGCTCCTTCTCAATGCTATCTTTTATTCGACTTCACACATGCAAATTGCCGGAAAATGAAATGAAACTACCTTGAAAGGTAGTGTCAGTGTCTGCTCTAGTTGTTCCTTGTTCGAAACCGAAGGCGGAAAACTCATAAACATTTTTCTTGAAAGCAACTAGTTTAGAAGCCAACAATAGGAATGGGAAAAACTCGCTTACAAACACTCAAGACATCTATTTATGTGAATTTCAAGTTGATATGTGTACATTGCAATTGAACAATCTCATCATTTTTGTTGTTATACAACATATGGAAGATTTTTCAACTTATTGATGTTTATCTAAAAAAGTGAACATTATCGTCTATATTTTAATTAACTCTCGTTTATTATTTGAAAAAATTCAGATACATATTTTGTGAATCTATAATATTTAGTTTAATTAAAATTTTAATGAATTTCCATCATATTTTAAAATTATATACATTATATGTATGTATTTAAAAAATATTTTAATTAAAACTGCATTTATCACATATG
This sequence comes from Silvanus unidentatus, assembly GCA_963930825.1. NCBI lineage: Eukaryota > Metazoa > Arthropoda > Insecta > Coleoptera > Silvanidae > Silvanus > Silvanus unidentatus. The sequence goes on from OZ005760.1 coordinate 21,939,173, forward strand.
TGTATACCTATAATGATGAAATTCTTTGATATGTTCATATAATAAATAAAAACAAATGATTTTTAAATAACTTTTATCAAATGTCTATATTATTTATATAATAGAATTTAATTGAAATTACTGCAAAACTGGCATTGGGTCCGTTTTTTTACATTTCAGTAAAACAATTACATCGCTGACTACAAATAGTGTCCAAGATGAAATGTCGTGCCAAAGGTCCATTGCAAAGTGGACATCGGACCACTGAGCTATTGTAATGATTGTATTATTTTGTCCTTTTGTTACGATTCTCTAGCATGCGATATTTAATATTGTATCACCCTGACCATTAAATGGTCATTATCATTCGTGTACAATTCCGTAAATATATAAACACGAAAACAGCGATTGTTATTGCGGCCGGTGTATTGTTAGATTTGGATTAAAACGGTTTCTTTGCTTTCATTTTTTTCTGTCATACTTCTTATACATGCAACCCTTAAATATGTATGATGAATAACGTATAATAAGTAGGATTTTTTGTTCATCAACGCAACAACGACATCGCAAACAAAGTCAGATTAAAAGAGCCGAAACGGCAATGTGTTTTTTGTGTCTTTTGTCGCTATTTAAAATTACTTAATTAATTAATACTCTATACGCGCCGTTCAATCCCCCAAACTCTGATGAATTATTTATTAATGACAGAAAAATTACTATTTACATTTAAATATTCAAATTAAACATTGGCAAACAAGTAAAAAATCCACAAAGTGTATAATAATTGACAATATTCTTTGAAGAAACGCCTTTTTATAAATAATTCCAGTTTAACTTCAAACTGGAAAGTACCTAAAGACTCAATTAATAATGCATGCATTCCCCAATGTTTTTCTAATGTAAACTAAATGAGCAAATGTCGTGTTAAAGCATATTGATTTATTTGAATGCCATTATTTATTCAATATGCAAACGGTTTATTATTTGAATTGTGCCCTACTATGGTTTGGTATCCAGTCTGATGGCAAATACACAACTACCGATATTAAACAACCATATTAATATTAATATACATATATCATCGGTTTTAATGCATAGCTATCATCAAAAATACATAAGGTATCAGTTTGATGTCCTGCAATTGTGCTCAAACTTCAACTGCGACCTTTTATCACAAAAAAGCATTATTTACGACCTCTCATAGACTGCCTAATGATTTTCAAAAGCGCCCACTCACCAGACACTTTTCGATTATGACGTCGCGTTTTTCTTCTGTGTTTTTCTCAGAGTAATTTTGTTCAATGTTTACTTTTACTTTGATTAGATTCGGGAATTTTCAAATGTAATTGAGTTGTTGGGTATATCAAAACTTTGCACCTGATACAACATTATTGATTGATTAAGTGTAGCCAGTGAAGTTCATAATACTCATGTATATGTACTAGTACACATAGAAAATTTGTGCATAAACAACCAACTAGAACACATTTAAAATTACACATTTCATGCATTTTAAATGCGATCCACTGTTTTATCGTGCGCATTTTAAACTAATTAAAGGATCCACAAATTTATGTGTATATGTAGAAAACTAAAACAGATTTTATTCGATGACAATAAAAAGGAAGTGAATGCGAACACTGGTTTGTTTATGTTAATGGAAATCATCTCTGATATTAGTTAGTGAAATGGGAAACAATTTTCCGATTACCTATGTGCATGGATGAATTATGAGGACTGTATTATCGTGTGCGAACATTAGTTACGTTTGGGGTTTGTTCCCGAATGGGATTAACAATAATAAACTGGGCACTAATTTTTACACCGCTCATATCTTTAGTCTGAGAGTATTGATCCAGATTCGAAATAAATGTGATGGTGTGTTTGTGGAAAGTTTGTTCGAATGAATGAAAAAATGTTATTTATGTGTGATTGCTGTTGTGTATATGCAAAAATAATAATTCATGTTGTACTTATAATAAAATAATAATCTCCGCCAGTTTCTGTTTTATCTCTCCTTTTCAAATGTCAAATACAAGTTTACGTTCGTTCGCTCCTAGAGGTGACACATTAAGCAAATATGATTAATATAAAAGCCCTAAACACTATATAGGTATATACCACTTGAAGCCCACGAACTTGAGGCGGAGAAAAATCGATATGAAACATAACAAAAAGTAAGAAGGAATATTGTTTAATTACAGTTTGAAACGCAGATCATTTATATAATGAATTTAAGGAATGGTATATGGATACGAATACGAGTAAGTATATTAATTGATATTAAAGCCGTATAGATGATTTGTTTACTTATTCTCGTCATGTCCAAGTCCCTGACGTGCCATATAAATGACGGCTGCACGGCATTGTATGTCGCCCGCTCATTGGGGACCCATTTCAGGTGTGTTATTAGACCTTCTCTAATTGAAACTGTGCCCTAAATTATATCGCATTCGACTCTCTTACTCACAGTTAACACATAATAATATTGTTTCCAATAACTTGTCTGTGGCCGTCTGAAATCTTTGTGTTGAACAAACTGCTACATCAAATAAGTGCGAAACTATTAACTTTTGCAAGTGCAGAAAGGTGAGTTTGTGGCAGCCGATTGTGCATATGAAAGTGCGTTCCGCAATAACAAAGAGATGTTATGATGCTGGAGGAGAGATACGACTGTATTGATTAACGCCAAGGGGCCCACTCTCTTCACATCCACACACCAACGAAACATGGGAAATTGGCTGATCGTTAAGCGATAAACTATTTACCAACAATATCCATGTGACACAAAAGGCATAATGCTCTCTCTCAGTGTTATTAGAGCGTTGTTTGTACCTAGCTTTGGAAAATTTCAAATCAATTTCCCGATTCAACAATCAACACACAAATATTATGCTACATAATATATTTATGTGACCAGAGGTATTACATTGGCACGTTGTAGGCGATCGTGACAGATAAATGGACTACAATTTAATAGATCTATTGTTTTCTAATTACGGAAAGTGTGTTTGTTGTTATTTTTGAAAATAAATGGATGCCAGGGAAATTGTGATACGGCGTAAAACGAAAATATTCACAAGGTTATTGTTAAATATTTTATTCAGATGTAATAGCATTCGTAGCTGGTTTATTTTGTTGAACATTATACATAATACCTGTATAATATCTATACTCAAAGTTAATAAGAGATATGAAATAAAAAAATTTTTGTACTGACGTATTAATCAGAAACTGAAATCAAAGAACCTAAAACAATATTTTTTGTATAATGCGACAAATTTTTTATTGTTATAAAAAGCTTTGTGTAAAATAAACGCGGTATATCATGTTTGTTTTATTTGAATAGTCAACATTAATTTTATTTAAAAATATAAAATTTATGTTTGATAAATAAATATTTTGGAAAAGTCGGTTTATAATTTACCAAAAATTGTTAATATACATTGAGAATATCCTGTTGCTTTCAGTGTTCCTCAGCATATTTCTCATGTAAATGAACGTAACCAAATAATATTGAATTACTAGTGAAAAACAATGTAGACACTTTGAAATACACTCCAAAGATATTTTAAGCTTTGTTATAGAGCAGGCAGAAGAAAAAAGATCAAGACACAATTAATACATTTTTCTAATTTCCCATAATGTACCTATAACACGGCTCTATTTGTAAATTGGGCATCAATAAAATATTAATCTTTTATCGCATTTCATATTCCCATATATTCCGCATGTAAATGTCAAAGTGTACCTTGTCCAATTATATTATGAATCGTAAACTAGTGCCCTATACGTGCTTTTCCATATGCCATGTGCACTTGAAGAACGTAAACATTTTCCAAATAAATAAAATTTCGATCCATCTTGTAAATTGCCTCCCATCAACCTTGTCTCTGGTAATAACGAACACATTTCCACTTTAGATACTTCCGACTATAACGTCATCAGACCGGACATAATCCAACATATTATGAATATTTTATCAACTGCCGCTGCACTTTTTCCACCCACACTCGTACATTTGACTAAAGTGTATGAGTTTTGTTTACAGCCTGCGTCCGTGTCATTTCCATTCGCCGTCTCCTTTATTCATATAAAACAGCACTCCAAACACCGTCCCCATACATCGTGCAGTGCAGTTATTTGTGTGAATGAATTTCGTCAAACATCGATTTATATTAAGTTTTAGCACCTGCTAACTGAAATTAGATGGACCGATATCGCGTGCTCAAGGCAGTCTATCGATAAGGGCGAGTATTATCGGCGGCGGACCCTTCCATCCATTCGAACTTGATCATTTATTCAGTGACGGTGTACATAAACTTGTCAGGAAGTTCATTCGACTCAATAAACAGAAATCGTTACATTATTTATTCAATTTTGCAAGAAGCTCGCTTGCGTTGCGCCGCTAACCGACAGAGAAAAGCGAACAGTGCTAACGCATAAAGACTGGCAGTGGCGCATTCGCCATTTTTTTCGAAAAAGCTCCACAATGAACGCCGTTGAAAAGCTTTTAAGAAGGGAACAATTCAGTCTGAGTAAATAATCCACTTAAGTAGTAACAACAACTTGAATTAAAGCAGCAGGTAGACGGTATGGAAATTTAATCGGGGCAGGAGGATGGAGGCGGCTAGAAAAAAAAGGATATAAACAAAATGCGTAGGTATAGGTTATAACGTAGGGAAATTTTTCATAAAGGAATACATTATTTACGGATAATGTATTGTATATAATGAAGGTATAAAACAAACCATACATATATGTACCTATATATAAGGTACAAAAACCAAAATTGCTCTGTTTTATAAAACAACCCACACAGCAAACTTCATTTCATTTTGGTAAATAACCGAATTATTAAGTAAATATTAAACGAAATTATACACATTTTACAGTTAGATGTATTACTGGGCGAAGAGCACACACAATTGTGGGAGCGCACACAAAAGTCAAAGAATCTACAATTTGAGGGAGAGAAAAAATGTGTATGAAAAGCATGCCCGTTAATTTTGTATTAATGAAATATATTAAGAAACAGAAGGGTGTTTATCAAGCCTTATAATCCGCGTATGGAGCGTAATATAATATTCACAGCTTTATAAATATGGGTGTGGGTATGTGGGGGATTAGCAGGGAACTGTTATTCAATATGACCCTTCTATCATAATTATTATGTAAATATTGAAAATGCTTTCGTTTTTCATTTAATTATAATTTACATCTATGTATATAGGTATTATAATACAACCTTTATGTACCTATCTATAAACTAAATATGTACCTAATATGTTCATAATATTTTTATACATATTTAATTTAGATGTCGGTATGTATCAATTTTGTTATGTATATACCTATATAGGCCGCCACTTTGTGATAGGAATGGAAATGAAATGTTTGTGTGGTTGACGGGAATTAATTAAAAAATTACTGATTATCGAATGGATTGAAACTGTCAGCAAATAATTTATTCTACATATATATATATTTTCATAAAAATTCCAATTTTCCTATTATCTGGGAAATTGTAGTCCTATCGTACGAATTTGTACAGCTAACCTTCTCTCGTCCTGAAAATTAATTGTTGTACAACAACAACAAAAAATTCAATACTAGCACAAAAGGGGTGAAATGCTTATTAAACATTTTAATTGAGAACTCTGAAAAAAGCATCCATTTCCTTTGTTCAAAAGGGAATTGTTAAAGTGTATGTATGACGATAAAAAACAATTGTTTCTGATGAGAATTAACAAGTAAATAATTTACAAAACAATTCTGAGGAAAAAGTATATGACAAATAAAATTTGACCAGAAGGGAAATGTTCACTTGAAAACAGAAAACATGGTTCAAACGCAATATAAACAGACTCTTTTACTCACTCCCATTCGGTCCTCTGTGTTTGTGTGTTATTGGAAAAGAAAAAAAGTTTTTTGTGAAATTTAATGGAAATATTGAGAGGGCTAAATTTTTAATGGTAATAGGCATAACAGAAGACGCCTCCAGACAGTCTGATCAAGAAACAAAGCAAAATTGCCCTTTTGATCTTACATATTTCTCTTTATACGTTTATGCACAGTGTTACCACCACATAGGTGGGTAAGTAATACAGAAATAACTAAATGCTAAGATACAGATGTTCATAACATTTGTTCTTTGTGGTTCTTTGTATTACACTAAACATTTAATTACTAAAAGTCATAAACAGATGTTGAAATGTTTTACCTTAATACTCTGCAGGCAGTTGAATATTTCAAACTTTCCAAAAATTCACGTTGCTATATAAAATTACTTTTATGTCGGAAGGCTATATCTGCTTGTGTATGTATACTCTAGATGCCTTGTTGTTTTTATTTAAGCAAAACTTTATTTATTTCTTTTAAATATTATATATCTGCAGTGTAATTCTGCCTTTGCAGCGAACGGAAAGCAGCAAAAAATTTATAAATACCTACTAGGATGTTTCAACAGGATGATGATATCTGTTTGTATATGTATACCTAACTAAGACGAGTTCAACTCTTTTGTGACTTTATTTTCCTTTATCCAATTATTCATTAAAAAGCGGAGCATTAACTTAGAGTTTCCAAACACAACAGTCCTAATTATATTAAAATTTCTAATGGAATAGAAAAACTAGCTAATATGATTGTTAGATTCGCAAACTGGTGTGTGAGTATTCAATATTTACTCGTGTTTGTATATTAGAACATCGAATTTAATACTGACAAAATGGGAAATAAAAATAATTTCGTACGCAAGTGAATCGAGTTATTAAAAATTTTGTTCAGTCATACTGAAAAATTACTTCTATTCTGGTAAACAAAGTAAAAATATAAAAAAAATAAAATAAAGAGTGAACCCAGAGCAAGGCAAAGCTCGTTACGCTCCAGGGTAAATAATGTTTTTTAAATTAAAACTGTTTTATAAAGTAAAATATGCCTCTTCCTTTCGGTTTTATTCATTATGTTCACCAAAATGTAAAATAAATATTATATTTTAGTGCAATATTACGTACATGTTGTAATATACTTACGTATTCGCATTTATTGTTTTCTGCTTCAAGATCTAACAGATCATTACGTTTCCAGCGAACATTTCCCAAATTAAGTAACTTAGATTTTCCATCAGAAAAAGTGAACTAGTGAAAATCGTTAGAGAACAGTTTTACATTTGTCCCAAACTACTTTCTCATAGCAGCACCTATTACAAGTCGAGAAATTCTTCAACTTCTTAAACTTTGAAATGAAATATTTAAAGAGCAAACAGAATAAATAGCAAAGTTATTAAAGGAAACATGTTAAAAATTCATACAACAAGCAGATCATAGACGATCTTTTTTCTTCCTTTGCACATCAGCGACTTTCCGTTTCTATTCATGAAATACTGATTTGGTAATTTTATATATAAAACATTCAGCAAAAAGTCCGAATAAAAAGTGCAACGTGTTGTAGTAAGTTTTCTAGAAAATATTTTCCAATTTGGTTCACCTAAATAATAAAGCTCCATTGCAATGGAAAAACTCTGCAACACATTGGCTACAAAACACTTTGTTTATTAATTACACCGGCATGTATAGATGTCGTTGGTGGCAAAATTGCGCCCATTACTTATACTTTCCCATCCTGCAGACGCACTTTGCATAATAATAGACGCCTTCCAATAGTTAAATATTACGTAATAAAATAATTCGCATATAGCTTACGCGTCGCAGAGACGTAAAGGCCCCTCGGGTCAATTGTGGTTGAAATTACACACTTTGCACGTGACCTTTGAATGCGATGCTCGATCCCTTCTTATATACAACAATTGAGCTGAGGAATCTTGCGAGAGGGCCCAACCTATGTCCAGCTGCTGATATTAATCTACTGTGAGCAAGAGTAAACTTAGGGCGGCCAGACAGCCAGAGTCTCTCCGAAATGATCTAATCTCAATATTACACATTGTTGGAAGGGCTCACCAACGCACATATTCATTAGTATGACCATGTAGCTCGGGGGCTACCATAATGGTAAGTTTCATTCGCGAACAGCACACGCCACTGTTATGTGAATATGACCAGCCGGTTTAATGTATGTGTTTCTCGTATTTTGTTAATGGTTTGAGAATGATGATGTAGCCATTTAGAGGACATTAAGTGGTGGAATTGGGGAGAAAAGGGTGCATTTTAAATTATATATATGTTTATATGTATATGGTTTTCTTTTTGCACATTTAACGATTTTCATGCAATTTCAAATTGGTTAAGTACCTTTTTGCTCTCTTTACTGAAGTTGTTATACGTATATGTGCTATTATCCAGCTTATCCTGTTAATATGCTGATATATGTGGTTTTATATCACAAACTGCTCTATAGTGCTGTAGTATTCAGATTTCAGAATCAATGAAAAAAAAAGAACACTGTACAATCTTATGCAGCATCAGAGTTTCCTGGGTATGATGATAGGTATACCTACATAATAGATGTTTGTTTATTCAGTATATAGAATTGCGAAATATATTATTACAAGTATTATAAAATAATACCTATTGTTATTTTTATATCTCTAGTTTTTTATTTTTGAATGCACATACCTATAGGTACATTTATTTATAATATAATGTGATGGTTTCTATACATATACATATACATATGTATGCAGAAAATATGTAGATATTTACATATATCTGAACTTAACTGTAGGCTATAGGTATAATAATATTTCGAATAAATAATAAATTTACCCTATACCTAACTTTGTTCAATAAAATAAATATAATAAATAAATAAAGTTCTTCTGGTTATTTTTGTATATCAAATGCATTTGTTGAAAGGAACACAACAAACACAGTCCATTAGTTAACCATTGAAAACTGTTAATGTTTAATGTTTTTCAGTTTTTGCAATAACAAAATAAATCAAACGCTCTTATTAATTAGCACTCAACATTATCGGGCAAGTGTTTGTTGATATTTAGTTAAATCAATTTGCACTGTTTATTTTTCATTAATTCTATTACAGATCATTTTAATGATTTTATTGTTTTTAGCGGTTTGCAATTGAATGCAAATGCAATAATTGATGTACATTTGCTTATATAAATACTATTTCCCACACCAATCAGGAATCGTAGACCATTTGGATTTCAGGTTTCAGGAGTGATGCTTCCTGTAACGGCTCTGCGTCCGGCACCTTCGCCAATATTCCAATAAACTTTGGACAATCTTCCGGTAAACTTTGGCAACAAATATTTTAAGGGTAATTATGTCTAGAGCGCAGTAATGACTTGAAGTCATTTAATCGAAAATTTATACACATGTTATCAATTATATCATTATGGGACAGGATCTATGTAAGCGTTGTTAATGCGATTGGAATATGCAAACACAACTTCAACGAGAGAGTCGAAAATCAATAATTCAGTATTTAGCGCTAAGTACATATTTTGTAATTTGTCTGATGGACCATATGTAGATATACACATAATTTATAAGCCTTTACCTACTTTTATTTAGTTAAGTTATTGAATATAATATAATGCATTGTTTGTCGCGGGTCAGAAATGTCCATTTGTTAGCACAAATTTCCCATCGCTGAATTGAATCGTAAGGTTTACACTGTTTACAGTTTATTTCCAGAAATCTCGTTTATTTACCCGCCCCTCCTCATCCAGGCATAGGTATATTTTGATTGTAAATTGATAATTTACTTTAAAATAAATTATATGTACATCAATGTGTATAGGATGCTGGAGGAAAGTCTCTAGTGTAAACATTTCCTGCATAGATACTCAACCATTCCGAATTAATACATTTTGATTGGTTATTAAGCGGATATTGGTTTTGTATGACATTGGTGTATTGGGACCCGCAGTCTACGTGAATTTTACCATAAACACGCATAGGTACATTCACATACTATTAATCGAATAGTTTTTTCCTTCGAAATAAAATTATTGATTATCTAGAGATCGTATAAAAGGAAAGATCAACTTGTACAGCCAAAATCGAAAAAAGATACAAGTTAATAAATTAATAAATAAATTTGTAATTACAAAATTGTCAGTGTGTTATTACAGCAACATTTTAATGCACATATAGGTACTTGTGTATAGTTAAATTAGTTATTTTAATTTAATCACAACAATTGTTATATATAATTAAGTAAATAACGTATAGTGAATTAAAATGCAATTATTAAATCCACGCGAACGTGGATAATTTGTTATAAAAATATTATGTATGGGTGGTTGTTTCATGTTACATGTTTATATAAACTGTTTGGTTGCCTTTTCAAAACTATGGTAGATATTTACACAGAGAATCATAAAAGACGAGAATAAATAGGATTTCATTTTGGTTTTGCACAAGGCAAAGCCCTGCAATAATTTAAATACCTACGTAGAGCGGAAAAATAATTAAAAAACTCGTACATTCTGATTTTTTAACCACAGTTAGTCCATTTAAAAAATTAAATCTTGGCTGACCCATCAATATTCCATAATGTAAATTATTAAAAGGTTTTCCCGAAAATACAATACCACTTTAACAAAACAGGAAATACGTAATACAACAGTACAGCCAACTGTAAAATATTCATAATACGAATATACGGGGAATAAAATCCCCCGGCAACTATATTGTTTTGCGAGACATTTTTAAAATCAATTTAGTGGCCGCGGGTGCTTTGTTTAAATTAAATACCGTAAAGTTGTGCTTTGTAATATTATATTAGTATGCAGCGTATTTATATTTGAAATTAAGAAAAATAATTGAAATTTCTTGTAAATGCAGTTATAACTACTAGCTGTAACGGTATTTCATTATAAAGTATTCCATAACTTGTACAATTTTGCTAAAAGCTTTAACTTCTGAATTTTCTCTTTCTTCTGAACTACGAAAATATATCCGTCATTTTTGATCATCCGGAATATGTCTATTCATAGGCAATAAATAAAACAAAATCTGTTAAATTAAAACTAAATTTATTACCTACATCATATACCTCAACAAATTCTACTTAAAAAAATAAATGAAGATCATAACTACTCCTGAAATCAAAAGTGAACTTCTGATTACTCCTGATGAATTGCAGAGATCCCCAAGACAAGTGGTGCAGTTCAACAGTTTCTTGTATGTGTGACGCAAATTATTTGCTAACCAAGAACAACTATAATCCTGGCTAGTTCCATAAACACATGATCTTTTCGTCAAATATACATTATGAAAACCTTAAAAAAAACTTTAGGATATCGTTATAAACATTTTTTTTTAACTTACTATCATATATATCTGCTTTTACACAGGAGAATTGCCCATTGTTTCCATTGCTCGTACCTCCATAATTTCCCGAAATTTCTGATCCACTGCTACTGTGACTACTTGCCGAAGACTTTTCCGGTTTTGCTTCTTGGTGAGATATGCCAAGCTCATAATAGCATGTTTGTTTAGCTAAAGCCGTACCATCCTCACAAGAACTATCAGTATCATAGCAGAAATAGCACTGATCCACCTGACCTCGGGCTAAAAACCAAAATTTTATATCAACACATGAGTCCAAAGTTGCTTTCCTTTGACTGTATTTTTAATTACCAAATGTGGAAACACAAAGGAGACCCAAAACTGGCCACAACACACTCATTCTAGTTAGTTGCGATACAAAGTGTTACAAAAGGACTGACAGGGGACAATTTCCTTTCAAATATTTATACCATTTTAAGGAGGGATTACGGTAAATAAGAGGTTGTAGTAATCAATGCTTCACTTTTGAAAAACCCATTGAAATTTCGAAATTGTTATATTTGTTCTGTGACTTATGGGCAAAAAGGTTCGTTACGAAAGTACGAAATTGTCTCACAAATCTAGATCGCTCCAAACCTATCGATAATGATTTGTTTGGGATTATTCACTTATTTATTTAATAGTTTATTTATCTGGGTATAGTAACGCAAAAATTGGGTTTACAATGAAAAACCCGAAGAGATAAAGCAGGTGGAAATCATTTGAGTAAATGATGATAAGAGTATATTGCAGACTAGCAAAAGGTGCATATGCACATTTCGTTGTAAAATCATCACTGTTATCCTTTCCTAAACAGGAGTGTTTTGTTGATCTAAGAATGTAAAAAGTAGGGCAAACCTAAGTCAAATAGAGATGAATATGCTAGTTTATTATTGTTCGTTAACTTCCATATCTAAAGATTTAAAGTGATTTCATTGCATTTTAGGTACAACTATCTTTTTTGAAAAATCTGTATTGCCACTTGATAAGGTATATAAAAGCAATTTTATAATTTGCTACATACTATCCATAATAAAAGACAAATAAAAGTATTAAATTTCAATTTCCGGAAGAATCAATCAACCAATGTTGCACTAAAGTCCCATATTGATATAATGCAATAAAGAAAGCTCGTAAGTCAGTTTTAGAAAAATACGAAGCAAAATTACCTCGATTTATTTCTGCACTTTCAGACTTATCTACCTACTCGAATGCTGACATACAATTTTACTCCGAACTCCTAAAAATCTCTATTATAAAATTATGATTAGAAAAGTTAAAGAACTCAAATATAATATAGTCCAATTTAAAATTAAATAAAACTTTTTCGCTGTTCATATATGAAAAATGTGTCCCATGTGTGTGAGTGAGTGTAACACGGCAAGTTCAATCAAACAATTAGAGGTATTAAATGCCGTCAATGATATTATTCATTTGTACATGGGATAATGTCGTTGAATAGTCGTCAAATCGTGTGGTTTGTTGTTTTTTTATATTCGTTATTTCCCTGTTTATCTGCGGTTATTCGCATTCTTCAACCGTGTAGTAGTGTAGAATGCTGAAGTAAGAGGGAATGAAGTGAATGGGTCACGTGGTAGGGCGGCTACTTCACAGGCTCAATGCCAGAAACAAGTTACGATTTACGCTTAGAAGGTATGAACGCAAGCGCCAGTCGATAACTAAAATCGCTCGTTTACCGCACCTCCTTTAAAGTATCGTTGACTAAATGTTCAAAAAGTCGTAAATTTAACATCTATGGAACCTCTTCCATTCAATTAATAGTCAAAAACAAAAACAGTTTCCATGGAAACCAAAACGTCAAAGTTTTTGGCGGGTATTTGTATCTCACCGTCCTGGCAAAAAGTGGACTGTAGGCGCACTTTTACCGCAACGTACTTCGAAAATAGCTTCGAATCCGCTCGTTCTTTCTTTCCCATCATCATACAACATTACATTACAAACAATATTCAGTCTGATTGCGACAAGCTCGCTTGAGTGTTGCTCGTTGCATGTTGAGTTTGTTCAATAATTGCCGGTAATATGACTGTAAACATCAATAATAATAAGACCAAAATATTGTTATTGTTGACTGTTGATTAAACAACGCACACTGATTTAAACAAATTCCAAAGGCACACATCAATAGCATCGCACACCAATATATAAACTAAGTGTCTGTTATATAGAATTATTTACTAAAAACGATGAAAGAAAATGTAAAAGAAAAAAATGTGAATTCTGATACTTTGCGAGCGCACAGTTCTTAATGTATTGATCTCGACATAAATCACGTAATATTAGAAACAAGTTCTTTTGTGAATTGGCCAAACAGTTCATTCACAAGTTGAATTCGAAAACATATTGAATATTAGTTAAGTATAGTGATTTGAATAATGTGTTTGTGTGCTTGAGTGTTTTTGTTGTTTCTCAACCTTTGAATCGGATAACCGAGAGCGACCATACAAGTTTGCAAAACAAAACAGGTGATTGCTTTTTTTAAATGTATATTTCGTTAATAATACCTATACACAATTCTGTTTATTCGTGTTTATTTAGATTGGAGGGAATTTCCGGAGCTAAAAGTTTACGCTTTTACTACTATTGATTGCAATTTTATGTTTAGTGTTTGAGCTCTGTTACTGCGAAGAAAATTGTTTTAATATTTGAGAGCGTTTTCCTTTTGTTCAAGGAAAAACCTTTTTCGATAATATTGTTTTTGTGTTTTAATAATGTGAAATGTGTCAATGCCGCTATATGAACTTGTTATCTTTATCTCTTCTTCCAAATGTTCTTCCAATTGGTCCACCCACGGTCTTGCATCTTCAATAATTTCTCCCAAAAGATATATAGGCGGGCATCCTTTTGCGTGCTCCATGTAACATGCTAATTAGACCCACGTCTAAAAGGAACATTCACTTATTACGTAAATCTCCACTTCTACCCCTGCGAAATAAAATTGCCGTCGACGAGCGACACAAACACAGAATTTAAAGGAATAAAAAAAACATCCACCACATAACCGACCATTCGCAACAATTACAATGCAAATTCGGAAAATCTGACTAGAAGAAAAGCGCTCCGAAATTTCCACGGTTCACTAGCAGTTCATCTTTCTTGCACGGTCCTGGAACAAGGACAAGAGATAGCATGGAATCGAAAATTAGCATTTAAAATACCCCCGTCAATTCACAGGTAACTTTACTTACATACATAGAGGAAAACGGGGCGCACGTCTTTTCTTATAGTAGAAATGTAAAACGTTCCACAAATTGTAGTAGTCAAGTTATTTTAGTTGGAAATTTGATTTAATACACCCCCTCTGACCCAAGAAGAATTTAACCCTGCGCTGATTAAGTTATTTTATACGGGGAACTTTCCAAAGCACTTTTACACCTGCCTTGTTATCTATTATTATTTATGTATTCAGTTAGTGTTTTTCTTATTTGAAATGGCTCAGTTATTTGTCTTGGCTTGTTTTTTTCTGACTAATGTATGCCGTATCTAAATGTGAGGGTGGAATTATGTTAAATATTACTGTACGCTCGTATTTAAGGTGTAATATAGCAAAGTGCACCGGCTTAAAAAGTTATTTTTGAAGATTATACTCGAAAACTCTCCTCAGGCATATGTTTAACGTATTTTAATGGACTGATAAAGTGCTTCCATTGTTCTCTCATTATCAAATGAGTACATTCCGGTAAATGTAACGCTTTTGGAATTTTTCTCCTAAATCCGATGTTCTTATCCTCATACTTAACCGTCACAGAAAATCACATCACGTTGTTCTAGCAAACATAACGTTAATTAAGGATTATTATTAATATTAACAGGGATATTTCCGCACAGGAAGACGTTCCTCGTATGCACATACCTCCATTGTCAAGCGTCTTTACTCTCGTCAAATTAATATTACCTGAATATTAGATTATTAAGTCGAATCCTACACAAGCTACTGCATGTTACAAGATCCTTTTTGCTGAAATTCTCGAATATACGATTATACATTTCTACGAACGATAAACCACTCGAATTTATGACAGTATAATAAAGCGATTTTACGATCACTACCAATAATTACAATAATTATAATCGTAAAAAATGTGCTCTTATTGTGGAGTGCAGTTTAAAAAATGCTTTGAACGTGACTTGGACTAACATATATAAATTTTATTCCTTCGTCTACACAGCCAGTTATTTACAGTTGGTTGAATACATGATTTTAACTGCCTGTGGATGTATATAAAAAAGTATGTTATACCTGGCCAGGTGCAGCTAACAATTCCCGCAAATAATAATTCTTTTCTAAATAGAAACCGGTGTTTACAAAACGAATAGGCTCGAGCAATAGCAAATTTCAACCAAGTTAAATCAGTATGTCGGTTCGGTACACACAGGTAGACAGAGGATTATTTTTAAAATTGTAGGACAGTTTGAGGTCGGTTAGAAAAATGTGTTAAACTATCGTAAAGTTTGTTCGTTATGATAATTAGTAATGGGAGCGATATTAACTAGGGGTATAGTAATTGTTGTGGGGAGGACAATATGGAAAGGGTGACATTAATTAGTTGATTATGTAAACATAAATATGTATGTAGAAAAAGTACCCATTTTTCCAGCTTTAATAAATTTCCAGCACCAATTAGCATATTAATTATTTTTTCGTTCGTTTTGTTGGGAAAAAAACAGTACGCAATTTATATAGGACGACAAATTTAATCATTCGAAAGTAATATGTTTATTCATTCATTAAGTCGTAGGTTTTATTGCAATTTAATCTAATGGCCATTTTCATAATCAACTGAATTTAAAACGGATTTTTAAATGGGAATATGAAACCGTTTCTCATAAAATCGATCGATTTTGGATGCGACTAGAACTATTTTGTGAACTAATGGCATTAATTTGCTAGAAAATCCATATGTAAACCGTGACTTGAATTACAAATAATGTAAACAGGGCCATTAAAAGAGAAATGTATAAGTTAATTTTAAATTGGCATATCATTTAGGGTGAGCAGAATGACGGCAGCTTCACATTATACGAGTATAACTAGGCGATTGTGAAAAGATCGTTATTAATAATCAAAGAACTGACGAGTTTCTTTCATTAGTTAAAAAAAATTAAGGAAAACATCAAAGTGTCGGCCTTATAAAAAGGCTAATACCTACCCTTAATTTCTTTTTAAAAAAGTAACGCGAAAAGATCGCATCATGAATTAATTTTTGTAGGTAGTTCTTGAGCTAAAAAAACGACTGTCATCGCTTTTAAAAATACCACATTCAAAGTGCTAATTAATTAAATTTCAATGGAAAATTTCCGATTTCATTCCTCACCGTTGACAGTCCCAAATGCGATACAGTCAACATAAAAAGGCTCCAACACTGTTATCAAAAACACATCATCCGGATAAGAAAATGCACTGAGGCGATTTTTTTTGCAGGATTTGGACAAGTCATCGGTCACCACAATGTTTTCCATCGTCCGATGGATAAAAGATCCCCTAACATGGAAAAAATTCTTACAAATAAAATCCGCATAAAAATTTACCACACGAATTCAGTAGTGTGCTGTCTCGACCCGCTCCTGTCCCTGTTCCGCTTATGGATGCCTTCCAGTCCATTTGTCGGTCATTCTTCCTCCCGTTTTTTTGCTCGTTTACATCGGGATATCTACATTCAATGCTGGATCCGATGAAATCTGGCTTATAGAGAACATACAGTTGGGGCGTTTTCAAATATTTTCGCTTCGATTGCTGCGACGTATTGTTGCGGTTTTCATTTCCACATGAACTATCTTGTTAACGCTTGTATTCTTTTTAATTCCACGGGAAAAATTTTAAAAGCAAACAGACGTTAATCCCGGATACCCGTAACCCACACTTGCACAATATTTATTTACATTTTTCGTTTATATTGGGGAATTGGACCACCTACAGGCCCTAGCATCGTTACTTGTTAGTTTACTTGTTTCATGAAGTCGAGGAATGCATTTTTTGCTTGTTTTACATGTGACAGCTTGTCGGTCTTGTGAAAAGTTTTGCCAAAAGAGAACAACTTGGAGCGCATAGTTTACTGGATGCACGCGAACAATTTTCAGTGCATTTTAGAAGACATCTACAGGGCTCCTACGTTGAAACTAAGGAACTAAGTGTATTTTCTGTACTCTCCCGATGCCACATATTGTAGATTTTGACAAAACACAAGAAATACTTGAGCAACTTCAATAGGGGTTAACTTTGTCACTTAAATAGTTATCTCCTTAATCAAATTCTAACTTGCACTCAGTCTGCTTTTGATGTCGTTCACTCAACAACAATAATTAGTTGCTAATTTCGTATACAGCATATATATGTTATACATATACGTATATATCCGACATTCTTCTACACTTCTTATCTCTCATGGGTATTGTGAGTCGTAAGCTTGCTGGTTTTATTGATTCGGTGTAATTTTAATGATGAATTCTATTGTTGGAATGTTTTCCGTGCCATAACAATAAATTCTACAAGAATTATTGTGCAATTTAGATAGTAAATACAAGGTTGTGTATTAGTAATATTGATGATTTCAGTTGTTTCCGTTTAAATTCTTTTCAGCCATGCGACGGTAAATAAATTTCAGTTGAATCAATAACTTATATACTACATTTCTGACAACTCAATAACATTACGTCAGAAGAATTAATCTTCAGTAGTTTTTCCAGTCGTTGCCGTGTGTAATTGCAGCTGTAATTTATTGATTTCATTATTGAAATAAATTGTTCCATTCATTTGTAGACACTTTCAGTTCCGTTTATACAGTATTAGAATTGAATAAAAATATACGCCTAATGCTAATTGGTTTTTGATGTTATTCAAAGGATAACATTTTTATTCAACTTTACAACCGGCTCCTTACAATTGCACGAGTGAATTTATTGATTTCATTATTCATAAAATCGCGCTCTTTACTTCCAACAAATTGTTTCCTTTTGCATCTCTCAGTCGAGTTTATTTATTTTGAAACTAATTCCAAACAACTTTTGGATTAAGACCGTTCTCTAAATAGTAATAACAATAGAAGAAAGACATCTCTGTGTGATATTGTCAAGTTAATAAGAAAGTACATATTTAAACACTGTTGATGATTCTTATCGTACACAAGTTCTTAGACATGATACAAGAATTATTTCAAAAAGCTTCTTTCACATTTAATTTTTGCATTTAGAAACTTTCTTGACCGAGAAGTTTTCCATCATCATCACACTGTATACTCCTATAATACGCGGGGCATATTTTCAAAGAGAAAATACAAAAATAAACTTTCAATATAATACCATTCTCGTACAAGGTAAAAACTTATTCACCATTTTCCTTCTAGCTTTTGTTCGTCCTTTGTTAATAACTTATACTGTTGCTAAACTTTTCCAACAACTTTTCAACGTTTAAAAATAATTCACCGAGTATAAGTAAACGGACTGAGTGTTTCAACTATTTGAAAACTGTTTTATTCCTGTTCCGAAATAATTTCCTTCACTTTAATAGTTTTGTATAATTTTAAAATAAAAGCTGTCGCGTTGCGCGAAATATCTCCCGATTTCGATCTCGTAAAAGAACAGGCTATCAAAGATGAATTTCTGTTTTCCACTTGATAGAGCTTATATTCTCAATCCGTATTAGAAATTTGGCCGGAACCGTTTACTGTTACGTGTTTCCGGTGCACTTACGCTGTGCCGCGCCCGGTCTAGGCCGGAACTATTTCATAGAATCCGGAATTAAGACGTTTACACATTACTTAGATACATTATGTGTATGAGTTTGTTTACATTGTAACGAATAGCAGACATTAGGAGAATACTATTATGGGATAATGGGAAAGCGAGAAGCGTAGTATTATAGTACTTTGCGAATATTTCAGCGTTACTGGATGGCAAAAACATTGATGATGGTGTAAATAAACAATTGGAAAGGGAGATGCGATAGGCGAGAGGCGAAATTAAAAATAATAATTTATGCCAGTGGATAACCATTAGTGTTATCGCCGTAATACAGCCGAAAACTATCATAATCCAGTATAAGCCCCATTGATCAATATATAGAGCATTTTGCATCCCATTTGAATTGTCCCCTTCGTGTGTCTGTCCCTATCGCATAATATCGACCGTAAGTGGCACATAAATCGGATAAAGACAGAAGCGTATACGAGTACGTTGTGATGGAATCAAATATACATTTATATGCAATGTAATGAGGCAAATGACGTGACACGTGCGTTGGAGGGTGAAAAAATGGAGGGCTGGCCAAAGCATTCCTATTTACATCACATACATACACATAAGCGTATATATATATGCAGATGGGGTAACTTTTATTACTATCTTTATGCAGAATGTTTTGGTGACAATTGTAGTGTATACAGAGAGACAGTCCTGTCCGTATTATTACCATTACGTGTTATCTAAGTTCATACATGCATAAGGAAAGTTGCGAGCTTTTCTGCCACTCTAAATAATTATAATTAAATCCCACAAAATCAAAACGGTCTGAATGTCTATCTAAATTTCATGTTGTAAGGTGGGTGCCGTGAGTTTCCTATTAAAATAAATTGCACGTAATGAAGTTGGATTGTATAAAATGGAATTACATCTAATAGATAGAGCATCGTCATAAATATGACGATTGTAGTATGACAGTTGAAACAATTAATCGCTCAATTTAATATGCACCGGAAATACCAACATATCTGGATGATGGTTACCACAGTAGTACTACCAGGATGTTCAAGAATAGTTTCATTATTTATCGAGTACACTTAAAGCATAGTGATGATCCATTTGTATAATGATATTTCAATTGAATGAGTAAGATATTTAACCAAACAGAAACACAAAAGTTTATTATACGATTTGCAATTTCTGTTTTTGAATGGAAAACAACAAAAAAATCAAAAGCGTCATCGAATTTTATTGTTTGCAAACAAACGTGCGACAAAATCAATTTTCATTTTAAATAGCAAACTGGGAATTCTACTGATAGATTTTCTGTTGATTTTTTTTATTTCCATTGGTATACTGTGATATGTATAAAGTCCTTATACTTTTTTATTGTTTTTGACTCTTTTGAATTTGTATATGTATACACACACGTACACATAGAAAAATGGAAATGTTCATGATAAAAATTCATGTATTTATATTTTTTCATTTTCCCTTTTGTCTTTTGCAAATTGAAAATTCAAAATGTTTTAATTGGTACGTGTTTTATGGAGTGTTTCGCATTGTATCGGGGAGACAGTGATGTATCGAGATCAAAGATGCCAGATAACAAATAGTTGTTGCTTCCTTGCAATTTTCGTTGAGAGAGAAAAGTCTCGAGTTGGCCTTTTTCCCACACACGAGAACGAAATTTGAATAGACACATTTCGTAGAGCGCACATCCAGACACATACATTGCAATAAAAATGAGAAAAAAGAAAAGCACACAACGAACACAGCACTTGAATCACTTCCCTTTTTGTATACATTGCCAAGAATCTTTGTTAATGTTGTCGCATTATTTTGTATACCTTTTCGACGGGGGCAATTTCCCTCTTTATTAAACGCTGTAAATATGTAAAAAATGAAATGAAAGTACCGTGCACACCACCTAATGAGCTTTATGGAGTATTTTAATTCTTTTGTCACACGGTTGCTCAAAGGAAACTGAAAGAACGCTTACAATCGTTTTATTCATACCCTGTGGATGTTTGAAGCGCGCAAAATGGTAGAAAATATTTTCAATTTTCATTTTGATAAATGTGCTACATGCAATTTTGGCTGGATATTACATTCTGTTTTTCTATGTAAGGACGTTTCCTGTGTGGTCGCTTCACTTTATGGATATGCTCTATTGGAAGACATTCAAAAGTGACACCGACTTACAAGTCCCATTTCATTTCAAACCACTCTCGACACCCCCTTGTGACTTGTTCTATTTTTGATAACATTTTTCACTTGACTTACATCAATTAGTTGTAGGTTATCTCTGAAATTAGTAGTCTCCGATAAATTCGGAGGAGAGTCCGATAAGCAATTTGAGAATTCCAATACATTTGCTGATACGACTAATAATAATATGTAGTTTGTTTGCCACAAATTCAAATATCTGTAATAAATCATGCAGAGTCTGGTGGAACGTGGAACGCACGCTTGTTTGCCATATTTCCACGTAATAAAACACAAGCATACATCAAAATAAACGATTTGGTTCTTTGTGTCTAATGTATTTGTTGGTATAAGTAATAAAAGAAGAATTTATCATATTGCGAACATAAATCACTTTGGTAGTTAGGTATACGTTTAGATTTAACGCCTAACACGTCACATTTCGTACTAAAGTCCTGTGATTCATCGAATTATTACCAACATTCATACTTCATCTGATGCCCGATCGGAATTTTTCCGGGTGAAATTTTATGCAGAAACGATTAATTTTTGAGGGGGATGAGAATGGAGGGAACTCCCTACGGGGAGGATGTGTTTCAGGAGTGCACTTCGGTAAGATGAATTGGAGCCAAACAGTGCAACGAACAAGGCCAAAGTACAAGAGCATATGTATAGAAAGCGGTTGGGAAGATGTAGAATTGAGAAAACAACAGCAGAATCAGATACAAAGACACAATGTGTATTCAGTTTCTCTCTCTGCCTTTAATAACTTGAGCTGGCCCACTAGTGGAACAAATTGAATTTTGACTCCCGTTCTTGCATCCTTGCCATTACTTTTGTAAGAAGCACCACCCTCTTTCTGTCTTTTTTCTTTAAGGAACGTTTCTATTGTTCCTAGCATATGTGCTTTCTATATAATACTGGCGGAATTTGATATATAAAACTGGGTCTATACCCTTTGTGAAGATTAAATTTTTCCAAAAAAAGTATATATAGCTGGGAGTTATTGTGTTTCCAGTTTTCCTGATATGAATATCAAATGGATTATTAATTCGTTGTACTTGTGTGAAATTAAATTTGTGCTTTTATTGCATCCATTTAGAAATCGTAAACTTTTAAGGCTTGCCTGGCGACTATTGTCATTTATAGAAAAACGAACCCGTATAAGAAGAGAAATTGCCAATAAACAGTCGTATATCGTTATTAATAAATTGTCCATTAAAAACGTAAGGTAAAATGGACAATAATAATTTTATTTTCTTCTGGGTGGATATAAAAAAGGCGGCGATAGTATAGTAATTTAATCTATCTAGTAATAAAAATTGCCTATATTACCAGACATAAAAAGACGAAATGAGAATTTGTTAAGTAATTTTCATTATAGGTAACGTCTTTTATTTTTCATTATAGCTCCTTTTAAAATGTTCATAAAAGTATTCCTGATTTAAGGTTACCTATATACTGAATGTGTGCAGTGGTTTAATTGTCGATAAAATAAATTTTTAATTAAAAATAAACAGTTTTTTCCCAAGAAAAATTTAACGTTCAATTAATTTTATATTTTACGTAGAATAATTTTTAATTAACTCTTACTGGGTTCAATTCATGTCATATTTTATTAAAACGCCTATATATCTAATACTTTTCAGGCCTCTCGCAATAGGAAATCTACGAAATTTATTTTAATTACAACTATAATATACATAATTAAAAGTCGAGTGACAGATGCAACTAACACTTAAATAATCTCCAACAGATTTTCTAAAATTTATTGTCTGATGACTGTGATTAATATTGAAAATGCCTCCGAATGTATAGCGAGATAAAAATCGTAACTAATGTAGTGGTTCTAATTTAAATACTCTGTACATATTACATATAATATATTTCTTGAATTAATTGGCCGCTGTGATAATAAAATATTCTAAACGACAATTCGAATAAATTGATTTTGTGTAGGAAATTCAACTTTGAATGTAGTTGGAGGATGCAAGTTGAACGGTCTCCTACCGCATAAGATATATCTATTTATTTTAAATGAATGAACCGAGATTGTAGCCTTCACCTCATTGTTTCTTTTTTCTATTACAGATATAAGAAAGAAAAAACATTTTAGTGGTTTCTGTGTGTACATGCAAACTGGTTTAAAAGCTCACCATGTCGACTAGTTCAACTGTAAATAATGTGATCTTCAGGACTACGATTTTCCTGCTGACTGCCGTCACAGTCATTCAAGGTAAGAGTTATTAATTTAATGAATTTTCTTATCTTGCCTATTTATTATGTCCCGTCCACTTGTTTATGGGAGTTATATATATTTTTTTCTGTTAATTAATTTCAGTCAGCTTTAATAATCAACAAGTTATTTTATGAATTTTCATGAGACGCTCTAAGTATTTTCACAAAAATTTATCATTTTTCATTTCCACGGTAAATATAACTGTGTTTCTCAAAAATTAATCATATCTAGATTAACCTTTTAATACCGCGCCCATCTGGCATATTGGTACTAAGTGGAATAATATTTTCAAATAATTTCATATACAATACTGATATAGCACACAAACTGTTATGGCTATATTTTCAATGCTTAAATAAACACACAATAAACGTACCAAACACGCAGATTATTTAATATCAATTCACATTGTGTAAGTTTAGTTCCATCATAATATATGCCCCATGTATAATATTTACATATTGTCTCTAAATGAAAATAAACAATATCATCGAATAAATAAAATTATACAAGTCAAATTGTACACATGAGCATGCTAATAGTGAAATGTGCAAAATGAAATAATTTTCCTACTTTCGCAACATTTGGACAGTATGTAATGCCTGATGTAACGGTATTGTATTTTTGTTTGAAAAACATTTTTTCCGACCGTTTTTGAAATGTACCAAATCTCCATGCATTAAAAATACTGGTTTAAAAATTGGCTTCTTTGTAATATCAAATATTCAATATTTAATGGTGAATATAGTCTGCTGTGTGTGTCTCATTGCGAAAATGTAATTTTACAAAGTTTGAATAAACTGAATGCGGTTTCCAGTTATTCCAGAATTATAAACTAACATTAGCTTCAGTCGGACCATACAAGCTTGGTTAGTTAAATTAGTTTGTTTAATACATGTTTCATTCATATAATACTTGTAAATTCGTAACAAGTCCAGGTCGACGGTGCACTATAATACCGGCGAAGTGGAAGCTGTCCATAATAATTAATTCACTGCCGTTTTGTATGATATTGTTCTTGCCTACGAAATATATATATATATGTATACATATATAGGTTGCAGTATTACCCCTATTTATATACAATAAGGCATGAAATATTTATGTGGAAAAAGTGCGCGGCGAATATAGAATATGGTTTTTAGGCCGATGCTATATAGCGAGCACGTAGATTTTACAAAAATGATAAATATTTATCTCTAGCCGTTTATAAACAGATTTGCAGTATATTAGACAGAAAGAGAGACGTTAGGGCGCCATTCAAGTGTTTTATAAAAAATATATAGCGTACGAACATGCAATGGACGACGTGTAAAAAAGCACTCAAACCTCCACTAAAGTAATGAAATTTCTACATAAAAGTGACGGAAAAGTAGTTCTCATTTCTTTCTGACAACTATTTCGCTGAGGATTCTTTAAGGTGTTCCAGTACTTAATAAGAACTGGGCCAATTCAATTAGAATGCATTCTCTTGCATTGTCCTGGTGTACTAAAGAGAGCAAATCTGGGCTACACAAGCGGGTAAATGTGTAGTGTTCGGATTATTTATCATTGATTCGGTGCCAACCTGTGTCAAGGGGCAATGGCTTATAACTGAATTCACAATATATTTTTTTCCTCCATCTGATAGATTTGCTATACCAGCACGCCCACTTACATCATAACAAACATACTGAACCCAAAATTGACTCTGTCCAAAACGTATCGTTTTCTTTGCTTCTAGTTGCCATGTATAACTCATAATTCCGGCCTTTATCTTATCTCGCAAGTTTGCCTCTAACGTTCGATATATATTATATCCGTTTATGATGTTCGATGTCGACCTCTGCCCTTCGATTTCCCCACAAGTTTTCCCGTTTCCGACTTTAGCTAATAGTTTAGTTTCACATTCATTATTAATATTGGGACCGGTTCACTACCCGCATTATATAATATAATCACGAATCGAGTCTCTCTGACATTTTCTATTTACCATTATTATTATTGGTTGGCACGAATCTTGATGTGGTCTGTGATCGCACTCTTACATCTGTTTGATGTGTTCTGTTGTTAAAAAAATGCTAATTTAATCATATATTGTGGTTATTATGTTTTGCTGTTCACGCGATTTGTAATTAGTGTAATAGTATGTCATTGTGGTGTCATGACACCATTTGGAGGCCAACAATAGGACAGAATCAATAGACGAAGAAGTCTATAAATATATCATTTTCTTTGCACTACTCTCGAATTTCTTTTCCTATACGTGTAGTGGGACTTGGTATTATATTGGGGGCGAAAAGGAAAACAATGGTTTATTTGTTTAGAAAAAAACTGGGTCAATTTAGGGTGAAAATATATAAGTGGTGTATAGCTTTTGACGAGGAGCAGAAGGGTAATGAACTGTTAGAAATCATTGGAGAGGTCCTCTATATAAATTTACGCTGTTTTCTCTCCGAGGACGGCTTGGTGTAAATTTTAAGCTGATATACAGTTGTATATGGGGGAAATTCAGCGATTTTTCTTTCTTATTCTCTTTAATGCTTCGCGTACACACATTTTTATGCATTTAACAGCGATCTCATATATTTTTTTTCATGGTCTACCCTTGTTTCATATAAAACAGACCGGGGAAAATAATAAATTTGCTCCTACTTAAACGGGTTATATGATTTTATAGAATTTTATGATTTGAATGTAAATCTTACATTGTATACACACATTTTATAACTAGTTTTTTATGTTATTATTCTATTAAAATGGAAATGGACGTATGGGAGGATTTATCGAGTTTCCTGTGTATTTTTTTAAATATGCTCTGCTTGTTAGATTCTAATATTATGGAAACAGGATTTTGCTCTCCTTTTAAGTAATCCACCACTTTTATGGTTGGCTTCTTTGGAAATAAATCCACCAAGTATTCGGCATAACCTTTTTATCGAAACATTCAAAATGCATTATTTTACATGCGTGTGTGCAGAAAAATTTATGAGCAAAACTTCTTGGTCATAAGATAATCATACATATATATTCACGTAGAAAATGTTCATCATGCATTGCACCTTTGTGAAAAGTTCAGAAGAGTCAGCACTTTTGCCCGTTTTGCGGTCCATTTAGAAGTGGCTGCAATTTTATTTATTTTTCTGGGAAGCTTTTTGTTTAATTTGTGCAAGAAACTTTTTCTACTTTGTGCTACGATGGCTGTTTTTTAGTGTAATGCTGTCTTAATGCGTTTAATGGACCAAGATATTTAGTCAATTAAACGATAACTTTTAGTGAGAGTTTCCGTCCACTAAATATTTAACCTTTGCACAGAAATATGTCTCGTTAATGCACTATCTGCATTTTTATTCATGACCCACAATTGACTTTGTAAATAAACTGTTATTATTCTATGTTGAAAGTATTATTGTTGAGAAAGAATTGTCGGTTATGTTTTATTGATTGAGCCGTTCCGGTGGTTCATTTCGTGCGGTAATTGAGCTTTTACCAAAATCACAGTATGTGCATTATTCACGTAATTTTTGCTCCATTTACTCGCAACTAATCAAACATCAGGTTCACATAAGACAAAGACACACACGGCTCCAAGGAATCTCGATGTCGTGCATACTGGCTACTTAATGCCATCAATTCCACTCGGAGCGCTATTGTTCCCACATAAGTCTATTATGTGAATTTTTCCCGTGCAACAAGCAAATTTCAACAATGTTCCCCATTAAGTAGGGAATAATGGCAAAATTGGCAATAAAGGTGCAGACCAATGCGCTTATAAGTAAGTAGGGGTGTAATTCAAATGCATCTTTGGGGTAGGTCGCAGCAATGTTTCCCTCCGACAAATTGCCGCACTGAGCAAACACTTACATACACGTTATTGTGAAATATTCGCAACGATCACGTTACTACGTCACATGTTGGTTCTAGCAGGAGGCAAAAGAGCAAGATAGACGGCCTCGAAATGTGTATATAGAGATAGTTTGCGAGTGTTTGTGTGTGCACCCCCAACATACATTTCATCGTTGACGTGCGTTCCCCCTTTTGCACCCTCACATGTCCCTATACGTGACAAACGTGGTTATTTTCGCGTCTAGATGTGCGATGCCATGTTATCATGCTATATACGCTCGGTGTTTATTAAATTTATATCCTTTTCTTGCCGTGTTTTTTCCAAATTTAAAAAACCACCAGATTCTGTATTATGTAAAGTTTGGGGTGCGACACAGAGTGCCAGTTTCACATCGCAGATTAACGCAAATTGGCCTCATATCACTTCCTTTTGGTATTCGATATGAGCTTTGGAAATTACACC
Source organism: Silvanus unidentatus (assembly GCA_963930825.1). Lineage (NCBI taxonomy): Eukaryota > Metazoa > Arthropoda > Insecta > Coleoptera > Silvanidae > Silvanus > Silvanus unidentatus. The sequence continues at coordinate 21,966,837 of OZ005760.1, forward strand.
AAATTGTTATCAACAATGAAATTAAATTTATTCGGTAATATAATACGTTCGATTCCTGTTTAGTCTGCACTAATACAAAAAGTAAATGAACCATTTACTTTGAGTTTAATTTTATCTTGAAAACATGTAGTTATATCGACGAAATCTGATATTTAACGCTTGGGATTTTTTATGGCCACGTTTCGACGTTGCAACATCCAAGCGTTATGCAAGCAATAAATTAATAAGAACAAAATTAATCATGATTATTAATTAGTAACTTGTTTGATCGAAATATAAACATTAAGCTATAACTAATTAAATTTTTAAGTTGATTTTTTCTTGGGTGCTCCATTGGATTTTTTTTTAATTGTCTTAAAACGTGACAAATGGCAATATTTCGCTCTTGGAGCCAGTTTAGTGGGCCATTTAAATGTAGACTGCACACGACAGGTTGTTAGTAAACAAAGAATTATTTAAACATTGAACGAAATTTATTATTAGAGGCGGACGAACTTAATAAGATATTCATGAACCTACTCTGTTTCTAAAATTGATAAATTATTTGAATGTCTTACTTCCGTTCGTCTAACATTTTCCTTACAAACAATGAGGTGCATGGGGGTGCGAGAGAAGAAAAATTGAAGAAACTGTCATAGTGTTAAGTTTGTAAAAAAGCGGTGTCAAATTCATCCCGCATGTCTAAATAATTTATTATCCAATTTGGGGAAAAAACGCCCAAATTTTCATCTGTCTGCGATCCTTATCCTCTTTTCAATTAATTAATTTTTGGACAATTTCTTGTCCTAAATTCCGCCTTAACTGAAGTTTTCCATTCGATTTACATTTGACAAATGTAAAAAGAATTTCTCAAATTGCATGATTTCATCGCATAATTGAGGATATTCATTTATTTTCCCCATATTAACACTCTCTCCGACTTAAAACTGATTAATTATTAGTCTTTATACATAATGTAATGTAGATAAAATCAGAATCATTGACACGCACCAGCACCACTTGAATAGACTTATTGATATACTTTATTTTATGCTTTTTATGAACTTGTATACAAACACAAATTTATAAGTCATCAAAACGCTATTAAATTTCGCTGATAAGGCGCAATTATTTGATAAATCGTTCTGCTGTCTCAGAAAAGTACATGTTAATTTTCTTGTAAGCCCTAAATTTGGCTAACGAAAAATTGTTTTTTTTTTCTTGCGACAAAGTAAAAATACAGTCAAGGGCACACGTTACGACAATTTTTTTCCTTCGTTTTACTCGGTGGTATGGAAAACTTAATAAACGTAAGCCGCAAATTTGCGTGATCTTTTAACATCAACGGAAATATTTGAAATTCTTCAAATATATATTACACCATTCAGGCACATTTATCATGCAGCATTACGTAACCCTTTATTTCTCTTAATAAAGGTATAATAATAGGGGTTAATTCACCTAATATTTCTCTGATTACCGTAATATTCAGAAGGTTGTAAATATTTTGTTTTGCGGCTTATTTAAGCACAAAACCAGCCAACAAGTGTGCCAGTTTATTAATTGGTGCCTTATGATATTTTACATTAACAAATTCCTGCAGTACGACTTCTCAATACATCATTTCTGTGGTTATGGTATTATATTCGGACTGTAATTAAGTGAGTATAGTTGGTATATATTGTTGCCTAAAGCGTTTCAGCGGAACCGAATTTATTGGCTTTTGTACCTCAGAAAAGGTCCGCGATAAATCAGGATTCGAAATCCCAAACGTTCCAAGCCATGAATCTGCCCAGACAGTGCTTAGAATTGAACTTACCTACATGCATACTCTATATCCGTTTGGTTGCAACATGAGCAAAAAGTCACGCTCTTTTTTTAGTTAATTAACATTTTGCCAACACAGTTAGCGTATCTATTTGGCCCTGCTGTGTCTGTGTGTATCTAATACACATTCATGTGTGCATGTAGAAGCACCATAGGATTGCTTTCAAATCCTGCCTCCATAATTCAAGAACAATAGAAAATATATGAAGAATAATATTTTGATATGAAGCCCTATTTACGTTCCATCCATTCGTTCCCCCTTACATTTTGATATTTTTACAATAATACCTACCCACCAAACACAGTAGATATACACAACGGTCACCCCATAAATCTCATAAATAATTCCTTTTTTCCAAGTTTCGGGAGTTTTGTCGCTGTTTGTACATTATGATGCTGTATCAACATTGAACAGGACATCATGGATTATACCTTGGGAATTTAACTTGTTTGTGTTGGATATGGTTTGAAGCGAAATTATTGTCCGAACATGAATTGTTTGTAGTTTGTATTGGTGGTAAGTTTAAGTATAGGGTGGAGGTTTAGATTTCAGCGGCAGCACAAACTTACGTCATCGAATTTAGTATGCAGGCCTTTGGTGTGTTTATATTTGAGTTATTGAATTGTTGGTTCTGGTTCTGGTGGTGCTATTGGTGGGGCCATTGTAGTGGCACGGTCGCTTTGAATTGCCAATATGTAGGTGGTCGTGCTAAAGTGTATTTTACAGATATTACATGTCACATATTGTTTAAAATTCATGGCGCAAAGAAAAAATCATTTATATCAACTTTTTTCCATTGCAGACGTGTATATGAAAGTGAAGTATGTGTGTGTATGTGTGTTTGCATTTGGTGGCGTTCCTTTTTCGGGTTTTCGTTTAAATTGTAAATTGAGAAAATGTTTCTAGTTTGCACAATAAATCTCCTTCTATATAAAGTTTTCGTACAGAGCACTTATTCAATATAAGCTTTCGCATGTAAGGTCTTTTTTTAATTTTTTTCTCTCTTCCTTTAACTTGAGCGTATTAAAAATTTATATAGTAAGAAGTTTTTGCCTGGGTACTTTAATGGGTAAATTCCTTCAAAACAAATTTTGATTTTAAAAATCAATGTTCTCGCACACAGCAGCAGTAGGTATACGCAGCAAAACAACTTTCATCATGCATGATTCAGTTTTAAATGTGGAATTCCTACAAGTTACAGACGAGTTGAGTTGAGCATCACTCTAAAAACGAAAATTTAGTTAATCTAATTCCGTTTTGGAAAATTGTTGTAAATGTGTTCACAATTATTTACGTTTGAAAGGTACGTTTTAATGAAATGATCCATTTCCTTATGTATAGTAGTACTCTCATCGAATTACACATTGAAAAGTGGAATAATTAACGTTTTCGCTTTTATTGCATTTCACTTCTTTCACCTTATAGTCGCTAAGTAGCTTCTGTTTACGTCTCGAAAACATTCTAACCTTTTAAATAATTAAGTAGGTCTGCTTTACGATCCCTTTTATATAGAAGGAGTTTACTAATCGATGTCGCTTCATGTAATTGTTACACTGTTTCCTTTGTTGTTGTCCTTTTTTTTATTTACCCCTCGTTTTTGTGTTATTTCCAAAGCCCCGTTTTCTATTAGGTGTCTGATATGAACAACATCTCGCACAAAACAACAAAAACAAAATGTTATATACGTGATTTAATCAAGCAATTTATAATAAAAGCAGTCTCAGTCTGGGCGTGTGTATCATCGTCTTTTACTATATTATTATATTGCTAGAAGACTTCAACGAGAAAAACGGTATATCCATCAAAATCTGAAATAAATTATCTATCAAGTTTACGATAGAAAAAATAACAACCGTTCACAAGTGAGGGAAGCGAAACTGAAACTGGGCTTTCTCTTATTTATTGTGGCACATAGAAACAGACAATAGCAAATTAATTCAACTAACGTGTGTAATCCATCTTGATAAACAAGTCGAATTTATATTACTTGAACTATATAAGACTACACACATATAGATGGAAGCAGAACAACCACAAAACTAGACAAACTTCCGGACACGGCGTCCTGTTTGGAAGGCGAGCGTGAACATTTACAAATTGGTAAACAGAGACACAAATGCAATTTATTACGTGATGTTTTCTTTTGTATTTTATGCGTTAGTATACCTAGTTGAAAAAAATGTTTTCACTGAAAAACTTGGTGTAGCACCCATATTTCAGGCCTTGCCATCATCCGTCCCCCTCTTGCACACACACTTTTTCCACTAGAAAATGATAATTTTTCGTTGTAAAACTTTTCGCCAAACTGTTGTTATCACACTTTGTCTAAATTGTGATACATTTTTTTCCATTTAATTGGCCATTGTGCAGTTTTGATGCAATTTAGGTGAGAAAATGGGCACATAATCACGTGTGTATTCCAGTTAATTTGGTTTATGAGGGCTGCACGGAGTGTGAGAGAGCGAGAGTTTTGTGAATACCGGAGTAATTAAAATGCTACAAAAGATTTAAATTGCACATATCGAAAACGGGATTAGCATACTAACTAAAAAATTATAGAACATTGTAATGCCATTAATTAAGGGAAGTAGTTGAATGTATATCTCATTAGTAGAAAACGTGTTTGTTTGTTGGTTTTGTGTACAATTATAGCGTCCGTCGAGGCATTGTGTTAAAGGACTCAGACTTTAGACAAAAGGATTTACTGTATAAATCTCTTCAGGAAGTGCGCAATTCTAATGAAATTCCATGTTTCCCTAAAGACTTAACCTGGAGAGCTCGTGCCTGCACTATGTTTATATATATTGAAAGCTTTTTATTGTCTTAACTTTGTTTAAATAATAACTCGAGTGAGTGCAAGTGCTGTTTTTATTGAAATCTATGTACCTTCTCGCCGCAGGACAAACGTAAATTAAAAAGATACGAGCTTGCCGTGAATGAAATGAGACCATCCCCAATATATTGTTGGCGGCTAGGATTTTGGATGGATTTTATTATGGAACGCGGAAGGGTGTCGCTTAATCCTGTATGCAAGTAATTAAAGGATGCATAAATTACGTATTCCCTTGTTGGAATACGAATGAATGGCTCTGGACATGCAGTCAAAGAACTTTTCCAAGACACACGCGCCTCTCTATACAAAATCGGAGAATATAATAGAATTTTCGACAGGATGGAAAATTATTTGAAATTCCCCTCACCAATTACGCTAATATAATAATGTGCAATATGTTCGGTGTGTAATTTTTAAGTACCCCGCGTCACCATAAAACACACTTCGTTTATTAGCCAGTAAAAACGTTAATTAAAACGTCCAAATTGGATAGTAAATGTAGTCCAATATGAGCCATTGTAAGCCGTAAAACGATTCAATCCGGGCACACAGGAGCTTTCTTCCAGTATATACTATAGGTAAAAGTGTCATACGAAGCACAATGTGCCAAACACAATGTATCTATAAATTCGTGAGCAGAGACGGCGCTTGGTTCCTCTTTTCCGTGCAATGAAACGCACAGCGTATAAAATCGCGAGCCCAGATCGATAACCGAAATAGCCCTGCCTGACTGTGAAGGTCGATGCCGTTTCCCGACTTCGTCTTCCCTACATTTCCCTCCGACAACAACAAAACAAGGGCAGCAGCCGCGCGTCAAGAAAAGTCACACAATAAACACACATGTGTGAGAACAAGAGAAGAAATTCAACTTGTGCCGGCTTTGTGGACATTTAGACCAAGAAAGTGTCATTATTTTCCCATTTTCGGCACTACCCACTTAAGTGATCCCATTGTCATAGAAACTTTTTCAACTTTGACAATGGAAGTTTTCTTAATAAAAATGTTCGCCTGTGATTAGAATGAAAATTTCACATTCAAAAATGCCCTAATAAAGTTTCTTCGTGTACACAATTGCATTTATTAAGATCCACAATTTACCGTGCACATAGACAGCAACACAAACTCGTATAATTAGCGATTATAAACGAGAGAAAAGTAATTTTCAATTAAAAAAAATTCTTTTCTAATTGGAAACGGCGTGCCGTTAAGCCTTTACTTTTTCCATTTTAATCAAGCACAACCCCTTCGATTCAAGAGAGCAGCAATAAGGAGCAAGGACCCCTCATCGTATCCTTGAACGCGCATTATGTATATTTGGCGAAATGTAGCCGTCGGAATGATTACAAACAGATCATTACTTGATGCGTAAAGGTAATCGTGTAATTAGAACATAATTGCTGGGAGTTTATATCACCCTAATCCCTTAATTCTTCCTTATGTCCCCGAAGACGTCGCAACCCGCACACTCTGCTTATTTAGACAATGTTTCTGTCTTAGGGGCGATAAGAAAGGTGGTTGCTTGAATGTCTTCCAGTCGGCCCTGAATTAGTGGTTAACTTGGCATGGATTGTTTGGTAATTCGCTATCAATATTCCATCCAGTATACCAGAAGCTCTCTTGTTTGCTTCTGAGATATAATGCTCTCATTTTATGATCGAAGCTGATAGTTTCGTGTTTATGTTTTATCTTGAAATTTCATGCCTTGCCGCACAAGAAATTACTCCTCTCTCGACTTTGGAAAATTATGATCCGACCAATCTATGTGTACACTTGCATCGATTCGGGACTTTTTCCTTCCCAAAAGCAATGCCCGCTCGCTTCTGCACAACAATGGCAAATTAAATTCAATCCGTGTTATTTTCTTCTGCAAAGTTCAGAAATTTAGAGTTACCTCCTTTTTGCGCTTGCAAAATGGATGAGTTGAAGAAAATGATCCATAAAAGTAACGACACTGTGTGTTAGTGTAGGTTGCAAAATAATTTTATAAATTTGGTTGGATGTGACCCGTGTTCGGACAGTTTGTATTGCTTCTGCAAGATGTATGACGGTCATTTAGTTTTGTTAATGGGCAAAGGCACCCATTTATATTATATCTGTGGTATAACAATATGGGCGAAAAATCCGACCTTCTTATATTGATCTAGAAACGTTATTTTCGCTATCGACCTATAATATATATAATTGCGTGATACTTTATCAAACATTGTTATTACTTTGGGAACCAGTAAAAAAAATCTATTTCAACATATCATGGCCCAAAGATTGATGATCCGTCATAAATCACGTACGTACACACGAAACTACCGTAAAACCGTAAAGGAAAAATGCAAACTTCTTATAAATATATATGATATAACAGACGGAGAATTATTATAATACAAATGAGTTATGTGTTCCCGGAGACAGGGGCCCTTTCCGCGATCCTTTCCCAAATCTACCTATAGAAAAGTACAAATTCCGTACCATTTCAACGGAATCGTGCATCAGACGAGGAAACGTGCCTCTCACACATTTAACCGCTGCAAATAGTTGCCAAGGCAGCAAGCAATTTCACTAGCAAATAGGATTAATCAGTTTGCTTAGCCGTGATCTAATATACAGAATCGCGTTATTTGTTTGTTTAGGTGTCCTTTAAACTGACAGGGCCCTTAGTTCAGTGATTTCGTTGAGAATTGTTTAAATGTGTGTGTGAGAGAGCATCCACCCCGTCTAGTTTGGGGATTTAAGAGATGTAATTGGAGATTAAGAAGGATATCGGGCACAATTATACTGCTAAAATTAAGGGCGACTTTGTTATCTCTACGGACATGGATTTTCCTGGCGACACACTGACATAATTAATATTTACTCGAATTGCTACCATTTTTCATTCCCACAGAACGTTAACAATGTATTGCAATGATGTATGTGCTGGTTCCTGAAAGTTCCTTTTGTTTTCTTGTAAGAAAAATAGCCAACAGTCGACCGCTTTTGCACATACACTGTTTAATTAGTTTACAGTCTTATAGAGAAAAATATTTCCGGCATTTAATCGAAATCGAATTCAAATGAAACGTATAACTAAGCAGCTCTCAAGGTTGTTAGGTTTGAAAACAAGAAATAGACTAAGAAAAATTCACACATTGCGTGTGAGTGATTTTATCATTCGAAAAAGCAATTATTAAGCTTGTGTTTTATGTGAAAATAATTCCATCCTTAACGTAATATTTGTAATTAGTTTATTAATAAATTCTGAAATTTAGGTGCGGATATTGGAGAATGTAATTAGGAGTTAAGTGCTGTTTATCTTTGCGCCAAGATTAAGAAATTATTTGTGCACCAATAAAGTGTAAAAAATCGAAAAGATAAGCACGTTTAAAGAGCAATTATGCAATATATATCTCGAAAGCACTAGTTGTGCGGGGATTGCAATATAATTTAGTTTCCAGTGCGTTATCGAAAGCTTTCCACTTTACTGCCGTAACAAACACAAAAAAAGCTACACACAAAGACCACAAAAAACCTATAAACTGTTCATGTATGTGGCTGCAGTACACTTATTTTTTATGTTGATAACATAATGGAGGGAGACGTTTTAGGATTTTCGTTTCGCATTTAACATTATACTCCCATATACTGTACTCTATGTGTACACATCCCAAAACTCTATAGAATTTATAGTGTTAGCCATAAAATTTCTAATTTCTCACCCCATTAATTTTATAACAAGTCAAACATCATTTGTACGTAATTTTAACATTATTAACGTTATTTAGGTCCAATAATGGGCCCTCTATGTGAGGCATTCTATGCACTAGTAGCTGTAATTACTTTCTAACTTGCACAATCATCCTGATATTTCATTATGTGATCATTTTATTTATCGATTCACTCAGTACGTGTGTGAATGTTTGTATTTCACGACCGCAGGGGCTGTTTTTACCAAAATTACTTATTACACAGTTTACGCACAGTCATCTCGAAAATATACAACCCCATAAAGTAACATCAAGTGAAAACATAATTCAATTCTTTGTGTGTAAACATTAAAAAACTCCTAATTCCGTATATGTTGGTTTGCCTTGTTTTAATGTTAACACAATAACCCGCTGCTGCATTAGTACGTTTTTATTTTTCTTGTAAATTCTCTTAGTTAAAGTTGCTAATATACACCAGAGTATCAACGTAGTACCGGCTCTCGTTGGCTACGGGGCCGGTTTACTTTGTGCGCTATAAAAGCTATGCTTTCATAAAGTTCAACTTTTACAACATATACACGAAGAATAAACTGCGAAGTAATTATTTTCCGTATATAACAGATTCTTTACATATTCTGTCGAAATGAAACCGGCCAACGATTCCCATTTCCATTTTTTTATTGGTCGTTATGCGTGGGTTTTCAAGTGCTTGGGTTTGATTTGTGGTAGGGAAGGTGTAAAATCATTAATAATTGCGTGAAAAGGTTTCAATCACACCTCGTTCAATAGATGCAATAAGTACCACAATTGTATTGGATGAATGGGGTATGAATTGACCCCCGGCAACTCGGGGTGGAAATCCATAACACAACACAGGAAAAAGTGAGTTAAAAGAAAGAGAAAATCTCAGACAAGCGTAACGGGGCACTGTCGATGGGGTGTCTATGATTCATAGGGCACTCAGCAGGGTGCTTATGCCCCTACGGTCAAAAATGGCAAAATACATTTGTCAAACTATTAACTGTAGACGTTATAAAAGGATGCAGTCAACGCTGTACTGCTGCTGCAATCCACCACCGAATTTGCTTTCATGATTTTTTTAATAGAAAATCATCAGATACACTCAACTCCACGGTCGCTCTCTGTGATGGCGCGGTTTTCCATTATTTATGAGTGTAATCACTTTTAACTAACTTAAAATAATAGGGGGTAATAACCCGCTTTAAATTTCAAATGTGCCATTGACAGGATGTTTGTGATAAATTTTTTCTGCAATCAATTTCGCCAGGTTTTTTGTTTTGTTGGTGTGCGGCCGGTAAAATAAAGAGGTATAGTTTTAGTTGGATACAAAAAATCGCTTTGATCGCGATTATAACAGACTATATGTCTGCTTGTGTGATGTATGTATTTGCTGAAAAAGATGTTGGATTAATAAAAACTTATCAATCTTTGCGGAAAATCTACAAAGCATACATATGTCTGTGGCTTAATATTTGCACAACTTTTTCCAATTTTCCCCCTTTTAATTGTAGTTCTATTAAATAAACATTAATTAGTAAACCTAAACATCATATAAACATATTCGAATACACACATGTGGTGTGTACATATTATATGTATTTATGAAGGGCAAATGTTTTATGAGTTAGTTTTACTTGAAACGGTGAGATTGTTTTATTTAATAAAATATCTCATGTTTCTCTTTGTGGTCAAAGCTTTATGTGATCATGCTTGATGATAAAATGGAGTTTGTTATATAGCCCAAGCTCGAATCACATTAACGTTACTCAAACATTTGGGAAAAAACCAATATATAAGACTAATTATGTACAAATAAAATATGTTTTGTTTGTTTTACAACATTTCCGATTTAAACATCAACTTGAATGGAATTTCAGTTTTAATTAAATTTTGACAGTGATTAATTCATTTCTACATCACAAATAAAATTAAACACCACTTTTTATTCGGTTTAATTAGACCTTCATGTCTCCTATTAATTTTTCTGGATATTTTTTATAAGAAAACCTATGTTAATGTCAACACTGGTTTTATAAGTATCGGGTTAAGTGTGTGTGGTATGTACCTATACATACATGTAGAATAAATTTTTATCTAATCGCACTGTTTATACCTAATTGACACCATTTATTAAAGACCTATACAAATATTCCCTAAAACCAAAACAAAACACCGTACAGACTAAATAATTAATTTGCACTCGGCTAATGGAGTGTACTTGAAAAAATTCTAACTTAAATTTGAAATTACAAACTTAATGAAGTTCAATCAGACTTTTTTAATGGATTATAAAAGTTAAACTAGTATGGTGGCCGTTCGTCAACAGAATCGTACGTGTCAAATGCATTAGAGGGACCAAACTAACCACGGGAATATAAATAATACAGAACACACACATACTCGCACATTGTACACGTAAACAACTTTGCAGACAATTAATTAAATACTACTTCGGCGAATTTCACGTCACTACCACTATATATACAATTTGTTTTGTTGCCAAACAAATAAATTCACTGATAAATATTTTATGTTTTTTTTCTTTGGCCCTTCATTCCGGCCTCGAAAGCTCGAACAACTTTAACCGTAGGTGCATGCTGGAAGAGGGAATTGGCTATAAAGCTTCGGCTAAAAAGTCTGGTTAATTGTATCCAATATCATTTATTGTCGATAATTTACGTTGATCTGATATAAAAAGGCACCCTCAATAAATAAAATTATTCGGTAATCTAATGAAATTTTGTCCCTTTTACATGCGCATTATAATAACAACTTCTATAACATCCTATCTCGAATATGGCACCTTTTGTAATGTAAAAACACACCCTTCCTCCCCATATATGGGAGAAAAATTTCAAGTAGGGGTAGATTATCCTCAATCTGTCATATTTTAAACCGACATGCCTATAATTTAAAATTTTATTGTATTACAAAACACTGGGGTGTATTCAGTTTAACTTGTCTATTGTATGAAATATTGTATAATATTGAACTTATGGTGGATAATAATAGGGTTTGATTCATTCTATATACAAATTTTATTCATTTTAAGGGTCCCATTCAAGAGACTGTGGTGCGAAGATATAAATACCCACTATTCACTTTGGAAGAATATTTCAAAAATTATTATAATAAAGTGCCATGCACTGTGCATAATACATACACACTGTATTAAATTACACTTGGTGGCCTAAATTGTGGCTTGGACCATTATTTCCACCAAAATAATACCGAAGGCAATATAACTTCGACTTAATAACATCCTTATGCAAATATATACACTTGCTAAATGACCAAAATGTATTTTATGGCAAGTTTCCCTGATGAACAACAAGATGGAATTTTATTAAATATTATCTGTAGACGCAGGGCGAACATGAGCCATTTTTTAATTTAAAATTAAATTAAATTTTCTTAAAATTGCACCATATCCATGTACCAACCGAATACAAACTACAACGAATCCACTATGTATTATAATAGAGAAAAAGTGGTTCTTTAATTTCTAACTTTACTTGCTCATGCAATTACCTGTTAATTGGTGAGAAGATTTAAAATACAATTTTTATTGGCTGTTGTTTCCTTTTTTCTTATATCAGTATAGGTACCCAAGTAATTAACTCACAGGAACCAATTATTTCCTGTGTTCACTTGTGTTTGCTTTCTGAGAATCTCAATTTCCACTTGATAGCAGAAATTGAACAAAAACCTGTGCAAGGGTTTGTTTAGGAAACTACAGAAATATTTACTTCAATCTAGAGGGATGTATTTAGGACAGTTCATTGTCTTCTTTCCACACAGAAATTATGAAACTGCCTGTTGTCGTTATTATAAACAAAGTTGTTGCGTGTACAGCTCCAATTACCTCTTATTATTGTATGCCGTGTCAAATGGAGCTGCAATTCCTCCAAAACCCGACCAAACTGCATAATGCAGTCTTCCTCGATGCACGACCTTTTTTCCTATGCTGCTCTTTAATGGCAATAAATTTATTCGTCATTCCATCATGCAATTGTCACTATATTTTCGCTGACACGCCCCCCATTTCTGCCATTCTGGAAGAGAGCGGTGCATGCTGTGTGTGTGTATGTGTTGATAACGGCGGAGTATGGAGTTAAGGCACACTAACCCTTGGAGAAACGCTGCCCGATTCTGGGGCGCCCTTATCGACTCGATGTGCGAAGGAAGAGGGTTGATACTGGGGGATATTCAACGGGGTAATGGGTCGCATAGGTCGGGACATCGTACAATTCTTGCCTTCTAAATCTACTGAGCTTATCTCATGTCGCCACCACGTACATGTCTTATATATGCATATCTCTTGTGCCGCCTCCATCGTTGTCGGTTTTACGCTTTCTGCTATACAGTATTGCGTCCGTATTAGTCGAGACAGGGTTTGATGGTTTATCGTTAAAAATAATTTATAAGTGAATTTCGGTGAGGGGTCCGCAATATTCGATGAAATGAAAAACGAACACAGGGCGAATCGGGAGAAGAAGAACGGTGGCGGGTATTTAATAAAAATTTCAGGGGGAACCCTTGATATATGGTGTTTAAGTTATTTTTTCATTTCTTTTTATGTGGTCGAACTGATTCGAAAGTAGTGATTAGAGTTCGCTTTTCGAAAGACAAAAAAAACCTCTTTTATGGTGAACGTGCATGAAATAAGGGCCGGTGTTTTAACCTTTATATGCAGACTTTTCAAATGACTGTGGCTGTAATAAAACTCTGTGTAAAAAACTTGTTAAGAAGGTTTAATATTATTCATTACATTACGTGCTAGGCATTTTTTCGATGGGAAAGAATCCGTCAAAAAATGTGCTCGGTATACGCTCGAATAGATGGACAATAATATTATATACATACAGCTTAGAATCGATACCTATCATTGGACTACCAACATATATATGTACACACATCCATATTCAACCAAAAATACATTATATATTGATGTGTGAATTTGAATAAATGTGATGGAAAGAACTTTTTGAAAAACAGTTGTAAGGACTAGAGGGATTTAATTTAATCATATTTTTAATGGACTTTGAAACAGCTAGCATATTCCGGCCCTATATATATATGATATGTATATACACAGACAGACAGATTTTCCGCATGGAATCCGACCGGCAGCCATTTACTCCCTGCGGTATGGAAAAAGAACGAAACATTTTAATTCAGCCTGTCAATCCTGCTACTTCGTTATTCCGCATCAATTTGGGCGTAATAAACAGATCAGAGAAGCGACCGCAGAATGCATATTGCAAACATGGGGTTCAATATTGTTTCGGTGGAGGCCCGCAGCCAACGGCGCTAATAGACCGTGCGAGTGGCGTGTAATTTCACTTTGCTACGCCCGAGGTTACTCCACTTCTCCATATACACTGTGCATGTGTACGTTAGGCCGTATTTGTCTGCTTACTTGCCGCTCGAGGGCTGCTCAGAGATTTACGTTTTTTTATCTCAAAAAAGGGAACCCATACACATGCATCATACATATATCTATCATTTTATTTATATAGTTTTGCTTGTGTGTTGGTGTATTGTATCTTGGGTCTCGTCTTCTCGGGATGAACATATTGTTTGAACAAGTAACAGCTGTGCACCTGAATGACGTCTTTTAGGGACGCCAAAAGCAGGGCTGCTCTGCTTTGATTTGTTGCACACATTCAAACGTTATTGGAGCCAGGGTGGTGGATAATGATTTGTAAATCGGAACAATTAATTTGTTCAAGTTAGTAGGTAGTAAGTAGAATATAGAGTTGAATAAGAATTCACGAATGTGTGGGTCAATAGAGAATCGTGACAGCTACTGCATATTTTAAAGAGAAGATAACAAGTCTTGTGTGTATGTTTGCTGGTGGGTGTGAAGAAAATGAAAAGTGTGGGCCGGTAGGTAGAGAGGTTTTATGGTATTTGTGTGCACGTGCCCGAATTGACTGTTTCTGTACACATCTAAGACGTGATTGAAAGTATATTTTTATTCGCAGCCACACGGCGCACTGTGTGTTATGTGTGTGCATCCCATCCAAACAAGATTCATCCATAAAGTGTAACGTTTTCTAAGAGAGAATATTGCATATGTATATATTTCGAGGGTGCGTTTGAAGCTTGAGTGCTCTCATTGACGTAACGTTCATATCAAAATACGTAATCCTAGCAAATCCCCTACAATCCTTATGAACGTTGAATTTCAAAGGATTCAGGCTTAAACACATTTACGTATTTATTTTCATTGTGTATAAAACGGTGTTATCCTGTCAGATTTCATATTAAATATGCGCCACAATGAAATATCATAATGTGGTGTGTATGTAGCACATCTCATCGTCGTCTGGATACCCTCTTTCTTCTCACTTTTCTTATATATATATACACATTGCTGGGCTTTTTCCGTCCTTTCGCCTCTCTTCAATAAAATATTATATTTGTCTTAATGCGAGATAAAATAGAAAATGTCATTTTCATGTTTTCTTTTTTTCTTATGGAATTTCGCATTTAACTTGTGCTTTTGGTGAATTTAATTTGGGTTTTCCTTGATGTGACGTGTGCCTGGGCGTTTAGAAGACGAATGTAATCGTAAATGGCATAAAAACCTGCTTAAAGGGGGTGGTATTATTATTAAAAACAAATCGATTTTGAATTCTAACAAATTAAATTGCAGTCCCCTTTCAAATTTCAATTAAAAAAATGTTTCCTTCAATTCGTGTTTTTATGCCATGCTGACATGTTAATTAGAATTTTTTAATGAAAATAACTGACCAAATGTATAAATTTCCGGTGTGCGCACTTTTTATTTCCGTCTATGAGGAAAATGGAAATTTTTTTACTACATGTATGTTTATTGTAAATCATTGTAATAGGCACATGAAGTACTTATTTATTCATAAACGGGAAATAAGAATGCACAGTAAACGGTAATGGAAAACCATTTTCCGATCAACTTTTATTATTGCCGTATTTTTATTATTCATGAATTGTTAAAGCATAATTTGTGCAGCAACATACTCTTATAGATTGAGTTGTATTTTGTTGGATGTATGTGTATTGTGTACTAGTATATATGTATAAGTGTCAGATCATGTGTAAGTTGGAAAATAAGTGATATATAAAAGAGAAGGCATTGGCCAATATCGTTTTAGTGCGTTCAAGTGATTCAATTCATTTTATCGAAAACAAACAGTCTATAGACGTGGATGTTCACTGTTTTAATCTTCCGTTTCGGGGCCGAAAGGAGGACAGAAATACTATTTGTTGTAACATATGATGTCTTTCGCAGCATTCAGCTTTTCTATAATACATTATTTCCAATGTCCGTTCAAGCAAAACTAAAGTTCTAGTAAATATAAGATTACATTTTTTTCTTCTTCAATTTATATCTGCTTAAAAAAAGCACCGACATAACACAATTTTCGGTTATATTGTTTTATGACTCGGCGAAAGGAAAAGAATGATTGCTAATTTATTTATATTATAATAGATAAACAGGCTTCGCTTAGGGAGGAATGAAGGACAAACTGTATTTTTATATTGGTGTCCACTCATTCAAAAATATTTGGCAGTGAAACAGCAACGAAAACCGCCCCCCTGGCACACAAAAATAACAACATTTCGTCCGATATATCCAACATTGCGAGAGCAGTCTATTTTATTGACGTTTCTTCATTTATGGGACCGATCAGTGAAGAGTGTATGTTGCAAGACATTTTTTACGCCCGTCTTAACTTTCATGACAAATACGTATGAGAACAGCACATGTTGTCTTTGATATTCAATACGAAGAACAATGGAAACGCTTTTCTGAGGGCCGCATTATATGCGAATTTGTTGTGTGCATTTCAAGATTGAAATTCACCCCCTGCCAAACTATAAATATATACAATTTTCTAAGCAAACCAACTAGAAAACTGCTTCGAAATAATCTTTTATTTATTTTATATGGTGCGATTTATCCTCGACTGTTTTATGTGCAACTTTGTAGATATGTTCCCATTTATAAGAATATGCAAATTAGTACGAATTCGTCTAGAAAACGCCATCAGGATGACATTTTCTATGCACTTTCAAAATTTACACTCTCTTTTGTTGTCGAATATTGTCTTTGATGTTGGATATCTGTGATTGTTGCACGTCTAGCATATTACGAATTGAGATAGATATTTATGTTTTTTTTACAACTTTTGTGTATCTCTGTGCGATGTTGAAGATCGTTGCTTGTAATGAACGCAACACGAAATGAATTAGAGAACTTATGGGGATTCTAAATCACTTATACTATTATATGACCCACATTTACTTGTAATTTGTTCGATAAAAATCGCAAATAAATTCCGCGTAATTTGCATATGTCCATAAACTATACACGACATAAACAAATAAAATTATTTTTATAAACATCACAAAACACGATTTTTAAACAAAAAATATATCGATATTTTAATAACGAAAAAAATTTACGTGTCATAAAATTATTGCCGAAACAAAATGAATGATATTATTATTACAAACATAATTCAAATAAATGGTTTTTTTGTATGCGTTATATGACAAGGCCCTTTTGATTGATTGTATAAAGAAATTGTAATATTTAATCGAATTTATGAAAATGCTTTCCATTGTTAATATCTCTTTTGACAGGGGTGATTGCTTTCACGGTTTCACTCTTTTTTTGAAGATTTATTATTACTTTTATTGGAATTTCATCAATATTTCAATTCGACACATTTTTTTAACATTCTTCCGTATGCAATATAAAATATTAACTTGTATGGAGCGGTTTACTGCTGCCACACAACTATGAGTAATCAAATTTGGCTATTTTCATGCTATTTCCTATTGTTAAACGTTTGTGTATGGTAAGTGCTCCCGAAATGTAGGGAACGTTTTTCCACTTTCACTGAATTATTAATGAACATTGCTTTTTAACCCCCCAAACTTGGTTACAATGTCATTCTCATTATTGATTATCGATTAGATTGGTACTTATTTAATGATAAATAGAAATCGTGGTACCCCCATATATACGGAAGATTAGGTCAATAAGATTGTTGATTTATGATCAACTTCCATTTGTATACGTTTGTAGTAAATTTAAGAGAAAATACTCTGTTTTCTTATAACGAATTTATTGTTTTTCGATACAGGACCGGCCTAACACCCATCTCTGAGTAGAATATTGATTAACACGGACGACTGACTGTAACATTCTACCCCAATGTACCCCAATTTGAAATGGTCCAAAAACAAACTTTATTTATGGAATGATTCAAAACTTATTAGGTACACGTGTTTTATTACCAATAACAAAACAATAATGATAATTTATTCGCTGACATTGTTTACCAAATTTCTGAGGGTCCGCCATGGAAATGTTTTCATAATTTTGATCAATGTTTGATATACAAAAAAAATAGAATCCCATTTTTGAACGCATTAATTACGTAATAAAGCTACGTATATTTTATCCATTTTATTGCATATGACATATATATATAAAAATGTGCTAGACATTACTCACATTTTAAATTATATAACAATGCATGTGTAGTGGAAAAAGAAACATTTCCAAGATAAAAAGTTGCTTTTAAATGTGGGTGTATATGGTAGATCGTTGCCGGAGTGATTTAGAACCGTGTGGCAGACATACGAGTTGTCACCTCAAAATATATTAGTCCTTTTTCCACACATATTCTTAACCCAAATTCACTAGGGGGGTTCGAGGACGTCGACTGCTACGAAACAGGATACCTTTCACTAGGAGAAAAACTTTTTCAATATACGAGCCCCTTTTCTATGTATACACTCCATAGAAGTATTACTTACATAAAAAAAGGATAAGTATTTATACAAATAACTCAGTGATTATGCAGTGTTTTATGTAAAAGAAGTAGGCGACCGGTGATTGCACACCCATACGAAACTTGTGTTATACTAGTGATTTAATAGTATTTTTTTTGATATAGTGATGTTTAAATATTTAACAGCCAAAAGGCAACTCAGATTTATATTACTCTGGAGAGATTCTTTTAAAAGGGTTCAAAGTTTTATGAGGGACGCTGATGGGTCGGTTTTTACCATGAATTTTATAGAAATAAACTGTTTTACTAGAAATGGTCCAACAGAATCTGGAAGAGGAGTAATAAGAACAAGAAGTGACTTGCAAAGGCGCATTTATTAATAGTGTGTGTTAACTTCCTAATTTTTTTCCCTATACAAGTGAAACTCGACTCCTTTTAACAAAATTGGAAGGAAAACGTAACATACATTTAAAAGGGAGCGCATGATTAATCTTGAATGACAACATTAAAAATGACGCCTTCATTCCGCAATGATACTTGATATTTTCTCTGTGAAATTTCAAAACATTAAATCATCATGTCAACATATGAGTTTAACATGTGATTTTTTTAATTATCTATGTTGTCTCATTTATTACGAGCTCATTAAGTCGCTGAAGAACGAAAATAACTTCTGGAAAACTTCCGAAGAAGTTTGAGGGGGGTGGGCGACAAACTTGACACCACATAAACGAAACTGCATTAAAAATAAACGTTTTGTATTAAACATTAATATCGTATTGCATGTGTTTAATTTTTGAATAGCAAATGGACATGAATAATGCAAGAAGAGTGTGCTATTGGATAAATAACATGTTTACTTTACATATATACAAATAATGCAAGTGGGATAGGCAAAAAAAACGTAATAATATATAAAGTATTGTTAATTATTTTATGCAAATCGAGATAAAGCCTTCTTGATTGAATTATGGAAGCAGATAAGACGAAATTAAGGGTGTTACGTTTACAACTTTCCACCATTGCGGTGAATTTTAAATAACACTGTGTTGTTTGTGGAATGAACGGTACAAATTTACATACAAAAGGATATGAAGCTTTCCAACTTTAAAGGGGTTTTCTTTCACTTTTTATTAGCTTTTCAAGTACTTAACACGTTATTTTTCACAAACACAACGTTTCACATGATGGCCAAAGGATTAAATACCATAGACGTATAAGCGAGTCCACATATGATGATAGCTTTAAGCTCAGAAAATTGTTCTTTGTTTGCGGATATTATCGTTGGGTATAGAAATTTAGCAAGAAATCGGCGTCCTTTAAAACGACCATAAAAACACATCATTTCCATATGCACACATCAACTCTCTTGTCCACACATAGTGCAGAGAATTAGCATCTCTTGCGTTACTTAATTGAACCGCAGATAGAGTGAATATAATAGTATAGTATGTGCATTTCTGTGTGCACTTATTGCTCAATAGTCCATTATAATAGTGCAACATTTGTGGACAATTTCCATACACAATAAATATACAAATAACCCATCTGCAACATTAAAATTTCAGTGTTATCGTGTTGACTCGATGCATTTCCCAAGTGCATACCGCCCCAATGTTGTATACACTAGCGCATATACACAGCACACACCCTTCTTCTCTCCTGCATCACATTCACATACCGTTGCTATTCTTTTTTCCTCATTTTTTTCTTTCCTCCTCATGTAAAGAAGTCAGATGGGGAGTGAGAGAGCAACGATCTCACTTTAGAACATCAAAAAGGAGATGTCAATCATCAGATATTGAATTTACACGTCTCGAATTTTTCCAACAGGAGGAATTGTTGCTGAACAGAATTTTAAAATAGGTTATAGCAGCATTCGGGGAAAAAGATGGAAAACAGACACTGGGAAAAGAGAAAGCACAGTAAAAGAAGTAAAGCATTAGGTTTTGGTACATATTTTATCGCGCATAACTCCTTTGTGTCGTGTAAATATTATTTTTTATGAATGTATAAAAAATTTTAAGTATTTTATCTCTTACCTATGGCTGGAATTTACGTAATATGCTTTTTTTCCTTCTCTTCACCGCGACGGTAACGTTCTCGTGTGTGCGGTGAGTATTTATGGGAGACTGTGTGTGAGTGTGTAACCGCAATTGGAATTTTTACATTTCCATGTGCTGCTGTTGTAGCAACAAAGAAGCCCCTTTTACCGACAAACTCGACTAAAATTCTAATTCAATTAACACTGATTGGTTCTTCCTACGAGCAACAACCTCCGGTTGCCAAGGGATGATGCAGCCCTTTGTTATAGCAACGATTGTTGTTTAAATTTAATTGGACAAAACACAGTTGAACGTGTTCGTTTTCTCCAAGACTAAACAATACGGAACGATTCTATTCGCAGTATTCATATCCAAATAAACATAAAAAAAACGTCCTGCAGGAAACGAACACATTTCAGCTGTCCACACGAGTTCGTGTAAACCATTTTATATGTTTGTGCTAAAATTTTATGTTCTCGCTGTCAACAACAGCATATGTGTTTCATGTGTGAATGCCATCACACTTCATTAATATTCTTGTAATAAGAAGTGTCAGGGATTGGGAGAAGGCGCAAGTGCGATTGCTCTGATTCTCTGCTCCTGTCTTTGACTTGTTCTGCAAAAAAGGTGGCAGAATTTCAAACTGAACTCTATAATGTGTTGAATTTGGAACACAACGGAATATCAGGCAATGTTTCAAGAGAAAAACAGCACACTAAAATGAAACGTTTTGTCGTAAAATGTGCAGCCTGAGACGAATAAAAAAAATTCCTAACTTATTTTCTGTATAAATAAAATGTCCTATTTATTTTCTACATGACCTTCCGTTACAGAGAAAACACCAAGAAAAAATAGCCCACCATTTATTAGATATATAGTACATAGTATACATGCTATAGGGTACCAAAATGAATCAATATAGAAACTTAAGTGCAAGAAAAGATTTTGTGTTTAATAAAGTTTTTCCTTTTTGTTGCAGGTATGTGTGCTGGTTGTGTTTGGAAACTAATTTCCTATATAATCTTCACAGGTGTCTTGTAAGTTTTTCCGTAATCATCCCTAATTTGTAGAAAGTTTATTAGATGAGGATCTTAATTTATTACGATCAGTTGTGGTGTGTAGTGGTAGTGCCTAGTGGCTTAATTAGAAATTTGATGCAAAATTGACTAAAACTTCAACCAGTTATTGGATAATTTATTTACAATTTAAATTGAAAAGTAAAGCGACCGTGTCACATACACCACGTAAAACTTCTCTAATTTCAAACTAATACTCGCTTCAAAAAGTTTACTTTGTACACATTTTGTGTATTTTATTGTTTTTCCCTTGTTTGTACAATTTTTTTTCACTGCAAAGTCTCTCCATGGCTCCCTTCTGTGTGTGTGTGCAATTTGATTTATTGGCACATCGTGCCCATGTCACAATGCTTTTTCTGTTGATATTTTAAACAAAAGCAACAACAACAGGCACCGGGAACAGCATCAAGGGCTTACGTAATATTTAAATACGTATATTTCAACGTAAATGGTGCAGGAGATAAGATGCCCATCACAAGCATGAAAAAAATTGTAATTAAGGCATTAAAGCACACAGACTGAATGTAATAAATTTTCACGGTTCTAAAGACAGAGGAGTTTAGAATATCATGAATAAACATTCTTTTGTGTACAGATGCATCAAGTAGTGCGAGGCGGCTTTTGAACAAAAAGGAGCCAATAAAAATACCACGTCACTAACATCAAAACATCCAATAAATTCAAATTCATTAAAGCTCCAATGGAAATATTTCCCTTTCGACACGTACACTGGATTAAATAAATGTTTTGCCGTCGTAAGACCTTTAGTCAAGATTTATTCATTTCGCCTGTACGTCCGTTTTTTTTAATGGAAACATTTAATAAAAATGTTAATGACTAATTGTAGTTGAATTTGAGTTAGTTGAAGCGCGGTGTTGAATTGTTGATGCGAGTATGTCGTGCTGTTTCATGCATTTAAGATGAAATTAATTAGCCATATTACAGTCTGTAAATCTAGTTAATCTATAATTACAACTGAATAAATACACAGTGCAGCAAATAATTATTAATGTTTTCATAAACAATTTCAATATCCACTGGAATAACATAAAATTTGTTTGTGTGAAACGCAATGCATAAAACACTTTCATATAGATAATTCAGAGCATTAAAAGCATTACAAATGAATATAAAAATTCGTTTATTTGTGTCATTGAACTGGGTACATAATGTTATTTTAAAAGTTTTCTACAAACATTTATTATGTTAGTTTAGTAATAAGGCAAACATTATTATATCTGTAGTATGCATGGAGACTTATAATGATGAGTGCAAAACAAATATTTAACTTTGTTAACACTTTTCTTATACAGAACTCCATTTTTATTGACTGTATTCTAGTGATAATTCTAAATGCAAATATATAGAGGTACAACAACCGGATTACCTATGAAAAAAGATGCACTCGAGTTGGAATTTATAATGAGACGCACTCAAACTGATTTGTATTGACAGTCTTCTATCGCAGATCATTCATAGTCGAATTATTAAAAGCGTTCATAATTTTTTGGCGCATCCTAATTCCTAATTCTGTTGAGTGCAAAAAATCCTAGTAAAAAAGCATGAGTGCGAACACATTTACAAGATTAAGATATTCTATTAAGATAATTATCCCTTCGCTGTTTTGTCTCAAAATTGTGCGCCACTATGCTTATAGAGTTAGTTGACACGTTCTAAATAAATTTACAACTTGAATAATTTGAAAACTTTTTAAAACCTCTAGCATTCTTAAAATAATTCCACAGATCAAAGAAGTGAAAAGTTTCCTTTTTTTTCAAGTGCATAACTTTATTAGTTCACGGTGGGGGCGGAGCTTTCCCCGCACTACAAACGCCTTTTAATACATTATTTCTTTTTTTTAATTATACAATGGAATTAGTAATGATGATGTGTTAATTGTTTTCCGCCCCTAAAAAGTGTACACGTTCACCACGTTATAACTAATTTTTCGCTGCATTTTATCGGGTGCGGGCTTTTTTCACGTCCACGGACTGTTTCCTTCTAATTGGCCATATTTCTTGATTACTATGACATTAAACTGAGACGTCTCAGAAAATTTATTGGGTTACGAAATGCCTTATTTTCAACGGTCCTTATAATAAAGATTTCTGTGCACTGAAAATTTCGCTCTTCTACACACACACATCCACCCATATGCACAGATTTATGCATCCAGACGCTACTAAACTGTATATAAACATATAAAAACATCAACGTCAAGAATTAATATGCTTTTTATTTGTACTTTTCATCGTTTATATGTTTTTCTTGATTCATTCGCAGTGTGTTGTATATGCATGGATGGTGGGTAGAAAAAGGTTGTTGGACGAAACGGCAACGAACTCATCGAATTTTCAAGTTTACGAATTTATAGACATCGTGTTCGAAACTTATAAAACTTTTCTCAAAATCTTTGTTTTTTGTTAATCTTTGTTGAGGTGTCCTGGAAATTGTATGGAAATTTGTTTAGTTTTTTTTTTAATGTATTCAGGAAAATGATATTCGGTGACAAAGAAGCGGGGAATGGAGAGGCACGAAACTTTGCCTCGATAATTTATGGATAATTGAACAAAAGTAGAATTAATTGGAAAATCATCATCCATTAGTGTTGGAAAAATTTATCACTTTTTGTTTGACGGCTAAAGAGTATTATTAAAATAATAGAGATACGCATTTATCGCTGATATTTTTATAAATGTTTAATTAGGCGGACTCAGTTTACCATATGGCTATTTTTTTAATAAAACCCTCTACAAACAGTAAAATGTATGTACATACTTTATTGTAGGAGCCTAATAATGGAATTTTCATTATGAAATCGTCTAAAATTTTATACCTACAAATGCACATTTTACGCTGGTATTTCGTTCAGAATCGCATCGAAACCGCCAATAAAGCAAGTTGCTTAAAAATATTTCGTTATTCCATTACACAGAATATATAGATATGCGAAAGGTCGCTTTTACTGTATTCCATCAGTGTTTGTCGGTGGTATTGATGGCAAAAAAGAGGTAAAAATATCCCCAACAGCAACATAGTTTCATTATTTATGATGACTGGTTCATATACATTGCTTTTTTTCTATATGCATACTAATAGCAGTGACCTTTTACGTTTTTTATGTATTTACTGTACGGGTGTGCTCCAAAGTTTCTACCCAGCGGCGAGAAACGCTATAGTGACCCGCTAACCGACAAGCCCCCGTACATTTTCCACCCCGTTATTGATGAGCACTTTTGCGTATTCCTTAGATGTGAATTTATTCCCTTCGATATGCGATGTTTCGTACTTGGAAACCGTAATTTAAAGGTCTGCCCTTGAACTGAAACAATCTCATCCCTCGACTACAGTTTCCAAAATGTGTCATTTAAGTTTTATGCTTTTTCCGCTCCATACACATTCAACTACAAATGACTTGAAGGGGACTTGCAGCACACATACGAATTGTGTGCGAAGGGGTGTATGAAATCGTATCTGCGAATGTGCGTATAGGCAATAGATAAGCATCTTCAATTTTCCGTATCCCCTAAACTAGCGAGTATATTTGCGTTGGCAGGCATCCGTTCGCTGAATTTGTCTAATTATACGCTTTTTCCATAACGACGTCGACGATGTAGTAAGGGATTGTTTTTCTTGGGGCGCCCTCGCAAGTAAGTTGTTGGCTTATTTCACCTGATTTACAATAAACCAATTCGGTCCAAAGTGATCGAGTGAAGGTGTATGGGGCGTACGGGGGGCGGTTGGAGGAATGGAAAGAGCGGAAGTGATGACAGGCCAGTTGATGGATGTACTGGTAGTGCATCAAAGCTACATCGGCGAAATGGTTGCGCATGTGTGCATTCTGTTACAATTACTACTGTTACACCCTGTGTGTGTGCACTCCTGAAACTGAAAATATTATACCATAGATTAGATAATGCTTTTATTTTCCTAGTTAACGACCTAATGTTGTCTGTTTGCCATCTGCGCCATCACGACTACGTCCATATCCACACTCGGCCCATTAGCTGCATTTTATAGAAATAGAAATGAGGAAATGTCATCGCGCAAATTTTTCTACTATTTTTCCAGCGTCGCAATTCCAATTTGACTTCTGCCTCTGCAGGACACTTTTAATTGTTTTTTGGTCGTCTAATTGGCGCGGTTTGTAGCTCACAGTTGTGTTGCTGGAACGTGTTTCACTAAAATCGAGCCGGTATTCATCATTTAGAGTACATAGTATGGTAATTATCGACAGTGCAACTAAATTACATTAATCAGGTGGATTTTATGGAGGACGTGATATACGCGATCGGTGTTTTATTTGTTTTCGGATATAATTCTTGTATTTACATACGCAAACATTTTGTTCACGGATTTTTGTTTGAATTTTAATTGGAAATTTTGTATTAGCTAGTTATTTGGGATTATGGGCTTTTATATCTTTTCCCTTTTTCTGTCCAATCGAATATGTAATACATTTGGGGCAAGATGTGTTCGTGTCTTTAATGTGAAAGTTTACACACACATATATGAATAATTCATATATAAATAATTCACAATTTGTGTATCTTTGTGTGATAAAAATGATTAATAAGGAATTTAACGTAACATTAGTTTCATGTATTGTTATCAAGTTAATTAAAATACGAACATGGCAAATAATTTGACAGGAAACAGTGGAAAGCCTTGTTCATTAAGCCAATTATTAGTTTTGAGGTAACTAAGTTTTAACTAATTAAATAAGTTTGATTATAATAACCGGTGGTGGTTTATGTTGATACATTATACAGTTTAATTGAAAATGTAATTACTTCTTCTATATATAAACTTGCTTATTTTCTATTATGTCTGTGTATAAGAAGTTCTTATTGTATCAATTTGAATACACACATAATCGTTACATTACGAACAAAATGGGCAAATTTAAGTTCCCCTTAATGGAATATCCGCTCAGTTCAGCCAAAATTAACTGATTTACAGTGCTTATATTATTATTGTACACTTTGTTGTCAAAGTGAGGCCCAAGTGCACTCCGTGTGCTTTAAAACTTATCTTTTTCTGTGTAAATGGCCTGCACTAAGGAAACGGCGGTGTGTAGCAAAGTGCATGGATATCTTGATTTAGGAGACTTCTATCCGCCTACTTGACTTTTAAACATGTCGCTTGAAGCCGTGAAAAACTCGTTAAAAGGTTTACAGTTCAACATATCTTCACATCAAGACGTCTGTAATATTTTTAAAACGGCCCCATAAAATTACACTAACTATAATTAAGTGCGTAAATTTGACGTTGAATATCTTCATTTTTATGTTTTGTTACCACTATTAAATTAGCTCCATTTTTATTTATTGTGTTCATAAAGTCATTAAGTTATGATTTTTTGCCTCTTTTTCTCTTCATTTCCCCCTAAGCCTTTATAATACCTAATTATACATGGATATTATATTCAAATATAATACACAACGTATATTACATATTCAAATATAACTAAGGAATATTACATTGTGTCAATACTGTAATATTGTTTCAGGAAAACATGTTTGCATTATAATAAAGAAATAAAACTCATTTGTACAGGCAGGCAGTTCTTCTATGTGTTATGCAGGTTTCGTTTCCATTCTGTTATGCATTTTCCGCAAATAACGATATGCAACAGACCTCATTGTTGCTTATTCTCCTTTGTGGCATATTATTCATGAAGTGTCTATTCACTAGAATGAATTTCAGTTATATTGAAGCAAGAAGAAATTCATTTTAATATACTTAATATCTTCCTGATGTGCGCTCGTTCCTTTCTCCTGCTTTCTATGATGCCTAGGATCTTAAAAGATGAGCAATAAGACCATAATATTCTCTTATTTAAGAACCATCTCTAGAAACACTCTATATTCACAGTACCATTAACAGAAAAACTATTTATTTAATGCCAAAACAGATCTTCATTAATTGCTTATCTGCGACTAATTTCTGCGTAAACACTTTTTGCACACAGCTGCTATTTCCAACATCCACCACTGAAATGTATTTATATGAGGGTATTAATCGTGATTACATGTAACATACGAACAAATTCCTATCTTAGGCAATTTTCGTGATAAATTCCATTGGAAAACAAGTCGACTTTAACTAAAATTAGACAACCGTAATCTGAGGAATAAATTTATTGAGTTATAAATTCACAAATCTTCTTCCTTTTCTCTCTCCTCAAATAAATGCATAAATAGTCACGATTGTGATAGTACAGACGGGCTGCTGCAACATTTGTCACAACTGCACGGTAAAAATAACCATAAGTCTAGAGAAAATTGTGCTCTAGGATTACGCCTCTAAATGTGGCTTCTCGAAAAATGAAGACCAGGTGTTAATTTTCATCTAGTACAGCCGAAATCCGTCCCGCTTAATGCCACACTATATGGGGAGGATTATATGATTTTATTCCCGCCCACACAATATGATACGTTTTTAAAAGTATTTAAAATCAATAAGGAAGCGTATAAATCAAGAGCCCTTTGACCTCTGACATGTGTATGTGTGTAAAAAAAGCGCCCTAGTGGCAACGTCAGAGATAAAACTTCCCCCATCCAACAAATTTATCCGGACGCGAGAGTAATCTATAAACGCCATCTTGTATTAGTTAAAAATGTCATAGCAGCATCAACTTGACACACCAGTCAGCCTCATGAATATGGATGAATCTTTTCCGTTTTTTATTTAAGTACTTTGCATCAACCACACACACTTAAATCGTGAATCAGTTCGTGTATGGCTGTACAAGGGACAGGGGAGCCAGGTAGAAATGATGGAAAATTATAAAGAACAGAAAAACAGTTTAAATTTGCATATATGCGGATTAGCTAGGGGGGTAGAAGGACGCCCTTGACCTACTCGATCCCACATTAAAAGTATGCAGACAACATGAATCATAGCAGGAATTTGTGCGGGGAAGAGTGGGTAGGATGAGTCGCCGGTCGCCCCTGCAACTCCCGAATCCGTCATGCAGTCCTTCACTGCTGTGTGTATGAATGATGCGAAGACACAGATGCTCTTCAGTCTAACAGCGAAATATATTTGATATATCATTGCAAGAACAAATTTAACAAGATTCCATATTTTGTTATTCAGAATTGTAATATTATGAGGGCGTATTGCAAATGACAGAGTGCTGCTACCACCAGCACCATTTCATTTCATTTCGCTTTGCATATTATAACTTTAAGTTATTATGGAATGGAAATACAATGATTATTAACTCAGGCGCCGTTATTTCGTTACTTGTCCTCATGTTATACGTGATTCACTTAGTCATATTTCATAAATTGTTCTAATCTGTTTATCTCGTGAGTTAAAAATTTTTCAAAAACTCAAGATGGACCGGGAAATTAGCACAAAAAGTGAGAAAGGTAAATGGCAATTGTGCGTGACTGAGAATGTTTTGTATACATATATAGTTCACTGTTGGTGGCCTTCTCTTTTTGCTGCAATTAATTTTTGACTATTTTTAGTGCCTCTCTGTACACCTGCTCCATTTCTGGACTTTAAAGAACTTCTCGTCGGATTAACTCCATATTATTAATAATGATAATATGCACTAGCGCATGTTATAAGTATAACAAAAAGTCAGTTAATATTTATGAGTAAAGTAAATATTTGCATGAATAAGGAGTGCTGTATCCGTTGCATACATACTGAACTGAGACTGACTTATTTATGTTAGTGAGTCTTTTTTTTTTCTTTTTAAGCATAATATGTATAAATTAGGTATGTATATTTTCGAGCACGTTGTGCAATATGTGCACGAAAACTGGGATCCATGTTGTAACTAATATGAAACGAAGGTGTTAGCTAAGGTGGGTGGTTATGGGGTTTTAGACTGAATAGAGCGACTGAAGTTACTCTGAAATTCCATTTTCAGCATTGTAAGTAAGCAATGCATATGCAGGAGACGTGCCGGCACCGCTCAACTGATCTCGTCTCTTCAACCTAAGAAACCGCCCCTTCCTGATTAACTCTAATATTGTAATTAAGAGTCGAACCACTAAACTACGCCATATCTGCTCCAATTTTGCCTTTAAACAGTCAGTACTTTTGTAACAATACGAAACACTCTGATGGCAACGTCCTGTCTCTCTTTTATATACCCAAGTTATTTACTTCGTTCACTTTGTCTTCTTGCTATACGCAAATAACTTCACTTACATTTTACTGACTTTGATTAAATCAACACCGTATTTTCTTTACTAGCACGCCGGTGTCATGATGTTCAAGTCGTTTTAGCATCAGACGCTACATTTGCTCTTGACGGAGCGCCCAATTTTCATATATACATAATTGTCTAAGATAATTTCACGTCTGTATCTGATGGGTTTATTAGGTTCATAATTCGCTTTTTATCTAGCAAAAAGTCACTCATGCGAGACTTGTTGATTTTTTAGCATCTCTCGCCCATATAGTTATCAATAACAGTAAATATATTAAAGCGAGAAGCTTGCAGATGGTTGCAGGACAACACAGGACCGGCTTTGTGGAATTCTTTTGTATCAATGACAGGCAATGTAAAGGGGCTTTCGCAATGACAGTTCAGATTATAGTGCCACAAACACCTGGCCATTTCGACAATTCTCTGTCAATTGGGCGACGTCACAGCAGATACAGAAATAATTTGTCACGGCTGCTTATTGTATGTCAATTGAGTATCGCTGACTGGGTATATGTATATTATGTATGAATGTGTCCTATTTTACACTATTTTACAGTGCCATTGTAATAGGCAGCCGGATTATGAGCCCATGGAATGTTATCTGTGTGTATATTGAAATACCCAACATCTGTAATCTCGCATTTGAAATAATTAAAAACTATGCACGTGAAAAATCCCAATAATATATGCAATAACAGTACCAGTTGTATATTAATTGAAAATTTCAACTATTGACTGTTTATCATCACTGGCTTAATAATATTCTGATTATGCTATGTTAATAAAATATTTGTCATGTGTAATTGATTTCGTACAATCGATATATATATGCATGCTGGTAGAAGGGACATTACAACAAAACACAGTTCGTTTTCTATCGAAACAAAACAAATCAAACTGGGAGTCCATAAATCATTTTCGTTTCTTGTGATGTGATTGAATTTTAAAAATGTCATCTAGTAAACCCATCGAAATGTAATTAATTTTCAGTTGGGACCCGTTTTTCACTCTCTTCCAATACACTCTCTCGCACACTTTGAGAAAAATTCCGTTCAGCAACGCCACTGAATAATCCAAATTGCTTTATAACTAACATTAAATTACGCTTGACATTTGAACTGAATTTAAAAGGACAACACACAGAAGTGAAGGGAGAACTTGTGACGAAGGATCGCATAAAATTTACATAGTTATAGAAGACAAGTGTAAAAACGAGGAGAATGAGTGGAAAGGAGTAGTAGTACTTGGGGCTAGAGCAACAATTTGAGCATTTTAAATAATAGAAGAATAATCCGACTCTGTGACTGCACACACAACAATCATTTAGCCTTAGGTTTAAAAAAGCATCAATAAAGCGCTGTTTATTTGTGTACTTTTTGAAAATAAATGTAGCCATTGTCTGAATAGATTTATACGATAATATTGTTTAGTAAAATATAGTTTAATAAATAACTCTTTTATGACTGATCATGGCAGTATATCTCCTTGGGGCCAATATATACCATTAAATGGAGTCATTGTAGTTGAATTCCTGTGTGCAGCAGAGGCAGTCATAGATCGATGGTGGGCGATGACATTTTGAATAATGTCGAGTTGTTTGTCGACTCAGTACTGTGTATCAGTCAGCGTCGGCAGACCGCATCTTTTTTCCCTCTTTTCCGAATTTTCTTCATTGTCATTTTTCTCTTCGTACTTGTTAAAGCTTCAAAAGTCAGTCGACAGTAATTGTTTGAGACGTTCGCAAATTTATCTACAACAATGTGCCACCCCCAATGTAAGATAAGTGAAAAAAAAGGAAAAATTCCAAATTGATGTGGCTGCCTTGCTACTGGTGTGCTGCTGCTGCTCGACGTCGCTTCTTCGTCGTTTTTTCGCTCCAGATCTCTGCTTCTGTTGCTATATGAACGTCATTGCCATTGGATCCACCGATAACATTTTCTTCCAACAAAAGCATTAAATAAATTATTATTACTTCTTTGTGTTTTCCTTTTGTTCGTTTTATCTGAAATATTTTTAATGGTAATAAATGATGGCTGGATTTTAACTCTACAAAAAATAATATACCGTAATTTTTCGTTTGAGAAAAATATCAAATTAGCTAATTCGATTCTGTTCGACTGAAAGAAAGAGAAAGAATAGACGCTTCTCTATAAGAACTAAGAAGCTTTTCATTCTTTTGTGAACTTGTCGGTCTGGGATTGTGTTTGCTTAATTTTAAAACGTTTTGACACTGGCGTTTTCCTTACAAGCGAGCTTTTATCTGATTTTGAATTATTTAAAAAATGGGCCGCGTGCGTGCACGCATGCAAATTGCCACCGTAAAACTATAAACTATTCATTTTTACGAATTCAACCGTCTGTAGATTGTTATTAACACTTTGGGGAAAACACTTAATTCCTGTTATAAGAGCAATTTAAAAATATATATTCACTAGAAAAAAAGGGCCGGCGTTATTGTTTGCATTTTTATCGGCCAAATCGGAAACGAACCCACCAAAAGACCACCAAAACATGGCCATAATCTGTAATAGTCGACGACTAAATTTAGAATAATTTATAACAGTTGTGAAATTAGCTCCGAGGGTTTAGTTATCTTAAATTGCCTTCTTGAATTATTTGATTGGGGTTATTTGGAATTCGTATGAAAATACCTACAACAGTTTGATTAATTTATGATAAGAGAAAGTCAGTGTTGTAAAGTTTACGTGGCATATACATAGAACAATAACGTTTTATATCTTTTTTGCATTTTGCCCGTAAAAAATCATATAAACGGATTCGAAATGATGTTTGCTAAACATAAAAAATAAAAATAAAAGAATTTGTTAAACGCACATAACTTTTTGTGCTATCTCCTTTGTCCAGGAAATTTTAATGAAAAATTGCGTCAACTTTAGGTGTGCGCAACAACGACTACTACTACTCACGTCATAATGCATTTAACGGAAATATTTTTCATGTAATTTGTGCGGCTTGGAGAGAGAATTTCTCCGTCAAAATGTTGCTCTCGTCTCTCGGCTTTTGGTCGACCCAAATATCCGTCAGTCTGTCTGTTGGATAATGTCTAAAAAGCCCCTATACATACACACATAATACCTAATACAAAATGGGCGAAAGAGAGAAATATTATTGCACCCTTGCGATTATAATTTATCATATTTACTCAGGCGTTCACTTCATTTTTAATTTCTTCTGTCTTTTAAAACCCATTTAAATATAAATCACAACAATTAAATTAATTGCACTCTCGCAACACTTGCTAGTGAATTCACTCGTTCGATGCAAAAAGGAATTGATTTTCTGCAACAATTTCAGGCGGCTTCGTTCATTATTCACGATCTTATTATGTACCTGCTTTGTACCAGGAATCTCGACGTAATGCAACTTTTTATTGTTATCTAACTTTGCGCCGAGATTGTTATAAAATTTTAATTCACTTATACATGATAAGTAAACAACAATGTGTGGTTCAATATAACCCACCTCTTACCTTCCTCCATCCCCCAAAATGCCAGATGGAGGAATCGAAAGCTGCTGTACATATCAAAAATCAAACAGTACTAAGCTTTTCTGTGGTGAAACTTTCAGTTCGAGATTAATAAGATATAAGATTGGATAAACTTTCACATTTCCTACCAAAGGAACTTTATTCCTAGTTTGCTTTCCTTCTTCCTAGTTGGGAACATTTTTACGTGGTACGTTTTTGATTCGTTCTTTTTTTTCGCCAGAAATATAATTTTATAATGTTGATGACTTAATCAACGAAAGGAAATTGTGCAGGCTTTTAGATTTAACCAGAAAGTTTCTTGTGGGCCACTCTGCCACCACATTAAGTAGTTTTTTAAGTTGTGTGCGCTTTTCGGTTGGAAAAGTTTAACGAAATGTTAATGTTGTTATTCATTCACTTATATTCAATTCCACTAAAATTGTGACACACAATAAAGATATAAGTAATAACAAAATAATACAACAGAGTATAATTTAATGTTATGGTTAAAGCTCACGCTAACCCAAAGTATATATAAATAAAAGGCGAAATTATTACACGAGATGTCGGAAAACCATGATAGTATGCAGAAAGTTTTCAACTTTTTACACTTTTTATATACAAAAAGCGCGAGAGGAGTTTTCTATTTTAGTGTGGTGTTTAAAAAAGAGTAAACTAACAATTTATTTTTCATGCCCTTGTTTGCCGAGTGAAATTAAATGACATAATATTTTTTATTATTGAAATACTCCATACATGTACGTACAAAATTCATTTACACATAAAACATGCACATATTCGAGTAAATTATTTAGGTGAAAATGGCAGTGTCCCTTTGTGTTGTCCTGGAAAATTGCATAATGGTGACGCATTTCTACAACAGTTTTTTTATTCCCATATTAATATTCCACCACATTTACAGCGCGCGTTCTGGTAGCTCTTTTCTATTGCGTAATATTTCATTTCAACAGAAAAGGCTTATTATTGGTATCACGACTTGAACTTGTCAAGTAATACAAATAGCGCCAATTTTAACAGCGGAAGTGAAATATTTCAAACGAAATTAGATAAAGTGAATTCCAAAAGGGGTTAACACCACTCCTCCACCCCCGTGTCGTCTTCGACTTCGTGCTTTTGACGTGTACGCGTCTGCTGTGCTGACAACGTGGCCTATATCTTCTTCCCCATCTCATATACATGGCTCGAAACTGTTATCAAATTCGAGTGATACTTGTTCGACGCTAGAATATTTGTTTATATGAAAATTCCAGCCAAATTGCATTCGATGCGAAATGCACGTGTTACCTCCTACTCGTACAATTAAAAACTCATCTATATTGAATGTGGCAAAAGTATACGCTTCAACCAATGAAATTATAGAAACATTTGTGTTCTTTGATTTCTATCCAGTACGTGACTTGTTGTTGATTTCACTTAATTACTTATCATAGATTTTTCAGACTCTCTTGTACCAGTTTAAAAATCAATACAATCACTTTACAAAATGATTGTAGCACAAGCTGAGAACATCACCATCATCCGAGAGGTGTAGATAATTTGTTATAAATTTGACATTAAGGTGTCATGTTCTCGGTTTTATTACCTTTTATACCAGAAACGAGAATAATGATACAAATTTTATTACATCGTCATTGTTTCTTTTTTATTCGTTCTTTATCTATATTTGTATCGAATCGTACTCACTGATTCGTGTATCGGTATTACATTGTTATGTTCCTGATTTATTGTAAACACATTATTCACCTTCCGTATAATTGTGTCAACAATTTTATTGCACCCTAATTACAAGAAACACAATAGTACTAATAGATATGTAATTTCGTTCCATACAATTGGTACAGATCGATAGACATTCAGACTCTTGTGTGCCACCATTTACAATGATTTATTAATGTTGTGTGTAGTTTTCCACACTGGCTTCTAATTAATTAAATTTTTGTCATTAGCAGACATTGTACGCTCTATAGAAAATCGTAAAAGAGTCGAAATTGTTTTTGTGTTTAATGTGGACTTTTTCACCCCATTTTCGTTCAGAAAAACTTACACGCATCTTGATTATGCACGAAATTACCTTTGGCCCAAATATAAGCCGTTTTTCCTTCGTAAATTGTTTATCTCCATACGTGTATCTTAAATATAAAATTCATAAATATTTAATACAATATGAAATGAAGATATATGTGTGTCCTACCATGAATTAATAATTTATAAGATTCCTCAGTTGGACACATTAGACTGTATATTTTACAGGGATAGGACGTCCGTCTGTCTATATAACATACACATACTGTTATTTTAATGTGAATGAGTAGTATCCATATCTATGTACATATATGTATATGTTAGTGTGCGAGAGGGCTTCACTCCAGAGGTCTATGTGCGCATAAATAATAAAGGTACAATGTGGACAGTAACACCTGTCAGGCAGTTACACAATACAAAAACCTAAACGTATCTTATTATATGAATAAAATATTGTGAACGGCGGTCATTAGCCGCTATTCGGGAATTTTAACTTAAGAGCATAGCAAGACATATACTTTGTTTGACTAACAGGGCAAAAGAAAGGTTTGCAGTTTGAAAGAGGGTGGCGACTGTGATCAGGATAATTTCATCCAAATAATTAACGAGTGCCCAGACGGAGGGAGAAGAATTAAAATCGATTGAAAAAAGAACTCAAACTGACTGTTATGACAGGTCATAACTTAATTTTTTCATGGAACAACGAATCGAAACAAAATATAACGACCATTTGTAGACTATTCAAGGGCTTTTTTACATACTGCCAGTCACCATCACGAACAGCTGCTTGCCTTACCTGCTTTATGCATTTTTAATTGTTACAAAACCGTTTCTAATCAAGTCTCGAGTGGGAAATACATAAAATGCCATACCAATCGAATGTGTGGCTATTGAAAAGTTATTAAAAGCTCTCATGAAAAATGTTTATTTGATTAGGAAATCAGTGGCAATAATTTCATTGATGAAATTCCAATCATTTTCCCATAATAAATTTTGAAATTAGAAATCTTATTTAAAACATCCTCAATTGAATTTGGAGGCTGCTCACACAGAATTCCTCCAATCAATTAACTTAAAAGTGCACACAAAGTGGTTTATAACAAGTATTTACTTATGTTCTCAATTCAGAATTTAAGCAACCGCCGCGCCCCCCCATTTACTACCGCCACCGACAACACAGAAAAATTCCTTAGTACACCTAATAAAATTCGTTTCTCAATTGAATTTAAAATCTAATTTCCACTCTGTAGGTGTTCCCATGCCTTATTCAGCTAGTTTCCCTCTAATAAATGTTCCACCACGTTCGCCTCTTTATCCTCTGTGTGTGTATCGATCCTTTCTCTGCCACGTATGTATACATATATAAGATCGGGTACACACGCGATGTGATGCTGTGAAGAAAAGTGGAGACAGAATCGGCCCCTAAGATATGGGATAGGTATGTGGTGGCGGTGTAAAGTTGTCTCATTTCGGTTCCAGCCACCAGTTCACACAGGCTTTGTGCTGTCCTTTTTTCTATTCTTCTTACTTTAAATAACTTCAAATAAATGTCACTTACGTGTAAAATGGCGGTGACATAATGAAAATAAAAACTCTTATAAAAATGCAGCGGACTGCACTCTCTCGAGACTAAATTGATTTTATACTGGAATATGCTCCCATGTTGGGAGCTGCAGCCAGTAGGTCCACGCTGTCCGCGTGTGATAGTCTTTTTGTCTCTCACCGAAACACGCCATCATTTATCCCCCTAATTATTATGAAAACGTTTTTATTGTAACACACACATAAAAGCAATTCTAATTTCATTAATTTTCCTATTTCAATTTAATCTTTGGAAAAGCTCTGACAGATGAGCTTTTTCTGGTGACTCATGCATATAACAAGTATATGATGGTTAGGAAAATAACTGATTAAGAAAGTTGAATTGTACGAGACATTTGTATCATTTATTTTATGTGCCCGCTTTTTTGTGTTCTCAAAGCAACCAGACAGACTATCGATTAATTAATGCAAGTTTCGACTGATGAATTTTCACCCAAAAGAAGATTACAAACGAAATTGACAAGTTATATAGAATACTTTCGATAAAAAAAGTTGAGCGAGACTTTTTTGCGCAAATGAGAAACTTTAATTTCAATTTCTAATGGAAAATCCATCCTGTATGTGAGAGACGATGGCAGCAAGGCAAAATGGGGTTAGTGGAGTGGGCTCCTTGTGTGTTTATATCAAACATTATAAGCATAAAAACGATTAGAATTTAATAAAAACAGTAAAACAGTCCTTATTGAAAATTAATCCAAATTTATTACACGTAAAATTTTAAAAGGTTTCGAATCCCACTTAATTCCAAAAAGTTAGAAAACGCCTGAGATCATGCTTTAGTCACGTACAACAATACGGGGAGGTCGGTTATCTCGTTCCATCTCACTCCTCTTCAATAACCGTTTTCAGTCCTGTAACTTTCTTTCAGCTAATAAAATAAATTTCAGGATTTCAACCGTTTGTAGTGGCCACTTCACATTAAATTTAGTTTCAATTTTTCGTGTAGAGATTTAGGAGTTGTGTGTAGGCAGGAGGAAGGCACTGGCACTTTGGATGTTTAAATAAACTGTCAGATCGAGTGGCTGCTGGGTATTATAGAGTGGAAGTAGATATAGGAAAAAATGACTCAAATATAAATTTATCACGGACTTTCGGATGCAATATAATGGCTATATGTAAACGTTAGTTTGCACTGTTTGTAAGTTATTAATGGTATGGTCTCTTTGTCCGTTGAATAACAACACAAACATGATTAATGAACATATTTTAAAGTCATAACACATTTTATTTCCCTTTTAACTCTGCGTGTGCATATAAAGTAAATATGGAGTAGTAAAGTGTGTTCTTCGTTTATAGCTTGGAACGTAAGTAGGTCGTATTGTGTGCTAGATATGCACATCATTTCCATTTCCAAGTGTTAGGGTGCAATACTTTAGATATTACTTTATACTTTAAGTTTACTGGTATAGGTGTGTGTATACACATATGTACTTGTGTTCGCCTTCTTGCCATTTGTTTTACACTTTAACCATTTTATAAATCCTCCTATTCGTTACAATAACAGTGTATTGTGCTGGGATTGATTTTGTACACTCCGTTTTATGTTGCATTCACTTATACGCAGTCTATACCTTACGTCATTCTCGCAAATCTGGAACATAATCTACATAATGTTTTTAAAGGCATATTATATACGCATGTATATAGAGAGTTTACGTCGTTTCCAAATGCAAATTTCCATTTTATAGTTTGTGTCGCATTTAAAAGAGAAAGAACCCCTCCTTATTTACTGCCATCGTGTTTCCCATCCGCACAGAAAAAAATAAGTTTTATATACTTCGAAAACATTAAATTCCGTCATATTTTAAAAACACATAAAATTATTTTTATTTCGACCATTTTATATTTGTCACATTCGTAAAGTTTCCGCACTTGATGGGATACGAGGGAAAGCAGAAAACACACCATCACCCGAGATGATGACATTTTTCAAATTGTGCTCTTCAAAACGGGAAGCCGCTGTGCTCTTATTAACTTATGTACGTAGAAATTTGTCAGCTTAATTCCGCAAGTTAGCCGTAATTTTATTCTTGTCAGAACATAACAGCAATCGTCTGAAAGTATAATTAAAGTGATGCCATTCTGACTTGACTTGCACTCTTAAAATGTGATGCTGAAATGTAATAATGCACTCATACGCTTGACGTCATATTCATATTATTTTCACGAAAATTCAACTGAAATTGCATTTTGTGCACTGTGCTCTGTGTATACGTGAGGCATACTCGTATTATATGCTGGGATAGATGAGGACGGGGTTGGTGCGTTACATAAAATTTACATTAAGTTTTATACCAAATGTGCAACATTATGCTACTCCAAGTTGGAATTTTTCTTTAATGAAGTATAATTGAGATTCATTGTCTCCGAGTACAATTAAAGCGTGTGTATGGAAATTATGCAACAAGATTTTTTACTCAAAGCAAACAGCATTGCTCCATTTCAGCTCGTTGCAAAGCTGCCATAGATGGAAGTGCATGAAGAAGCAATTTTGCTAGATCAAGTGTGAATTTGGTTCTGCATTAGGTATTTATGTAAATAAAGGCAACGAGTAAGGGAAAGACAATGCATTCATATTAAAAAAGCCAACAGCGAAATGGGAGAAAACAGTGAAATCGTGCCTGGTTACACCGCACTTGCATATTCCAGTTATACGATGGCATTTCATCAGTTTCGGTTGTCATTTTGTATGCACAAGCCCCAGCCTCGCTTCTGGTGTGTTTTCATTTAATTTTATTTGGCTTAAATATTTAAGCAGTCTTTTGAAATTAATGAGAAAATTAATTTACTTCTTGTTTTTAATATAGAAGACAGTATAAGGCTGTGTATTCGCCAGTATGTACATGTAAATGTTCACTTGGAGCTGTTTTTTTTATAACTCTTGACGTTCCATCAATTGAGCCAAAAACACAGGAACGTGCCCCGCAATTCAAAATATCTTGTTTATTATTATATATATTCTGCTTTTGTGTATAATGTTAAGAGAGAGAGTTCTTTATTTTTCTACTCATTGTTTGTTCTTGTAATGTTATTTGGAGAATGAGGCAAAAAATTGCAGAGCAACGCAAATAGACACTGGAATCGGGAGATGAGACACATAATACAGAAAACGGGGAACACGGGGGGAGAATGGGGAGCTTTATTAATATTTACTCAAGGAAACAATTATACGCACTTGTTTTTTTTCAATCGAATTAATTCACTCAATTCACTGATTCTGTGCGTTTAATTATTCACATTGAGGCAAACAACAAAAAACGCAATAAAAGAAATACACAGACATTACAAACATGCAATATAAATTAGTATAAATTTTGAATATGGCAGGGTGAGTTTTCAGAAGATAGTTTACATTAGAGCAAAGCTATGAAATTTTAATAATGGTGCTCTCACGGTTTACCCACATCTAGAGTTTTGGTGCGGGGTTAGATGCGAATGACAAATCTCAAGAGACTTCATATAAAGTGCTATATCCTTTTGCCATATTCCAAAACATATGTGTATTGGTCTAGGCTTGCAATATGAAAATTATTACTACTGATATGTCATATATCATTGTGAATATGTATTTTACTTCGTTTTTCTGTCATCTTTCATGTTTAATGTATTATATGGAAAAGGGGAACGAAAGAGAGACATATTTGACATAATACTCGAAACATGGTCACGTTCTCCCATTTTTTAAATTAAAAAAATGTTAAGACTTTGTATATGGAGAAGTGAAATACGCTTAAATTGTATAACGGAGGGCTTTTCCTCTGATTCCACTTTTTCGGAGTATAATAAGCTGCTCTATTAAAGAGCCGGTGTTAAGTAATAATAATCTGAAAATCTGTTAATTTTCGGCTTGACTAATTTTCGCGTAGTTTCGTGGAAGCGTGAAAAGATGCCAAATGAAGCTCGACACTCTTAAACTGCAGTTAAGAAAAGTGAAATTAATTGAAATCATTGTCGTTTCGACGCTAGTGTTGAGCGAAAATAAAAATAAAGCAAAAGGACGATTTAAAAATGACTGGAATTAAAAGAAGCATTAAGTTAAATGACAGAGGAATTTAAAAAAAGGGGTAATTATCTTCGATGCACCAATTTAAAAAGTTTTCTTTGATAACTGCTAAGTTATAATTATTCAATTAAATACGGAAAAGTTGATATCTGTTGGAAAAGTTTTTGTTGGACTTTTTAAATTTCTAATATTATGTAACTGCTTCAAATGCTGTGCGATCCTCTAATAAAATTGCTCCATATTCGGCCTTAATCGATACCGAAATTACTATCACACCAACAACAACCGATAACGGATTCAATTCAATAGAATCGACTTTAAGGAAGCAACGAAAAAAAATTGTATTATAATAAACTGTTAGAAAATTGAGGTGAGTGAAAATTTTTATTATTCCCGTATTGAACAGCTTAAATAGAGAGAAAACGAACCCCAGCAGTCGCTTGAAATAAATTTATAAAATAAAATATATACGTGTCTGATCTATGAAAAAAGATCAGTCAAATTGTTCTCCCTTAGGGAACGAACTTCAGAAATTTAATATACGGCCAAGTGCTGGGAATTTATAAAAAGTTGGCAAACTATGGAAGAAGAAGTAAAACTCTCTATTCTGTTATTGGGAACAGTTCACCTTTCCCCATCTTTCTTCCTCCATTCTACTTGCCATCATCATCAACGAAAAGAAAATTATCCAGCCATCCAGATCATCCCCCAAATATTACCGAGAAATTATAAGTTAATCTAGACGGTTCTTTTGTTAACTTCGGTTGCACATGTACACCAATCAATCAATTTGAACGTCGAATTTTTCTCCCTTCATACACCATTATGAAACTTACAAATGCAAACGATCGATTCCAGAATATTTTAATTAAAAATTATGTTTACAAATGATGGCCGCAGGACGGCTCCAATTATTTAACGTTTATTCATATTTAATATAACATACATTAAGAAATTTATGGCATAGTTTGTTGTTACTGTACAACTAGTTCTTAATTATGCACAAGGATAGCAATTATATTTATAGGATATACACATGTACGGCGGTGCCTCCGCATCACTGAAATAACGTATTATCCAATTAAAATCAAATTACAACGCTGTATATAACCAAATATTTTTTAATGGTAATTGCAATTTTCTATAATGGCCGTTAGAGTCATAATCAAACAAATCCAATAATCGGTCGGGGTTTGTGATGGGGTCAAAAACGGCGAAATTTATTAACGCATTCCGCCAAATTTCATTAACTATTTAATAATTTTGGAATAGACTGCTCGCTTTGTTTGCACTTTTCCATATTAATAAACAATACTATGTAATTTAAAGGGTATATATGTATATACATTTATTAATTTAGTATACTTAAATATCTGATACGTTATACCTAATGCGTATCGGTACAGTATTTGATACACGGCAGTGTGGTTATCAACACCCGGTTAAAAAAAAATGTGACACAATATATGAAATATTTCTGATAAAATACTCGTTCATTGTTTTATATGGTCCAGTGTGGAGATATGACTTGATTAATAGTATCACTCACCAGGGCACATTTTCCACTTTTCCATATTTGCTTTATTTGTATTACGAGTATACATACATGTACCTTTGTTGGAGTCGGATATTTTAATTAATTTGTACATAGTGGAAATTTCAAAGTTAATTTTCCAAACGAACCCAAGTGAAAATTGTAACAAACACTCTCTTATTGTAATAGAGTTATTAAATAATACTTGTTTGATGAAGAATATGTTTTTTGGCTTAGAATTTCGTTTGTTCTGCTTTGAATTTCAAGCAAATATAAAAGGGGGAAACTGTGTTTTATTATATGAAATTTTACTGTTTAGTTTTACTGTTTGGGGTCAAAGCATAATCAAGTTATTTTTTAATTATTTATTCATTTCGAGCCGGGAACATTTACTTAAACATATTAACATTGAATAATTAATAAGTAAAATGAGAATATTCATTTTTGTTGACAAACTTTTTTCATAAATTTACGTAGGTAATAATAATCAATATCCCACCGGGTCGCGTCATTTCTCTGGTCTATAGAGACAAAAAATTTCAAATTTTATTATAGTAAATTATAAATTATGCACTCGTATTTAATTCTAAATGGGAATTTCACCGTGTTCGAACATTTTTCCCTTGTTTCTTACAGAAAGAATCCTAATAATGGAAGGGAAATATTTTTGGGGTATGAAAGCATCAAATTTAAGCAACTTATTACCTAGCTGTACCGCTACAAGACAAAAATGCTCATCATATCATCAAAATATTAAACAGAAGGTCCATAAAAAATTCAAAGCATAATTAATTTCTTGTTTGTCAGTATATAATACGGTCCTTTCATATTTTATTTCAATTTCCACTCTTATTTTCCCTGACGCATACAAGAACTCACATCTTATAATGTGAAATAGATTATTTTTTTATTAAATTTATTACCATGAAAATGAAATTCATTCTAATACGGAATGTTTATCTCTTGAGAGAAAGTAATCATCTACTTAAATATTTCGCGCATATTTCTTAATGATAACGTAATAGGAGGAAATTATTTAATGATGAAACGAAAATAAACTTGGGAATATTTAATTTCACAATGGAGAGGTGTTTTTTCGTATACCGGTTCTGACAAGGAATAAAATCTCTCCGTCGTGGATGTACAAGTACAACCTATTAAAACATTCAAACGGTCTGAATCTGTTGGAGTTGGTGGAGAGCGGCTTGATTTTCCCTTATTTTTCTCCATATACATCGGCTTATGAATTCATTATTAAAGGGCACTCCCGAAAATTCATAATTAAATGCACGATCTGCTCGAATTCAACCAAAACAGAAAACACCATATAAGAAAAAGCGTAAGTAAACTGTAATAGTCTCCAGTTTATTGCCGCACAAAGTGGAGCAGATTCGGATTATTGAACGTGTTTCCTGCAACAGTTTTTCCTGTTATTTACGGAAGTGTTCTTAAAATAAGGACACGTGCATAAAATTGTTCATTGTATATGTATACTGGCGATGATTCAACACAAATTACAATTGCCAATCAATTTTACCGAGCAACAACAGTGTGTAAATTTGATATAGTTTGTAAAAGAGTTTGGCAAGTTGCGCATTTTGTTATACGCGAGAAACGTGTTTATGTCAGGAAATCGTGATAAATTCGAGAGTGAAGTTTAAAAACGCGCACTTTTCATAAACTTTAGGCAATACCCAACAATACTTCTGAAATAACGGGAAGGTGTAGCTGGATTCGTTCATGGAAACAGGCTACCACTCACCCGAAGAGCGATCCATCAATTTAGCTGAAATAAAGGATTATTGGCCCTTTGAACTGTAAAGCTAAATTAGAGTGGTTTGTTTGTGTGTTTAAGCGATTTTTGCGAACCAACACTTTCCGCACACACATGTACATACAATAAATACACACGTTTGATTGATTTATTAGTTATTCGTGGGGGTTTACCGACTGCTTCCGCCACTTGCTTCCCAAATAACGAAAAATACCTCACTTTTGGCACAAATTCAAACCTTTATTACGAAACATGGGATAAATGTTCGCAACCTTTGCGCATTTAAATGATAAGCCGTCTATTGTGCTCCCAATCTGTAAAGTAAACGTACTTATCGAGACGATTTACTCGCAATTGACGGAAAACGGGCGGCAGGACGTCACAACTATCGCCCCAAAGACACTGAAATACCAGAGGAAGTGCCTGATAGATTAGAACACACCGAAATTCTACTTTCTAACTGTATTCACTCACTTTACTACTTATACTTCGACCGAGTTGAAGATGTTTGCAGAACAAATTGGTTAAATCGAGCGGGTTTGTAATCCGAATGCAAAGTAAAGGATTAGAAGATCCTTTTATTGACATTCTTAGGGTGCTGTCGCTGTTCTCCCGCTTCCACTATACCTGAAGGGGAACGCTTTGTCTTTCACTCAACAATTATTATTGCATTTTATA
The DNA here is from genome assembly GCA_963930825.1 of Silvanus unidentatus. NCBI lineage: Eukaryota > Metazoa > Arthropoda > Insecta > Coleoptera > Silvanidae > Silvanus > Silvanus unidentatus. The sequence goes on from OZ005760.1 coordinate 22,011,393, forward strand.
CCTTAAATCGGGTACATTCTTATTTCAGGAGGGCTAAACCACTGAAGGACGACGCATTTCCTCCCTAGTGCACGGTTTATTGATTTCTGATTTGTTTGTGTGGCATTTTAATATTTTATTAGCTTTAGGGTTTTATTTGTATTTTGTTCTGCATAGAGATACATTCACACATACGAACACATACCATTAGAGTTAAAAATTCCATAGACAGACTGCACTATGAGAATATGTAAAAAATTACTTTAGAAATTAAAACGAGCGAACTGACTGCGGGCAAATAATGAAAATAGATTGAACTCGCACTCGGATTGCACGCCAATGCAATTCGTAAATTATTTTTCATTAAACTTTGATTTGATGTAAATAATCCACTTCCTAATGTTCAGATATAATATATGCTTTTTATGTTCCACACTGCACATGACTATTTCATTCTAAGTTATTGTGTTTTTATTTGTATCATCAGATATGCGCTTGGATTATTTTTATGTGTTGAATAATGAAGCGAATGATGAAATGTGCGCTCCGACTGTCTTTATTGAGGGCAGAAAATCATATATTGATCTTAAATTTTTCCATTAGATATGCACGCTCTCTCCGTATAATTATGAATAATTCAAAATTCAATTTGTTGACTGATTGATTATAAAGTACACAAAAGAGAATACTATTTCCCCACAGTTGGAGAGATGCATTTTCCGCTCATTTTCCTCTCTAAATATTCAAAGTACACTAATGATTTTATTTGCCAGAGATGCTGGGGTAAACAGGGAATTTTTCAAATTTTAATTAGCATTTCAGAAGCATAAGAAAGTTTCTTGCAGCTACAAATGGAAAACGGATGTTTTATATTAAAAAATATTTTAACCCCGACACATGTCTAACAATAATCGTAATATTGCGTGAAATAACACGAAATTAAAAAAGGTACAATAGCGCTTTAATACTATTGTAACTACTAATGGTTGTCGATTATATACAACAGAAGGCTCAAATTGCATTAATTGATTAAGTTGTGTAAATAGTTACTCCAAATTTTATTCATCCGTAAACTAATGTATATCAATTTGTTTGTTTCAGGTGAGTTCATGTATGAATTATTTGGAACATTTCACCACATCCACAATGAGTGAGTGGGTAGGTATAGCATAAACCCGCAACAATGCAAAGACAGGGAGACCCCCTTTCACTATTATATAATATTGTGCCCCTTATTTACCTCGTGAACTCGTCACTGGAAAACTCTGTCTTTAGTTTTCGTCGAGCTCTACAAACTCCCCGAAATGGATCTATTTCCCCCTAAACACAAGTAAGTCGCTGCTTTTATAACTAGGATTATCTCTTAGTTTATTAAAGCTTACCAAGTTCTGATAAAGTATTGTCTTGGAAGACACAGCGATGAAATACGATATATAATTCACAAACTGCTTTAAATATTGTTATTAAAAGTTTTCCAACTAATTCAAATATTATATGTTTGTACAAAGGAATTTCTTTTCCACTTGATTATAATAAACTTTATTGGCGTCGTGTTCCGCATTGATTTTTCCATGTGAATATAATGTGGCCTTGCACCAATGTTTCGTGTCGTGTGCGTATGAAGAGGAGAACAAGGCACATAAAAGGGGCTCCAGCTCCATCAAAAGAAATTGGTAATTTATTGTCCGAAAACGTATTCCAATTGCATGTTGACGCGAGGGGCAATTGCCCCTTAACTAAATTTTAAATAAATAAAGTATCACTATAATTGCTTTTGAGCTATTGGTTGTTAATTAACGAGATTGTATGGTGATTGACATTTTGTTTTCCATCATGCTGGCAAAATACATATTCTATGTACATAATTCTCTATGTTGGCTAGAAGTTAGGATGTTTGCCACATGGCCACATCATTTTTATTAATTAATTTGTCCTCAAACAAAGTTAATTGCTACTGGTAGGTAGGTAAAAGGTTGGGCTCCTCTAACTATAATTTATTGCCTACCTGTACATTAGCCTGTGCACATTTACATTCGGAACCAAATATTGCCCCCTCATTTATATTAGAGTATAAATATGTTGAGAAAATAATAATAGAACGGTATATATAACATTCCGGCAATAAAAGTTTGATTTAGTTCGTAGATTTGAAAAAATTTATTTATTTCTTCAAGATATTTTATAACAGCAAAATATGTCGTCTTCGGGATACTGGGATATTGATTTCCTATCAAATTAAACTAGCTATAATTTATCTAGAGAAGAGCGCAGCAATAGAAACATGGAAATATTCTTAACCATAAATCATTTATTTGATTGTCTACTTTTATAGGTAGAAAAATTTAATTCGAGACATTCTATTTGTCTGAAGCACGTTTTGTTATTCAATTTAAACGTAACAAAATTCTTTTACATTGCTTAACGACAAATTCTTCCCGCCTCAATAAAAAATGTGTGATATTTTTATTGGAAAAGTCCATCCACATCCGCACAATTGTCCATAAATAATGGGGAACAGTGTAATAAATTACAAATATGCTGGATTTGTTTGTTTCTCTTTGTCAATGTATATTTGGGGAATATAAAATTCGATTTGTATCATTTTACTAATAAGCATTCTCATTATAAAATCCCCCAATGATTGACATTGTGATAGGACCGAACACAAAGGAATCCTTGAATGCACATACATTTCGCTATTTACAAAACAAAATCATCGCGTTTTCTACTGGAATGCAATCCGCAGTCGGCAAATTTATTATAATAATTATTAGCTGTTAATCAAGGGATCACATTACGGAAAAAGAGATAAGTGGATCGTGTTCGATGGGACACACACAGAAACGTGGATGAGTGAGCTAAATGTGAAATTGGAGCGGATTGTTGAATGGTTTTGTTCGAGTGTATGTGCCATATTGTACATAATATAGGTGGGTTATGTGTGGAGGCCACACGTTTCGGTGGTGCAGTATAGCTGGGGGTATCATCTATCCAGACAAAGTGGAGGTAATATGATTGCTTGTTCAATTGCACATAGTTCAATTGTCATACCACCCGTTGTGTATGTTTTGTAGTCAAGTTTCACATGTATAGGAGAGAAGAACAGAACAATGCTGCCGGCTTTCCCAACATTTGGATCTAAGCCAAATATCAGTTCTACAGGCACTCATGTACTACGAATTTCTCTGGCCTACTATTACAACGTGGGTTGCGAATGCAGGGCCGGATCGACGAGTGTCAGGATGGGAGATTGATCCAGTACGGCACTGAAAGCGTGTTCCTGTAGTTTCCACTTAGAGTCGAATATTGGATATACATACGTTTGATTGGATTGCATTGTTCGCAATAATGCCGAGACCATTATTTTTAAATCTTAATTAACACTAAAATCGATCCGACATGCGGATCCGCTATTCCCGGTCAGATGTGGTGTAAGTTTTTAGTCCGCAATAATTTCGTGCTGAATTGCATACCATTAAAATATAACGGTTCAACTAATACAACATAAACTATTTAATTCCGTTTTTAATTGCGTCACAATGGACTCTCATTAAAAGAAGCTATCCACCAATATGTTTATAGTTAAAGTTTTCAAGTTCTTTATTTTTCTAAGTCAACGCAAATGGAAGTTGCATTATTTATTTAGAAAGGTGGTCGATGGTCTGAAAGAGGGGTTAATGCGTAAATAAAATGAAATGTAATAATAAAAGAAAATTAAAAATTTTCCATTTCATTGCATTCCACCATTTTAATGTTATTTACTTAACAAAAAGGTCAACTATATTGTATACACGAGTTTTATCATTGTCTTAAATCAGAAATATAGGAAATGTTGTAAGGATAATGAAGAAATTGATAAAAACGCACGAATTTATAGTTTATGGAAAGCATAGCAAGAATAAGAAATTAATTAAGTGCGCTTTTACAACTCGCTTTTGAAAATTTAGATATAATCTTGGCGTTTTACATTTTTTATGGAACACTTCTTGAAATGGAACGAAAAACTCACTTTATCGCCGCAGCACTGTGTTGAGAACAGTGCTTGGTTACATTCCGTTAATGTGAAAACAAAACCACTCAAACTTAATCCAATTATGCTGGAACTGTGCGGAAGAAAAAAATTCTACATTGTTGTAACTATAAGGAAGGAATTTTTATGATTCCTACGATTACTGTTGTGTGTTTTGCACAAAGAAAAGCTCTTGCAATATTGGAGTTTTGCCATTCCATATATTAGGAAATAGATTTCGGGTGTGCGTCTCCCATTTAATTAATAAAGGGGTTTATGTGTTAAATCAGTTCGGAAAAATTGAACACGGCAATCGATTAAGGGTTTCCCCATCAAACATACAACACCTCCGGCCGAATATAGTTAATAACATTGTTCGCAATTCAGGTTATAGTTTACCCAACAATTTCAAAATTTAAACTGTCTAGAAACATTCTCTTCATTATTATATAGTTCACCAATATAATGAGCATGTTAAACATAGTTGTATAAGAAATTCATTGTTATCACTGTTCTTATTGTAACGAGAACAACTAACCATTCCATACTAATATTAAATGTATAGTTGCGAGAAGTTCTCAAAGTAGATTGAGAAAACGACAATAAAGCATCTGTGCATGGATTTATTGAAAAAATAAAATATCTAAATAATATATATATAAATATATAATATATATTTTACTGAAAATTAAGTTTTAATTAAACTTTTCGCTACTGTTCTCACTTTCCATGAATTTGAATTTTAAAGTAAATAATAATTAAATTCTGCCCCATTTTTTTCGCTTTATTTCTTTAAAAGCTGCTGAAAAAAACGAATACACCGCTTAACCATTTGTTACGCGAACACTAATTTACGAGGAAAAAAACAAATTAAAGAAGTAGTGGGTTTACCAAATTAATTAATTCACTCGTGAAATTTGCAATTTTCACTTTATTATTTCAATCCAGACATTGCATTCACATGCTTTCCGATCATCTGCAACTTATTGGAGAAAATTCTCGTAAAATCACTGAACTAGAATTCGATTTTTTTTTAATAAAACTCAATTTTGCTATTAAGCATTATTCAGTGTGCCAGAAAGCCGGTTGATATTGTGCTTTTTATGACATTTTAGACAATTTGTTTCTTAAATGAACGTGATAATGATCAAAATCTCTGTTGCACTTTTAGGTTTTCATTATGTTGTAGAAAATTACCCAAAATTTATTCCCATCATATTAAACGCGAATAAATGAACCAAAAAAAAACTATATACATACATCGGGTCATAAAATATGTGCACGAAAGGAATAAAGTGCGTTTAATTAAATTCGCAAATGTGCAGCCATGAGTTAAGTTGAAAAACGATGAATGATGTGGTAGCAATAATGATTAATATGTAATTTATACTATAGATACAACATAAAATACAGTTCGATGATGAATATTTAAAGTTAACTAATCAAACCAAACACCGGAACATCAAATGTAAATAATTTATTGATATATTAATTATATAAAATTGCATCCGGGGGCTATAAGTTTACAATAATATTATTAACCGCAAAATGGAAAATGTATCAACGTATATGAACATAATACACAGGGGAGAGTAAGATAGTTTTAATTAGCTGGACAGTTGAAATAATGGTGCGGACATACACAAAACGAACTGAAATGGGCAATAAACCTATTCTAGAAACCAGAACGGAACTATCTGTAATACCGGAATAGCCCTACGGCATATAATGGACATTGCATTACCGCTTTGACCGCTTCGGGCCGTACAGCCGCAAATGTGTACAGAGATATGCGGGGGTAGCACAGGCAGCAGTGTGGGGGCGGCGGTTCCACTATACGTGAAACGGATGAGTGAGTGATTTTCTCCACTATACTGGTTGTACACATTTATTATATATTATTCACTTCGAATATATAAACAAATCTCTGTGTTAAAATACCGAAATTCGAAATTGCTGGGATGCATTTCATTTTAGTTAGTCATCATCAAGCTGACCATTGTTGGCCCGGATCAGTCCAGCAACCGCATTTGCACACACATATAATACATTGAATGCTGACTGCAAGAAATATGATGTGCAGAACAAACAGCAATTAGCCCTTTGATACGAACAATAATTTGCCGGACTACAAGTAGAGATTCTAATTACGATAAAAAGCCTCAACAATCAAAAATCCGTTCAAACTGTCGTCTTACTCATCAGTATGGAATGGAAATAGTGTCTCTCCCTAATGTTTGTGTGGGAGTGTGCTGGAGGACAGTGCAGTGTGGCTTTTGTGCCCCCAGGAGGACGGGGACGCATGTTGTCATCCCTTTTTAATCCCATATCGTTGGATATGTGTGTGTGTGTGTCAAAGCCCTTGTGTGCTCCGTCACTATCCCTTTACAGTTTATGAGCCACGCACTGTACTCTTGGATAACTAACACACAATACATATATATATATATATGACCACATCCAGTTGTAATTACTTCTGTTTTAGAGTGAGAGAAAGGGAGGCTGCAAGCTGTGTTAGTGTATTATCCTTTGCGTAGCAGTAAACAGGAACAATCTGGGAAAGGGATGAAATTTATTATCTTCAAACAGAATATGTAATTGAATATAATGATTTATTTGTTTTTGTTTACCTATTACATGTGAGCTTCGTGTACGTAATTTCACTGTGCTGTGTCTTACAATAGTGCGGTACCTGGGCCGAGCGCTTTAACTCTAATCTTTATTGTTTGCCTTATTAAGAGCCTGGTTCCCGGTTTGCGTAGGTAATTTATAAAGGAGGAGGTCATGCAAGAATCATTTCAATTTCATTTGGCCACTTTTTAACTAAAAAGTCGGTTATACAGCAGTCCCCTAATTGCGAATATAATAATCCTAAATATACTTCTAATACCGTATAGCCGAATAAATAAATAGAAACAGTTGTTTCTAATACCCATTCTAATGCCATTTCGTATACGCAAAAGCCTTATAGATTTCGTTATTGTAATGGCGATACGTGTTTAAAGCGTTTATCCGATTTCCAATATAGCCGTAGTTGGTTGGGAATGTTTTGGACTAGCTCCAGACATCGGGATATAATGAGGAACCGAGTCCATATTATTTGTACAAATTCTACACACAAGTGCAGGTTGTTTTATTTCGGGGCATTTCTCTCGACGGAAACCATTAATAGGGGCACGCTTTGTTACTTAATAGAATATCGTTGTATTACTCCCAATTATAGAGTTTCAAAAACATTCATATCAAACAGAAAATAAAACCGGAGTGGTGTAGAAGTGAATGGGAGTGTATAGGCATGTATGTATATACCAATGCATTATTTAATGCCCGAATATATGAAAATAAAACAAATCCATTAAATAAAATGCGAAATTTAATACCCAGTTTTCAATTATTTAATGGAAGTTTAATTTTTTTCCCATTATGTCCATTTAAAAAAATCTCCCCATTGACGGTCAGATCAATAAATTGATCTGTTTTATAGAAAATAAAATAAAATAAAAACATGTCTGTTGTGAAATGTACAACAGTAGCATTGTACTTTCTTAATCAAACTATAAAACTCTTTGACTGAATTTATGGTACTTACTTAAGTGCCTTATGTATTTGTCGATAGTCATAAATTTGGATGTCTTTTATGAGAACGAACGAGTAACAAAAAACACGGAAGAAAAACTCCATACGATCTCTATAAATTACTAAATAAGAAACTTCCAAGCCGAAAAGGTAAAATTTCAAGTTTGTCAAGAAAAACATCATAAAGAATAAATATATACGTTTAATATGTAGGATGCCTTTTTTTTCGTAAAAAAGATCAATACAAGTACTAATTGAGTAGTTAAGTTAAAAAGTATTTATAAAACATCTCTATAAATACAAATAAACCAAATTGAAAAAAGCTCTGAGCTTTACCCCCGCGCCTCCACCAAACTTTCAACTTTTCCACCCACAACTCCAAGAATTATTATGTACTTTTCGAACAATAGACGTTAATGACTATATTGTCGTAATAAATATATCAGAAGGATAGTTGGAATGTGGCACAGTTGTTCTCTCCATCTCAATTTATGTTAATAAAAGCAAGCCGCCATGTCTAATGATTTTTACCTTAAATTACCTAACATAGCTCAAGACACTGTGGTAATTACACCGAACTGAACATTATCTATTCTCTCATCAGAATTATATGGGTAAATAAGTTGAAACAAGCGTCGACCGATAACGGCTGAATTTCCTCCCAACTTACTGAGCCTTCTTGGTGAGCGTCGAGTGAGTAATACAAGTATATGTATGTGTGTGTGAGTGTAGGATGAATCTCGTGAGGCCTCCGTGCAAACTCCAGCAAAGGAGAGTGAAGGGGAGAATGCAGAAAGGACAGGAAGGAGGATATTAAGGACTTTAAGGGGACTTGGGTGGCTGGCGTATTTGAACGGGTTCTTGGGACGCGGGGACGGACGAACGGGGAACGCATAACAGCGGCTATAGGGGCGTGTGCAGAATCACAGATTACAGCGGAGACACTTTATTCATCAAGAGACGGCGCCAAAGGGAGGTTCGGATACAGATAAATCGAACTCCTGCTGTTGATGAGTGCTATATCCTGGCAAGGTTCGCTAAATTAAACGTTTATGTATTGTGTCAATGTCGAATCGTTATTCCTTGATAAACAAACTATTTGTATGAATTGAAACCAATCTCCTTTTGTGTTATCGTTTGCTGATGTCGACGAATAGAAGAATTTTTTCTTCTTTGGGACTTTTCCGAGAACTAGGACTGTATTTAAGCGCAGTAAACTCGCCCGTTCTTCTCTCCTTTTGCATGTAAATTATTTACCAACTTCGAATAGTGGCGTACACTCACTTCATCCACTTGACTGAGGTTGAAGAGAGAGAAGAAGTGTATGTAACACTATTACTTTGCTTAATATTTGCGTAAGGCATGTTGATATATAAATTAAATTAGTCCTAGCGAGTCCTTAGACACTATGTTTGATGAGACATTTGAGCTTTTAATGTAATAAGTTTGAAGCGAAAAGGATCTGTAGGTGCCTTGGTGACATTTTAGAAAACACTTTACCCACCAGCCCATTATTATTATGTTGCTAATTAATATAATATATATTATGCTCTCATAATTTACCATAATCCACGAAATATGCGTGGGTTTGAAGTTTATTGCGTTAATATGTGTATAGAATAAAAGAAATCCGCTGCTTCTACTCTTTCAACTCGAAATAGATTTCTAGAACATGAGGTGCTTTTTTATTTGGTCACTATTGAATCTATAAAAGCAATCAAATAAATTCTCATTTAATCTCTTTTGAAATAATTTTAAAGCTTTTCTAACTTTTTAAACTTATATCCAACTTTTTAATCTATCTTTAAAATTCAATTATCGTCTAATATATGGGGATGTTTGTATTTTGGGTTGAACTGTAAAAAATTTAAACTTAATTTGCTCACACAGTATCCATACTGCACAAAAATAGGAAATGGAATTCATTGCATTCAGCTAATAACAAAAAGTCAGCTAAAAGCTCGCCTTATTTATTATATTTTGTCATTGTTACCGTGTTGTCCTAAATTCTTGCCATACATAATTGTACTATTTGGTGTTATGTGTGTATATAACTTGGTACTTTTGTAGTTGACCGCATTTTTCCCCCTTAAAAACGAGCTTCGACTATACAAAGAAGAACATAACGATGATAAAGTGTTCCCATTTTGTTTGTCATGATTTATACTGGGACCGTTTGCTTAGAAAACTTCAAACATTTTCTTTAATGCTTGACTTTTCTTTCAAACTTTCACATACATATAGAAGAGACATGACTTCGTTAAATGTTATCCAATGTGATCCCTGTTTAAAATGACACTTGTTCGGAATTCTTCCAGATTCAACAATAAATATGCATATATATGAATAAAGTATATGACGTTTCATGTATGCAAACTTAACAGTAAACACGGTGAAATTTGCCTTTATCCCGCATGTGTATAAGCTTAAAAGCACTTGACTTTATACAACTTACTTTGAAAATATATTTAATGAAAAAGTTCTGAAATGTCCATGTAATTGCAGAGAATTTCCCCTCATTTTAGGCAAACTGCCATTTATTTTACTTTTGGGGTCCTGAGTAAATTATGTTAGAAATAAAGAGAACACTCCCTTCTCAGAGTATGTTTTGGTGAATGAAATTTCGAATAAATTGACTCTGTAAATCAGAAAAGGTGTTTTAAAAAACCAAACAAAAATCTTCCAAGAAATAAATCCGCTCTTGCAGTAGCAGCATCAGTAGCATCAGGGAGGCATTCACGAAAATATTTCCCTTTTGTTTTCTAATGTGTGAAACAACAATTCAACTTGATCCTGTTTGGAAAAATCGCTGAATGAATTGAATAGAAGTGGAGGAGAGAAGACGACAAATAAATCAAGTAAAAATAATCCCTATCGACCAGTCTCGAGAGTTCCTTTTCATAAATGCCTGAAAAACACAATTGTATTTAAAGACATTGGGTCTGGTTTTGAACTTTTTCAAAAGTGTAAGCGGATGAAAGCAAGGAGATTTCCAACAGAAATGTCAGATTAAACACTTAAACAAAACGTAGCTAACCAACTGGAATAAGTACAGGGAGAAGAGAAAGAGAGTTAGTGAAAACAGTGGGAAAAGGTATAAGGATTCTTTTTTCGATGAGCGGCCACAACTCGCGCTTTTATGTTTGCATTACATACTTTGCTACATTTTTTATTGCCTTCAAAGAAAATGTTACATTCAGCTGAAAAACTGTGCAGAGAGAGGCCTATTCTGAGCCTTGTGTTCCATTGGTGGCTTTTTTAATGTTCTTAAATTAAAATTTACACAAAAGATGGTTACATATAATAGGTTTTAATTTTCGGATCCTAATACTCATTTATAAAAAGTTTCCCATTGAAAAGGGAAAGTTGCGTTTAATTTCCCTTGGAAAAAGCTCCACTATTGAATTGCCATTTATTAACTGACGGTAACATGTTAACCCTGGGACCCATTTAATTAGTTAATTTTCGCAGAGAAAAGTGCATACACGTACAGAATTTTTCTTATTCAACTTCCCTATTCCGCTATATAGGTACGTAAAACTGTCCTATTAGGAAGTCCCTTCATCGTTCAAATCATCCCAATGCGTTCGGTTGCGTTCCCCAAGGAAGTGAGTCGATCGTTTGCCGATATTTGCTCTCCTTTGTCACTTGCAGATGTTTTAATCAAGAGAACCAAAAATTGGGAGACTCCGATATACGCATCCGGTGACGCGTTTGATATGTATCACCAATTCTACGCATGATTAACTTAATGGTATTACATCGCAATGTTTGGTGGTACAACGCAAACTACATAAATTGAATTTTCGTTTAGTTGAACACGTGTAATTTCACCTTTCACCAGCCCCCCGTTCACTCTCCTTTATTTTCAGAGTCCACACATAAATAACAAATCCCATTTACGTAAATGACAACTTTTTTTATTGTAATTCGACCCTACGATGGACTGTAGCGGTGATGGTGAGCTCTTAAAAAATTACTGTTTACAGATCGATATAAATGTATGTTTACACGAGATGACGAGAGTATTATGGGCGACATTGGGAGGCAAATTGGAGAAAGGCGTGTAAAAAGGAAGTCTGTTGAGAGATTGCGAAAGGACATTTCCGCAAACAGAACACTCAATCTAAAAGTCCAAATAGAGAGGACTTAGAAGGATTCAAACTTTACTACCGTTCACAGCACCAGAACACGTTCAATGCAATCCGGTAAACATAATATCCTGTAGATAAGGTGTGTGGAAATGGTAAAACGCCTCAACACATCTGTCTTTCCGCATCAACTTTTATATACCAACTTTGCCAATTTTCCACTGCCTAATACCAAACTGTGAAAAAATCATATTCGTAGTGCATATAAGTCGACGTTTCCTGGGTACTTTTAAATCGCTTCCTAAGTGAAAACGATAATGAAATTTTTTCTAGTATGTGATGGGTGCTTGTTTGTGAAAATTTTGCAAACAGGACAAAGTCGTTTGTGGGATGCCAAAATCAAGTCCAATAAACATTTCACAGTCCCTTTCGCCATCACAACATTTTCTTTATAAACAAAGACTACTTACTCATCCACTTTTAGTGCGCAAAGAACAGCAAATATAAATTTTAATTAAACGCAGTTATGTCAAGACCAAAAACACTTATATCTACTTTAAGTTTGATTAAAACAAATTTTCAGCGACATTTCCAACACATGAAAACACATTTAAAAGAAAATTTCGAATTAAAGATAACAATGGGAAAAAGGACGATTGTAATGAGAAAACCTTTCCACTGAGGATGGTGTGCAACATATTTTCTGGCTTGTAATATTATTAGTAGCAGCAGCAGCGGTGCGCGGTGGTGGAAAGTTGTTTGTAAGAGAAATAAACATGTTTTATAAGTTTGCAAGTCGTGCAGCCCAAGATATTTATGTAGTTTTAAAATGTACAAGTTACTGAGGATAGTTTAGAAACGGGACTTGTTTGTCTGCTCTCTGTGCTGTGTGTGGTGTTGGATTAAAAGTAAGTGAAGAAGTTTGACCTTTAAACCGCATGTAGTTTGTTCAACGTCTCCGGGCCAAGTAAAAAATGGTAGAGATTATTCCCAGCTGAGGTCCTTACCATTAATCAAAAATACCCGTTTTTCTTCCTCCCTTTTACACGGAAAGGACAATTTTGCCTTGGGTGTTGCACACACATTAACGCCCTACAAGCACTCCTCTCTTTGTGTGCTGTGCTAGCCATCAGGAGAAGAGCTCAAAAAGAAGCTGGAAAACTTTGAAATTCCCTTTAAAAGATCGTACATAAGAGAGTGTGCTTGGAAGTAATTCAGATTTTCTAATAAATCTCCCACTTGGATTTAAACAAATAAATGGATATCTTGTTACGTCCTCAATTCAATTTTAATTTAAATATCCCATACAAGTTTATTACCTACAAGTATTTATTCAATGTGCGAAATTAAGACGTACATCATGAGACCGGATACATTCATTAGATGGATAATTTTACGATCGCTCATCAAACATAATGATTCATAAATTTGTTTATTTTGATTCTTGCAACAATTGCTTGCCGTCGTGTGGTCTGTTGAATTAATGTGTTCATTAATGTTTATTCTATAGTGCCTCGGCGTTCATCACTTGTAACTTTCTATACGAACTTTGGCTCTATCAATTGGAAGACTCTCAGTTTGAATTGTATATGTAACTAGATCACAACTATCGATTTAATGTATAATATTGAACTTTCATCCCTTATTCTTTCACCAGAATAGAGGGGTGAACGAGCGAGAGCTGTGTTTCCGATGCCGCTTTTCCACACAATACGTCAAATATGACGTACAGTGGGTGTTGTTCAATTAACAATTGATGTTTGTCTAATAGATTATCAATCTTGTAAATTATTAATACCGTCATTAAATCGTTGTAGGACAAATAATCCACCTAGAATTGACATATTGATTAAATATATGTACAAGTGTGGTGCACGGAGGTGGAACACCGCCCACATTTTCTCTATATTTTTCTTTAATTAAACTAATTTCAGTTTATTAAAGCAACTACAAAAGGGGAAAGGCTTTATACAACTGTATTAATTCGTTTGCATGATGAAACATTGCGAGGGCAAAAACTTAAAACGACATTAGTGCGAATGAGTGTGTGGGTGTATATGTTTGGGGAGGAAGAAAAAGGCACATATACGTGGAAATTGTATATACAACAAGCCCAGTAATTATTTATGGAAAACTGACATAAAACATTCGAGGATCAAAATATATCTCACGCTTCAGATTATACATATGTATGAATATAATGTGTATGGTTGTAGATTCGATATTAAACCGGTGTCAGAATATAAATCTAAATTCGCGTATGAACAAATGAAAGCAGACCCCTTGTACGAATGAGTCCGCAAACAATCGGGCCATAAATCCAAACAAGTAATGCCAACCTACAAATTCAAAACGACATTCTCACGTCATTCGAACAAAAGACGGCAAAACAATCGTACTTCATTATCCAATGGAGGAAGAGTCCGGAAATACCAACCTAACGGGCGACAAAAAACTTCCACTATTGTCGCTCTCCACTCACTGAAAAACAACAGCGAGATTGGCCCATTTGTTAACGTGGTATTATTGCCTCTCTTTTATATGATATCTCTTCCGTCTTTTTCTTCAAGCGCTTTTTTATTTCTGCAGTTGCTCTTTGTGACTAGATTTACAAATTTCTATTCAATTTTGACAAATTCTCTAACGATTCTCTACTGCCTACAATTTTTGCTTCTATTGATTTTGTTTCTTGTTTCAGGTAAAAGACACACATTTCTCTCTTTCTTCTTCCCAGACTCTACAAAAAGTTGTAAGTTAACGTTATAAATTTTAAATGGAAGCAGTAATAATACTCGAAATGTTGCTGTAAAACTCGACTGTTACTCCTATTATTTTACAGAAATTCAATTCTAAGGTCAATATTTCTTTAATTATGACAATTTACCAGTCATTTAAATGCACCATTCTTCTGCATTATTATATTATACTGCAATCGATAAGTTCCGCATCATATTCCTACTAGCGAAACAAAGAGCACATGACTAGATAGTGGATAATAAAATAGAATTTCTTTCTAAATTTTAATTTTGTATACAATCATCATGAACATGACTCTAATGATTTCGATTAACTTTATCAACTCTTTTTTTTATGTCATGAAAAATTTTATGAGACTATAAACAACGGTTATATGTTTTTTTGCATTATAAATAAACATTCCGCTCAATAAACACTACAAGAAATTAGTATTCAGTATGCACAAAAATACTCATAACAACTGAAATTAAAAAAAGCTCAGAGCTTTACCACTGGCGCACGCACCAAAACTCCGAAATTTCAAAGGGACAAGTCCGTAATCGCTCATTATTTTGTGCTAAAAGATTGTCGTAATTCCATAAACAGTGATTTAACACTTGTATGTATTCGTGTAAATCCAGGAAAACTGGGAATTAAAATTATGCAACATTAAATATGTGTGGTCCCTTTTGATGGATTTATTATTTTCTAGTAATGCATGTGTGAATAAATTCTGTATACGCACGGCATAATCG
Source organism: Silvanus unidentatus (assembly GCA_963930825.1). Taxonomy (NCBI): domain Eukaryota; kingdom Metazoa; phylum Arthropoda; class Insecta; order Coleoptera; family Silvanidae; genus Silvanus; species Silvanus unidentatus. The sequence goes on from OZ005760.1 coordinate 22,026,539, forward strand.
CAGAATTTTATTTAAAAATTGTCTACCATCCATACAAATAAAAATAGCCAAATGAAATTCACAGTAATTAAAGAGAAAAATATAAAAACAACATTCTCTCTATTCTCTGTTCGCAATATAGTTGGATTTAATCCAATTTAACACGCCACAATCATCTGTAATCCTTTTTGTGAATTGCGAATCTGCACAATAGTGGTCCATATAGACAGACAGGCGTTAGTTAAGACCCTAACTGATAAAGTGGTGACCACACCACCAGCACACAACCTACTAGGGGACGCACTTTATAACTGATCTCTCTATACTATACTATTGAACGCTGCAACAGCACTGAAAAGAGATTACCACACATTGATTAGCTAGGTACGGTTTCGAAATCAACATAAAAGGCGAAACGATTAAACTATAAGTGCATTCATGCAGTTTAATAAAGAAAAACAAAGTATACCAACAAGCCAAAAGCCTTTATAAATAGAAAACAAGCTCAAAAAAAATGTTATGCATTTTAATGGCATTTTTTCGTGTCTTTCGCTCAGCATGCACACACTGTGAGAGAGTGAGTGGGGCCATTATAATGGCGAAGACACAGCTGCCAGTTTAAACCAGTAGAATAATAAGTGCCAACTTAATTGGCAAAAAATAGTCGTATGTTTTCTTAGAAGGGGGAAGTTTAATTAAAAAAGAGGGGTGGTCAACCATAATTATAAAACACCTTTTAAACGTTACCAAGTCTCATTCATTTTTATATAAACATAATAACATAAAATGAGGGATTCTTATCATTGCCAATTTTAAAAGAAATAACATGTATTTCGTTCGAGAACCAGGGAGAGAACTTGAAAACACTTTAGAATTTATCATGTTTGCCTAACCTATTGCGAAGCAATTTTCGTCAAGGGGTAAGTTTACATTTTGAAATGAGACGGTCGTAGTTGGAACGCAAATATTACCTTGTGTACACTACTAATTAAGGAGACACAAATTAATCTAATATTCTATTAACTCCAACACTCTGTCAACTAATAATAATTTCACATGTTATTTACACGTACCTGAAACGAATTTTTTAGAGCACACCTACACACACCAATTGAAAACCCTTTATATTGCTCCTTTTGGAGCAACATTGTTTGTTCGCATATTTTCCGACTTTCTAGCACTCTCTTTCTCACATTAAAATTGTGGAAATATCCAATAACTTGACAATTTATTGCGATGCTCATAAACACTGCTGTCACAGAAATATAAGTACGTTTTGTTCAGAGAAAAAAAGTAACTACATATAATAAAGATTGATTTTACAGCGCACATTTTATAGCCAATCTGAAAAGTAATAAACAAAGAAATTTAGTTAAATCTTAATTCTATAGCTTTGTGCTTTATGCACTAATAAAAGTGACCATAACGCAAAATCGAAATGGCCATTTATTTTCATGTATTTTCATCAAATCAAAACGACTTGAAAGAAGCAAATGGCAAATTTAAACACTACACACATTGTTATCGTATATCTGCGATGGATTATTATTGGAAGTTCGCTAGAATCCCGTATGGAGGTGAATTACTTGTAATTAGAGATTCGAAGTATATATCGGGATTAGATACACGAATCACGTCTTTAAGTAATGTAACCTGATTAACATTAGAAATCCATGTGCATGGAAACCTTATCCATAAATCTGGGAAAAAGGATTAATGATGGTGCAATATATATGTATATGTACATATATTGTGGAATCAGATCGAGTTAACAAGTGTGCGGTCATTTGCGAGGGACCCTTCAAAACTGAAAGTTAATATCTAAGAGGGGCACTTCATCTTAGAAAGGCAACTATAGAAAATGCAATCTTTCATTTGATTCGATCAGGACATATGATGAGCGAAAACGTATACGTTACAAAGGAGAAGTAGAAAAATGCCAAGCGAAAAGCGTGTATATCCTTGTGAAAAAGTGAGTCGATGGCAACACTGCTTTTGCGGAAACAGATGGGTTTTTCTGTGATCGATCCTTTGGGCTGGACTTGAAAGGAATTTTGAGTAGTTCGGATGTGCAATATTATACTTGATAACATTTATTTTTTGCCTTCTATATTCCTTTTATAACTGGTCTACCAGCGTAGCGCTTACACTAAAAGAATTCCTCATGTTTATATCGATCCCTTTACAACTGCACACACATCCAAAGCCACATACGCTCCTCTGAACTCTGCTGTCTATCTTTTACCTGATTCATTTTCGTTTGTTATATTTTATACTTAGCCACACACTGATTTCGATGTGTGCTCCTTCTATATCCTATTTTCCTCTTCAAACAATTTTTTCCCTCTCTCTGATATTAAATGAAATTACGCAAACACACAGAAGACCGCCGAAAAACTACAAAGACCTACACTGGGAGACCAATCTTCAATCCTTGTTGCGGGTGAAATTGGACGATATCGCCTTTTTATCCGTCTCTAGAATCACTTGTTTAGCCGTTTACTCTCTTTCCAGCTACACTATTATGTACTAATCTATTAGGTATTCTAGTAAGATTTTATCAACGTCATTACACGACAAAAACGAACCTCACAAAGAGCATCTCAAAGTACAAATATCCCCAGCAAATTGGCAAAAGTTGGGCCAACTGTTGATCGCATTTACGTAACGCAAAAACAATAAGACAGTCGGTGTCCAGAAAAATTTACGAAAATCATTTCGCCGTACAGATCCACCAGAGAAGATCAAAGGGCAGGAAAACTGGGAGAAGGAAAAGAAAATCAGTGCATGTGTGTATGTAGTGTGGCTAGCTGGAAAGATTGCGTGTTATGTAGTTGTCAGAAACGTAAATCCTGCTCACATAAACTGTTCACCATCCTCTTTCATCTTATATATGAGCGAGCGTTATAGATAAAGAGTGTGCGAATGTTAAATCCCAGTGCGTCTTCGTGGACAGTGGGCAGGATATGATTTTCCTGAAGACTATTCAGTACGACGTAAATATCAGTAGCTGGCCATCTCTGGGGACCAAGTGGCCGCCACACGGTCACTATACGGCTAAAATAATCGGGAAGAAGAGACGATTCCCTGGTGGGAAAAGAGAGAAACCGCACAGTGTGTGTCAGAAGGAATGCACCTCTTTTTATATCCCACCAGAACAGTCCCCTCTGCATGTGATTTTTCAAGCCCCAGATGGACATTGCAATTTAAAGGGTCAGTTGTGGTTTCGGCTCTCCTTTTTTACCAGCAAACCTTAAATATTTTAATACAGAGTGTCCGTTGTATTAAGTAGTCGATTTTTCTGCACACATTTGGAGGGTTTCTTTTTTACTCGGTTCCCATCTGCTGAGTTCCAATGACGTCTTTCAATAGCTAACCAAACGTCTTCCACAAACACAAAGAACAATCCTGTCAAACTAATTCCTTATAGAGTTTTCAACAAAAATTATTGGCTTTGGTCTTGTGATTGACACGCTTACACACAGAATTCCATTAAACTAAACAATTTCCTAAAATTATTATAGTAGGGGTATAATGTGGATTATGGCAGATTTTATTATTGTCCATTGTTGTACCTTTATGAGTCGACACTTGCACAATATATTGTTGTGATGATTCAATTAAAAATTAATACTTTCATCGAGTGCTGCGAAAATTAATTAAATTACTCGTCCTCCATGTGTGAGTAAGTGTTTTATCGACCGTTGTTGTTAGTCGATAATTTTTCGTTAAATTATGTGTACGTAATTTGGAGGATTTTTTAATTAATACAATGGATCACATTAAAACCCTTTTTAATATTCCGAAACGGAGAGAAAAATCAATTGAGGGTGACAGAAAGGAGTGCTTGTGCGTCTGGAAATCGTATGGGGGAGACCAAATTGGCAATTACTTTAAGTTACCTTTACAGTAGTTTACTGCAAGCACTATATCTGTATTTAGGTTGTCGTTCCTGTGAAGCAATTTACTAAAATGTGGGGACCACTACAATATGGGGTCAATGCAGCACTATATTTATCTGTTTAGGTGAAAAAACAACCATTTTATATCATTTAGCAGCATTCAATTGAATTTCCTTTTTCACTGGTGCGTTTAATAAATTATCAAGTGATAGTGAATAGTGATTCGTTATGTATGTTTTTCGATAGTTGATCTTTGTTAAGCTCCTTAGCGCATAATACATCACATACCTATGTATGTATGGGAGTGTACGTTGGCGGTGAATTTGCTAATTCGTAACGATTTACACAAAACGATGCAATAAATGAGCTTTTCAGCTCAAGAAAACGCATAGAAAGCATCATCTAATGAGAATAAATTCCCTAACTCATGGTGATGGTTTAACAGACAGACAAAAACAGGAAAAAAAATACTCAAGAATATTGTTTTCTCTCCTGTCGACGTATAATTTAATATAAATTCCATTCTAAAATGCACTAGATGAAAATAAATTAGAATATTTTTCTACTGTCTGTTTATAAATACTTTCGTGGTGAGGTATTTTGTTTCTTTTTATAATATCAACACACTAGCTTAAAAAGCTATATAAAATGCTGGCACACTCAAATTAATTGATATTAACTACCCTAAAAGAACACCATTACCTTGTATTTTTTTAATTACGATAAAATTAAGACAGATGATGGCTTTATTAATTCAAAATTATACACCACAAATAAATAAGGCAGGGTACATCGTGATAGAGGGGGTCAGTTGATGAATTTTCTAATTGTGTGGAATTTAGACAAAGGACGAGGATATTCAGTGTATTTGGGCACTTAAAAATCCATACAGCAAAATAATATTTGAATTTATTCGATTTTCCGAACTTCTGCAGGTATGTTAAGTTTCCCATGCTGTTACAATGGACGTTTTTTGCTATTGATGTGTGTTTATTGTATATGCTGGACCATATTTATCGTCATGTATTTTGAATGCGTGCCTTTCAGGCACACCAACGGGAGCTCCAACCCATCCGCCCACATTTATACATGGGAGGAAAATTTTATTGTTTGTTGTTTAAAATCGTTGAAAATTGAAATCAATAGAATAAATAAAGCACACATGCGGAAAAATGTATAGTTTACAAAAATATTTTTTTAAATAAGTTATCCATTTGCGTTTTGTTTATTTTTGATAAACAAACTGTAAAGCAAATCATTTATAAATGTTGTGCACGATTTTAGTCACCACAAACGAAATAAAGCACAATATTCAAAAAATGAATCAAAATTCAAAATTAGCTGATTAATTGATAAACACTTTTTGGGAGGATATTATGGATTGCCTGAGGGAATTAATGAAAACTGTCTCGTCCACTACATTACGTTAGTATCATGAATTTCTATATAAGATGTTGATATATATATATTATTTTATCATTAAATAATAATTTAGTTTTTTCATAACTTCAATTGGATTGTGGTTTACCAATCAAGTTGGGTGCTGTGATGATATTTCAAAAGTTGTGCCTGCTTTCAGCTTTTCCAACAAAATATTATCTATAGTAGACGTGACGTGGCTAATGTAAAATAAATAGCTACTTAAACGAATAAGAAAAATGGAAAACAAGCACATGAAATAGGTTTGCGATTGTAAATGCTCTCCTATAATTTAGCAATGGCAAATTATACGCTTTTCCAGGCATTGATTTCGAGAAAATTACACCGAGCACTTTATAACACAACACTTAAACTGTTTATTACATGTGACAAAGTAGTGGAAATTATAATGTATGCAAATGCAGAGATAAGACGTGTCTCTATTAGAGCCGCCACTTTATTTGCCTGTTTTATATCGCATTTGAATGTATATGTTATGTACATACCTTCATGTATAAAGATATATTGGTGTGTTAGTTCTCATTACAATTTAATGTAAATACCGATAGAAATTGCAATCATTAAACGCAAAATGTATGGACGTAAACAGTTTTATTATTTTTTGATAGTGCATTAGCCAATGTTTTGGGTCATAAGCCTTAATAACGGGGTTATGCAAAAATATGGATTATTTATTATTGTGAAGGCTTAAATTACTCTTCTATAAAGTTTTCCTATATTTTAGATGAAATTAATATTGCGAAAAGTTTGGTAATTTTCAACAAGTACAATATAATGTTTATTAAAAATTTTTAAATTTCCAAATAAATAAAATATTTTCTCACAATATTACACCTAATAACTGCGCCTCAACTCACACCAATTCGCCTCTCTTAGATAATATCTACTTTGTAATAAGAATTTTTACGATGGATGGAAATACTTTCATCATAAAACTTTATTGCATTAAGTAATGTAATAATAGTAGACTGCACTTTAAGTTAACTTCCATTTTACACATACAAGAATTTTAATAAGTAGTTTGTCAATTTCCCTCACATAGTTTACCTTATAAATTCCCTCATAATTAGATGTAAAAATATTTCGCACTGTGTATTGTAAAACTGTGTATCTAGGAAAAAGGAGCGAACGATTTGTAGGCATTCAAGTTTGGAAAATCGTAAAGAGACACATTATCGTATATTCGAACTTGGGAGTATTTTACTCTACGGGGTAATATGCCACCAAATTGTTATGTTTATGTTTGTATTTGTGTTTTTACTTTTGAATTTTATTATTATAGCCCTTGTAAGCCTATTTGTTTTTCGCTTGAAATGCAAAAATGCTGTAAAGCACTAATGTAATACGGCGAGGTGCACATTTACCTACAAAACATACACATCGGGCCATAATTCCAGCGTTCTCTTATTCACTTTTTTATGCTATCTATTTGGAGAAAAAATACTACAATTTAGCCTCTCTTCCACCATAAGCTCGCCTATATAATTTATACAATTCATTAAATCCGAAACTAGTCATTAGAATAACAAATAACGCACATAATAATATCATTTCAAATTCAAATTGTTACAGAAGAGAGATATGCACGGAGAGATGTAACTGTAAACACACAACACACATACGACTGGTAGCGGTGAAATAGCGATCCAATTCCTCTTACCCTCAAGATAACATATTATACATAATATGGTCTATTAATATATACGAAATTCAAATTTCTAAACGGTTCTTAGCAATTCATGTGTGCATACTGGCGCGTTCCTCTCTGTATAGTTTCACTAAACCACATTATCAAAGCTTTAAATTAGTAAAGGTAATGACTTTGTACTTAAGACGGTCCCTTATGATTCACTAAGCCGTTTACTCGTAGGAGGATCACTTCATACGTCATTACCGCATCTTTCAGTGCGATCTGATTATTCTGTAAGATCTGAATTGTGATGTGCACCAGTCGATATATTTATGTGCCTATATGCGTATTATATAGGTATGTGTTTACATATCATAAATTGTGAATGGAGGGTGGTGTTGATGGTTCTGGATACGTGTATAATATACATAAATTCAACAATGGATTCGAAGCACCCATAAAGAAGACGTAAAAGGGCTTAAGTGTGTGCATTAGAATGTTTTATACGATGATAAGGTGATATTAGGAATTAATCAACATTCGTGTATCCGTGTATCGTCGTTTTTTGCCTCTCGAAAAGTGCATCTAAGAAATGGAATGAGATTAATTCCCGATTCCCCCTCTTGTTCTTTATCATTTGGTTCGCGCTTTTGATGAAAAGCTCACAGACTTTGGAAGCGAATCAAAAACAAGCAATCAGACAGTATACGGGAGTAAATATTACAATAAAAACATACATTTTAGTACTTAAGTTCATTACATTCCTTTTGATGTAAATTTCCCAACAATTTCACAAAAAATTGTATTATTTTCATTTATTATTTAACGAATAGAAAAGTGCTTGTTAACAAGAAATAACATATACTTTGAGTAATTTTCGTTTTTATTAAACATTCATGGAACACCCATACGAGTTGGGGTAATGGTTATTTATTTAAATATTTATAAATGGGATTTTTTATGTATTAAAGCATAAAGAGAAAACGCTGAGAAGCAAGCACAGTGCTCCCAAAATGGGAGCCTTTTATATTTTGTAATTTAAACCAATATTCGCAACAAAGTTGAATATTGATGTAAGGTTTTTCTTTCGATGGTAAAATAGTCATGGAAATATTTTCGTTAAATAACTCAATAAACCCGTACGGTACCGGCACACACACATATATATGCCCAGTGTACAAACAGGAGAAAATTGAATGTCATCAAAGTAAATTAGATATTTGTATTGTATCTTTGCATATTATTTCGGCTACATACAACTTATTTAAATTCTGTGCCGGTTGGCATGAAACACATCCAAAAGCGACGTGTATAATGAGGCAGTTCGTTCGTAATCACCCTCATCTTCCTCATCAAAGGGGTGCTGTGGCGTAAAAAGTCGGCCAACGCCGTATGGAATAGCAAAAGCTCTCTCTCACAATTTACGACATAATTCTGAATACTGCTATGACAACCCGTGTACCCTGACGCCGATGTGTTTGTCTAGTTGTTGGGGAAATAAGTGAGTGTCATTAGCTTGTATAGTGCATCCTTTCTCCTTTCCGATTTTTTCCACACATTATTTACTGTATTTTTTCCATCCTTCCAACTCTTGCAAAGCACTCATGCAAAATACGTTTGAGAGATTTTAATTTGTTTGCCGACGAAGTGAAATTGGCACGACCACCACACGCTTGTCGGAGGGCATTTTTTACGCCAAAACTACTTATTCAAATTGAACAAGGGGAGTGCTTGAGTGCATGTACGATTATATATTTCTGGGAAAGAAAACGTAGTAACAGTACATTATTTTCGCATTTAAGTTATCGGTGTGTGTGTGTGTGCGAGTCTCTTTGTGATCAGTATAAATGAACGATGTATTATGGCCCCAAACTAATTATTTGAGGGGTTTAGGCACAGCTTTTGCGACAGAATAAGCCCAATGTAGAGCCATAAATCTGAAATATGTAAGACGACGCATTAAATTACATAGTAAATTGATGCGGAAGGTATACACCTGTGTTCACTTCTATATATTTACAAACACACACAAAACGGCTAAAACCTCCAGACCGAAAAATATCGCACAAGTCCCCCACAACTTGATACTAGCTGATGTCATGTCTTTTCCACCTAACATATTACATAAAAGGGCCACGCCTTTGTCGCGCGCACATTCCTGTCCAGAGGATAAAAGTTGACATTTTTATCCGACGTTAATGGCTTTTCGGGATTGTTTTCTTAATTGTTTTATGTACCTGATACCGTGCGCCAGTAGCTTGTATATTTCCCGTTGAATTTTCATTAGAAAAACGCAGTCCCCCGAAATCATAACAGAATTCCTGCCAACGGGTACGAGGGGGACCAACTCTTCTTTACAAGACAAAGGCTGCTGATGACACGCCAGAAACGTAAACAAATGCATTCCATAGTGGCAGACGGGCGGAGAAAGTGGCAGAGAGGCGTAATCATAATGGCATCAGCCATAATCAAATCTGTAGACAGCCCCGTCCGTACACGGTGTATTAAACTGGTATGTGGCTGGTGGTGTGCAGTTCCCCAGCATGCCTCGAGCCTAAATCAGCCACGCTAAAACAATCCCCTGCTCTGCGGTGGCCAGATTTTCTAATTACATCAAATGATACACTGAAACTATTCGGCAAAGGGTTGGGGATGGTGGCAGCGGTCCAAAAAGCGGCCCCCACACCAAAGTTCAGTACACAGACGGGATGTGGAGAGAGTGTGTATAGTCGTAGGCTGTGCGGAACGTGTACACAATGCAAGGAGGAAACTTGACAAAATCCCCCCCGTTCAAACATCAGTGGCCCCCCCATCGAAACGAAACTTTCTACAAGATATGTCTCTGTGTGTACAAGTTTTAAAATTTTAAGCCTTTACATTAAAGACTTTGCCTTAAGTGACATGTGTGCTCGTTAAAGTGTACACCAGAGACGAAAGCAACTTTTCCTGATACCACACGTACATTAGAGCAACAATTATTCAATAAAGCCCAAAACGGTCGCTTGTAGGTATGTAAAACTATGGACACACGATATCCTACTCCTAGACCGTTATCCACATGTATCCCTGTATGCGTCCCTCATTTCCACTCACTATCAAACAGTTTTGTATTCAATTGGTTTTAATTAAGAATGTATTAAACAAAGCTGCTTTGTAATATAAAGAAAGAAAAATCCCATTTGATCTGATCAAGTTGTTGATGTAGCACAACACACAGAGAACAGAGTGAGAGTATCATTTCCCACAGGACGATTATTGTTTGTCGCATCAGCTTGTTGTGTCCTTAAATTTTTTCCTTTCTCTCTCTTTCATTTCCATGCATTTCAGGGCACATTTACGGTTTCCCTCTCAAATACTATTGTTCTAAGATTGTCTTTGTTTTTCGCTCATTTATGTGATCCATTCATAGCACATTTTTTTGCCTCTCATCTGGCGGGTGTTTGCCAAGTGAGTGAATTAATATTTAATTAACACACTGCACATCACATAATGGAGATTATATTTCCTAACTTAATCATCTTCATAATACGTGTGTAGTTGTAGGAGTAGGGCATAGACATTAAGTGCGCCCCGACTGTATACAATTATTTTTCATGGATTTTTTCTCCCGTTCATACAAACGTACAACGTATATAGAAGAACGTACCATGTATATACATATATATATAAGTGTTGTTCTTTCCCGACGTAAATGTCTTATCACAATGTATAACATCACACAGAGCTTAAATCAAAAAACCATTAATGTTTCAAGCGCTCTGAAAGATATAATCTCCGCTCCCTGGAGGAAGTAAGCACAGTTACAAAGCAAAATATAATAAGAAGCTTTTACTAGAAACTCCACTATATGTATAATATACGTTGTGCATTACTTACAGGTGGAAAAGTTCTATTTATAAATCAACAATTGAAATAATGTTATCTAGCAGTGTTAAAATGCACTTGTTAACTTTTCTATTTTCATTCACAGTGTGTGGAGCTTTGGACGAATAAAAATGCAACCGTTCCAGCTTTACTGGGCGATTCATCGCTATAAGCGACAGGCGCGCATACATCCACAATTTTCACATCATAGAGAATAATATATTGTAGTTTTGGGTGAAATCTCGTAAATCTGTAGCATTATAATCAATATATTAAGATCCCCTTAGTTTTAGAGTCCTCCGCCCTTAATAATTCCAATTACATATTCTCTTTGTTCGTTTAGCTTAAACAAATGGCTTTACTTCAACAATTATGTTCTATAATATATTATTATTCTCAGATGGTTGCGTATTTGTTTAATATTAAACATGGAATACACGAACATCGATTCGAATTGCAAAAAATAACATGCTAATTTCAGGGCTACCTACACACAGTAAAGCCGAGTACCATGATAATTGTATGTTATGTGTACCGAATTCTTCTTTGTTTTGTATTCCATTTCAGTACATATGAAAATTTATGAAAAACATACAATCTAAAATGAGTGTACATTGTTTACAGTTAGTTTCAATTTACATTATATTATTTCAGTTTAATTCTATCCCCGAGTAAATGTGGTTATAACTAAACTGAATAAAGCACAATATCGCACACATAAAAAGGGTTTTAGAATATTAGATTTTCCCTAACGAATTACCATTCGCACACACACACACTCACATCCGACAACATTCATTCAACACAAAGTGTTGCATTTGCCGTATAGTGTGTGTGCGTGCCCGGCAACTTACTCTTTCAGTTAGTTACATTATGTGCTACATAAGGGGATGGAAAATTGGAACGTGTGGTCTTGGTGGCGTAAACAGGCCACCCCGTCAGCCCACTAATGTCGCCAGCAAACTGTCGCCACCCCTCCACCGAATGTCCATCCACATTCGCTCCTTGTAATGACTACTCTAATTATCGTTTAATTCCATATTCGCAATGGAAAATGTTTACATTTTCCTGCTAGACATGTTAATGGTTTCTGATATGTTTTTGGGATGAAGCGATTCTACTTGCCGGAAGCGAAAAGAAACACACAGAAAATGTTGGAAACCCACTGAATCCTCTCAGCTGTGTGAAAGAGAGTCACTTGATAATCCTTAGTCTAGAGAGTATACTTTTAATAAATTAAAATAAGTACTCCATTGCAAAAGGGGGGATCTTAATTGCGTTTAACCTTAATGCGTCTTTAACAAATAAATTAGCATATTTGAAGGCAATAGGGCCGCTAGTAAACTGGCGTGTGCATTAAGAAACCGCCTGCACCTTAGCACAGAAAGGGGTTCCACTGTCCAATAAAAATAATTAAAGTCAATCTTAAATCTTGATGTAATTGCTAAACAACATTGTTTAAGTTTCCTCTCACTGTGGATGGTTATAAAGTTTTGTTACTTTTCGCAAACTGAAAACTCCTCTCTGTTCGGCATTGGTATTTCGTGTGAGACGCAGATGTTGCAAGACGTAGAATCATTACAAACCCAGATTAAAACGATTTAGCAATGTCATTACGGTTTCTGGAAATATAGGAAAGAACATCGGATCAACTTTTGGAATTATTTTCTTAATAGAAAATTATAACTGACGTTTTATACGCTCCGATGGACGGTTAAGCGCGAGACTCAAATTGTTTGCGCGCAAAATTGGGGAGGGTCGCTTATTCATCGTAAATATGCGGCAAATTTTCCGAAACGTATTACAAAGACCGCAACCGAACAGCCATAGACGGAACGATGGAAAGGTGAAAAGTTTAATAACAATATGTGCCAGACATTCGGGATCTGTTAAGCGGATTCGCTCTAAAGTCTGTGCAAATTATTAGGTGCACATTCAAATCGGAAAATCAATGTACACTAACTGTTTTCCAACCGGCAAATCCTCTTATTTCATACAGCGTATTCCGCCCATGTTCACTCGCTGATCCAGGCATATGTGTTTGTTTTTTTTTCTATCCTTTTTGTTAATAGTCCCCTGTTTGATGTACAAATAAATCTCCCTCAGTAACAGCTATTTTCAATCACATTTTATCTTGGACATATAAATTCTACACTGACTACTTGATTAAATTTTATCTGTTTTTGTTAATACAGATTAGCCGTAAAATATGTCACAGCAATAAAAAAGCGAGTAAATTAATAGCGTCCTTAGTTTTAGTCCTGGAATATACACAGTATCATTAATTCGTTAAGTATTTCATTTAACTAACACTTTTACATAAAACACTTGTATAAGTGGATTACGCTTGTATTCCGAGCATTAAATGCAGTTATCGCTAATTTTAGGCTTTCCGTATTGTTTAACTGAATTTGTATGTAATTCGTTGCAGGAGGCTGCCAGTTCAGGGAACTGTGGCAAGGGAGATGGTTTCAAAGTGGCGTACCGAGTCTACTTCTTATAAACGACACGTTCATTGAGTCCAAAGGCGAATGCTTCGAAGAACAAGGGGATAAATATCTAATCTACGACAAGTAAGTAATGTATTGAAATAGTTTCGAAATCGTTACTGTTGAGAGATGCTCTTGAAGAAGCTGATCTTGTGCTATCTTGGGCGATTTTCTTGCCACATATTACATAAATGAAACATAACAACATTTTCACAGATACCTGATTCTGTATAAGCGGAACCTTGATTCAATACACATAACTTTCTCCGTTGCCCATTTTGTGGATCTTTTCAATTTCCCTCACATTCAAATCTGTAATACGTATATACGGATTTACAATTTACTCAACAGAAAATATGCTACGAATTTATACATATATGCAATAATGGAAAATTGCAAAAATCTTGTTATACTGAACCAACATTGGGAAATAAAAATGTTCTACCTACTACTGCTCCATAGACTACTCTATTATCCCATATAATACTATAAATGTAGAAAAATATTTCAATATCACGAATTGTAACAATTCAAGAGAAGAAATTTTAATATTACCCCGAAAACTTTGTTACCTGCACAAAAAACCATCTCCAGTCAAAAGTAAAACGTCTCTAATTCGTTCTGTTTCTGTAAATGAATAGAAGGCGAAAAGGGCACCCCTATTAAAAAAAAACTGTTAAATAACTCCATTACCTCGTGAGTTGTAAGCGTGTGCGGATGACACCTTGAATTACAGTATGCATCGTCTGTAACTGACAACTAATTAGATCACTTTCTCCGTTGTGTTTTTGCAGAACGGACGACTGTTACCGGTGCATGGCGATCCATGTTAAGCACCCCAGCGTAATCCAATACAAAGAGAGTAAGTCGTCACTGTGTGATGCTCATCATTATTCCAGCCCATTCCTAACTGGAAATTGTACTTTACAGCGTTCTGCGAACCAAAAATGGGCTCCCTCACCGAAATGTGTTACGGCATAAGTGGCGATGCACCCCTTTACAGCATGTTCCGGAAGCATCCAGAAGCGAAACCGGTACCATGTCCGTTCAAGAGTGCCCCTTTCACGTTCAGCTACAATCGAGGCTCCGGAGACTGCAGTAATCCACCAAGTAAGGCGGATAGTTGCACCGATGATTCAAGACTTGTGCTCAAGTACCAGGCGTGTCCCGATATCAGCGCTACCGAAAGCAATGGTGCTTAAACTAGTTTAAGATAGTTGTCCAGTTGGACTGTAATTTCTGTTCTTTCAGTGGAGGAGTTGGTGTGTTTGGCCACGTGGAAGGAAGGCTCGACCAGGTACTTAATCGGCAAGATATCGCAAGGAAATCGCCGCAGTCTCACATCGGACGAGGACCAGTACAGATGTTTCATCTACCAAAGGGGCTCCGAAAACGGTAAAACGGTTTACAATATCGCACAAAGCGGCGACGCGACCTGCAGTGGCTTACAAAATGCTTTTGAAGGCAGCCGCACAATGAAACTGACAACTGGTACGTTTAAATGTGGGAAATTAGGGGCAAATTGGGCTGAAATGCCGTTTTTATTACAGTTGATAACCATCACAATCGGTGCAAATTTCCTGCATGGGTGACAGATCACCACACTTGGCTCAGTTTAGACCACCATAAAACCTATCGTTTCTCACAAAAGAATGCCACATTGAAGATATTGGACGATGAGCCGCCGAAACCGAACAAAATCAATCAGAACTTTATACCGTCGTACGTATTCCAGGAGGTCGGTTTCGAATCGCAGGATCAGCGTCGACAAAATTCCGAAATGCGTGTGGTCTGTCACAGTATCTTGGAGAGGAAACCAATACAAGTGCAGCTTGTTGCACATATTACGGCCGGATGGTAAGATACAATATAAAAGACGGATAGTTTGTTGTTATTGTTGAGTGCTTTTTGCAGCGAAAGCGGATACGTTTGTATGATGTTCTATAAAAGAGATACGGGTGTTATTGAAATACAGCAGACTGGTAAGTTTGTCGACCCAATTAAATTGCAATTCTTTTTTTGTTGAGAGAGGATGTTTTTTTTTTATAGAAAAGTATGTGGAAAATCCGGACGAGGCTTGCGTGAACTTTGATCCCAAAGCGATTCCCTACACAACGCTAATAAGTAAGTGATGAAGCCGTAATTGTGGTTTGCGGTAATAAAAAAAAATGATTGTATATTTCCAGCGACAAATTTGCATGCGAAAAAGTGTCCACATTTAGGTCGGTACACAGTGATTCCGAATGGGACTGTAGCGAAGAAGAGGAAACGTCGCCAGCAGCCAGGTACAGTCGAGCTCTCGGTACATTAGAACAAATCACTAACTAATGCAAACAATACTCTGTTTCCCGCAGACGACATGAATTTGGCGAGCCAGCCAAACAATGATTGTGTTTCGCATGAATACGAAGCATTATCGGTGGGTTGTAGCGGATCGCATGAAATGGAATTCCGTTCGTCATGCAATCAACAGACCCTGAATGGTAAGTTATTAAATATTTCGGCCGACATATATGGATGTGTGTGTAATATGTTTGTGTTTCGGTAGCATATTCCTGTCACGGTAGTTGGGAGGAAGATGGTTTCTCGTACGTGATAGCCACACCAGTGGCAAGAAAGTCAACAGACGCGTTACGGTACTGTTTTATTTACACATTGGCAAATCAACCCCAGTCGTCGGTGATCGAGGGCAGTTTGGGGAAAGGTGTGCCGCCTGTATTGGGACTATCCGCCGTTTCAGAGAGTTGTCACAGGCATATTGTGCCCGGTGTCAGTGGCAATTTCGCCTTCAATTTCACAAGCAACGGTAAGGAGGAGGTTTATTGCTGGAAATGTAAATAATTTAGCAGTGGCGGATGGAAAGAGGCGCAAGCTTTAAACATTCACACTGTTTATAATTTCACTTTGCACTTTTCAGAGATTTTCTCGGCCGGTCGTTGGACCGGTATTTTAATAATTTATTTTCTTTTATAGGTACATGTGCGGAAAGTGACGATGTGAACTCATGTCCCATTGTAATTCCGACGATTTTCTTAGTTTTGTCATCGGCAATTGGTGTTATTGTTATAAGATGATGAAGAGGGGCTGTTTTACATACACTCACTGAATATTGAGTGTGTTTATTTTTGTTGAACAATTCGAATATAAGACTTTAGTAAATATAAACAAAAGGAAACATATTTATCTATGTTAACCATTCACATAGAAATATTGCACCGTTTTTTTTTTATAGAAATTCCCAATGATTTGATATTTTGTGGGTGGGTGAAAACTGATTTCGGTGGGGAAGCGCGTGTAAAGGCCTAAATTATTAGCGTATTGATTTCCTTGTGCAATATTTTCTATTGGATAGTCAATTTATTAAGTAAACAAGAAAAATATGTGTATCATTTCGCATTTATAATTTTGTGTTGTTTGTTTTGGATCGAAGCAAAGCATAAATGGATTTGAAACTAGATGTGATTGATTGTTGGCTTAAATTATTACCAATGAAACAATTCTTAATTTATAAGTTTTTTCGTATTGTAATTATGTAAAAAGTTGTATGAAGATATAGGGATATATGTTCAGGAGCAGCTAACAAGAAATATTTATTGAAAAATTCATTTATTCAATCATAGAAAGTACAACGAAATATTTGTTAATCTCTTGCCAATAACAATGATTGCGCATAATAATTCTTGAAACAATTTCTTAATAAACACGTGTGTGATCTCGTTTTTTTATGATATTATTTCGTCTTGAATATGTTTGAGGTTTGATTCAGGATTGAGAATTACTGTGATGTAGGGGCAGCACTTAATAAAACAGGATAGGGCTTCTATTTTGTCTAAGTCTATAGTGAACTCGTTTTTGTTTTCCAAAACGATAATGTAACATCATGTCATCGGATACTACAAACAAAGACTAAGAAAATCACTTATTATCCAAGATATTTAATAAATAATGTAATGCATAAAGAAATGTTTGTTTTTACATTTTTCACAATATATTGTATACATATTATATAGATGTTGCCTCCTTGTATTTTAGAATTTATTCTAAATATGTCTGAAAATAAGAAAATAAAAAATACTGTTGTCTCTTAGAAAATAATACAAAATAAAAAGGAAAATTAGTTAAGGCATTTTATACTAACGACCCAGTATTCTCAATAGTACTATAAATTTTTTATATATTTGGTACTGATGCCAAAAAATGTATAAATAAATCGGGAATTACCAATAGTTAACAGCCAAGTTCCATTAAATTGCCTGTACTAATGAAGGAAACTCTGGACGCTGTTTAATATGTTAATAAAAATTCGTTTTACTGCTTTGCTAAAGTGTATTTCAGGCATAAATGTCTTTAATGCTTGGGTTAATTGTAAGTCAATGAACAAAAATAAAATTGTTATTAGCAGTTTGAAACAGAAATGCCGGAGTTTGGTGAAGTTTTTTAAGGCTCGAGAATTGGAGACAGTTTAATGGAACTGGAATATAAGAGAAAAGAATTGATTAAAAAATGTTTTTTAAAAGTGCAAGTATACAGAAAGGAAAGAAGTATATTTTAACAGTATGTAAGATTGTAAAGTTTGTAAATAAATTGAATAGTTCAGATTAGACTTATAAGGATGTTATGAAAGAACGAATAAGAAAAAAAATTAAACAATATAATAATAAACAAAGTGAATATATAAATATTATATGACGTTTTTTAGTGTATTGCATATTTTTTTATGTATTTAAAATGGAAAGGAACACAATTTTTACTTACCACAAGCCAATTCTTTCATGTAACATAACGTTTGTATTATATACAATATATTCTAGCTACAATTTTTGATGAAACAACATATTCAAGCAAAGGGAAAACGTTTTACAAAAAAACAAACAAAACTAATAAAAATCACTGTAGAATTAACAATTCAATTCAAATATTTCAAATTAGGTTTTCGTGTATCTCAAATTAAATTTTCACAATTTTTAAAGTAAAAAAATATTTGTGGATATGTTATTTATTTTGTAAATTATATTGTATATATGTGTTTAATGATATAAGTGTTTTTTATTTACTAAAAAAATATAAAACTTTTTTTGTATCATATAAATGTATAAAAGACTGTGAGCTATATTTATTTTTTATTTTCTACAATACTTAAGATTTTTTTTAGAAGTCTGTTTAATGCACAACTTTTCTTATTTTGAAGACGAACTTTTCTTTCGGCTTCTATATTTTACGCTGAAGTTGATCAGTTTTATAAACAAATTCAAATTTGATTTGCTTTCACATGAATTTTTTTCACAATAGTTCAATTACGTTGCATATATTTGCCATAATAGTGTGTCCAATTTTTGCTTATCATAAAATATATAAGGGTTACAATTATTATATTTTGACTATGAAAATAAATATGAAAAATCTTTACTTGAGTTTATTTATTTAATAATCTTAATTAAATAATAACATTAAATTAGTGAGCGAAGAAGATACATTAAAGCACTTGATATGACACTCATTTGGAAAACATGGCAACAATTAAATTAATGGTCTTTCTCTAAACTGCAGTAATCCTCCCTGGTCGCGGCTATATATTCATCAACTAGATCCTGAAGAACTTCCCTACTCGAATCCAACTCGTTCAAATTATCCTTGAACATTTCCTCTTTTCGAAATTGATCCAAGAAAGCTTCTCGTTTGCGTAATTTGTCAAACTGGGTAAGAGCTCGGTCAAAGAGCTATAAAAAATTCCTTATTTTTAAATACATTTCATTCAATTAAAAAAAAAACTTACCGAACTGATATTGGTGTGATTCGCCAACATTAACCCCGAAACCCGATGGGCAGTTTGAATGTACGGAGACTTCCGTGACAAAGCTACCTGTATACTAGCTGGTCCCCAAGGGATAAACTGTGCCAATTTTCGTTCTCGTATTCGCTGCAGCGATTTATGCACTTGTGTTGGGTCCACTTCGCCTTGAATAATGTTTAAAATGGAAATAAAACAGTGCTGTGAACTGCGATCTTGAGCTGTAGATACCATCATATTTTTCGGTTGTAACAAACGTCTCATTACGTCCAAAACGGTCGTCTTCCGGACGTTAACTTCGTCCGTATCGGTAGAAAGAGGCGTATATCCGGTCATAAGGAAGTGCAAACGAGGGGTGGGTATTAATGGGGCCAGCAGGCCCATAAGATCATTGTTCATGTACGAAGGGTACCTTAAAGTGGTCGTTGAGACGGACATTATTGTGCTAACGAGACTGTTAATTTGTGTAAACGTTGGATTTTGGATTCTCAGTCGGTCAGCAGCTATACGATTTAGTGCTGTGTTATCCAGAACGACTACAGAATCAGCAGACTCGGTTAAACGTTTTAAGGTGAGTAATGAATTGTACGGTTGTACTACAACATCACTGATTTCATCCAAATTGGGAAAGACACTGTACGTCTGTACAAGTTTTTTAGGGAATCTATCGGACAGTTTCTCTAAAATATTCGAGCCCATTCCGGATCCCGTGCCGCCAGCTATTGAATGGCATAGTACAAAGCCTTCTAAACTGTCACTACCCTCGGCTTCCCTATCGATAATGTCGAATATTTCCTCGCTTAGCCTTTCCCCTTGGGAGAAACCTGATGCCCAATTATTGCCTGCACCACCTCCGTTTTTGGACAGAAATACATTCTCCTGATTGTACAGTTTCGAGTATGGTGAATTGAGAATTGTATTTATAACACGCGGTTCTAAATCTAGCAAGACAGCTCGAGGAATGTAGTGTTCATCGTCGGCTTGATAAAAGAACACATCTTTTCGATCAATACCTACAAAGTTAGATTTTAGATTTATTATGTTCATTAAATAAATTGATAAGAACACCTTCAGTGGCAAAATCTTCCAATATTCCTTCTGGATTAATGCCATGTTCAGAACATAAACGTTTCCAAAATTCGAAACCAACTGAAAAAACAACAATCCTAACCTTAAAAACATACAAAAAAGATTAATACATACTCTGGTTGCCGCATTGGCCCAGTTGGAGTGTTATCATTTCACAGGGCATTTTATCTGGTTGATAATTCACTACATTAAACGCAATTTTATAGTTTGTTGATTGATTTAATTAATTTAGGCTCGGTAGTTGTTTAACCAAACGGATTCAAATTTCTAAACTGACATTCGATACGAAAAACAACGAAATTACGCGATTTGAGTACAGAAACCTACAATCCACTATATTTACAGAACACTGTAACAGAAACAAAGTTCAAATTGAAATTTTGGAGAGTTTAGTTATGTATGGAATTTTAGAGAAAGTTCTTTTCTGTTTTAACAACTCTTTATTGAAAAAGCCTTCAATTAATATCACGGATATAAAATATCATAATGTCCAGGACGGTAAAGTAAATGAACAGCAGGGGTGCACCCCTCTGGCAAGTCATGCTGAGTGCAAGAATTTCCAGTTCCACGATCCATGTAAACAACACGAACGCCAGTCTTTAATGCAGCACAGGCCGCAATTATATGAATATGGTCACTCTCTTTGTACATGGGCTCAACTTCTTGATGACAAAAATCAGCCACCTTTAAATAGAAGTCACATTAGACGAGGGTTAAAGAACGATTGAATAATGCCTTACGGTTCTATGACCCTCGATAAAACAGCTATAAAAATCCTCCTCTTTCTGCAACTGGCCACTAGTTAATAATCTAAGATAAACCACCATATAGTCAGAGAAACCCTGGTCGTTAAAAAGAGTATGCAATTCCTTTTTGGCCTCCTCTGCATCATTTACATCCCGCAAACGTTTCAATACTTCCATATACTGCAAAACATTTCAATTATTACGGAAATAAAGTCAACCATAAAAATCCTTACCGTATCGTAAAAATCCTCTACGGTAAACTGTTGAAAACCCAATGCGACTAATCCATCTTTACTATCTTCAGCTAGTTTATAAAAGTTATCAAATTCGTCTTTTCTGTCCAACAGTCTTTCAATGCACGCATAACTGAATGCCCTAAAAAAACAATTACCATCCGGTCTAGTTCTACGGATATATTTATATTTGGACGATAAGTCTTTAATTTTCTCTAGGTAAACATTATCATTGCAATATTCATTATCAAGTGAGGAGACGGGTTCTAAATCACCCACAAGAGCAATAGTATCCGAAATCTGCAAGAAAAAAAACATAACCTCCAAAACGATGAATCCAAGTTCAACTTACCTCTTTCTCGATTTGTCGCTGTTGGGCCAGGATTAATTCATCCTGATTTACTGGCAAACTGTCCTCTGTGGAATTCACATTGTTTTCTGTGGTATCACCCATTTTAATTCATCAAAAATGGGACAATGTATAAAAATATTCGCATGCAATTTTTTATTTCCAAAACTATGGAGCACAAAACATATACAGAAAAGAAAAATACACTGAATTATTTTTGACAGAAACGAGTTCGGCGTCCTCTGACGGGCTAACGAAGAGCTAAACTCAAAAATTTCAAATTTACTTTTTATTTTCATTTCAAAGAATAATTCCTTTTTAAATACATTACAAAGTTTTAATCTTCTATATAGATTCTATTCGTTATCGTTTTGGTTCCTTCTTATCTACACCCACACTCATCTGCGATCATATTCTCATAATTTTTAATAATCACATTCCCAAACTTGTCGTAAAACATAATCGGGAATGGCAAATATTTTGTGGGAACACAGCAAATCGGTCTTTTCTTCTCCATATTTACCAATTTAAGATGATTTATTGTATTGTCGTCTGAGATTTTACAAGTTCCCGAACAATCATACGTTGAAAAACCTTCAGGAGTGATAATGAACTTATCCCATCCAAGTTTCTTGAAATCCACGAATATGTGATGTTTTTTACATTGGGACACGCTTTCATCTTCTTTGTCATCCTTAAATTCATGTGTTCCTTTAAAGAAGAGGAAACAATATTAAATAGAACATAAATTGTCCCATAACTTACCATTTTTATGAACTTTAACAGCCGCAAAGGTTCTAAACTGACCAATATTCGTGTCATTCAGTATAGCCACCAATTTATTATCATCATAACTGGAGATTGTGATCAACAAACCCAAATTCAGCTCCCCTTTCAGCCAGTTATTAAGCGGTTTCTTGATCTTGAAGGCCTACAGAAGAATTACTGCAGAAAGGAGATTGGAAAACCTATAATATCCCTACTTGCCAACCTCTTCTGGCTTTGGAAATGTAAATGACGTTAAATAACTTGTGAATATCTGGATTTTCAATTAGAACAGACTCGTTGAACACTCCATTCGTGTGCTTTTCAAACTGGTACACTCTAATAACAAGCGACTTTTCATAAATCTCTGAAAAATTGTCCATTTGAAGGTATAAGAACATTTCCGCGTCTAGAATCGATTCGTTTGGATTTAGACTTCGCAAATCGAATTTAATGATATTGCTGGAACGGTTTGCGTTTACGTTAAAAAGGATGCGCATAATATTCATGTCGGAAATGTTTTTCATTCTACTTTCGTAGAATCGATGTAGGAATTGCGGTAAGTCTGATTTGACGATATTGGAATGATTAAAATTCCATTCTTGGTCCAATAATGAGATGTATGAAGTTTCATTCTAAAACAAAATAATATTTAGTATACAGGGTGTAACCGTTCGATTGAGCAAAAATCAAATGACAGATTCGGATGGTCATCCTGACTCGAAAACTCATTGGATTTTTCAAGGAAAGACCTCGTTGATGAAATAAAGGCCATCAACTTCTTCGGCATGTTAAATAAAATTTGTAACAAAAATTTATTAAGAATTATATTATATAGCCTATAGTGATATTAGAATATTTTTTTAGGTTTTCCCGTTAATTTACGAAAAAGTTATGGACCGCTAAAGATAAGAAATTTTCGAAAAATTTTGACAACTTCAAATAAAATTGCATTTTTCTCGAAAACGGTGCGTCGTACGGAAAAATTGCAAGAGACAAAAAAGTTTCCTTATTAAATTTGCAATCCTACGAACTCAACAAAATTGAAATTTTACCACCCCCCAAAAAAATAACAAAAGTGTTAAGCCACCCCCAGCCCAAAAAGTCATGTTGGCGGTGATCGATTTTTCTCATATTTTACCCGAACATTGTCCCCGATGACCTAAGTAAGTGCACCAAATTTAATTGTTCCAATTTATTTCACTTAGAAGATATTTGAAAAATTCGAGATTTTTTTAAGAACTTTAAAGGCCTGTATCTCCGTTAGGAAACGTTTCTCAGAAAAACGGAAAAAACCATTCGACTCAGAATGACTTCCTCAATCTACCATTTCTTTTTTGCTCATTCGAGCAGTTACACCCTGTATATGCATGTACTTTAATCGCCGAACTATTTCTCTTTATTTATAAAAATACATACCAGCACTTCGGTTGGCTTTTTGGAAAGCTGAACATGTTCTGCAACAGTTTTTCTGTTCTTGTAGTAGTCGTAGTTGAAATTTGTATCGTCTGTTATATTGTGATTCAACAAAAGAATTCTATTATGAACGCGAAATTCGTTAGTATTTTTGTTTAATTTGAAGAAAAATGTGTTTTGAGTGTTTAAATTCTCTTTAACTGGATCTGTACATGATGTAATATTGATTGTTAAACAGAATATACAAATCAGAACTTGAATAGAATACATTTTCACAAGAAACTATACAGAAACAGTGGTAGAAATTTATAAACTTTACGTTGTTAGACCAAAATGTAATAAGATAATTACAACTGTGGGTAGCAAATCATGTAATGATGGATAAATAGAATAATTTGTTAAATTTACAAGTTGTTTAAGAGAAACTTTGAAAATATCTCCATCACTTTATAAATTAGGTAGAAAACCTCTCTATAGTTATACCTATTTGCTAATTGCTACAGAATTTAATGAAATGCCGCCTTAAAACAAAAAAATAGCAGTTCAAAAAAATTAAAATATACTTATGTTTTAAGAGTAATATAAAAACAAACGCATATTAAACAAAAACAATATTCTCTAAAAACTTTTTTTCTTAATTATAATGTAAATCTATTTTCCCTGCTGACGGTTAGCTTCTTTTTGTTCTTCCTGAAAAAAATGTATGTTCCTTCATACATATGTACCAAAAATTAATAAACCGTCACCTTCTTCTTGTTTATTTCCTTTTGAATTTCTCTGCGGCGGCAATATAACCGACTCAAAGCTGTTTTAATGCTAAAAATATTAAATTATATTATTACATAGGAAAATAATGATAAAAACTTACTCTTTTAATAAAATTATTCGCAACTTGTTCTCGTTTGAGCCGCCGGTCTAAAGTTACACAATAATACCAAAAATTTTTTAAAGGTTAATAGAAATTAATAGTACACAGCAAATATTACCTAATTTTTTCTTATTTCTCTTTCGATTTTTATTTTCCGAAGTCGATACTAAAAAGTGAAATAAAAAAAAGAAAATTCATTAAATTTTGAGTGCTTAAATTACTTCTAATAATAGAAGAATAGAATTGTTATAACCAATTTAACCAAGATTAACTTTAATATGCAGGCCCACCGCGTATAACGCCGTGAAAAGGCGTGTGGGGCGGCAAATGCGGCAATGGTAAAGGGGCGACAAAATCCGTAAAGTACAACAAATTTACTATTTACTATGCCATAAATAATAAGAAAATGAAAATGAATGACATAAAAAGCAAGTGCGTATAAGTTTTCAGCATCAGCACTTTCGTGTTAGGTATATAGAAAAAATTGAAAATTGAACTTTTTTGAAGGACGATAAAAGTTTTCTTATAGCACCCCGTGCGCAAATGTCCTTACGGCGGCCTGTTTAGTGTGTAACACCAAAATATATTTAAAAAAAACTTACTTTGTTTATTTCTTCAGTGATCTTGGTTCATTATCTTCAAGAAATTTCATTTCCTTTTTGGCCTCATACATTTTTTGCTGAAAGTGAACATAATAAATACATAATCTTTTTAATTCATATAGGACTATTATTACCAAAACCTCATCATTGGAGGATAATGATGATAGTGAGTCTTAGTCGTCGGAAGTACTGCTCATTATATTAAAATTTTTTGAATGTAAAGAAAGATATTGGTAAAAATATGTACTAGATCAGCGTCGCATGCACGAACTACGGCGACAGCGACACTATTAAGCTCTGGGAACTAGGCTTTAGCGTTTTGACTTTGACGGTTTGACGTTTGAGTTTGACATTGACACCAAAAGCTTAACCTCAAAATATGAAAACTTTATTATTTTAAAAATCAAAAATACTTAATACATAATGGCATTTATAATAAGAACAGCCAAAACCCTTCGAAACCACTGGAAAAAGTCTACTTTTGCAGCATTGGCTTTAGCATATGGAACAAATTATGCTAATAACCGTTTTGAGTAACCACAAAAGTGCCTCTTCTTTCTGTTTTTTAAAACCTTTCTTTGTAGGACACAGAAATTAATGCTATTATATTGTCAGAAGGCCAGAGAATATGGTAATAGACCAATTCCAGTTCAGGATAATCCTCGGAATTTAATAGTAATTTTAAACCCCAACGCAAACAAACGAAAAGCTACAGACGATTTTGAAAATTATTGTGCCCCATTGTTGCATTTAGCTGGTATATGTGTAGATATAATAAAAACCGAAGCTGAGGGGCAAGCAAAAGAGTTAGTTAATAAAATAAAAGAAGGCACGAGTGCTTTAGTTGTGGCTGGAGGTGATGGTACGTTATGCGAAGTTGTTACAGGACTTTTAAGAAATTCCAATGAAAAAACCGAACATCTAGTACCGCTGGGTAAGTTGATTACACAACACGTCAGTATTTTATATAAAAATCTCTTGTATTTAGGTGTTTTACCTCTTGGTCGATCTAATTCTCTAGCTTCTTCCTTGTTTCCCGGCGGTGAAAAATTAGCCAAAATTAAATCTCTAGCAAACGCAACAATGGCCATTATTGAAGAGTGTACACGACCCATCGATATTATCAAAATTGAAGCCACAAATGAACAGAGTTCTAATCCAGTGTACGCTGTAAATGGAATCGAATGGGGCGCTTATAGGGATGCTGATGTGCGAAGAGACAGTTATTGGTACTTTGGTCGTTTCCGGAATTACGTCACTTATATTTTCAGTGGCCTTAAGTCAAATATTACCTGGAAATGTGAGGCCAATTTGCAATACACACCCCCATGCAATGGCTGTTCAAACTGTTACTTAACAAAGGCTAGTCAGAAGCCAAGTAGTTGGTTAAATAGGTAAAAAAGTGGATTTAAATGCATCATTTATCACTTACCCCAATTCTTTCTTTAGATTCGCTCCTGTTGACAAAGAAGACTTAAAATACTTACAAATCAGTAACCCAGAATGCTCCAATGTACAAGAAATCGACGTTTCAACGACTGATCTTATCGTAAAAACTCAAAACAGTGAACCCAAAAATGGAACCAATTCAAAAATTACAATCAACCTCGGTCCAAACTCAGTTGGTTATATCGAATTTGTAAAAGAAGGCTGGAAAAGTGAAAACGGTGAGAAACGCCGAATCGAACGCACAATTGAAGCGAGAACGGTGAATCTACAACCAAAAACCGACACCCAAGATCAATATTACTCCATCGATAACGACAATTTCGAACTGAAACCAATCCGCATTTCTTTACTACCAAATATAATTAAAGTGTTTTGTACAAAAGGCGAACATACATTGTAAATAAAGTCTTAAAATGTTCATAATTTATATTTATATCATATCACAAATCTGTTCTACAAAACATAAAAGAAAATAAATATAGGACTTAAAACTTTAAAATCAGATCAATTTGTAATACTTAAAAGCTAAAAGCGCTTACTGACTACACTGCGGACTGCCAGTGAAAATATTCTCATTTGTTTTCGATGAGCATGAAGCCATGTCGCGATTTTTATTCGTCACTTTAAAAAATCTCAATAATGGACTTGTGCATTTGTTCTCTACAGTCTTTCTGTTATGTTTTGGTGATGATCCCAGTTCCAATTTGGCCAGTTTCACAGGCGGCTCCTCTCCATTCGCCTGACTTTGCATCGCATTTCTAAAACTCTTCTCAATTCGTAACCGTGTCAACCAATCTTGAGGTCTCCGTTTCGGTGGCGAATAATTCAAATGCGGTGCAACACCGTCAACAACGAAATTTGGTAAATTTACTGTTGGAGACGATGGCATCGTGTACGATGTCTCTTCATTTTCCCTCTCATGATTGATATTAGTGGAGTCTTCGCCAAACAGCCGCTTAGGGCCCAACTCCGTATGACATCTCTTGCTCTCATTCCCCACCAAAGCGCCTCCATCGTCCAGTTTCCGCTTGGACGGAGTTACAATACAGTTCTCACAGAATTTACCAACACTTGTCGGTATTGCACAGCTCATACACTGCTTAATCAACCGTTTCGGGCTGAATGTCAACGTATCGTTTGTAACGCGCTTCAAACGACTCACCACCGGATGTTCAGAGGCCCCTTTCAAAGGCAGCACCTCAGCCCGACCATAGTTCCCACCTTCCGCATTATCAGGACAATCCTCCAAGCCAATCGTCCATATTTTATGTGTAATATCATCTGAACAAGTGATCAAAGTGTCGTCACTGCCACACCAAGCCACACATGTCACTTCTGCAATGTGACCGGTCAGTTTTAGGATCGGTTGCGGTTTCCTCACATCCCAAATGTACGCGTTCTCATCACTACTGCCACTCACCAAGTACCGTTCGTCTCTACTCAAACAGGATTTTATATAGAACGTGCAATTCTCATGTCCAATGTACTGCATGATCGGTTTCTCATTGTACGATGACAGATTGTAGCAGTAGATCGTGTTGTCTAAGCAGTTGGCGTACAGTTTAACGCCCGCTTGGTCCATGACTATGCTACTGTAGCCCTGTTTCGATGTACTGCCAGGATACGTGAACGTGTAGAGTGCGATTGGATCCATACGGGAGGAGTAATGTTTCCGTAAATCCCACACTTTAATCGCCCCATCGCCAGCACCGCATGAGATCAGTTTTGTGTCGTTTTGGAACACCAAACCGGTGACGGATTTTACACTGTTTTGGTTATTCCGTTGGTTCTTGCGAAGTTTACTGGTAGATGGACTGCCGAAACTGTGTGAATTTAGTATACGATCATCAAAGTCTTTGACGAAACAACAATGACGCGATCTGGAGTCACGAATAATGATTTGACCGTCTCTTCCGCCACTAGCGAATATATGGGAGTTGTCTGGCTGAAAGGCGACCGTTTTCACTGAACTGTTGTGGCCCAAATATATCTTTTCCAATTGAATATCGGCTTGACTCACATTGAACATTCGGCAAGTGTGGTCCCCACTGACGGTGACCAATTTCATTTGTTGGAACGCCCAAGCGAGGTCGAATATTGCATTGTTGTGTACTTCGCGACCGTGTCTGGTATTCGTTTGGCAATTGTGAATAGCCAGTTTGCCATCTTCGTTAACTAAGCCTAAGATATGTTCATTTCCTTGTTGTTGGGCGAATTTGCTGGCGAATATTGGCGTGTCTCGCACCAGTTCATTTGCTTCACCAGCGAATTCTGGTTGGATTATGTAGGAAAAGTTGTTCTCTTTTGCACAATGTAATCGTTTTAGATGCACATCAGTTTGTCGCCAGGTTCCTGAAGAGAAATCAAACGTATATGATCTATGAGGATGGGAGGATGTCGATTGTACTTACCAAAACCATACTGTTGATTATATAAGGAGTTTACACAATTGCTAGCCATTTTTTAACACTCGTAATAAGATTGAATAAATTTAAAGAACACATAGGTATTGGTACTCCCAAAATTAAAGCGGGAATATTAGTCGTTGCCAAAAACTTTGAGTTGGTTTATTTCTAGGTTATTTTCTGTCCTTTGTCAGATTTAAATGGTCTAAGCGAAAAACGTAGGAGTAAGACAAAGATAAAGTGCAAACGTAAACAAACAATAAACGTCAGATGGCCGTTGAGTCGCTTCTGATGATCTGGAATATTCTTCAATTATGCAATTGTGTATAGACGTATTTTTCCATCAAATTATGCTTAACGATATTTGAAAATTTAAATTTACAGGCTTTTTTCAATTTATTTAACAACTTTTTAAATTCCTAATGGTTGGTTGCCTGAAATTTGTTTAAACTATGTTTGACAACCAGCAATGCACATGCATTTTAATAATTTTTGACATTGACAGCAAAACCGTTACAGTTTTATAAATTTCACGTAAATAGTAGTCTTAATCGTAATTTTTATTCTATTTACAATAATCTGTAAATATGATTGACGCCGCAACGCACTGTAAATTTTTAATTCATTATTTCATGCCTTTATACTCAGTTTTGCTGTAATTTTAGGTAATGAAATTCAACAGGTTAGGAAACAAAGTTGGGGAGACTTTTTTAATAGATACGAAAATTCGACCTCATTGGACACTGTAATCAAAGATTTCAATCCTTCAAAGATAGATAAAGAATTCCGTTCAATACCTGGAAGTGTGATAGCTTTAATGCATCAAATAGAGATTGTTTTATTAAGCACTTTGTTCACCAAATATTGCAATCACGAAGAAAGTAAACTATTACAACAAAATCAAAGAACCCGAGAGACATTGAAATTATTTACTGAGGAAGTTGAACGACTGAAAGAACACAAAGTCAGTTATAGTGACGGTACCAAATATATTCTTTATAGACTTGAGGTGACTGACAATGACCGTCTTTCTGAATACATGCAAAAAAAATTCGGCCATAACTTAGCTAACTTGTTAACTGAAAGGAAACATACAAAGAATCGTAATAAAATCAAAAAATTGAATAAGAATATTCTCATTGAATGGGAACGCATTAAAGCAGATAGCATCAAACTGCATTATTTGATACAATATGCCAAATATATTCTAGAAAATAACTCTTAATGTTTAATTAGATGTATATTAAGATATTGTTTTTTAAGGATACCTCGTTTTAAGTTTTTTTAGTTTTAATCTTTTGCTTATTTGTAAACATAATTCATGGAAATAAATGTTTTATGTTTTAAACAACTCCGAAATTCAACGACTTTTCACTTTTACAAGAAAGTACTTTACTTTATCGTCTGTAATGCCTTTTACTTTTCAACTGAAGACTGAAATTTAATTCACACCACTGTGAAAACGGAATTATCCTCATAAATTCACTGATTCCATTGTTATATACGGCGAATGATTAATGAAGTGCATACATGTGTACAAAAGTGGTTTACAATAATTATTTCTTTTTGTTGTACAACCAACCCAAGCCAGCCTCTAGGCGTATTGTTTAAATCAATATTAGAAAATGCTATAATGCACATTAATCCATAATAAATTTCCATGTGGTTCATTAATTGTTTGTTCTTGTTCTTGTGGAAGTGCACTTTAATAAATTGCCCCCACATGAGACAAGGGACACACTCATATTCATTGTACCGTATATATTTGCCGTTATTATGAAATAAAAACAACCACTAACTAATTGGAACTAATTTATAATCTTTAAACATAATTATTATACTACCAAAAGTTCTATAAATCATTTAACTATTTGACGAGTTATAGATAAGTTGTATTTATAAAAAAAACTACACATTTATGGATATAATAAACTCATATAGACATTTTAAAATTTAATTGTCCACTCTCGAATGTTTTCCCACATTAAAAAAATACAGTCTGTGTCTATGCATATATAAGAATTTATTAATTCTCAATATACCCTGCTTAATTTCCATATAAAAAATAACATTGTAGAGTTTTAGTTGGATTTGATTTATTGGTTTTAGTTTATGTTGCAATAAAACATGTTTCAAAAAAATTCTATAATGTTTAGTTTACGTTTTCTAATAATTACTTTATGTTCTCTTTGTAACATTTTTATTGATTTTAGTGGAAAAAGGGATCGTAAAAGCCCATTTATTTACATTTGAACGTAGTACCTGTGTGTAAAAAACTATTAGCACGAAAAAAACTCTTCCCAATTGCCCACTAATAGATTAATGCCAGAGTATTTCAGTAGAATACAGTTAAAAATTATTACTTAATAAATTTCCTCGCAATGCCACTGAATTTTGATATATTTATACAGTACACATTAAACTAATACAACATTAATGAACCATTAATTTAATTTCATAAATGCCACATCATTTCCAACGATAAATATTCCAAAGTTGAAATTTTTTTAAACGCTTTTTACTACCTCCACTACAATTTTTATAGTTGTAGAAATAATAGAATAGAAGAAATCTAAAACAGCAGGTCGCACAGTATACCAGAACGTTTTTCTGACTGACATCTGCCCTATTTCCACTGACCACATTGTTATTTGTCACCCACCACCAGTTTACGACCCGATCGTAAATTAAATGGTGAAACCAAGATTTTCCACGAACAAGAAATTGAAAGAAATTGAACTGGAACGGGACAATTATCCATCCAAGTTGTAAATTGGTGGTGTTATTGGCGGATATGCAGTTTCCGAGTATATACACATGTCATTTAGGCAGACTGAGATTAGTTTGCTCATTACGCGGACATGAAGCACCTGGGTGCCAAGAATCCTCTGTGTGCCATTAAATTAGGATCATTTCTCGCACCTTTTCTATATTTAGTAAATAACACGTATAAATATACACACACATTAGGCCATTGAAATGTAACAAACTCCAAACTGGGATTTAATTCCCTACAAATTGATAGGTACATATTTACAATAGATGCCAGATGGTTCTTTAAAGTGTGTGTATGTGGAAAAAATTTAACGAGCGCAATGGATTTGATCAGTCCGTATATACATATGAGCGATTAGTTTGTTTTTGTTGGAAACTTTGCGGATTTCGGAAGGAAAATCGTTAGTAAATTGAACCTGTGTCCATCCCCCTAATTGGATGACCATTTTTATTCGTGTGTTACATGAGAAGTGTGGATGGACATCATTATTTGGACACAAAGTGTAGATAACAAGTGCGAAAACGTCTTCCTATTTTCCACTAAACAAGCATAAATATTTTCCACTCTTAGAGAAAATTTCAAGTTGAAAATATAAATTGGAGTCAGATATCGGCGTCAGACGATATATGAAATATTATACCTGTGAATGTGTAAATAACAATAATTATCGGTAATAAAAATTGTTTACACAATATATTAGTTTATTTATAGAAATAAAATAATATTTTTATGGTTTATGTACAAGTTTCAATATTTAACATGCCACGGAAATTATCAAGTTAATTAACGAACTCATTATAGATTTGATAGTAAAATGAAATTATTCTATTTTTCCTGGTTGATTTATTTATTTACTGTAATTATGTCAATAATTTAATTTGTGTAATAACAAAATTACGTTTAATTTTTGCAAACACACTCATATCGTTGTGCGAATGTTGGAATATCGTGAGAACGCTGCAGAGAAAGCATTTTTATGCGGGTACTAGCTTATTAAATTGAATATTTGATATTTATTTACGGATAGACATATGCATTGACGAGGTCTGTCCATTAATGTTATATATGAATGGAATGTTTATGAATCAAAATGACCCATATCGTCATTAAATACAGTAAATATCCCATTATGAATGAATGGTAAAATGTATGTTACACAATTGTAATTGATGATTTCAAGTAAAACACGACCAAAAATTATTTATTGTCCTAATAAAGAACTAATCAATTTGGTTGCTGTGGTTTGTGTGAAAAGGAAATGTCCATCTTGTAAGGGATGCTGTAAATTAGAAACTATCAGCAAAAATGGGTCATATAAATGTTAAGATACAGATTTTGGATTTGGGTGAAAATGTCATGGACACAAACACAAGGATCTTCTCCTTTTCAAGAACTACTTTACATTCCATTTTCCTTTTTCAAATAAACAATGCCTTCTGACGACCGCATGCGGCTTTCCATCATATTAAACCATAAATAAAACAGTTTTTCAAAAGTAACATTTATAAAACTAAACCAAACACAACAAACAACAACAATTTGTGGCAACCCAGATTTTATTCTACCCAATTGTAAAAGAAAAGAAGAGGGAAAAAATGGGATACACACACAACACCACACGTTTCTGATCATAAAACTTTTATATACTATTTGGTATTTCGGTATTTGGAAAAAGTGAAAACCTTATACTGTATAGCATAAGTCATAAAACGGTGGCCCAACAATTATTTACATAGTATTAAAAGTTCTATTCGAACGAAATTTTTAAATAGAAAAATTTCTACTGCAATAAAAACAAATCATAAAATCACACAAGCTTTACAATGTCCATAGTGTAGTTTATATGAACGGACACTATTTTTGAGTGGACTTTAATTTACAACTTGGAAAGTGGTGGTTTTTGATTGTGATGGTGCAGTAGATACAAAATCTAACAGTTCTATTTGCCATCCAAATGAAATGAAATTATAATACACGCCTATGTATGTACTATGTATAATCTGCCTAATGTGTGGGTAGACAACTTCTTATATTGAACGCTAAACTTTAATCTAAATACGTAATACAATTTGTATGCTTAATTATGAACAATGGAAATATTTTATGAACATTATCCATTTATCGCAATATTAATTGCCGGCTCCAGGTATAAAATTAAAAATGTTATTTATGGAATTGTTATTGTTTACATTTGTGTTATCCAAAAAATGTGATAATTTGTTCAAAAACATAATATATAAAGCCCGCTTTTTAATATACGTACTCATCATACTGAAAAATGTTGAAACTAGCAGTAATTTTCGCTCTATTCCTAACGGCTAAAGCAGTTGACTTTGAGATCCACAATAATGCAGGTGGTGCAGTTTGGATTGGTATCCAGGGCAATTCTGGCCAAGAAGCATTGAATAATGGAGGATTTGTCCTAGACTCCAATCAAGTGGTAAGTTATTTAAATTAATCGAAACGCAATTACCATTATACGAATTTATTAACCATCTCGTCACCGAAGACAACTGTATCCGCTCCGTCGACTTGGGGCGGTCGTTTCTGGGCCAGAACGTGGTGCAGCGATAATACTTGTTTAACTGGCGATTGTGGCAATGGCGTTGAATGTGCCGGCAACGGAGGAACTCCTCCAGCTACGTTGGTGGAGATCACTCTGCAAGAGAGTCCGGACAGCGATTTTTACGACGTTTCCTTAGTGGACGGTTTTAACATCCAAGCATCGGTTTGTTCACCCCCAAAACAATTTCATAACAAAATTTAACATTTTTTTCTCAGATTCAACCTGATAATGGACAGGGAGACTGCAGACCGTCCAATTGCAACGTTGACATCAACGCTATCTGTCCTTCGGATTTGAGTCTCGACACCGACCAAGGAGTGTTAGGGTGCAAATCTGATTGTCTCGTATATAATACGGATGAGTATTGTTGTCGGGGTGCTTACGGCACCCGCGAAACCTGCCCACCACCACCGTCTGCGAATTTATTCAAAACTAACTGTCCAACCGCCTACAGTTATGCCTTCGACGATCCATCGTCCATCCTTACCTGCCAAGCTGATAAATATATTATTACGTTCGGTTAGATGCAAATACATGTAAAATTCCTATTTTTAGATTGTTTCATTCTCACGAGATTATATTAAAAAAAGTTGCAAGAAAAACAATTTCAAACGAGATCAATTAGTCGTTTTACATCCCTCTTTTACATATTAAATAACTAATTAGTGTAGCAATGTTTTTAAAATAATATGTAAATATTATGGTTGGATCAGGCCCAAAACATGCCGCTTTGATAGCACCCAAACATAAGTTAACGATTCACAGAACAGGGTCGCATTGTGACGTCGATTTCGACCGAGTCCTTCGACTATTTATAAATCTCTCTTCGTTTCTAGGACGGTCCTGGCCGTATAGGTGTCTGTCAGACTTATGTTTACCCAAAAACCAACAGGATGTTGGGATTAACTTTGATACCGGCAGAAATGTTGCAGCATTTCTCCTGAAAAACGTCTTTTATACACAAACACCACCTTTACACAATTCGTTCGAGCGGAATAATAAAAATTACACCACTTGCCAAGATAATGCTGCAAGTGCAGACTTTTTTCTGCAAATTTAATAGGTATTTTTACGAGCAAATCGTGCATATGTGTGCATATTTTGGGACTAGCAAGTCGTGTTATTTATTTTTATTTTCAGTTTATAGTGATATCGGTATGTTTGGTGTTGGTATACCGGGGGTTGTTGCACGTGTTTTCCACTTATTGAATCAATTACTGTCCGCTAAGGGTTGGCAATACTGAAATACAGTTGCAATACAGCACACAGTAACAAACATTCGCGCAAAACGGGCGAAATACACAGCAGTACAGAGAAAAAAAACCGTCTAGAAATAACAAATACAAAACACAAAAAGAAAAACTTTAGCGTGTGTTTAACAACGTTTCCAGTTCACTCTAAACTGCTGACGGCTATTTTTATATCATACACATTCTCACAAAAAGAGAAACCTTCGAATAATAATAACAACACGAAAATCCCTAATTGTAGCGAGAGGAGGACACCCCACAAATGCGTTAATTGTTTTCAGATCCTTTTTTACGTGTCAATTAAGAGCACTGTGTGCTCGTCCTTTGGGAAAGTTTTTAATTCCACCCTCTCCAAACTGTCATCGTTTAAAAAAAAAGCCAAAAAATAACAATACTCTCCAACCAACCCACATAAACAAACAAGTATAACAAACGTAATGTGAATTGTACATCATTAAAACGTGTTTATAGAATACACAACACCACCAGCCAGCCACCCTCCCATACATTGCCCTACAAAGGAGATAAAAAGTGCATTATTTTAAATCGCGTTCCCAAAACAAAGTTGACACGCGGCCCCCAACAAAAAAATCATATTCTCTCACATGATATAACAAGCACCAACGTTCAGTCGTTGTTAAACTCTATTGTTGCCTCACAGCTAAATCTAAATAAATACGAAATAATTATAAGATACAAATGGTTGGAATAGGGGAACCCCCGCGGTTTCGTTCGATGATGGCTTAACTTGGCGGAATCAAATTTCTTGCACGCATTATGCCTGATTATTGCATTTTATTTGATATCAGAGCGAATTTTATGTATGAGAGCTTTTTACGAGGGAGCTTTACGTGAATCACGGAAATGATCAAGCCATGAATAATAATTACGCGCCTTTTTATCCCAATTAAGGGCACATTAATTACAATTAGTAGGCAAGTCTTATTTTAATGGACATTGGCTAAGGTACTATGAAGAAGGAATAATCGGTGGTTATTCACAATATTTTTGAAAACTTTTAACAAGTGTCCTAAATTTCATATAAAGACTCGTTTCGTTCCCCATTGACTGTGAACAAAGCGAGACATTTGAGGTCATTTTTTCTTGCCTTTATGGACAATTCACAACTCATCGTTACCAAACTGTATAGCATGTGGTTCTTTCTTCGTCCATTATGGTCGCAAAGATTCGAACTAATAAAATAATCCCTCATAATGGTAGAGGAATAGAAGTGTGCCAAAAAAGAGAGATTAGTGTCCTTTTGTAACACGAAAATAAGGTATTTCCTGTAAACTGTCAAGAAGAGCAGATGTTGCGTAAACCTTTTGTTAATTTCAATATTATTGTGTGTGACTTTAACAATTTTATTTACTTTGTCCTCTCATTTCGGATCGTACGCCCCAAAATATTTGATCTTGTTGCAAACTGGACTGTACTAGATGCGGTCATGTTTTGGGGTATCTTTTTAATTATTTCGGTTAATTAAAGTAAATAGGGGTGTTTTGAAAATATAACCGTTGAGGAAATTAATGAATTAATAATTGGGGTGTTGGTGTTGTGCCAGATACAATTGCCTTTGAAAAAATGTTGTGTGAAGAGTGGAAAAGGAAGCGTAGAGAGTCACTACATAGTAGGATGCGGGCTTATTATAATGTAATCGCTCTAAATGGATATAGTGTTCTAATGTAGCTTCAATTAGGACACAATAAAATTGTCTGGTCACTAGAAATTTCTCATTTCTAAATAAATCATAAAAGCATAAAGGAAAAAGCTGCTTGAAGAAACTTAAATACACCATTAATGATCTGAATACGGAGAAGTGGTCAAATGTTTATTCCCAAATTCCCCCCGAACAATTAGTTTATGACTTGACTTCTTAATCCGTATTGTTGACCCCTAAACAAATTTATACGAGATAAGAAAATTTCATAATAAAATATTATCTTCGTTTATATGGAATTGACTTCTTAATCCTTATAAACAAAATTTGCATTCATCTTTGATGGGGCCCATTTGGGATTAAATTTGAGGGCGGTGAGATTATTCAGGTACACACAAATTTAATAAAATCCTTACTGAGAAGAAGCGATTTAATAAAGAAGGGACTTTTGGGGAAATTTTACTTAGTAACATAATTAAGTGAATGTTCTACCATCTGGCTTTGACTTAGTCCCACTTCGATTGAAATGTCAGACATGAACCTAAATATAAAATCATGTAGATCGAATGGATGATTGAAAGGTTGCTCTCTGACATTACAAAATATTTCCGAAAATTTCGACTCTCTGTTGTTGCAGTAGAGAACAACAAACAACTTATTGAAATGTCCAGAACTAACTTGTCTCCCCAAAAAAATATGAAACTGAAAGAACTCTCTGTGTCTTCTGGCAGTTTCTCCGCCCATTCGGCGGCCCATTTCAAAGTCCCCAATGACTTGTTATGTTTCAATAAAGATATTTCACAAAAAGACCCCAATTATATCTGTAGCTCTTCTATTTTTACTTTAATACCACTTGAATATGTTTGCTTTAGTTTTGGGGAAATTATTTAATCCAATTAATACTATTTCAAATATATTTTTAAGTCGATAAGTAATTTTTCTTAAAATTCTATTAAGAAGACTTAGGATTTGCTGTTTTTATCAATAGATCAGATGTACGGTTGTCTCTGTGGTAGGTAAAACTGATACAGATCAAAAGGGCCTCATTATTAGCAGTTTCGTATAAATACCAATGAATTTTTCCAGATACAAGCTGTGATAGGATACCGAATTGTAATCGTTTTATATTTACGGTCTCGTCCCAACAATGTACAAAAATAAAACGTTAAAGACACTCTAAGAATTTTTTTCACAAATATTTCTAATCCTTAAAAACTTGTTTACAATCGATTTTGGGGCTTAGGAGCCTATTTGCCTAAAGAATGGGTCTCCAAAGTGCTTTGTTATTATTAAATTATAAAAAGCATAACTACACCAATCTGCTTACGTTCGGTTCTTTAAACATGTCGTTAAATATGGGTAGGGTAAAGGTATACCTCAAAAACAGTTTAAAACGAGAAAAGTGATTAACTTTTGACGAGACGATGACATCGCCAAAAACGGATCCTAACACTATTATTGTGTTAGAAATCGACTTTTCGGACTTATTCCTCTCAATTGTAATTCCGCTGCCATTGTAGTGGATTAGTAAAGAAAATGACCTGCTGTTAGACTATTTTCAATAAACGTACATGTTATTTGTTCACCCTAAATACTAGTTTTTATTTTCTTTTTATTATTTGGTGTGGATACCTTTGGAATAGTGTGAGTATTTCAAGTCCAGAGACGTCCTCTCGCCTTTTTTTCTGTTGAAAAGGTAATAATTGACAAAAGCAATACCGGCAATTGTCACGTGTGGCGCTTTAATCTGCATGGCAAATGCGAAATGTCACTAAGCAGAAATAAATGAAGGTGTTTTGTTGAGGTATGGTATGGGCCTTTTTAGAAACGCCGCCACTATATAATAAAATATATACACCGTAGGTATATAGTGTATAGTAAAAGAGCAAGGAAACAGCAAATAAGCTGCCCTGACATCTTAATCTCTACTTCACTAACAGATCACTTCCATTACAGACTGATCTGATTATCTACTTGTTGTTTTGCGTTTCTGATGTGCTGCTTATTTTGCAACAAGAACAACTGCTGGCCTCCTCTTCGGTGCTTCTGCACATCATATAAAATATAGGACTTTTTTTCATTATTTCTTTGCCACTTAAAACCCGTTCGGAACACTCTTTTATATTTTATATTTACCATTCCATATGACATTATATTATATTATAAAATGAATTATGGACTTTATTAAACAAATCGCTTTCAGCGAACGCTTTTTTATTTATTAATAAAGTAAAAATAAGCGCGGCATCATACTGTATATGCTTGCTTAATTTTGATTTATTCCGTTGGGAAAATAACTATGGCCCTTTGAAGTTTACAAGATGCAATTGAACTTTTACAAGGTTTTATTTTAATCTATAACATACGAAATCCATTCTCAGAATTTGTGAGGATTAAAAGAAAATATGAAAATACTTTAATCCCACAGGATCAACAAGCGTCCCCATACTTCTCTTATAACATTTCCTTAATTTTGATTTATTACCATACATTCATGTTAAAAAATAACGCACCCTCTTATACTGCGATCGTAAAGTGCTGATGTTTTATATAAAATACGCATCCTTTTACACTGGATCGTAAAAAGTGCCCATAAAATTATAATAAAATCACATCGTCAAGTACATAGCGTCGAATGTCAATTAGAGATGAAAATGTTGAATTGGAGAAGTGAAACAGCTGTCCAACAGCTATGAAACAACCCCTCAAACATTGGAACAGTGGTAAATAAGGATGATAACTGATGCCTTTCTCCCATAGCACCCAATAACTATAAATATTGCACAAATTGTAATTCGAACCAGCTTATAATCCACACACACATTGATTTTGCTGTAATTTGAGCTTTGCTACTTATTTGGTGGTTGTAATTTGGATTTCGGTGGCGATTTTCCATTCGATACCTGTCTTACAATTAAAAAAAGTTAATGGATTTACTACTTGAACAAATAAATATTCGAGTCCTTCCAAATCGAAACCACATACCCTCATCGAAAACCATCCATCATCTTATACGAATCGTTCACTTACAAAAAAAAGAGAAATCAATACATTTTAAATTGCGATCATTGTTCAATGTTAAAATATCACAAGAGTCCAGGTGACGTTTTCCAAAAAAAAGCTCCATGAATACTTCTTAAGTGAAAATTCAATACAAATTTCAGTACAAGAATGCCCGCATTACATTTTAATGCAGACACCATGTAGTGTTACCAAATGTTACTGTGTAAATTTACAAAACAAACAACACAAACCCCTCCAATTGTCAGTAAACAACTTAATACTACAGTATATCCGGACAACATTTAGGCGGGGCTTCGGAATGATTGTAAATAAGGGGGCTGGAGCCAAAAGATATGTTTACACTTTACGTTCCGTATTGGCTGCATTCCGATTGGTTGTTGGGCAACGGGGAAATATTTATATCTCTTGGAACCGTCCGTAAACGCAGAAACCAGTTCTGAGCTGCGCCGAATTTGGTCGTACAGCTCCAACTCGTCCGAGAAGTCAGACTTGATCAGTAGAGAACTGCGCTCACTAGAGAGTAGTAGACTATATCAATCTTAATACATCCAAGTGTTGTGCTCTAATATACCAAGAAACAAAGTGTTTGTAATGCAAATATGGTGAAAAGAGAAGAAACTGTTTTAGTTGTACCCACAATGGCACGTACACCATTAAAGTCCTCCTTTTCCATCAGTTCCATTTTACCAGAAACTGCACTGGAAGCACCGAAAACTCCATCACCTCAACCCTCCACGACAAATCTGTCCGAGAACGATTTAAGTGATTCGGATTGTGATTTAGATGTGACTGGCACTCCTCCGCCTTTGGACTGCACGAAATCCTCAACGGAACTTACTAGTGAGAAAGACTCCAATTCCGGTAGTGTTGACAGTGAAAAGAAATCGAAAGAGAAACCACCGTACAGTTACAATGCTTTAATCATGATGGCAATTAGAAACAGTCCCGAAAAACGGCTCACCCTCAACGGTATTTACGAGTACATCATGTGCAATTTCCCGTACTATCGGGAGAACAAGCAAGGCTGGCAAAACTCCATCCGGCACAATTTGAGTCTCAACAAATGCTTCGTCAAAGTACCTCGTCACTACGACGATCCCGGCAAAGGTAACTACTGGATGCTGGACCCGTCCGCTGAAGATGTCTTCATCGGAGGCACGACCGGCAAGCTTCGCCGTCGCTCCACGGCAGCGTCCCGTTCCAGGCTAGCAGCGTTCAAGAGGACCCTCATGTACAATCCGCTGCAACCGTGCTACTCGCCCTTTTACCCTTCACCGCAAGCTTTATGGAGCGCTTACACAAGGTACAACTCCTATTTACATACCACCGGTGCACCCACGGTTCTTCCAAGGCCCGCACCCATCCAACCACAACCTTTTGCAATGGACCGTCTGTTACCTCCAAGTGTGGAGTCGCCGTTCTTCCGGCAGCCATTAGATCTGTACGGCAATTTCCGGTTACCGCATCATCAAATGGTGGGCCAACAACCGCCTCTCACCTCGCTGTCACCTTCGAGTAGCACCAGTTCGACGGAACCATCTCGAAGGAGTCCTGAAGGACTTTTCAAGCCGGTGACAGTGATCTCTAGGCCCAGTTGATTTTAGATTTGAAGTAGACTATTTTTTTTTTGTTGATCTCATAAGAAATATTCGTCCATTGGAAAAACATGTAGATCGAACAATGTTTTTATGTACAAATTTGTAAATAGTTTTTTTAATGTGAAAAAATGTACAAGTAGGTTTTTTGTGTACCTATGAAATTTTTCTATTCTATGTGATGTTATTTTAAATGTACAGTATTATATTAATGAATGATATTATATTGTAAATATTGACAAATATATATATGGAATATTATTTATGAATTTGTCGCTTTTCTTAGTTAACCTCGAACACCTTTTACCGTCGCTTGCAATAAAACTTTCCGGCCTATCTCTGTGAGTCCACAAAAGGGGAGACAAGGACCCGGCCATTTCAAGAGACCTTACCACGAATTGAAGAATGTGGCCAAAATATCGCATTGGACAATTCAAGGATGCAATAAGAGCGATCGTTCACCTTAGATGAGGTACCGAAGTGGTAGAAATTCATTATTCGGAGCTCTCGAAATATATGGTGCATAGAAAGTCATAAAAATAATATTACAAACATATTTTATGTTTTTTATGCTACTACTGTTTAATAACATGCCTAGAAAAATTCCTTTCAAACATTATATTACCGTAGAGAAAAAAAACAACTTTTATTGCACTCAAATTAATTTTCCAAAGAGCTAAATCCATAATTGAAGACCCACTGTGTGTACGCATGATTTATAGAATAATTGCTGGCTTTTTTCAACAAATTCAATCGAATTGAATGAAACCAATTAGAATTCATTTAAAAGGCACGATATTAATTTATTGACAAAAATGGTCCTATTATTGTTGGCTATTAAACGGTAGTGTGTCCCACGGGCTATAATTGTGTACAAATATTGACCTCTGACAGACGTACACATTCCCATATAAAATGCCTCTACCTACACCCAATTAAATAATAAATACGTACCATCATAAACCACAATTAACCCAATAGTTTGTTTTTCTCTTTAATAAAATTGTTGTGCAACTTTGGAAAAAAACTATGGGAATGTCTTTATATATAACACACATTCTGCTCCTGGAAAAAATTCAGGGATTAGAAAAAAAGGAGAAAAATAATCTCTCTCTATGCACTGGCCGTGGATGCTGGCCACAGGTGTTCCGAAGGTGTGTTGGTGTCTATGACAGTTGACGAGACCTCATCACAACAAGACCAAATCCGTCTACTCAACTATAATATTTATAATCCGACACCTCATTAAAGTTTGACTCTCTGTGCCGCTTTTAAATCTACCCACACATTCCTTCATCACACACACAGGAGTTCGTTGAAGACGAAACTCCGTACCGAAAATTTTCTCCTGCAATTAATTAGTTGTCGTTCTTCCTAAATTAATATTTATAGCTAGAACAAATTCAATTGATGAGTCAACTTAATAGAAGTCGCATTGAAGAAGCACGTCAACATTTAATTTAATATCTAATTGACCTGCAGGCCAACATGACCAACACTATACACCTACATCCAATTTACAGCCTCCAACAAAACATTAATGAGAACACAGACTGGCATTAAGAACAATTACGTCTGTTTTCGACCCAGTTTCCGACTGAATGACAATAGAGGAGAGGAAATTCGAAGTGCAAAGACGATTTTCCTTGGATTTTGTTCTAACATGATGCCACGTGTGTTTAGCATGATGAAACTGCTCTGCGAGAGGGCGACAAACCAACACCATACAACCAGTAATAATTGTCTTATTTATACAGGATGCAGGGAATGATAATGTTTGAAGTCAACAGCGCAATTCACTACCAATTTACTGACACTTTAAGATACAAAACACGTCTCTCGAAACATCATCATTATCCACTAACATAATCCCGA
Source organism: Silvanus unidentatus (assembly GCA_963930825.1). Lineage (NCBI taxonomy): Eukaryota > Metazoa > Arthropoda > Insecta > Coleoptera > Silvanidae > Silvanus > Silvanus unidentatus. The sequence continues at coordinate 22,070,299 of OZ005760.1, forward strand.
CATACAAAACAGAGACGAGCACTTTTCATGATGATGCTCTTTGGCCAACAACAACTGAATGGTATACTAAACAACAACATAAATGTTATTATTTTATTTATTTATTTACTTGTTATTCTAGTTGAACTGTTAAATTAGGATGCTTTTATCAATCTTGCCTCTTTATTGGATGATTAGTAGGTGTCTTTTGATGTTGACTATTCTAAATGCGATTAATCGTCCACTAATTGCTAAATATATCAGAAATCAAGACCACATTCTCGACTGTTCATTTTATTCCTTCACTCTCTTCTCACGTCTAATGCTTTTAGGTCCATTGTTGGTTTGGATATTGTTAAAAAAGTTGGAGCACAATTAGGATGCATTTAGCTTATTGGTGCGGTTAATTTGAAGAGAAAAAGCTTTCAAACGCAATACCCAATGAAGCACAAATACCATCACTATGGAATAAAATGCAAGCGAGTATATAACACACGTCAATAAAAGTGTTCGCTATACAAGAAGGTTTTAACCCTGCCATCAGCAAACAATAACAGAGGCCGCGATGTAATAACATCATATTAATAGAGTACTGATCAGATAAACAAACCGCCAGTATAAAGTACAGTTTTTCTATACACACACATCTATAAGCAACACTTTGAGATGAGAAAAAAAAATGATTCAAAGAGAGATGCTTTAGAATCGCCTCTTTAGAAAGCGGTTCTACCAAAAAGAAACTATCAGATGGTGCTTTGATGGAAAACATTTACATTCAACTACATAAAGGATTTAAGAGTGAGAAAAAAGTGGGCATCTATCAAATGACTAATTTAATTTTTATATTTATATTAATTAGTTGATGTTATGGCTTTATTAGGAACCGCAATGGGATTTCACTAAGGAAATTCGAACGAACAGAAGGGAGCGCGTTGAAACAACACGCATTTTGTATCATAATTAACGTTCTTCGCTTAGAGTTAACAATTTGATTTAATTGCAAAAATGTTGATGCGCATAAAAAATTCATTTTATTATACAGTCACAATCATAAATTATGAATGAAATACAATTGAACTCTAACACTTTAATAAGATAAATGGTGTGTGGTTTATTGTGTTCTAGAAGGTATACACACATGTGTAAATATCAGCGATTCATTCATAAAAACGAATAAAAACTACGCAAACGGTCAGCAAGTAGTAGGTTTGTGTGACATTTGACTTGTCTTAATTATCCACACCACATTCATTGATGAAAATTGCAGCGAAACAGGACGTGTGAATCATTGCAATCACTATGACTTGACTTTTGAATTTCAAAATATTATTTAAGACAATTAGAAAAGTTCAACTGTTGGAAATGAAGTTCAATGAGACTCGTGCCTTTTCAGCTGGTCAATTGATGGTCGAGTTTAGAGCGTCTTTAAGCATGTGGAATCGAGACCAGAATTAGCGCATCTTCCGTTTTATTGTAACAAATAAAAGAAAACTATATATTCAACACTAAGTTGTATAAAAAAAGTATCGTCTAAATAAGCCTTATAATACGAATGATGGTTTCAAGTCAATTATTTAATTCAGTCTTCTTTAAATTGAACGGCATTTGGTAAGTTTTAATAGAATAGGCACGAGTTATAATAATAATAATAAAAAAATATATTATGACCCTACTTCCTGTATTACAGCCAACATTCACTACTCCACTATATGCTCTTAATTGGTTAAGTGAAGAAACCAACATTAAAGCAATGTTGTGCGGTTAAAACATTAATTATATCACAGAAGATATGACAAAGGTCGTTGGACACCAGTGCGAAGATTTAATACACCACATATAGACGCCGAGTGAAATGGAACAGAAATTGTGGAAAAACGAAATTGATACATTTATCCGTTATATAAGGACCGTACATACAACAATGGGCCTTAAATATGATTTATGAATTTTTTTATTTAGGGCAACATCTATTGGCCACCCCAAAACAAGCGAAAACATGCCGTACTCGTATTTATACACCATGTGAACACACGAACACGAATAAGTTTGCCACCCCTAAAACGAAACACATTTTGCATAGAGAAATTTTTACGGTGCGGTGGTGAGAACAACACACAAACCCAAGCATAAATCAAATCAATCACACATTATTCGGCCAACAATTACCTACACATTGCTCCAATTACAAAGGATTTATAGACGACTTGGCCTCTTATTAAACGTATTACAACCTTCTCCACCTCTCATTAACATTTGAGTTTTTTTTCCATTTCTAGTGGACTGTACCTGCACATTTTGGCAGATAGAGACGTCAAGGTACACGAATAATTTACCCCATAATCCTCTATATGAGTTGTGGCTCAATCAAACACACCAGAAAGCGGTTTCTAATACAATAATAGAGATGTTAGTGTAACTAACAATTCCATACAAATCACCCTTATACACATAGGACCATACATCATTCCATTCCGAAATCACACCCTTATGCAGGATGTCATTTAAGGACTGTTGTCGTACAAAAGCAGAAATTTTGTGCGATTCAGATTAACACGTATGTTTAATAAATAGCCGGATTTGGCAGCTGTGCTCCTATATAATGTGTGAGTGTGTGTGTTCGAGAAGGGTAGTTATAGTTAACCCCTCTGTTTTCCACATTACAATCGTCCATTCGGAATCGATAATTCAATATTCCACTCGGGACTTGTACACAATTCATGTGGTGCGATGTACATTGGTCCATTGTTGTGACACAATACCACAAACATTTGTAATAATATCGATGTGCTTTTGAGGTTTTCTTTATAAATATATGAACGAGAGACGAGAGTGTGTGAATTGGGATTTTGCAAAACAGCAAAAATCTCGTCCTGTGTGTGTGTGGGACGAACACACAGAGATTTTTTTTAAGAAAAGCGCAAACTTAAAAGAGTTTCTAAACGGTATTTATTTATAATAATCCTGGTATTTTTAATAAATAGAGGATGCCGACGAGTAAAGGGAAATGTTTGTTAGCAAACAAGGTAGAAGATGCCGTCTCTTCCGGTCCGGTAGTCCAAATCTCGCCCCAAACAAACAGACAATAGCCAAGATTACTATATGTTTCGAATATTATCCATCATAACAAGCGCAAATTCCCTTTAAATTATTTAGAGAGGAGCCTCAGTGAAAGGATTTGTGAACATTTATTTATACAAGTGCAAAAATGTATTATTCTAGCTGTAAAGTTTCTTTTCAAATTGGCTTAAATTCTTCTTCGGCGATTCTTTAGCTCCAATATTGAAAAAAAAACCATCTCCACTTTCAACTTGTTTAATCCTATTACATAATCTAATATTTCAATTATTATTGAAGAGATTGTGCGGTGGTAATTTGAGCGAAGCTGTATACCATTTTTTTCGACTTATACTTGAACGCATTTCAGGGGCAGATAAAAGTGCAACTGTTATTATTACATTGTTGTTATAAAATACAGATATAGAGAATGAATTTTGTAACTAAATATCCTAATAAGAGGTTCTAGATAATCCATCGTGTACAAACATATGGAACAATAGATGAATACAAAGTATTGGGTTGCTTATTTACAATTTTACGATCAACTAGACAAGATAAGAGTTTTATAAATACGGGAGCCCTACCATCAAATGCGAATGTATATTTTCAATACACCAGCATATTTTGTTACCCAAAAAATCGTTAAACAGGATTCTTCCATGTAAACTGATTAGAAATTAGAAAATCTGAAAATCACAAATTGGTCCAATTTGTCCACTATTGCGAGTTGGCTAAATGAAAACTTTCATTACTTATTGTATGTTGGTTATTATCGTGCCTAGCTTAGCGTATCAGTTCTTATTATATTACGTTTATTTTGTTTCCTAAACGTTGTACGACACAATGGAATACAAGAGGAAACACGCGTACACTTCTCTTGTTATCTAACGATGCCCTTTTGTTCATGACACGTGTATGGTGTTTTGTTACTTATTTGTTTCAAATGAGGAATATGTGATCGTGCATCTTTAATGCGCTAAAACTGCATTGACTCATATTTGACCGTGCCGAGCGACGAGCGCACTTAATTACTCGCTACTCCTCGTACACTTGGACTAGGAAAAAACCAGCTACCTAACTCAGTATGAATGAAACAGTTTTCCCTAAAAACGTAACCCGATACTTTTCGCAATTTCAACGGAAAATAAAGCTCGCATTGTAACAATAAACAAGATTAATATGCCCTGATAATCATTTTCTATTAATTTACCCCATATAACGGGCACAATTTAAGTTCTATATAAAAAGAGCAGAACTTGTTTCATGGAAGACTTGTTTCGTTAATTTTTAAAATAGAACGAATTTTAAAAAAACAACCTCACCGAAATGCAACATACTGTGCATAATTGATGACATTTTCATTTATTAATAACTGGAAATATATCAAACGTAATTTTATTGACATTTTAAAATAACAAAAGAGTAATGTTGTAAGTTGTAGGTTTAATTTAACGAAACACAGTTTGATAGTGAAGAAAAAGAATACTGGCTGTGACCAACTAAACAAGATATTCAAATATGTTTTTCTTTTCGCCGCTTGCTTTTATTTTGAGCATTCGAATAAAATATACAAGTGGAAAATGGATGACAAGTCAATATTGTTCGAACTGCAGCAGTCCCACAACCTTTGCACTCTCACTCATCCTCACTCTCCACTAAAACTACTTATCCGCTCTCTCTTACCCTAAACTCACTGTGAAAATTGCTATACCAACTCCAACATCACTGAACTTGCTTCTTTTGACCTCCGGCAAATTCGAAATTCAACATTTCCTTGTTGAGGACCACTGACCCTCCACAATCGGCTCGAATGTGGATGTCAGCGGGCGGATTCAATGTGAATAAATGTTTAACACCATATTAATATGTTCCAAACACGAAACATTCACATATCTAACTCAGCAGTGAGAACTCTGCATATATGATTGCTTGTGCTGGTATGCACCTGGGCCGAGAGAAGAGTCTTCAACGTAGTCCCCATAAGCGGCTACCTCTCAACACCTACACACATGCACACATTCAGGACACATCATCATCATTACTCCGACCCACTACCCCCTGTGCAGCATATAGAATTTACTACTTCTTTATATTACGGATTAAATTAACACATATTTCTCATCTTTGCAACACACCGCCTCTCTCTTCCAAATATCTACTACATTTAGACGCATTCCTCATCAACTCATCACCATTACTGTCTCCCGATCATTTTATATTGGGATTGTTGCATGGTTGTGAATCGTTCGCATACAAAAATCGAAATTAAACTCGAAGATTAAGTGTGTTACGGCGACCGATTGAAAGCCAGCAGCGGCATTCTAATAATCATGCAGAAGACGTGTAACGAACCTCCCTGAAATTCACTTTTCATATTCCCCAGATTGGCCTCATTTTGCGAGCTGTGCGTCGGCATGACATTAGCGAATGTCGTTTATATAGCCGTCCCCCATTATGCGGTTTGTCAACTGTGCAAAAGCTGATAATGGTGCGATAAATGATGACGGATGCTGATTTTAAACTTGTATCAATAATTATACCGTTACCGTGTCACTTCTTGTCAAATTGTGTAATGTCTCGTATTGCAACAAATTAAAATATCGATTGTTGAACGTTTGACGAATAAATATTTTCATTCGGTGCATGAATTATGAGATAAGACACGGGAACAACGGCGCGTTGGTGGGATGGGGATGAGGTTCGATTTTTGGAGGGCCTGAAACGATGTCACGCTTCCGTAACGTATGCCTTTGTTTGGTCACGTATTCGAAATGCGATTGAAGAGGGCCATTTTCTTGTAGAGGACAAAAAGCACGCGCCACACATTATACAAGAAGTGTTGATAAAAAATGAAGAACATAATTGATAATAATGTGTGGGCGTCAAAGTGAGAGAGTGTTGAAAATAATAATTATTTTATAAATTAAGTATTTACGGATAAAGAGTGTAACTCTTAGCAAGCAGTACCATCACAGTCGTACGATTCCAATGAAAAGCTATTAGAGTTTATAAGAATTCCTTTGAAGTTAAACAGCTTATGTGCATTTAGTCTGCCCACCAGTTGCTGTGGATTTACCAAAACAGCTTTTACTCGAGTTGTCCAAACTTACTTAGATTGGACATAAACAGATTACAAGAATCAACCGTATGTATATGGGTAATGCTTGTTGGGTATTTATTTTCGTTTTTCTATTATATGGTGGCCCATGCAACTTTAGATGGGGGTTAGAGTAAGAGGCTTACACTGGACCTCCATGTCAGCAAATCCTTTACTCAAATATCGTCCTGAATCGTGAATAAAACTGGGCTCAGACCAGAAGGGTTTAAGAAACACAAAACCATCCACATTGCCAATGAAATCATCACTGAGAGTGAGACGTCACAAAGCGCGCGTTTCTTTAAAACGCGTTGTCTGAGATGAATTCAGTTACAGGTAAATATTTAATTGTGAAAAAAAAATTGTTAATGTGCAACGGCGGCATCCTTTAACACACCAGATGCTTTTGACCGTTTCGGAAAACTGTGTACAATCACAAAGTCAATACACACACACAGTACCATTGTCGTTTATTAGTGGTGAAAAGAATAAAGACATCAAAAAGAAATCTTTTATGAAAGCTTTATACAGGCTACCGGACACTTCTTATATAACATTGCCTTTGGGTACTTTGTAGCTTACCGATTCTGATTCTTGGCCATAGTAAACTACTCCTCCCTCTAGTAACTATTACACTTTAGCGTTTTACCGCATGATTAATGGTCTTACATTCTCTAAATGTTACCAAATTTACAAAGACTAACCGGAGGGCCTTAATACAGTAGTCGGAAAACACAATTTAAAAGAGGAATCGGTGTACACACGGTTTGGGTAAATATTTTTATAGTCAAGTACGTCTAAGTACACCGTTTTGATTCGTTAAATTCTACACAATTATGTTTCACATGAGATTAAATTAATTTCGAAAATACAATAAAAGGCGTAATATTCGTAGTAGGGTATTATTTCGGTCGGCTTGCGCTCATAATTACAGGTTGAGATGTACATGATGGTTTACATCAGCGTTTTTTTTTAACAGAATTTCCCTCACTGAATATAGGCATGGTATTAGTGAATACCAACACCAAACAGTTATAGAATGAATACGAGAAAAAAGAAAATAGTTGACATGAATGTGTGTGTACATAATAGTTTTTGTGTAGGGTAATGAGAGGGTATATCGCGGCTTCCTGTTGATCTGTGATGTGAGAGGTGTTGATGACTTGCTAAAAACTTCTATTTTAAACAATGAAAATGCTCAAACAAATTGGATGGATGCGGCGATGGGCGCTGTTGGGAGAAATTATTATAATGGCAATACCCACCGGGTTATTAATTTTTTCGTTTCTGTAACACCTTTTACTCTCCACTGTCATTTCGAGGAAGTCTTCGAAAAACATTCTATTATTATATGTGTGCTGGAATTAACAGAAACGAGCGAAACAATGCCACTGGCACACACGGAATTTTTCAATGCCTTTCACACCCAAATTAAAGCCTCAAACTACACACTAATCTCCATCATTCAGGCATAATGGAGACCAAAATAAATTCATAACGTCTCCCTTTAACAATGATGCGAGCAATTTGGAACGCCTAATAAATAAATCAGTACCAAACATTGGCGATTCGTTAAGCGTATTGGGCAAAAATTCATCATACTATGGACTTCTGTCTGTGTAACGGTGATCATACCATGCACATAGTTCTTTTTGTTAGAGAAACGAAGAAATCAAAGGAAGATGTACGTTTTTGTTGAACGCATACAATACACACCCCCTAGTAGGGCTAATGAACGATGGTCCCAGTGGGACTATTAGAAATGTACAATTCGAGTGATAGCTCGTCGAACTGTGTCTTGTATGTATTGTTAAAACTGTAGAAAATTCCTAGTAAAAATGGAAAGCAAGTCAAAGGAACATTGTCCGAAGAGGGCTATCTGTCTAAATAATCAGGCTACTGCCACTATTTTCTCAAATTGTCTACAAAATTGGAAGAGTGTAAGGTCATTCGTCACAGTTAATTGTTCAAACTGTCACAATGATTACCAGCTGACCATTTTTTTTTCTTGTCTCCCGAATTCCATCTTTAATTCCATCAATTAACAAATTTTCTTTTTATGAAATTCATCAGTCGAATTCTTGTGTGCAGCTTGGTATAAGTTGAAAAAACGTATTAATTCAATGTGACACTTTTTTCGGGTACTTACCGAGAGTTTGTTGAAATTAATTGCACAGAGACCAGTTTCGAAAATCCGGGAATACGGGTTGTAAATTACCCAAGTGCATATACATGCACTGCTGCAGTTTTACTGCTTTCCGGTATAATTTGACACTAACTATTTAGCTACTGGCTTCCCACAGGGTTCTACACAACAATACAGTCATAAAGTGCAATAATTTTGAATCGTTACTTGTTCAGTACATTACGACCTGAACATTACTTATTTTTCTTGTCAATGTGTGTCTTCCTTTTCTATTTCAGAAATTCTATAATCTGTAAAATTTTACATAATGTTTTTACAATTCCCTTTTCTCTTTTCACATTTACATGTCAGGCACCACTGCTGTTCGTTTGATTTATTGTCGACGAGGTGAGTTTCTCGGGTGTAGGTGGATTGTTTAAACTGAATCAAGAAAGAGCAAAAATCGCCAACGAGCATCAGAAATGTAATTTGAACTGACTTATTATCCAAACAACGTCTATGATGCACACACATCTGTATTTACACAGATAATAAAGAAGTGACTTTGGCGCGTATAAAGAAATTTATGAGCCAAACTGCACATGTGTGTATATAGGGTTGATATGTCCAACCCCATTTTTAAGGCTGCATATTTAATAAAATAAAATCGAAAAAATCCTGTGACGAATTCAACGCCATAATGTTTATGATAATGGTGCATAAATAAGGGGTGAGAATTTTATAATGTGTGTTATGTTATATTGTTGTGTTTTTCTATGGTTGGGCCAATGAATAAAATGTCTAGTGTCTTCGGGTTGACACCGTGAATATGGCTTCTAAATAGCGCCCTGTGTGGAAACCCGTTCTTTGCGCCCTTTAAAAACACTTCTCTCATTACATTTTAATAATAACTTTTCGGGCTTTTTGTGTGTATGTTTTGTTGTAATTGTTTTGAGAACAGCCAGGTTCTTTCCGTATACTCATCCTTCTCTCTGATGAATCAATTTAATTTAAACAGAAAACAAACTTTTTTAGAGACTGTTTATATATCTCGGCGAAAGATAAAAGGGAGTCGGCAGTGTGTAAAACAGTGAACACATGGCTGTTGTGTCAAAACAATCACAATTCTACTAAATCGTATCGATACACCAAAACAGAATTTAATACTCTCTAGTGTGAGGCTCTGTGCTTTTCCCTTATATTAGATAAAAATATTTCAAGGGTATATGTGCATATACCACCCTGGTGTTTTGGGTCGGTGCCCTTTTACCCACGATACGCCTAAATGGAACTCGCTCTAGCTGGGGAAATATTTAGATAATGCATGGTTTTGATGTGTGCGGGTGGCCCACTTCATCACTCTTGTACATCTCCACTCGAAGGGGATGGCCTTATTAGCGAGAAATTTATATGGGACCAAAGTTCCGTGAACATCCCCCCGAAAACGCGATTCTTGACTCGAACGTCTGTTTGATTTCTTAAAAGCCAACGATTAAGACTTTTATCTCCGATAAATAAACGCGCCGCTCGCTGCGGTTACACACAAATCAAAATTCTTACAAAAAGCGCCACAGCCAAAGATTATTTTGATGAGGTGTAAACACTTTACTCTTGATGTATAAAAGAGAAACAACCATCAAAGATGTGTTACACTTTACTATCAATAAATATTTTAATTTCTTTGAAAAACGCAAATAGATGATAAGCAAAATATTCCTATATACACAAGCTTCCTGATGCCGGTTTTAGCCTCTTTTCATTTCAACTTGAATCTCGTTTTGAATCACACACATTTCCACATGCATGTGTATGCAAGTGCTCGACATTGGCCTCCTGCTTAGTAGCCAATTCAACTGATATAATAATATACAAAGGTAATAATTCCCAGGATACTTGTGTGTTTAAACGCAGCAGGATAAATACTCGTTGATTTGTAATAAAATTTACTTTTCAGACACTTTAAAGTCAAGTAGAATTTTTCAGATGTCGAACGGTTTGTGTGTTGTGTGCTGGAGCGGCATGGCAAAATTCCCATACGAAAAAATTGATATGCATTTCACAAAAGTGTTGACGTAAATTTGATGTGTAAGTCCCCATAAATGGAGAGGCAATTTTCATTTAATTGAAGCCGTTGGTAAAGGATATTGTAAAAAGGCCTGTGGTATCCTTATTTAAAACATTACCGTCATCTAATAAACGATAAAACCATATCTATATTAACATGTCAGCAGTAAATTCGAGCATTTAATAGCGACGAAGCGAACCAAACACAATTAACATTTAAAAATTTTGTTTGGCTCTTTTTGAAATATATAATATTAAGTATGCCGGCGTTAAATATTCCACACACACACAGCATACAGTATTAAATTTATTAAAAATATTTATATATTTTGTTATTTGGTGAGACTAGTCGAATGATGATTGTATATTATAATATCACAGGTAAAAGTAATTAGTGGTTTGCATGTATAAATAACGAAACTGGGCGACGCTATTTAATGCCACAATAATTCAACGGATAATGTGCCGCTCTTGTCCGTTTCACGTCTTAATTACTTTTACACGGCCTCAATCAAAACATCTGCTTCGTAAATTCTCCATTAAACTGCTTACAGCTGTAAAATGCAAATGACTTTTTCTATATATACAACATTTATATGTTATAATACTGTTCTCTTCTCCACACACCACTACTTTGTCTCCAATCCTCCACTTTTGATCCAAATTCCATCCATACTTCCATCACCAGCTCTGGACTAGACCACCAATATTATAGGAAAACATCTCAAAGTTGCAAGCAATTAATCACCCAACATCGGCATGGAGATCCAAAGAAGGGGCGGGGAATTGTGAACATATTGGAAAAATTTGCAATCCAACAATGTTTCAAATCAAATAAACAGATTAAGTCATGGTTAAATAACAAATCCGCTAATAATCGCATTTTACTCATCGATTAACTCAAACAAATCGAAAAGTGATGCGTGTTTGACTGATTTCATGGTCCAAGAATGCCGAAAACTGCCTGGAAAAATAAATTCTCGCTTTCGGGGTGCGTTAGACAATTGAAATAGCCCGTTTATCTGTGTGACGAATTGTAAATGTCACCGAACATAGAAAATAAATGACTTTATTTGTTAGCAAACACTTTGTGTATGCCGGCACAAACATTTCACCAATAATTACAGATGATTTCACTGAAAATGTCAAAAAAACCCGATGATTTATTCAAAAACAAACCCAACATTGCTTATACAACTTGCAGATTTCCTCCATGTGACATGCGTTCCCATCGTTCTATCGGAAAAAATCCAATGATGCTGTGTTGTTGTCTTATAAAATCAAATGCATTAGAGTGAATGTGATGCATATTGAATGATTTCCTTTTATTAATAGACGAATGTTATGTTTGTTTATGTTTTAATCATGCACAATGTCGGCGTTTTTGAGGTCTTTGTTAATATCTGTTTAACTCTCGAGTGGATACAAAGCAAAGTTCTTCGTTGCACGTTTTCCACATCAGTTTACGAATCATTACATACATACACTATCCTCTCACCCATTCATTCTCATTAACAACAATATCAAATCTACTAAATTGTAATTTAATTTATATGATTGAGAAATAATGTATTGATTAAATTGTCTATTCTTGAATGTCACAATAGTGAAGCAAGACAAATGGATGAAGTTGTGTGTGAGGAATGAATTTCGGGCCACTTGCTGCTGCTGGTGTGTACAAATCAACACACAAGAATAGACGACGAAATCTCATATAGGTATAACAACAAAGAAAGATTGCGAGAGGGTGAGAATATGATAATGTTATGTTGATGGGTCCAGAAATCGCTCTCTGTGAAAGAAGTCAGTGGCCAAACAAAAGGTGGATATCAAGCCTCAAAACTTTCCGACAAAAAGACCGAAAACATAAATAAACCTCTTCGGCACTATATGTGTATATAAATGTTCCATCGGAGCCGACTTTTCCTCACACACACAAGAAATTTGTGATGATTGTGTGTATGTTGTTGTAAATATACCGCGCGATTATAATAACACAGATGTCGACCTGGCTCTACGTCTACATTATTGTAATGTTAATGTTCCTGTGTATATATATATCCGTATATAATATTATAATGCATTATAGACCATATAAATATGAATGTTGATTTGAATGGAAACAGAAATCCATATTTTATGCGGTGTTTTTGGTCTTTCTCACAAAATTGGCCCATAATTGTGATAGGAAAGTCGTTTAGCTCTTATTTATACAATCATCTCCATCCGAAATCTATAATTGACAATTTTTTATAGGACGACCATCACATATGAGGATTAGATTTAAATTGACCGTGTTTATACTAACATCTTATTTATTCAAATAATTCACATTAAATTATTAATATGCGGCTGGATTACAAAGTTTAAAAAACTTTCTAAAAAATCGTAAATAACCACTTTAGTTTTCGATCTAACAAACATCTTTTACAAATTATTACGAATCAAGCACAGTTATTTATGCTGTTTACAATTTTATTAATTAATTTATATGATTTTAGCTTTTAGACGGAAAACTCCCATCGAAAATGTACACAAGAATCTCTCTCTGTAGTTCGATACACATTTCATAATTGACGAAAAACACTTCCAATCCACAGTCTTTGTTTAAAGCACGTTCCATGAAGTGGTTTGAAATAAAGCACATAGTTTTCTCTTGCATCATTGTGATATTCCGATCTGTCCCCGCCACCGATCCACCTCGTCGTCTTTGTTTCAAGCAGTTTTATGTTAAGTGGATTGTTTCAGCGACAGGAAGATGGCTCATCTCTCCAATATTATGCACAAGTCTTTGTGTTCTGCAAACTCGCGACTTTATCAAGTACCATTCAACAATAGGAAATATTGAACAGCAGCTCGTATAAATATAACAACCCCACGGTTCGCTTTTTCCCTACATCTCCACAAAAAAGAGTCTTTCTTATATGTTTCCCAAAAACTCAAAGAATTCGACCTTAATGGATTTCTAAGCGATTGAGCTTCCATAAAGCTCTACTTGTATTTCACGTATTGTGTTGTAAGTCAAGTATCGCATGTGGCCCCCTACGGTTGTCCCCAGTTGTGCTCCCGTATTGTCACCGTCATTACACGATGCCCCATGTAGACCAAAATCAAAACAGTACTATGTTATCTGAAAGTCCATCAGCCGCACACATCTATACACATACATACGGCCCACTTAAGCGATATTATGTATTCCTCTATGCTATATACCGTTTGGGGCCCAGCATGTTGGCACAACTGCCACTCTAATTGTTATTATGATGGTCTTATATGCAGAATTTGTGCGATTTTTCCGCCGTTCTCACGACTCTTGTATTTCAGAAAAGCGCTCTCGATTCCAATTTCTAATAAGGGCAGTTTTAAGAGCTTTCTTAATTTATTACCAAGATAATTCACTTATCGTGAGAAATTAAATGTATATGACCATTTCAAAATTAAACTCAAAGAAATATCATTTATTTTATTTCAAAAATAAAATGGATTGTTACGGAATATGTAAATGTTAACGTTCAAAGGCACTTGTCTAATCTAAATCTTAATCAGTTGGGTAATTTAAACACTTTTATAATACAAGAAATATTCAACATATATATAGGCATACCGCGCTGATGGCAAAGCAGAAAAAAATTGATTACAATTCTGTTCTTCTTATAATACTTCACTTTTGAAAAGTGAACAACAAAAATTGTAATTGCAAATTAGATTGTTACAATGTACATTATTATGTAAATAAAACTGTGGGTATTATAAACAACGATAAAATAATCATAATTATTCTAATTTAAAAGCAATTAGTATTAAAATAGGTGGCATTTTTTTCTTAGACCCAACCTAGAACCCCATTTGGTCAATAGGAATTAGGAAATGTAATAGAGCAACTTAAAAAAAATCATACCTTTTAAAACTGTCCTGGAAATAAACAAATAAAAACTGTACCAACTTAATTACCACTAATTCTATACCAGAACTTGGTAAATGTCGTGTAAAGATCGCTTATCAAAGAAATCGTCTGACGATAAAAGGCCAACAATGGCGGGTGGGCAGTTAAACATGAAACTTGTTTTCCGTATATTTACGAAAATAATTACATTACATAAACATAACACATTAAAAAAAAAGCAGCGTTGTAAGCCAGTTTATTCTTTATGCATACATAATAATACCGGTACATTCTATAACCACTCCCTACGTCGGTCCAACAAACATAGGAGAGACTAACACCAAACCAAACCATGTATTCTGTTCATTGGCCGTCCCAAACAAATACAACGAGAATGAGGCGGCGCACCCAACATTATATAAGGCTCCAATGCACGTAGGCCACAATTTCTCAACAAAAGCTTTATGAACAAACATACATAATCATTTCATCCGCTTTCATTCAGTACAGACGTGTAAAGCATCACATTAAAATCGCAATAAAAAACACATTGTGTACAAACAGTAAAATTGTTCCAAAGTGTGGCACTAAAAATCGGTTGTGATGGTGTAAATATGGTGGTAGCAAAAGCACCACTTCCTTTAAATAAGTGTGTTGCTATGAAAATGGCACAAACACCCATCAAATCGTTTAGTATCAATTCCCTGTTACCGGAAACCCTGGAAATAGACAAAAATAGTACAGAAACCGAGGAAGAAACAAGCTCCACTAAAGACGAAGAAAAGACCGCTCCTGAAGTGGACGACGATGTAGAACTAAGTGATTGTGACTCTTCTGACTTGGATGTAACAAGCACCACACCTCCCCTGGACTGTTCCGTCAAATCTGAGGAAGGATCAAAGGAGACGGAAGGTAAGAGTCGTTTTTTTGGCGAATGCGCCGGGCTTAAATCTATTCTAACTTCCAGGTAAAGAGCGCAAACCGAACGAGAAACCTCCATACAGTTACAACGCCTTAATAATGATGGCAATTCGGAACAGTCCCGAAAAGCGGCTCACATTAAACGGCATTTATGAGTACATAATGCGCAACTTTCCATATTATCGTGAAAACAAACAAGGCTGGCAGAATTCAATCCGACACAATTTAAGTCTGAACAAATGTTTCGTCAAAGTGCCTCGGAATTACGATGATCCGGGCAAGGGGAACTATTGGATGCTGGATCCGTCTGCGGAGGACGTATTCATCGGCGGCACAACGGGGAAATTGAGGCGTCGCTCGACTGCAGCGTCTCGTTCCCGCTTAGCCGCCTTCAAACGCACCTTATCCTTCTGTCCACCGCTGCAGACGTGCTACACTCCATTCTATTCCCCATCGAATGCCGCTCTATTCGCCACCTACTCACCGTACCATCCTTTCTTGCGGGCAGCGGCGAATTCCAGCCTTCTGCCGCGACCTGCACCACCCAGCATGCCGCCACAAGCATCGTTTTTCCGACAACCGCCATCACTTTTCGAGATGTACAGTAATTTAAGGATGTCTTCACCTCTGCAATATCCCCTTCAGTTGCCGTTGAGTTTAGCGACGCAAGGACTGTCCGGTGTGGCGGCGAGTTCGAGTTGTTCCAGCTCGCCCGATTCCCGACCATCGCCCGAAGGACTTTTAAAGCCAGTTACTGTTATTACCAGAAACAATTAAATCGGCCCCCGTTGCAACTTGTGTATATTTGTGAAAAACTGTGTCCAAGCACGTTCGTTTAACTTATTTTTTTATTTAATCATTTTTGTAAGATGGACAAAATCTGTAAATTATTCTTGTTATTCTTGTAAAGTTTATGAAATTTTAATAAATTGTTTTTTAATGATGCTCGGTTTTCAAGACACGTTCATTTCCAATCCACTTGGTCCAAATTTAAATTGTTATCTATCTAATTAAACTATCCGATTTGAAAATTTTTTAAAAGGGTAAACAAGTCAACAGAAATCGATCGTAAAAAAATATTGTTTTGATGATGGTGTGAAGGCATGCGTTGCTAATAATTGTCAGATAGGCCCATATCAGACCGTATAGATTCAACATATTATCCAATGAATATTATATGGGATTAAAATTAAATCATTACTAAAAATTTCACCATAAGAAATCAGTTGTCAATGTCAAACGTACTCACGGTGAACAAGCATCGGCGGCATCTTTGACTGTCACTCAATTGTTAAAAGATCCATCTAAATACTTGCCGCTCTCTACCCCAGTCATCTCTTTCCATCGCTCGTCGCATCCCAGATGGAAACTCGAATTTCACTCTCGGCACACACAACAACAGAAAACTCGTCGATTATTTGGGACGGGGCAACAGCGAAATAATGAATGTGTGGTGGATATGGACGGTGTATTAGCAGCGATTAGTATCTTTTAGTTTAGCTATATAGTGTAAGTTGAGAGTGCTTCGAACCGTCAATCGTTTTGATCATTTGATGTATTGCTTTGTGCCGCATAACTTCATAAGAGACCGAGCGACGTGCTGTGTTGTAATATTTAAATTTGTATTAAAAAATATACACACACATGCACGGTGTCGAGGACCCTAATATTTTATTAATGACCTTTAAAACATTTTAATTTACCGTAACAGAAGTTGACAAAAACATTTTGAGAATATGAGAGAGACTTTTGGCCTTCTGTATAGTAGAGATGAAACAAAATAAAATTGATTCTTGTACTACGTTTAACTTTTTTTGCATTTGCTCGACTTACTTAATTAGCTAATATTATGAATAAATTTTATCGAAACGGATGCCAACAGCAATCTGCAATTTTATATCTTTGAATTGCAAATTTTAATTATTTTATCGGGTTTTGCAACAACAAACTTGTAAAAAACGTTCATCTTCAAAGAGTATTTCTACAATATTTTATTTTTGATATTGAAAACTGTCTTATAACATGTGGGAACTTCTGTAAATGTTCAGCATGGAGATGATAAAAACATGATTACCACAAAGCTTTAAATTATAAAACACCTTAAATATTAATCTCGAGAAACGCCCCAAATAATTGTACTATTTGACGCACCAGTTTTTTTCCATCCCCATAATTACTACCTTGAAAATAAAACAAAACTACTATGTTACATAAAACGTCAACAACAAATATCGTCCTCTTGATCTCGATAAATATTGTATTAATATTGACGGTTCTTGTAATGATCCGTTTGTGTGAGTGTTTATACTGTGTGTTGGATGGGACCGTGAGAGCAAAACAACTGTTTGGCGACCAAAACTATAAAATAATATTACATGTCTACTTGCATAGGAAACTAATATTAAAAGCATGAAAATTACAGCAGTTGATTACTGGTCTCTGACCGCAACAACTCGATAACAACATGATCGCTCTAAATATGAATTAAATATACTGTAACATGTTCAATTATTGATGGGGACACGAATTAACCCTCTACCACAACTCTAATCACATACAATTTCCTTATACGTAAAAAAACATCTATTAGATTTTTTTTACAACAACAATATTGCCCACTAACGATTCCAACATTAATCACAATTAAGTTATTTGTATATAAGATGTTTGTGGGGCTTCTGGATGACTGTTTGTACCCTGTGGCGCTAATATTGTTGTTTTTATAATCATTTAGGGCTTCCCACATACATGTAGACGTAAAGCACGCTGTTCACTTTTTAATTAAAGCCCATTTGGATCGTAAACACAGCACAATCATCGAGTGGGGGGCAATTTGAAATGAAAATTTAATCATCTTCGACAGTGTGGTCCCCTTCGTTTGACTACTTGTCAAAAGTGCGCACAGATTGCGTACATCACCGGTGGAAATAGTTGAGATTTCTTTTTTTTTCATTCATTAGAGATCAACGATCGCCGCCACATTATTTATTTAAAAAACAGTTTCTAAACGTTAAAAACGTAAGCCAATTAAAAACAAATCAAGAAGCGAGAATCAGCTAGCCATAGAGTTTCTTAATTAAGTTATTTGCTTTCATGAAGAATTAATTAGTAATTTTTTCTTCAATTCACATTATTCTTTTCGGGTATTGTTGTTTGTTGTAGAAGTTGTTAAACAGTTAAAAATTTGGTATAACAAAAACACCACAGCACCCAATTCGAATAATAATGAATATTTAATTAGTCTTTGTTTCACATTCTCTTATCAAGATCGTAATATTGAAATATAAAAGAGCGGTCCAACAGTTAAAGAAATGATAGGCCATCGATCTATTTTTAACGTTTCTTTGTCAGTTCGAATGGATGTTTAAGAACGGGCGAAATGGGATTATAAAATATATGTATGGAAGAAATATCAAGATCTGCAGCAAAATGTCAAGTTGGATTATGTAGTGGATATTAAAATAATTAATATATATCTGTGCATTATCCATCATATATTTATGTACGCAATTACATGTAATATTAATTCGATAAAAATACGTTTGAATGTAATTAAATTTTTATGTATTTAAGAATTGGGCATGTTTCTTTTTCCCAATGTGGTAAAACATGTTTTTTTCACCTCTCTCTTCCTCCTCACTCTCTTCCTAAAGTCATCGAGTAATACTAATTTGAAAATGTATAGGTAAGCTGTAAGTGTGTGTAAAAGAGCGGCTCATCCTTTGTAATTCATTAATAAAGTGGTTGTTGTCGCTTGTATTAAAGTGACTGTCTTCAATGGTCATCTTGAGGCCACTAACTATAACCAGATAATTGTAATTTATCGAGCTCTCGGCTCCTCGCCACTTCTTCTGTCGGTGCCCATCCTAGCCTACACCATCCAGATATCTTTATTACAGTCACACATTTATCGGCCTTCTCTATATACTCCAGAAACTATAACTGAAATTGCATACACTCGTTCCACACATCGACTCCATAAATCAGTGAACGCCTTCAAAAGCGCTCTTGCACATTTGTTAAACACTTTCCGACGGTTTTCCTTCACCACCGCCCGATTAATTAGCACGCAACCAATATCGAGCCGATACGATAAGTTCATGTATTGTTTAAAGAGCGTAGAGCGTTTCTCTTTCGATTGAAGTGAGGTAAAGGCTTATTCCGCTTTTATTAGCAAAACAAGTGGTAGAAGAATAGTAGGTAAAATAGATGTGAAACGCGGCCGCCGCCAAAGCTTGGATCAGATAACCAAGAGGGTCCATGATCGCACAATTAACGGATGAAGCCTGATATATTTTCACGATAAAGAGTTCATTTGATACTCTCACTCACATCTATAATAATCGACACAATCCCTTTATAATAAACCATTGAATTTGGTATATTAAAGCTTTTCAAATCGGCATTTTTATACAATTGGGACCATAATACAAACGTTTTTTAATCACAATTAAATGGGTGGTGCTTCGAAAAGCACATAAAAAAGGGAAAATAGAACGAAACCAACTGGAAATTTATTCGATTTTTCTCATTTTATAAATAAATTTAAAATTTTTATGATATTCCAGGTGTTTTTAGACAATATGAAGACATTTCTTACAGGATTTATAATTTATGAAAATTAAATTAGTGTTTCGAAAAATTTAAAGGGTAATAAAATGAAGTCCTCTTCTTTTTATCTGATGGAGGGTTGAATGAATGTTGCCTATAAGTTAAGAGGTATCTTGTTAGTGGCTTGAATAAAATGCATAATTTTTCCCTGCACATTTTCATTCCAAGTTATTACATTAAAATTTACAACATTCGAGTGATAATCGAAATTGGAAACATTTCATTTGATCTATCCGCTGTTTGCTTTTATTTCTAATATTTAATGTAAATGAAACACAACATGGCATTGACATTTCAATATCGACTTCCAGTGGGCCCCAACAAAGTGCACAGCAATTGTAATTAAAGTAAAATTTGTTCGCTTTTTCTTTTTTTCGCTTCAAGTGCGTTTGAAGTAATACAAATCTATAATCAGATTCAGAAAGGGACCACTCACGAATATCAGTTTCATGTGCATTCTGCATTGTGTTTTCAGGTACGTTCATGTAACAGTTTGACCATCATACACCTAGTCAACAGGGTTCATCAGCAAACAGCGGGCGAGTGCGACTTATAGACATGTTAACATGATATTAATACACGTTAAACACGATACAGACATTAAATTCCGACTTAATCATTTATCACAAATATAAAATAGCTAGACATACAGGCGCATTTATAATTTTGTAATAAACATGAAAACTGTGCTAAAACGAAATCGTTTAAAGGCACTCATCGAAAATTAACTTACTTAAAACTTGCATCAGTTTCCATTTCGATGAGAACACTTTTCTACAAGAACCAAATTTCACTCATACCAAAACAGGAAAAAAGCTCCTATATATTGCTTTTCTCTTTTTAAAACCTTACCTAATTGAAATCATTGTCTTTCACACAATTGACAAAGACACCAGCCAACAAGAGGCTTTCTAATATTTCTTTTTAATTTGTGTTCAGTGTCTCGAAGATCTGTTGAAACTGGTATGGCTGTGCCGTAATATATTTCCATATTAAACTTATAAGCTGTGTGTTTGTGTATGTA
The DNA here is from genome assembly GCA_963930825.1 of Silvanus unidentatus. Lineage (NCBI taxonomy): Eukaryota > Metazoa > Arthropoda > Insecta > Coleoptera > Silvanidae > Silvanus > Silvanus unidentatus. Next base: position 22,091,060 of record OZ005760.1, read on the forward strand.
TATGAAAGGTGATTAAGATGTTGTGTAATTTATAATACTGTCTGTGTAATTAGTAGGCTGTTTCAGTAGGCACTATTGGGGATATAACTGGGCGGGGTCTTAATTCAACACCGCCTACGCATTTTCACCGATATCATCGCCAAGGAGCACGTAACATATCAAGTTGCCTAGGAAAAATCACCTCCAAGGCCGCTCACCAACCACAATTAATTAATCCGAACGATTAATTAGACTTTTTTCTCTTGAGATTTCTTGATTACGTTAATGACCAACTGTCTTAATTTAATAATTTCTCAGCTTTTTACGAAGGAAGCAATCAATTATATTATTACACACATTTCCCTAATTCCTAACAAATTAAAATTACACCAAGAACCCCATCAATTCACGCACTTCCACCAAAGTCTCCCCCTAAAGCACGTCTCCCTGCTATTATTATCCATTGGCCCGACTATATGATCATTTAATATTTATAATATCAGTAGTTGTACCCACAATATTAACCAGTCATGTACAAAGACATTACCACACATAGAAAAGTCTTGAATGGGTAATTGGGGCGGTGTGTGAAATGATTAGAGGGTGCCTCTATGGTTGCCATTGTACGGAGTTCCATTTGTTTAAAAAACAGCCGCAACTCAAATTACCACACTTTGTAAGACGCGTAGATGTCCCACACACACCACCATGCATTTTTTTTATATTATTCAGTCCCAACATTTAAACGGCGGCACCTTGAATGTCTTTCAAGCGCCTGGAAGGATTAAATTTAAAGAAAATATTATGGAACCGAACAATAGGTGTGCACCTACAAAAGGGAATTGATAAAGAAAAATTTCATTTGCATTTTGAAACGATCCTTTTCCTTATTTCTTCTCTTGAATTACGTCTTGTATCTAATTTTGAAGATGGTATCCTGAAAATCAGCCTTATGATTATCCGTAATTGGCATGTATCGCATAATTTGTGGTAAAATATTAACAAATTTAACGTTTGTTTGGTCATTGTACATAACGAGTATAGATCTGCCGGCAAACTATTCAATATTAATAAGTGTATTAAGGATTGGATATTGGTGTAGATGTGGTGGTGTGTTTTTTACAACGTTGGGGCAGTAGGTAGCGCCATCTAATCAAACCTGTCATCTTTTGTTATTTTATAATAGATTGCAACGTCATGTTATACAATGGAATCAAGTGTGAAACGGCATCATACATGATCATCATCCACACTGGACGGCATCGTATACGTGTTTGTAGTTCGTACACCATCATCAACATTATTATCGGAGTTTTATATGAAAAAAGTTGGCCGTCTTGTAATTATACAAGGCGGCCGCCGCGTATGCAGAGAGACACCTTCTCGCCAACTTTGTTTCTATTGTACAACAAAACCATCTAGCCTCATGTAACCTAAACAAATCAATTACAATTCAACATTTCTAACATAATCATGATTAGTAGAGAAAAACGAAACATTCCTAGACTTCGCCTAACACTTAAAATTATTTCACAATCCAACAAATTCACATAATACCTTCCATTCTAACCATTAAACGTCTTCCTTCAACTAAAGTGACACTCAATTGTTCAACCGTTCGGAATAAATATTTCAATTAAAATTCAATATGGTGGTGACCGTTTGAGAGTTTCTAATCGGATTACATTCTGGGGCCCCCAGAAGAGCAAGAAGGAAATACTTGTTGTTCATATTAAGGGGAAACGAAATGTATATTAAAGTGATGGCAAACACAAAAAAAGACGATACATAAATTGTGTGCACTATTGCACGATATAAAAGGAAAGGTGCAAACGTTTAAACGGGGTCGAGGGGTTAAGAAAATCGCGTCTACTGCTTTGAACAACAACAATGCCATTTAATATTGCATTAGTGTGCTGTGGAAATGGTTTTTTTATTCGAGTTGTCCTGTGACACACCACATAATGGCTGGTATCTTGACATGTTATAAATGTGATGAGGCATCATCAAAGTTGACACCTTTCCACTGATGTCTCTTCCATAAATAATAAATGTATTCACAAATATTTGCGTTCCACAAAACTATAATGGAAGCCTAAAACCCTGGACTTTGTTATACATGTGACAAGAAGCCACTGGATTGTCCACAGCACACTATTATGAATTTAATTCACTTTATGATGATGGCTGGAAGGGCGAAATAATCAGGGAACATTTCGATTTCGACCGAAAGTCAATACTATTTAAATGCAACATTAAATTGCTGAAATATTTATCTATTAACATTAAAAATGATGTACCCATGTATCATGTTATTACTGATATAACATGCAAACAAATTATTTCTGATCGTGGGACTAATCCCAGATGGTAAAGTACCATCCCCCATATTCCTCATATTTTATTGTAAAATATTTATGAAAACATTTAACCCAACATACATGAATACCTACTTATTCATAGAATATTTAAATTTATGTCCACATACATTGGACTTTTAAGTACACATACAAAATATTTATTTAAATAAGATATAAGATTAATTCTCTTAAAGGCTTGTAATAATATTATTTAATTACAAAGCAAAGTTAATTTAATCACGATTGATTCAGGAACAATTTAACTGTAATCAGTCGATTTGATGCCCCGCTCTCCCCTTTAAAATTGTGCAAGTGACCATAATGCCCCGCTCTTCCCTGCTTTTGGTCCTCTTTTGCATGGCTTATGTCCGAATCAAGAACCACCATACCATATGGACTTGTAATAAATCAGTTCAGGCAAACAGAGGTCAACAATAAATATTTTCTTCACTGTAAATGAAAACCTATCGAGTTTGAATAGTAATCATACTTTTTATACTATTTTGTATATGTAGCAGGCTATGATGGATCGCCATCATCATCACGGTCGGTTACAGATGTAAAAAAGGAAAAGAATATTTAGGGTATACGTTTATAAGCAAGTATAATATAATAATCTTGTGAATTTTGTGGGTGACATGTTGACACGAAAGGAAACGTCCATCCACTAGATTCCTTTATAAGCCTTTCTCCGCTCTTCAAACGCAATGATGTATGTGTGCTTGAATTATAAACTATTGTTATGTAGTTACTGGAGTTTTTCAGACAAAAATTTAACACAACAATCTAGACTAGATCTGGTTTAGTGGTTTTATGCTTTTGGGAGCAGATCTTAGTCAGGTAAAAGTGTAACAAGAATAAATTTGTTTACACTGTATTTTTGCATAAATGCTGCTTGCACCCTGCAACTATTATTGAAGTAATATGAACATTTTTAGTATAATTAATAACTGTTTTTCCCCTGCATTATGACACATTCAATGTAATATTTTATAAATAAACAATAAATAATGCGACATAATAATAAATAAATATGAATAATGATGTTTTAAAAGCCTCATTTTTTCATAGTTTATTGTATTTGGCACACCACCAACATTAATTTTATATGCATGTATATGTTTTGTATGAATGTATTATAAATGGAAAGGCCTATTACTTATTCTGTGCATTTAGAAAAAAAAATTAATAATTCGTTTCAGTTTCGGCATTGTGTGCCATGGGATATCACCTGCGACACATTTATCTTCATCAAAAGGAATTGAATTTTGAATAATCTCTTATAAATATATGGTATTATAAATGTATACACTTTTAATACTTGTCATATTTCTTTTATATTGTAATTGATATCTATTACGTAATATTTTCTGTTTATTCATTTTCTGTTAATGTTAAAGGTTAACATTTGAAGTGCATACTTCATTAATAATTACATATCTTTAACAACTGAAATAAGAATTTTTGCCGTAGATCTTTCCTCAATTTAACAGTGTACAATATTAAAATAAAAAATTATATATGTATGTGAATGTATTGATTTAGAAATTATTAGTGAAGTGCGTATTTTTGAATAAACTATTTCAAATTTTCAAAATCAAGAAAACATAGGTAAGTACATAGGCAACCAACATTTCGCAAGCAAAAAAAAAACAATGTGACATAAGACATAACCTCAAACAGCCAACAAGTGTTTTGTTTTTAATTTTTCAATTTTTCCAGGCATCAAGACCCAAAGTACCGAATAAAATGAGTTCAGAAAATTCGTTTAATTTAAATGATCATTTAGTAATTGAATTAAAATCGGGTGAAATTTTCTATGGTGACTATGTGTCCGGAAACACACAGCGACTGGACTTGAAAAATGTTACAAATAAAAAAAATTTGCATGGGGCAACCCTTTCATTTCATCGTTATGAAATACACAAAGTGCAGGAATATGGGGGGAAAACAAAGAAGTATGCAAAAGAAGCCCTAACGAAAAACCCCGTGAAACCTAGAGAGAAATGTGCAGCGAGTACAAGTAATGCTGTTCAGCGAATATTAATGGACGATGAAGAATATAATCGACTTTTGGAGTTGAGTGATAATGTTATTTATATGGCTGTAAAGGATAATCGGTATTTTGATGCATGCCAAACGTTGGTGAATTCAGAAACTGTTGGTATTGTTGCATTGGGAATGAAAGAGCATCGTATAACGACAACACAATTGCTAGTGATGGCAACATGGAAACAAATTTATATTTTTGATTTAGACTTTAAAACATCAAAAGTAATGCCTATAGAAATAAAAGAAATTTTAGAAAGTAAAGCCATTACAAAAGTAATACATTCTGGGGCTCAGACAATTGATTGTTTCTACAGGAATTATAAAATCAGTGTGGAGAATGTCTTCGATACACAAGTTAAATGTTAATTAATCATTGTGATAAATTAACTATATTAAATTACATTTCAGATTGTGGATTTAATATTGGAAAAACGAGACACAGGCAAATGCAAAACAAAATTTCGAACATTAAGTGAATGTTTGGAGCGACACTTTAATTTCCCCAGTTCTTTAGTGAAAGACGCACTGGTAGGAAAAAATCTAAATATACGTTGAATAAATAATTGACATGAGGAAATATTTTTATTGCACAGGAAATCCCATCTGGAAAATGGTCGGAAAGGCCATTAACAGACACTATGAAGAAACAAGCTGCTGAATTATGTGCATATTTATTCAGTTTATATCAATTTATGCAAACATCACTTTTAAAAGACGTTTACAGCTGTATTGACAATGTCCATAAACTGTTTGTGTCTAGTGACGACTTTGAGTACAAAAAGAAACTGCATTTAGGTGAATGTACACAGGAAATGGATGCACTTATTCCAAATTTAAATGCACTTTCTGTTAACGCGATACAGAATGGCAACAAATCAGAGAGTTCTGAAACGTGAATGAACGATTATCATCATCATGACTGAAAGTAATTTGTAAATTTTTAGGATAAGATTATATGTATATGTATTATAATTGTATTGAATCTCATATGTATGTAAGTATAATTGTGATTATTTTTAATTTATAGAAAGTACAATATTTTAAGTGTCATCTAATCAATGATGAAAGATTATTATTGCAATAATTTAAGTCTTCTTGCATTTTCGGAGTTGGGCGGAGTCTATGTCTAAATGAGACTTTGCTAACTCGCTTCCTAAAACTACCTTTAACTCTTTATGTTTAATTTGCTTACATACTAATATTTCCTAATTAACACGAAGAATCAAAATAGAAGACCATATACAAGATAGTATATTAAACAATGAGTGTCATAAGGCAAAAATTGTCGCATTAGTGAATTTAAAGAATGAGACTACGAAAATTTGGGCATTAAACAAATTCAAATTTCAATTATGAAACTCAAATGGATGCTTAAATGACATAATCATGAAACCGAATACACAAATATATAACACTTATGCTCGGAAACGCATAATAACAGAGTTAGAGGCTTTCAAAGTTCTTCTTCAAATTTTCAAAATATCTCCGTATAGAAAAATAATTAAAAAGCACCTTTGACTATTTGTGTGGAGGATGTCAAATTTTAATTCTGTTAAGTCCTATCAATAGCAAATTTAACAAGGAAACTTTTTTGTCTTTTTCATTTTTTTTCGTACGGCGCACCTTTTTTGAGAAAAAATGCAATTTTATTTGAACTTGTCAAGATCTTTCGAAATTTTTTTAACTTCAGTGGTTCATAACTTTTTAGTTAATGAACCGAAAAATCTAAAAAAATTATTGAAAGATCACCATAGGCTATATAATACAATTCTTAATAAATTTTTGTTATACATTTTTTTAACATGCCGAAAAAGTTGATGGTCTCTATTTCCTCAACGAGGCATTTCCATGAAAAATCCAATGAGTTTTCGACTCAGGGTGACTCACCGAATCTACCATTTCTTTTTTGCCCACTTTAGCTGAAACACCCTGTATACATACATATGTATGTAAATATTTGTATATCGTTTTCTGAGATTATTAATTTTATTAAGAAATCGAGTGTCAAAAGTTCTTTGGCATAGTATAAACACGGCAGAGTATAGGTAAAAGTAAGACCAGTACGTTTGTTTTTCATGGTGTAATTTATGCCTAAATATCACCACTCAAACATTTTATTTATGTCCCTAAAAATACAGTATAAAAACTTACATAATCAACCATCAAAATATTCGTGATGAAAATAAACCTTAATCCTCTGGCGACAAAGTTTCAGGTACGGTGTGAATAATAACTTTCCTCTTCGCATCGTAAATGAAATTATTCGCCTGGAATATTCTGCTTTCAAAGAACGGTTTTAGATCATATATATCAATTTGTTTTGCCTACAAACAATAAACCAAAATAAAATCCTTAAATCAACGCAAACAAATATCTAAACTCACCCTATCCAACAAATCTTTCTCATCGATTTCAATCGTAAGTGCCTCCATTTCATTAGACGCTCTTTGGAATGTCAATTGATCCTTGGACAATTGACGTAAAATATAAAAAAGCAATTCGCTGTGATCCTTTTTGAAATTTAAATAACGCTTGAACGCCTAAAAACACAAATTACAACATATTCCCAAACAATTCCCCCGAAATCACTCACTTGACGCATACTCTTCATGAAACTGTGTTTCTGCGTTTCCACAAAACTCTCCAACATCATCCGCACAGCCATATTAACATCATCCTCTTGCACATATTCACGTAAATGCATTCTAGCATGCGCCTCCGACATACGAATAATACTCTCAATATGCCTTACAGTTATCGGCAAACTGCCCGTATCCGACGCTTCCTTCCTCAATTGCGTATAAATATTCGCCACCTTGTCCTGGTCCATATTCTGTAATTTCGGATGTATGTTCTCTTTCGCATACACAATATATTTCTTCAGTATTTCCTGTGGTATCGATAAATCATTCTCTTCCACTTCCTCAATAGCCGTCGATGTTTTCGATGGATGATGTCGTATGTGTGAATTCACCACAAACTTGGCCAAATGCTGATCTTGTATCGGATCAGTCTCGTCCCGTACCACACACAATATATCGAAACGCGACAAAATCGGATCGGACAAGTTGACATTTTCAGCGAATGTCATACTGACATCGTATCGGCCTCCGATTGGATTGGCAGCCGCTATTACCGAACAACGCGCTTGTAAACTGGTCACAATGCCAGCTTTTGAAATTGAAATCGACTGCTGTTCCATTGCCTCGTGAATTGAAGTTCGATCCTGGTCATTCATCTATACAAAAAACAGATTTAAACATTGTTTTATGTCACATTAACGACTATTTACTTTGTCGAACTCGTCGATCAAACAAACGCCTTGATCGGCCAACACAAGAGCACCCGCCTCCAATGTCCACTCTTTGGTGGTAGGATTTTTGCGAACGTACGCCGTCAAACCGACAGCACTCGCCCCTTGGCCAGTGGTGAACACGGCACGAGGCGCAATTTTCTCGACAAACTTTAAAAATTGCGATTTGGCAGTGCCCGGATCACCGCAAAGTAGCACATTTATATCGCCACGAATTTTGTGCTTTTTTCCCGGATTCTTTGCTTCACCACCAAACAACGATAATGCAAGGCCACGTTTGATGTAATCGTGACCAAAGATCGAAGGGGCAATTGAGGCGATAATGCGATCCGCAATACGATGATCTTTGCTCATTTTGATGATTGTGTTGATATCGTCGTCTGTTAAAGACTGGACGATTTGCTTGCAATCCTTGACAATTAAATGATTGGCGAAGATGACGGTGGCAAAGACCGGAAAGCCATTATCAGTGTTAAGCGAACCGTCGTAGTTGTTTGTGTAAATGCCGGTTACGTCGACTTCGTCACCGGGTTTGCAGCGATCACATAAGTCCGCTAAGAGAATGCAGTCTTTTGAACGTGGAACACGACCAGCTGGAATACGTCCGGGAGATTCTTGTAGAGTAATTTTTTGATAGTTTCGGTAAACGGTTTGTTCCATGTTGATCTGGAATTGAATGATTAAAAATCGGATTTACTGAGTTAATGAATGGGTTACCATAAAAGGGCCGCGACTCTGACACTGTGGACATAGTCCAGGCTTTACTTCACTGTCTTGACTTTGGGCAAATGGACCTAATATGTAACCGCATTTATTACAATCGAATTTTACGATGGACAATTGAGGGAGAACTCCGGTTGTTGCAGTTACTACACCCAAAGTTCTTACTAACTGATTCACATGAAGTTTTCTAATGGATAAAAAAAGTTAAGAAATTGAAAATAAAATTACAACAAGTTTGTTTACCTGAATGTGCGTAGCTCTTCGATAAGTGGTAAATCTGAGATTCGTACATGAATGTCACTGGTAACTCGATCATAACTCGGATACATTGACAGCACGATATCTTTGGCGACTTGATCGAATATTTCCAACATTTGAAATGGGGCTTCTGGTAGAAAATAAGCGAGTACGTGTTCACGATGAGCTAAATTAGGGAATTCGACAGTGAAACTCGACTAAAACACAGAGAATTTTTGTACACAAATTAATTAAACCATTTTTCTAGTAATTACTTGATTGCTTTCACACATCCTTCGAATTTTGTCTTTGTAAACCGGCTGCCCTTTGCTATTAACAAAAGTTCTGATAAAGTTTTTGAATCGATTGGAAATTTCAGTACGAGGGCCCATCATTACGACCCAATCCTTAATACTATATCCTTTAGTATCCTCCAAGTTTTCAATCGATTCCACCATTTCAACGTCGTCCACTTCGCCAGTTGCTGCTTTTTCGGCCTTGCGACGAGCATGACGAGGATCCTCTTCATCGTCACTGTGGTAGAGAATGTCGCGGTCATCGCGTCGAAAGATGCCCGCTTCACGATCACGACGTCGCAGTTCGGCTTCAGCTGCCAAACGGTCATCCACTGACATGGCATCGTAATCGTTTTCATCTAGTAAGTTTGCATCGTATTGATCCAAATGGGGCATGGGCCGATAATCACTGAAAGAATAAGTGAATAAACAGACTGTGGATTGAGAATTGACTGCGAAATACTCACTTTTCCATGTTGTCTCCGAAGAGCTCTTCGCCCTCTCCCTCATCGGGATCATCGTTTATGTCTCCTAATAAGCCAGTTTCATCTTCGAATAAATCGAAATCTTCAACAGGGGATGATGTATTGGATCGTGGGGCCTGGCTTCCCTAAAAACTCGCGAATGAAATATTTCTTTGTTATTTAAGGTTTGCATTAAACTTACTCTTTGAGACATGGTTAAAAATTAAGAAAAGTAACAAACTATACACAATACTGAACGAAAACAACGTCGGTATAACAAAAAGGATAAAAGAATAAACGAATTATTAGAACTTTGCTAAAAATCACTTAAATTATAACAACTTGTTGCACTACAAAAATAACAATCGTTAAAAATGACAGAATTTTGGCGGGATATTCCTGACACCTGCCGGTACTGTTTCTTCTTCTTCTCTTTCTGGTGCACTTCATAAAACAAGGATAGCTGATAAATGTAAAAGGAACTAGAATAAAGCGCTAAATTTGAATAAACGGAATTTTATAATAATCATTAAAAATAACGTAAATCTTCCATAAGTAGAAATTGTCAAACTTATATTTAATATATAAATTTTAAGTTATTAACGTTTAAAACCGCGACCACGGCCTTGTCCCAAAAGTGGAAAATCGCCATCAGTTTGCTGAAAACCGGCTGATCTTCCTCTGCCATTGGCAATACGTTGAGACGAATCATCTCCATCCCCTTTCACTCCCCAAGCTATAAAAATACAAACAAATAACACATAGCATTGTTCAAAACGTCGTTAACTTACGACTTGCTTTTGGTCTTCGACTGTAACTCGCTGCAGACATTGCAGTAGCGTAACTTTTCTGGGACATATTATCATCATTCATTGGCTGCAAAAACAACAAAATCACATTCAAAACGACATTCCAGAAAATGATTAGAAAAATACTTGAGTTGAGCGTTGACTGTAACTTCCCAAAGCTGGAAAATCATTGGCTCTTGGATTTGTGTTAACCGACGTTGCCGATGTAACAGATTCAGTATCAAAATCACTATTATCGAACGACATCACACTATCAGTATCTGTATCACGAACTGTGGAAGTTCGGCTTCGAGAAGTCTGCAAAATAAATTCAATTTGAAAACATTTCAATCCAGTTAACAAATTTCGAACCATTAAACTTCTAGTTGATTTCGAGTATTTCGACGACATCTCCTTCTCCTGCATAGGAAGTGGGATATGAAAGCCCGGCTTAAGATCTATTTCCAAATCAGGGGCGCAATTGTCACAGATAATGTAAATGTACCTTGTTACTATCGATTTGCTGCAGAAAAGCGACCCGGTTAGATGATGGACCTGTAAATGGTTACTGAATAAACTGAAATCATTTCATTATACGACTCTTACATCACAAGCAATATCAGACGAATAGGCGTACACGTCCTTTTCAATTTCCCGCACACTAAACGTGTCAGACGGCCAGACCACTTTACCAGCCACCGAGTTTTTCAGCAATCGAAACATGTATTCCAAACTGAATACTTTGAAAAGGCCTGAATCCTCGCCATTATCCTCTGCCCAATGTTCCATGAATCTCTGAATATTCTCAAATGTTTTCTCGTTGGCATACAATGGAGGAAGCGTTGTGGAGCCCGGCATTTTGTCCTGATAAACATTAGATGAGTCACTGAATTGTGTTATTGAGACAAACTTACGGAAAGGAACTGAATCAGATCGTTCAGAACCTCCTGGCTGTTTTCTTCGTTGTCGTCAGCGCCATCGGGCGGTGGAATATTGTGAGTTTCCCGTGAATGTAATCTGGCATCAGACGCATATCCCAAAGGCAGTGGACCCGGATGTATCATGCGATGGAAGATGTCCTCTTCAACGACACCTTGGAACAAATTAAAACCGGCCACTGCTATTTCAGCAGGATAGAATCGATTGTGAGCATTGATGAAGAAGTTGACGTGAATGACAAAGAACGTTTCATACTCAATGCCTATAAATCGAAAGAAATTAGAGAATGAAGTTATTTGGCTGGTGTTTATTACGATTATTGTTGGCAGCAATTTTAATTGTCTGATTGATTTCTTCTTTCATTTTATGCATTTTCAGTTGTTTGGCCTCTTCTTGTTGTAGGACTCGATCTACTTCCACTCCATCGGAAGTGACACGACCAACAGGTTTAGCACTGTTTCTGAAATACGAGGCCCTATCTTCGTAAGGTTTCCGTTCGGCTTTGCTCATTCGCTGCAACAAAACATGATATTAGAGTTTCCAGAATCTTAGGTTAGAAATGAGCTTACACTCCAATAGGGCCCAGCAGCGTCTGCTACCTCTTTCATGTTGTTGAAATTGCGACCAGGCTTCTTTTTAAATTCGATCATATAATAATAGAAGCCATTATGGGCCTGCTTCTTTGGCGGCATGGTAATCTTGAATTTGATAGTCTTAAACTGAAAAAATGGAATTACGTAAATGCATTTTCACAAGAATGCGACAACAAAAAGAAAGAAAAATGAGTGGAAAGAAAATATTATGATTTTTTTGGTGGATAACTTACATTAAAAATAAGAAGAGAATGCTTCAAGCACTTAAAACATGTATTTGTTTAATCAGCAGATATTGAAGGTCATAACAAAAAGCTGCAACAACTGTCAAAACAAGAAGCTATGAAATCAACATGAGGTTAACTGCAAACCGTCAAGATGTTGGCAACCATGATGACACAAGTTTTCGAAATTTATGTAAAATAATACATTTTTTTATATAAATAATAGAGTTTTTAATGTTTTATTTTTCTTTTATTTTTAATAAATCGGCATAAGCTCCAGATATTAAATCACTTTTCTCTACACCCAATAACTTCATTAAATCGTTGGCGATTTTTTCTCCTTCTTCTAAAGATTGTTCAGGGGTCAATTGAACCTAAAATTGTGTTTTCTTAGCACTTTTCTCAATATTGGATATTGTATCAAATACCTCTAGTTCCATAAAGTTTCCCAGTCCTTCCACGCTATCAACATGTATTCGGGTCTGGCCAACTAAAAATAATTCCCGAACTTTTTTAACAATAACAGTGGTCCCTAATGCTCGTTCTAAGACTGTATGCAAATCATCTGCTTTTGGAATGGAACATTTGTCAAAGGAAGATAATTTTGGACCCTCCAAATCTGGTCGTTCATAATAAATTAATTCACCGCTCTGGTCCTTAAAACAGACAAAGAAAGTAATTACACTTGTAGTAGTAATATTATTTATGTAAATTGATAAAAATACCAATGCATGTTTTCTAAAATCAAAACCAAATGTTAACCTCAAATTTACGAAGTTTCAACCGTCCACCTGATGGAATTTGATAAAAGCTATCATGCTGCTTGATAATTTCACATTTTCCACCACTTAGTAAACTCGCTTTTTCTCTTAGCTGTAAAATATTTCGAATTTTTGCTTTAATTTCGATGTTTCTCATTTCGGCTAATTTTGAATTTTGTTTATGAGTTATGAATGACAGTCTGACTCTGACAGTTATTTGTCAGATGATCAAAATGAAAAACCCTAAAAAATATACAGAGTGACAAAAAAAAGCCTTTTAATCTTTTGATCAATTTTGATTACGTATTTCGTTAATTTCCCACATGTTAAATCTAAAAGATTTTCCATCAGTTCAAATGTTGTAAAATGTACTTGTGTAACTAAATAAATAAATACAAACACATTAATTTTTATTCTCTCTGTATAATACCTTTGTCTGAAGTTAGGCACAATTACATAACCTTTTTGCACTTGTTTTTCACAAATTTATCTCAAAAATTAAAAAAATTATCATAAAATGTTTTTTAACTCTGTAGCAATGAATACCTTAAAGAAAATGCATAATTTGTCTAATCTCAAACGGAGTTTCACCGTTACCAAAGTAATTTTTACGAAAGAGGCTCAACAAACTTTGGGAATAGCCCCCCAAGTGCCTGGGCTAAGTGATCGTTGTGTTAAAGTACCAAACAATCCAGTAGGACCCGGAGCCGCAAAGAATACCGACTACAAAAATCCAGAATACTTTTGTTACGACAAAACCAGTTACTTCGAAGCTGAACTTGAAATGTTAAAATATCGTTGTCCCCAACCATCCGTTAAAGTTCCATATTATCAAAATTCAAAGTAGATGAAAATGTAAGATGCTTATATTATACATATTTAAAATGAATGTACAGTTATAACGTTAGTAAATTATTAACATTTACTGTAGTGTTTTAGTAACATCAATGTCCATCCTTTGGACAATTTTCTATTGATCCCACAAGTTTTTGGTAATTGTGTGCGATTTTCTTATTATTTATACACACAGTACCTCCACCTCGCACTTCCTGATGTTTCTGAAAACCTTTATTTAGCGACAACTCTACTCAATATGTACATTTTTACTACCATTCGATTAATATCTCCAATGCATAACCAATTCGTATTTGTAGAAATCGCTGATACAGACCACTTGGAATGGTCGTGCGTTCGATTAAATGCAACACCTGCTAGAGTGCTGTTGATTGATTCAATATTGTAAACCCTAAAAGAAAATACTCCTAAAAAAGCATAATTTCATTCATAACTGGCCATACTTGAACGGTTTTGTGCAGTTCGATGCAAGTTTGTCAGCCCCATTGGGCCACGATTCCACATACAAATTTGTATTCAATGCAGGAGCAACCCAATCCTCATACAAATCTTTACCAAAATTCTTTGACTTTGCAAATGACGAAAATTTCGTATTTGAAAAGGAATAAATATCTGCTTCACTGTACCAAGGCGGTTTACTGACAGTATTCTCCTGTGCAGCACTTACCAATTGTGCAAGTTTTCCAGTTAAATTAGATAAAATATTTTTGTCGTAGATTTCAGGTTCATTGTATTGCAATTGTCCTCCAACTGTATTCAAATTATCCAAATTCATTGATATACAAAGAAAACTTTGCCCATAAACCGAACCGGTACGAGGAAAACTGTAAGCAGATTCCCGCAAATCGGGAAAATGGGGCACTGAGTGCACCAACCACATCCCTCCTCCATCACCGGCAATAATCACGCCCTTATTATGTCCTTTATTGTTTTTCCCTTTAGAGTTTGGTGGCTGATCATTGTATAGAACATAGAAAGGCTTGTTATTTGAATATAAACCGCTTAAAGAATTCCCAATCATCGAATCACTGTCGTTGATTGACTTATTTGAGACAATCCACTCATTGTGGCTGTTGGAGGTCATGTACATGTAGGCAACACCGGCTTTTATGAGTTTATTTTGATGTTTTAACGTTGGGAATTTATAAATCATAAACCTGCAGAACAAGCATTTAACGAAACAAAGTATATCTTTAGTCAACTTACCAGTCCACTGGTGCAGTTTTATCTTCGGTCATACATTGAAAGGAGTTTACATTAAAAAACTCTTTTATTAGAAGAATTACAATGAAATTCAGCACAGATGTTTTCATTTTTGCAATTATGTTGAATTTTAAACCCAACTGAATGACGACCCAAACAGATTTGTAACTTCCTCTGATGTTAATAATCGCAATTGTCTTATCGGAATACAAACAATAATGTTTGATAATTTGAAAAATGTAATAGAAGTATGTACGATATAAATATACAATTACTTAAAAATAAATCACAAATACGTTACACGTACAACTAGGAATAATCTTAGACATTAAATAATTTTATGTATTTACAAAAAATGGCAAGAAAAATGCTTATGTGTTTGTATGTGATATAACAAGCCATGAAATGATAAAATAGAACAGACAAATTGGATAAACGGCTAAAAGTTTCCGACTCTCTTTTTGACTGTCTCCTAAAAATACCATAGAAGCTGTAAAATAATAATTATTAGATACATTCATATGTTTAGAAACGGTTTTACCGTAAGTGGCCCATAGAAAGCCTACCATTGATACTGTGAATCTTACGAAAAATAGCAAAGTAGTCTGTTCTGCCATTAAAATAATTCTACATACAATTAATGCAATTGTGGTTGGTACAAGGCAGTAACCAAGAACGCAGACACTTTGGAAAAACGATCTAAAATGGTTCACATTAGTAAAGGGAAGAAGTAAAAAGTGGATGGTTTACATATTGCCTCCTAAAAGTTTGGAATTTAAGGTGACGACCATAGAACCGATCCATACAATTACAAAAACCTCTGCAAATTCAGGGCCACCGTCGTTGCTACTGTCTGCTCGACTGGAGCCTTGTAACATCCTGAAATAATATACTATTAATAATTTAATTAGAGATGTAAACGTGTTGCATTTACATTGCCATGAAAGTGCACAACATTAACGGACCCCATAAATCCCCTAAAATAAAATTCAGTAAGAACACACAACAGATTTTATATATTTTCACTTGCATTCTTTCAATAGAGTCTTTTTCTCTCTTGGAATTAAAACATGGATAAATTTGGTGCCCACCGCTTTCAAGTCTCGTAACTAAAACATATAAATTTTATCAAGATTAAGGGACATATATAAGAGCTGCTTTTTTACTATTGTATCCCGTATAGGTTCATCTAAAGTATTAAAGTCTGGTTCGCTAATGTTTTTCGTGTTTCTTGCACTTGGGATGGTCATCTCGCCCTCAACATAACCTTCCACATCGTCAAACATCTACAACACACCATTTATTATTTTGCTAAACAAAAATCAAATGTTATATGCCTCTAGCTTTGTTGAATCCATTAGGGGGTTTATAATAGCAGAGCTTTTACATGAAAATCCAATTTTCTAATAAAATTGAATGTTTACAATTTGTCAACGTTGACAGTTATTGTCATATATCAAAAATTCCAGAGCGCTTCATAAAATTTTAGTGAATATTACAGGATTCATTCAAAAGAGGTCAGCACTAACAATTTATTAAAACTTTATTTAATTTTTAAAAATACAAACACCTTTTGTATAATACTTATGAATTATATTACTTATTCTGTTGTAAATACTGTTCACGCAATTCTTTTCGCAATATCTTTCCTGTTGTATTCTTAGGTATACTGTCAACAACGCTAATACCCCCAATTATATGCTTATAAGGAGCTACTCGACTATTTACAAACTCCTGTAATTTATTCACATCAATTTTGGCACCTTGTTTGGGCACTACATACGCTTTAGGCACTTCCCCATGCCTCTCGTGAGGTATTCCGATTACAGCTGCTTCAAGAACATCATTAAAGTCCTTAAGGACTTCTTCCAGTTCTGCAGGTGGCACTTGATACCCTTTCACTTTAATTAACTCCTTCAATCTATCCGCAACAACAATATACCCATCTTCATTGTAATAAACAACATCACCAGTTCTTAACCAACCATTAACAAACGCTTTCTCCGTCTCTTCCGGCCTGTTTAGATACTCCTTCATGACTTGTGGTCCTTTAACCAGCAATTCCCCTTTAAGATTGGGCCCCAAAGCGGGTCCAGTTGGGTCTTCCAGACTCACAACTTTCATCAGCGTATTAACACACGGTTTCCCAATGGTACCCACTGCTGACGGTGGATCATCAGGCCTAACAGCGGCTGAAATTGGCGATGTTTCAGTCATACCGTAACCCTGGATCAACAAGAACGGTTTCTGAACCTTTTCTTTAAGTCGGTTCTGGTCGAGAGTCGTTAATGGAGCTGCACCCGACATTAATACTCGCACATTTGATAACCATTCAGACTTGACTCCAGGATGGGAATACAGGAAAATAGCTGAAATACTCAAAATCGATAAAGTATCAAGCAAAAATCAAAGTACAATATACCCAAAGGTGGAGCAATCGATAACACTTCTGGCTTATGTTTACTCAAAATTGAAATGGCTAGTTCTGGTGTGAATTTGGGAACTGTTAGAATTTTTGTCCCTTGACTCAACAAATTCATGCAGTTTACCGAAAAACCATAGATGTGGAACATGGGCAGTATAACAGGCGCCACTTCTTGACTTGTCGCTAAAAACATCGTCCTTTAAACGATTAACTTATCGATTAAGCCATTAAAGCAGCTACCTGTGGAATATTTGTGTATATCAGTCGCCAGCATTTGCTTTAAATTGGAAACAATATTGTAATGGGACAATTTCACACCCTTTGGCAATCCAGTCGTGCCACTAGAATACGGTAAAAATGCAATACTATCCACATCTATATCTTTAATGTCATTAACATCGTAATCCTGATTTGTAAGCTCCAAGAAGTCGATACAGTTGTCCGGTGTGCTATGATCTTTCCTCGATTTTATCGTGATTATGGGAAGATTTTTTTTAATGGATTGTGAAGCGGCTTTCGCAAGAGGCGCAAATTCACCCAAAGTGACAATAACTTTCGCTGATGAGTCGGTCAATTGCCTTGCGATCTCAGCTGTGAATAAAACCAGTGAGTCTTTTTCTTTTCAATTAGATAAACATTGTGTTCCTTTACCGCTGGTGTAAATTGGGTTTATTGTTGTTACCGTCACACCTGCTTCGAAAGCGCCCAGCGTTAAAATTGGAAATTCCGGAATATTTGGCACTAAAATGGCAATTACATCGCCTTGGTTCAATTTCAGTTGTTTCCTTAATGCTTTGTTGAAGCGATTTGCCCTCAACTGGAGGTCGTTGAATGTGTAATTTCGGCCAGTCACTGCACATTCCTGCAAAAAAATTCAAAAACCGGTTGAAAGTTCAAGTGGTTTTATAGTTTTGTAGTTCACACTTTCAAGTGGTAAACAATATTATAAACACTTACTGCAGCGATATGGTGGCCCCAAATTGATATGTCTTTGAAAACGTAGTCCTGTATTGTAATTCTGGGCAGTTCTATGTCGGGACGACCGGAATTTAGGATGTTCTCTTCCGTCTGGGAGAAGAAACGACTACCGCTTGCGATAGAATGCCGTAATCTCGATACATCTCTTAATGTAAACAAACGTTTCAAGGGATTTGAGGCCATTATGTTGTTCGAATTTGCCAATACTGAGCGGAATGTAATGATGCAGTTTGGTTTAAATTTAATTGAAAAGTGGAAGCCGGAGAAGTGCGGCTTTTACCGACACCTTTTAAATACAAAGTTCACTGATCAAAGTCTAAATATTATACTAAAAAATATTATTGCGCTTTTATTATTGTTTCCTTTTTATATATTGTTAGATATATTGCTTTACTATCTTTTGTGTAATTTACGATAAGTCTGGCTACACCCTTGAATGAATAAGAGTAAAAAAGTGGTACTTTTGGCAGCTGAAATGGATGATTTGGTTCCCATAGTTAATGTTCTTCTTTGTTCTGAAAATGAATTACTCTTGAATGCAGTAATACATATATATTTTATATATCGACTTTCTAGAAAGTTTACCCTTTAATGGGCTTACCTTTTAAATTATCCTTTTATTTTTTTAAATTTGGCCAAAATACCCCAGAAGAAAAATCTTTCATTCCAAATTTCCCACTTCATTTTATTCTGTTGTTAGAGACTAGACTAGACAGTCCACACATTTGAATGTAAACAAAAACAACCCCCATCCCTTAAGAATGGGACAATCATTGTTCCTTGATTCAAACGAGATAATTCAGTCATATTACAGAGAGCAACTTTATCAAAAACATTATTTACCATGCGTTATTCCAACTGCAATAGCTTAATCATCATATTTTTGAATTTTCCTTTAAATTGGAGTATCATATCCAGAACAAACTAACTCTGATTGGAAACTGGTCGTCAAAATTTGTTCTGGTCAATACTGCAATCAAAAACTAATTAAAATACTTTAGGAAATTGGTTAAATAAATTAAAGCAAAATTTGACGATAGACTTACATGTTTCATCGGACCACCATAAGCTCTCGTACAATCGGGGGTGCTTTCCATAAATCGTCACTAGATGGCACTTAATGGTTCAAATTCGATTAAATAGAACTTTCTAATGATACAACTTTTTTGAAAAAATTTGCTTAAACAAGAAATTATATTTAGAGCATGTAAAAATGATTACAACAAAAAAATTGCACTTTCTTCTATCGCCATGGGTCCCTAAACACAATAGAAACATTTATATTAATGTTTATAGCTATAATGCAACAAAATTGTCACGTAATGTCTTATTGTTTTATAAAGTTTATAAAAAAAGGGATCTAAACTTTTACTTTATTTTCATTGAAACCGTGCACAATAAACAAACATGTTTGCATCTTTCGGCAGTATTTTTCTGTTTTTATTATTACAAAGTGCTTATTCTGATCCGACTACATCCCCTGACGAAGATATATCCGATATCTTCGAAACAGCAAGTGTAAATATCACCCAAAAATCGAGTGCCAGCAATGAAACAGTCAAAAACGGCACCGTCAAGTCACAACCCTCCCAATCGCAGAAAATCGAGCTCACCGTCCTGCCAGAGGACAAAACCAACTCCACCACAATAAAGAGCCAGAAGGAGATTTTTAGCGACTTCAGGCCAAGTCCTCAGTTGGAGCCCTATTACGAATTCAACAAATTTCCTGTTCCACCGGCATACCCGGAAGCCAAGCACGTTCCATACTTTCAAGCGGAAGAATTTTCGAGCGTCAACAAAGAAAACTGGAACGTTGCAAGGCGAGTGACCACAGACCAGCCCTGGACCTCCAATGTAAAATTCCCTACAGCGAATAGCGGCGATCGGCCATACAGTTTTATGAACACTGGCCGATTCGGGGATGGTAAAGTGCCTGAAAATGTGGGATTCTCGTTCAATAAACCCGTGCCAGTCCCTGAAAAAAGCCAAATCGGATATGGAAGTGAGACGAAAAGCCCCGCTTGGGAGAAACATACCAGTTATGGACCACGTCCAGCTGGGGGTGAATACAACCTGCTGGAGAAGCCGCCCACGTACGGCCACAATCTTCAAAAGACCTACGAATCGGGATTGAGTGAACATCATCACAAAGTGAACCCTTGGAAGAAGGTGATCAAGTTTTTGACTGCTTTTATCCCCATTGGTTTACTAATTAGCGCCTTGACGCCGACTGTTATCACAGTCACTACCATGAACGACACGTGAGACAACCGTTTCTGTAGTAGTTTTTCATTTGGTGACATAATTTGTGGTTTTTTAGGCAATCTCGATACAGGGCCACAGATGCAGCACAGTTAGTCAAAAAACAGATCGTCACTAGTTTGGACCAGTTCAAAAAACTAAATGAAGAAGACTGCGAAGATCGAGTTTTGTGCGAGTTGCTGTTAATCGCATCCAATTCAAAGAATGGTGAACAACATGTACGAAATTTATTGGACAACTTTGCGGAACAGTAAATAATATAAATTTGAAATTGATAAAATACGTTAATTAAATTTTTCTGTTCTAGCGAGAAGGACATTAAAAGCAAAGCGGATGAACTCAAAAAGGTGTTCGACGCCGTAAAGAACCAAAATTGCGATCCGATACAATGCAAAATTACTGCCAAACCGAAAACCTAGCTTATTAGTTGTAGTTAAATGATTTAGATTTAGGAAGTATAAAAATATGCGCCCGAGCAGGGACTTGAACCCTGGACCCTTGGATTAAAAGTCCAATGCTCTACCGACTGAGCTACCCGGGCGATTATTCCCAAAAAAATTCTGCTTCAGATTCCGAATGCTTCGTTTGTAAGTTTAACATTCTCGCTCTCTCGCTGATAATAAATCATTTAATCTGTCCTATTAGAGTGTAAGCAATCCAACGAAATGTGAATAGAATTTTAATCAGCCAAAGACTAGACTAAGTCAAGATTAATCATCATAGTTATTATATTTTATGTATGAAATTTGGCATGGCACATTCACGTGCACATATAAACATCAATAAATATACATTTAATAAACATTTTTGTGTTAATTTCGTTCCCAAACAAATCAAATTGAAAACTTTCTATTTTTTATCATTTCGATTTATAAGATCTAATAAAGCCGCCAAAATATGTATGAAAAATGAGAAAAGGAAATATATCGTGAGAAGTGAATTCGAGTGCAGGATCGCCAGTGAAAACGCGTCTATCGGGCGGATAATGAATTTGGATGTTTGCGGATTTTGGCGTTAAAAAGAATGTTGAAACAGTTGAGAGGGTGCGGAGGGAAATGTGATTTTTTTTCTGTCAATTAGGACGAATTTTGCTGTTCTGTTAAGTGCTAATGATTTTCGCTAATTTAGCACCGCTACATATGTTCAATTAAAGAAAATAATTGAACAAGTGAAACTTGCGAACATATTACAAATAAAAGGATAGTTAATTTAAATCCGGTACGACATACCTTAGTGAACAAACACAGAAACAGAAATATTATAAGTATAAAAGAAAATTTGTTACCATAACTGTAAAACACACACACACAAACAATTATTACAATAATTTTTGTTGCCGCAATATAAAGAATATTAATGACTATTGTAGACACTTTCTATTTCTAACATAAAAGAAGAACATGAAGAAGTTTATTTAGAACAAGCTGCCGATGAATTATTGAAATATTTGCAGTAAACAACTAAATAGACATGTATAGTAAGCAATTTATTATTTTGTTCCATCAGCATCAATAAGTTAATAAATCGTTCTAATTACAATGACCATCAGAAGTTTAGATTTTCGGTTGTGTAATTAAAAATGAAACAAACCGAAAACAATTATATCCAACAAACATCAGACATTATAATAATTAATTCATATAATGGCTTTTATTTTAAAGCATTTTTAACCTACTTCCTCAATCCCAATAAAATATAGCAAAAAATCTTCGAATTCCTCAAGTATTAGATGTCAAAGTCTCTATTGTTGGGTCTTGACCTTTATATGTAGGTATAACCTTTTCCTTTAACAATTTATGTTCATATAACAATTCTGTGAAGCTTTACCTAAATATCACGTTTAAACCAAGAAAATTGTACTTTATTATTATTGCCATTGTTCGAGTGTATTTTTTTCCTCTTTTATTAATTATTTTTGTGTCAAAAAGCATAACTCGCATTTCAAGTACTTTTTTTCATTGTCTTGATGGCCAATTATTGTTTCTCACGTTCCAAAGTCGTTCCTATAACAAATTGTATACGTATTAGTTTATAATAATATATCAAAAGATGCAATAATTGAATAGAAAGTGACCACATGTCCTCGAATCTAAAAAAATTGTATAAATTGTACTGAGAGTAGTCTGTTTCTGCAGTAACAACTTTCTTGACATTCCTCAAATTCAAATTGACCAAATCTTAGATGCGCCTCACACATCACTACAATGTTTAACAATTTTTTTATTAATTACAACATTTTATGCTCTATATGTATATAAAACGATACACATCTCATCAGCCAAACAATAAATTCATCTTTGTTTTATTGTTAAATGGTTGCTTTTATCGTACACATCACTTTTTTCCTGATTTTAACGAGCTGCGCTTTTGCTATTGTTTTGCACATTTGCAAAAAGGGGAAACTTTTGCTTCCTATTTGGGTCGTACAGTGCACACATGTAAATTAAATAATTAACCATTCTTTATAATTAAGTCCATAGTTGCATTTTATGTTTAGATAAAATTAACGCGATTATAATAATGATTAGTTTAAACAAACCCATCAACTGCTAAAAAAACACATTGAGCTCTTTAGAAAATAGCAAGTATGGTATTACTAACATGCTTTTCGGTTTTTTCGTATATTGTTCGCTTAATTAAATAATTTGCACATGTGTTCACAGATTAATTGTAAATTGTTTAAAACTATTAATTCTATTGCTCCTTGAAGATAATTTTAATTGCGAATGCATGTTTTTCAAATAAATACTTCGAGATTAATTTCGATTAAAGATTATTGTGAAAACCGGATTCGTTTTCAATTTACACGTTTTCTTGCACGTTTTTCTTTGTTTGCTAGAAATTTTGCCTCACTAACACCGAACACATTAAAGATATGTCTATACATTGGCAATTAAAATTCTCTTTTCATGTGAATTTGTATATTTATTTTGTGACCCGAAAATTCGGCAATTGAACTTGCAATAAATTACTAGAAACAAAGGTCCAACAGCCCCAAGCAACATCATTTGATCATGAAAAGTTAATCATCCACAGCGAGATGAAGAGTAATTTGTACCACTTCCAAAAAAATCCAAATAACACTTCATTTTCCGATCTGTGTGCAGATCAGCGTTATGTACATGAATTAAGTCCAGGCCTGAAATTACTCTACACTCACGATGACTCAATAAATCACCAAAAGAGTCATTATAGTAAATAGCTGCCTTAATGTTAAACAACCGACCAAATTAATAACATTATAAATACCGCATACCCGACATCAAGGAACGTTTATCATTAATTTAACTCGTTACTTTTTGATCATATTATGTGGATAAAAAATGGTGATTTTAAAAAAATATGAAAGGAAGCAAAGAAAGCAAAGTATAATGTGGTAAAGTGCATTGAGGTGCGGATTGAGAATGTGGGTCGATGGTGGCAGCAACTTCCATACGACAACAGCAGGTGGAAAGTGGAAGAATTTTGTGTGTAGAGTGAGAGAAGAGTAGAGCCCCCAACTTACTGATACTGATATCAAAAAGAACAATTTCATTGAGTCATTCCAACGTGCACTGAGAAGACATCATCATTCGCAGCAGGTGAATCCATGGACCAAACGTTCACTGGTGTTTAAAGTAACGCGTTTCGCTTTTTTAATTCAATTGTGCGCCTTTTAAATAAGAACAGTTTGTGATTGTTTCTGATTGATTTATTTATCACATAAATACTCAAATGGAGCTTCTTAAGGTAATTTGGCTTAATTATAAGACAGATTATTTTGGGTGTGTGTGTGTGGGTTTGCAAATTTAAATTTGATTGACATTTTTGCTTTTAAATCTCGCAGGTAAATATGTAGATGCAATCGATTGTATTGTTAAAAATTATGTAAACAAATAACAGCATTATTACTGAACTATAACAGTTATGCCCAAGGAAATGACTGGATAATTAGGCTATTAGACTATGAAAACCTTAATGTTTGTCTTGTATAATAAAAATTCGAAACAAATCTTGAATCGAGTTTTGTTTTGACTCGATGTAAGTGTATGTAGAATAAAGACTGAAAATTGCGGTAAATTAAAGCACGCACTGATTCGGAAATAAATGTACCTATGTGATATGTGGACGTAATTGTGGGTAATTAAAGTGATTAACATCTTGCATATTTAAAAATGTGTCAAATGCGATGGAAATTAG
This sequence comes from Silvanus unidentatus, assembly GCA_963930825.1. Classification (NCBI taxonomy): domain Eukaryota; kingdom Metazoa; phylum Arthropoda; class Insecta; order Coleoptera; family Silvanidae; genus Silvanus; species Silvanus unidentatus. The sequence goes on from OZ005760.1 coordinate 22,115,691, forward strand.
AAATTTCAGTATGATGAACGGGTGTTTAAGGGAAATTAATTTATTGAGCGCGTCATCAGCTTACGTAATGATTGAAAATTTTGATTAAGATTTTACGTGAATTTATTTGTTGGTTACAAAATTATTTATATAGTCGTATATACATAAATTTTTCAACATCCATATTCGGCAATTTATTATGTCCGTTACATAAATATAAATTAAATTCTTTGAGGAAATCAATGGAAGCTGTAAAAGTGCATTTGTGGAAAGAGTAATTTCCGAAGAGAATTTCGCTGTGAACATAATTATAAAAACATTTACAATTATCATAAAAATATTATAGCTGTTGTAAATTTTAATTCTTTTCTGCGTGCATATACAGGTGTCTCAAATATAATCTTCTATTAATTTAGATAAAAATTTAATGATCCCTCAACAAATGATAAATTCCTTCAAATTATATGTGCATTTTTCTAATTATTATTTTTATCTATTTAGTAACATAAATAATGTAAATATTTTAAATATATACGAGAAGTGCTCCAAATACAATCTAGGTTAAAAATGTAACCATCAGCATATGAGTGTGTGTGTGCGCTTTTTTCTTAGTAAATTTCAACTAATCCGTAATTAGATTTGCATTTAATTTAACAATGTTTAAATCAAGACAAGTTCTATAGCTAATTATTAATTAGATTTACTCCAGAGCATGTAACAGACTCGAAACACAGTTATTATTTTAAATAGAAACGAAGTTTACTTTTTATAAACCGTTCATCGTTTGACCCACATTTTTCGAACAAATTTTTACTTTCATGGAGCGTATTTTCAAGTGCACTTTTTTCCATTGCCAAAAATGAGCTTTTTCATCAAGAAATTGTTTGAAAATTAATTAATCTCAATTATAGAGTTGCCAGCCTTTTATTCAAACTGGTTCAGAATTCCTACGATTTATGACAAACACGGCCAATAACTTTCACTGTAAATAATAGCCACAATAAGTTGGATTTTATTGTGCAAAAAGAAAACCGTATCAGTGTCGCATGGAAACTCCAACCGTTTTATTTATAGTAAAATCAACAAAACGCTACATATGTGAGCGCTCTTTTTCGTATTTGCATATTTGATGGACACTTTCTCCAAACAGCATTTTTGCATGACCAAACAATTAAACAAATAATTGACAAATTTACATATTACATCCTATTGGTGTTTGGAATGCTCGTTAGCATGTGTAAAAAAAGTTTCTAACTATAATTTGTCAATGCATGCATTTAACAATCATTTAAAATCACTTCCTGATTCCTATTGGGAGAAAAGCGCCCCACAAACTGTGAATCCTTACAGTTAAAAACTGTGCGCATTGTGTGTAAATAAAGTTTAAACGATTTGGATGTAACGTAATACACGAATGTAACAATTTAATAATATATTAGTTTTACATTGAAGTAGCCGGCACTGCTGGAGACTGAATATTGCTGCTGTGAAGAAAGTTCATCGTCAAGGAGTCAATAACTTTAACGTCTCATCACCTACTTTCACCCATAACACGATGGGCTTTTAAATGGAATGAAGAAAATAAAAACGTGCCCGAAATTTCCTACTAGCCTCACATATCTCTGCATTTAACAGCTCTCAGTTACCTAACAACAATTTCTTTGTGGTCAATATAAAATATTTCCAACGAGTTTTATTAATGAATCAATCGGAGAAAACTATCATTCTGCACTTGATATTCTTTAATCGCAAATAATCTTCAATAAAGATGGAGAAATCTGCGTACGTATTCGTACCTATTAATCGAGAAATTATATTATACAATAAATTAATTTAATTACAAATTTTCACTGGAAAGTAATTGTTCTCAATTATTAATAGAAAACACACAATATAATAAGCAAAAATGCACAAGTGCGTGTTCTTATATATCTTATATTCGAAGACAAAGGCACAAATGTCAAGGTTGGAACTGGATAAATGCGGTGTGAATAGAAAATATTTATGCACACACTTTTACGATCTTGCACCCATTATCACTTTGTTCTTTTATTCATATCTTATCCGTACATCTAAGTGGTACATAATTTGTTGCAGGTGCTCCTCCTATTGTCCATTTTAGGAGTGGGTTATAGTTCAAAAACTGACAAACCGCCAGTTACAGTAACTAGAACAGAAATAAAAGTTTCACGCAGTTTAAACCCCGAGGATACGCAGACATTAAATGTGATGACTAGAGACGGTGGTGTGGCCCAATTGATCGTCAAACGGCGTGATCCCAAATCAAAGGGTCAAACTGCTGAAACTAACTACCAAACCTTGGACAATAAAGACAGTACGCCTTCCAACTCCTTTTCAAGAGCCGTCTACACGAACTGGATACCTTTATCTTCTGTTTACTACCAGCCGAAGGTGATAACATTAGAGAAGATCGCTTTGGTACGGAACGCCAGCGATAAGAAGCCGATTAATAATAATTTGGGCAATGTGATTGATAGCGACAGGTGAAATTCTTTAAAAAAAATCGAAAAAAACGTATTTTATTTGTTTTTCCGTGTAGAATCCCTCACATCCTCCCAAAACCGGTGACAATCCGTTCCGAAGAAATGTTTGTGCAGAACACCAACGACAAGAAACGTGGACGTTCTGTAATTCAAATCGATACCGATGGCATTCCAGTTATCCATGGAGTTAGAGTGCCCGATGATGAAAGTGACAAGAAAACCTGGAGAAATGCTAGAGTTATCAATGGAGAATTAGTGCCTTACGAGAAAGGATATAAACCTCCAGCAGCCGTCCCTGTAGGACAATTGGTCTACGCTAGTGAAGTGAACAAAAATAAAGAAGAACCTCAATCGATCGGACCATTCACGAAAGCAGACAACTTTAAACCTGAAGAACCGAAGAATGTCCCTCTGGGTCCATTTACAGTAAAGGATAACATTGCCGCCCAGACTGGAGATCGTTTTGTAAAGATGAGTTCTTCAGGAATTGGTCCATTTATCAGATCGACAAGTAATAACAACGTTAATACCAAACTAATGGACTATCTTCGTGAAATCAATGCTAAAGAGTCGAAAAAAGATTATTACACAAGACGGTATCGTTCTTATGATGACAAAGAATCCGCCCAGCAAATGCAACGACGGATGCTTCATTACCCCGGCCAAACTTCTTACCCAAACTCGTTATTATACAGTCCTCCAAGCACGAAATTAAGTCCGGTAACTTTCAACGAAGGTGTGAGGACACCCGTTCTTCAATACGCCCATCCAGAACTCGGTGTGCAACCAGCCAAAGCGAGTCCCGAAGAAGATGATGCCATGCACGATACCTACAAAAACTCTTACGACGATGTGGATAGTGGAAGACAGTCCCAGTACTACGACAATAACGTAAACAGTGTCGATTATTATAGAAAAGATGTCATCAACTACCCATATGACACGTACTACATTAAACCGAAACCCGAACAACCCTTCTGGATCCGAATCACCGAAAGCATCAAAGACAACGTCCAAAGCGGTTTCGAACGTATGCAACAATTCACCCGACCAGTTTTCGAACCTCTTATGGAAGCTACCCACAAAATCTCTCACAACTTGGGCTTCTCCACGTCCCCGCAACGCGCCCAAAACAAAGTTGGCTTCGTGGCACCCGTAGGCACTTCTGTCATCCTTCCAGCTCTCGGCTTGGTGGCAGGCGGAGCCGCTTTGGGTTTGGGAGCGGCCGCAGTCGGTCGATTTCTAACACCGAACGACATGCGTTCATTCCAAGGCATGAATCCCAACGACATCCTTGTGATTATGGAGGAGCCGCGACGTAATGGCCAAGACGAACACAAACGTTATAGAAGAAATGTCGAAGATGAGTACTACATGCAACAGCTGGCTGTCAGTGTGGAGAAAGATGGCAGTTTAAAGAATCTCGCTGCGCCGCATTTGTGGTCCGACACACCATGTGCGAAGCGATTATTCTGCGAGGTAATGATCCAACAAAATCCTGACGAAGTGGTCTTTATGGAAAAGAAGATGGACACGCTAATGTCCAAGTAAGTATTGAGGTCGTACCTGTAATTATTAAAAGCACACACGGTGTGCGTTATTGAAAATGGGTGATTTTACTTTTCGCGTTTTCGCATACAGAGAAATGGGCGTTTATTAAAAATCAAATGAACGTAAAGAAATGGGAGCTATAAATGGTACTGCTAGTACCGCAATGTTGCGTAATCAGTGATTTTTTTTTACTCAATTGAAGCGCTGATACACACGCACATTTTCATAGTATCAAGCGTGTCTGGTTGAGATTGAACAATTATGTTTAGAGTAGAAAGTAGTTTTTTGTGTTCATTCAAGAGTCATGGTTATACAGCGCGTTGTGAATGTAGGCCGGAGAAAGCATCATCAACATCGTCAGTCAGGCAGAGGCAAGACACATTCTACCGTGTATTAGGCCCGATCGACGGGCCTTTGGTGTGTTTTGGTTCCCACCATACACACATATACACACACACGGCAACCGTATACAAAACACACCTAAGCAATCATCTGTAATCTGAAAACTTTAATCACTGTGTGGTCAGCAACAATGAGGTACCGGTCGAATGTGGGCCCTCGGGCGATGATTGTTTCTCGAGATCATTATGTTAGGCGCATGTAGTTACTCGAGTAAAATTAGAACTCAATTTGCATCAGTTCTAGATCTAATCAATGGCAAATTACGTCCGCGAAAGGGAAATAAATGAGACATTTAGCGTGCTCTTTTTTTGGTGTTAAAGTGGATTCGCTTTTTGGGACAACAGATGATCGTACACACAATGGGAAAAAAGCGCGTCTATTGTTTGGTGATTCACCACCGCAAACTTTCTAGTCGTAGATCGCGGAGAAATCCATTTAAAAGCGAGCAATATTGTCCCATTCATTCGAGGCAATGTGTACAATCATGTGATAATATCAATTTAACTGTAATGATGTATGCGGTAGGCAGGTTTTTACTGGTTCCTCATTGTCTGGCAATTGCATGTACCGAATACACTGCCATTAACATAACATCGATAATAATAATAAGTATATGGTCGGAAACGTTGAGCATGCAGAGTGAAAGTACGTATGGGAGAGCACTTTCAGCTGCCGGCCAAAATCGACATTCCGAAGACTCATCTTTGGCAATAAGGTAGAATAGATAGAAACACGTATAGGCTGCGTGTGTGTGCATTGGAATGTCTTTTTTATGTGCTATGTGAATAAATTATTATATTTACGAATTTATTCGGACAGGAAATTGCAAGCTTTCATTCAGTAAGCGCGCTGGCAATTTTTTACCAAGTGTTTTTTTTCACTATTAATTAAGCAGATTTGTATGTGTGTATAAAATAATTTAATTAATGTTCGTAGAGGCTGAAAATAATTTATTGAACAATAAAAAATGCTAGAAAGCTGCCTTAGAGAAAGAGTCGATAAATTAAGACGATTTGTTGGGAAAATGTGCGCGTTTTGTTCATTACTTTGTAGGAAAAATTCTACAATGGCATTGATTTTTTTTAGAGTCCATCCTGAGGTTGCGTCTTCGGTGGGTCATCATTTGCAGGAAGTCATGGATGCAGTTAAAGTACGCGATTGTTCCAAATTTTCTTGTAATCGTCGATTTCCCTTTCCGGCACCAGCAGCATAATGAAAATATAGTTTATTGTTAATTAAACTGTTATAGATATTTAAATAGCTTGTAAAAGTAAAGTATGACAAACTTGCTGAACTGATTTATACATAAGTATTGAGCGTAATTGAAACATAACTTGGTTAATAATACTAACTCGAAGCAGCCATTCCCCTAAATATAAATGTTGCGGATGCGACAGTTGTTGTAATTGATGTTATTTGTAGCTTTCATGAAGAATGGTCGACGACATGTAGAGGGTTTGTATGATAAATAGCATCCTATTCTTCGTGAAATCTCACAGATTGTCCTAGAAATTTGTCAAATGTAACTTGATGGTTAAACAACTAATAAATAAGTATTCCTAACAATTAGAATAAGTTTCTATTGTAAATAGCTCTCTTTTATTTATGAAATAGTATGTAAGATTATAGATAAGATTAATTATCAATTAAAATATTATAATGTTTTGTTGAATAAAATATTTTATATTTAAACACACATATTTATCAATATTAATTTATAGAATTACTGAAAGCTCTTCTATTGATTTAACTAATGAATTAAGTGATCGATTTTCACTTTTCGAAATTGTGAAGAAATATATCAATATTGGTAATAACTACAATTAGTGAAAATCAACGAATTATTATTAGTAGGTAACCCATTTTCGGTTATAAAAGATGTGTAACTCCCGACAATCGATAGCCTTTTTAGGCATTTTTAGCAAATACATTCCTCTCTTTGGCTTAATGCCTTTTTATTGTTTTAAAAAATCGAAACTCATCTATAAAAAGCCATACAAAATATATTGTTCCTTGCTCAGTTTTGTGATATTATTTTTTTGGTACCACAATGTTCGTCAACTTTTTCACGTTTTCAGTAACTACATTCGGCCGCACTTTTTGTTGCTGATGGGACTCGAGATTGTAGGAATGATAAACTATTTTTTAACAATGTGGAGCTCTGCTTTTTGGAACATGAATCATTGGCAAATTTTATTAAATAAGACTCTTTATCTGGAAAAAAAATCGGGTTTATATGATAAGTTTTGTTGGTACAAGAACAGTGTAGTTATACAATTGATTATATACCATTTATTTTCAATTTTGGGCATGATTTTGATGTGTTTTTCATGGACTACATTGGTTGATGTGTTTTATGGAATTTATGTTTATATATTTTTCATGTTTGAATTCTTCTTTGCGCAATTTTTGCAAAATTTTATTATACACAATATTTCTCTCAACATTAGACACAAATATAAGGTCTTGGAAGGTCAGCTTAGAACTGCCTGCGTTCTACAATTGAAGTGTAATAGCAAATACTTCGGACAAACTATTCGAAGTTTATCTAAAATATATCGTGAACTAACAGAGATTGTTGAAAGTTTCCACCAACTATTCGGTTGGCAAATTCTGTTAGCTTTATTAAGTGTCGGTTTCTTATTCTTGGCATTTTTTGAGAAAATCTACCTATCTGCATTGGGTATTGATACGGGGGGACTGAAAGTGGATATTTATTCAATAGCTGCCAATCTTCTATTCATCGTAATCTTTTTAGTAAGAATCTTCAATAAAATACATCCGTTAAGTTAACCGAATTGATAATTTCAGATAGGTCCAATGTTGTGTATTAGTTGCTATGCTATTTTGAAAGAAGCCGAAAATCTATTGGCAACGTGCTACGAATTTCATAGCCGTTTTCAGGATGACACAGAAGAGATCCTTTTTTTCATATGGGAAATAGAAAATTGCCTGCCAAATATTACAACTGCACGAGTGTTAAAAATCAATCACAGATTGTTTCATACTTTCTTTTCAAGTATGGTTACATATTTTATAGCTGTTGTACAACTTGATAAAACTGTTGTTAATAATGGATATATTGTTGCATCTACGTAAGATTCAGGTGTAAATTAAAATGCAGATTCTGTAAGAGAATTATTTAATTAATAGTGGGTATTTGTCCACACACCTATTGTTTGTAATAAACCACTCCAAGAAATTACATAAATAAATGCATTTATAATCAATTAGCAAATTCCATGGATCCCACATATGTAAATTTTTTTCATAAATACAGAGTTCAATGTATATTTCCTAATATTTGCTATACGGTATACACTTATTATTTTAGCCAAAAGTAGAACCTTATAAACGCTATGAGTAATACCTATTATGATGTTTTAAAGACTACCTACATTTATTTAACACATTCTTAGCTTTTCATCATTGCAAATTTACGAGCGGAGATTGAAAATTCTATATAGCATCTGTTTTTAATTGCTTAGTATTTCTGTTATCAGTGTGTTTGAAAAACTGTGATCTACATTAGGTATATATATATATAGATTTGTATAAGTATTTTATAGCGTTTTTATTGCCCTACATAATAATACCCATTTACAACCATACTAACGTATAATTTAACAATTTTGATATCTGTCTATTAGCATCAATTCCTAACACTATCATTTAACAGCAAACAACTTTCTGTTACATATTTATATGCAATTCTATAAAATGCATTCGATTTCCCCATGATCTAACGAGGAAAATTTTAACACTGATTGTTATAAATATATTAATATAATGATAGCAAATTATATTTTGTTTACAAAAGTGTGTATTATACTTACCGATACTAACATTAAGAACAAAAACGAGATGATTTGAAATTCTAAATATTACGCCGATCAATTATTTATAATAAATTATCTACTTATAGATTTCATTAATAACGAGATCGATACATAATTAATTCAACAAGAGATTAATTTAGAAATAAGTGCTTGCCAATTGTTAATGATATAGCACCTATATTATTATATTAAAAATAACGGGTCAAGGTAATGTTTTTCCTATTTCTCATGATTATTAAATTCACTCATGCAATACCTGTTTCATTAACAAATGTACCATTATTTTAATATCCTATCAATACATTAAGTTGTAAACATAAACAGGAATATAAAATTTGGCCAGCACTCATTAATATTAATGCAATCATAAGGGTTTTAGAATGCGGTACACCATTTTATAAATAAGTATTCATTTCTATTTGACGGCATGGGGAACACTGTAAAATCAATAGAGTTTTTAAAAATATTTAATAAATTCTTAGCATTTTTTGGATTAATGCCCTTCTTTAATTTTCATAAAAGACAATTAATGTACGTGAAACAATATAAGATCTACTGTACCGTGATTGGGTCGATTGGAATTTTTATTTGGTACCACAATTTCAGACAAACCATTTCTTTCTTATCTAATGCTTTATTACCAAATAAAATAATGACACTTGGGATTGAAATTATATTCTTGTTTGTAAACAACATTTCACTTTGGGGTTCAGCTTACTGGAATAGTAATTGTTGGCAGCGTTTCTTAAAAAGGAATAGTATTCTCGAAAACATTTGGAATTTTCAGACAAATGTACCCTGGTACAAGAATGAAATTTTATTTCAGTTCATTTCTCAAATATGGGTTTTAATTATGTGCGTGATTCTAAGTTTTCCAACAATCAACCAAGAGAATTATTTGTTCTTTGGACTTCTGTTATATATTGTAACAACATTTATTGGGTACGCTGTCCTGTATTGGCAAAATTTCTTTATTTATCAGTTAACAATGAATATAAAACACAAGTATATTAGATTAAAACAAGAAATATGCGATTCTTGTAATAAACAATTGAAGTATAATGATTGCAATTTTGGGAAGAATGTTAGAAATTTTGAAAACACATACCGCAAACTTAATGAGATTATCGATGATTTTAACCAATTATTCGGTTGGCAAATGCTATTATCGTTGATATTTGTGGCTCTTACATTGGAATCGTTTCTTGACAATATGTACATATTTATATCTGGATCTACTGAAAGTGGATATGAAAATGTTGCTTTTTTTATAGCAAGTTTTGCAATGACATGTGTTTATACAGTATGCTTATCCAGATAATAATAATATGAAGTATTTTATTAATCTTTTTCTATTTCAGTTAAATATACTTCACTGTTTTACTTGTTCTTCTATAACAGAAGAAGCCCATAAAATTTTACAGATGTGTTATCATTTTCAAAGACAAATTGATAAAGGAGCGGATGAAATTTGTATTTTTATTAGTGAAATTGAAAACTGTTCTCCAATCATTTCCGGAGCTGGAGTTTGCAACATAAATCGGGATTTGTTTTTAAATTTATTTACTAGCGTTGTGACTTACTTTATAGCTAGTGTGCAGTTCGATAAAGCATTTTTTGATAAAAGAATATCAAGTTGTAATAACACATTTATTCAAATATTAAAAACTTAAATATTTCAAATATTTTAGCATAGGAAATGTAACTATTAGAATGATAAAATTCGTTTGATATTAAAAATGTAAGATAATCATGTTTAATAGGTATATTACAAAATTAAAAAATACAATAATTTTTATATGAAATTTACTTTGTTTCATTATTATAACATTATTTGTTGGGAAGAGCTTCCAAAAAGGAACGATTTCATTGCAAAAAAATATATAATTTCGACAGTGATGTGATTTGGTACAAGAATTTGTACAAGTATTGGTACAAGTATTTGTATTATGAGTATTCCTGTACCATTCTACAGAAAAAAACTTGATCAAATTACCTGTGTTTATTTTCCAATCAACTGCTAATGATATTACAGTTTATAGTATATTAAGTAAATGGAAATATTTTTCTGACTAATGTTTTATACGATAATTCATTGAAACAATGAGTTCCTCTATGAAATCAATAAGGTTTTTAGAAATCTTCCACAAATTCTTGCCTTTCTACGGTTTAATGCCATTTGCTGATTTTAAAGAAGCTCAACTAATTTATGTCAAACAGTACAAATGTTATTGTACAGTACTGGGGATTATCAGCTTTCTGATTTGGTTCGAAAATGTTCATAAAGCTTTATGGTATCACTCTATAATGTTTTGGCCGCATTGTGTACTGTTCTGTGTAAGGGAATTTGTGGGTATCTCAATGTATAATTCTACGGTGTGGGGATCAGCATTTTGGAATCTGAAATCCTGGCAGAATCTTATAAAGCAGAGTATTTGCCTTGAAAGAATGAGGAACATAGATCAAGAAATGCCTTGGTATAAGAACAACGTCTTTATAAAATACATCTTTTTAAACATTGGACTGGTAATTTGTACATTAATGCTGGTCTTCCATTCATTAAGATTTAATCTTTACAATTCTTATGGTACTTCTGGATATGTGCGAATTTTTTTTACTTTATTTACGTTCTATGTATTCGTTTTGCAAAATTTTATCATATATTACATTTCACTTAACGTGAAAGATAAATATACCAATCTTCATTTTCACTTACGCGATGCTCTTATAAACCAATTGAAGCATAATAATCAAAATTTTGGCAATACTATTAGAGTTATGGCAAAAAAATTTCGAAAAATTAACGAGATAGTTCACGACTTTAACCAAATTTTTGGTTGGCAAATATTCCTTGCTCTGCTAAAAACTGTTTTTGTATTTTTGGAATATCTACTTTTGGTCTACTTTTATGTAGGACTAGGAGGAAAAAATAAAGAACTTCACAATGTCGACCTTAGTGAAATAATAGCAAACACATTCATAATACCTGGTATTTTTTTTGTAAGTGAATTATGTAGGTTCCTTTTATTCACTATTATTATTTCATTGAGTGATTTTACAGGTGGGGCTAATACAATGTATCAGTTACTATTCAATTAGTCAAGAAGCTCAAAAAGTTCTTAGCACGTGCTATGAGTTTCAAAGGCAAATCAAATATGGATCAGAAGAAGTAAATGTTTTTATTACAGAAATTGAACATTGTTTTCCGATCATTACAGGAGCAGGGTTCTGTGTGATAAATCGTAAATTATTGCAAGCTTCTATGGTTTGTGTGGTACAATATTTCATAGTCATCATTCAACTTGACAAGGCCATCATAACAACTTATAGCGATAATAAGACGAATATATAATTATAAACAAAGTAATCAATGAATTAATTGCAAGTATTTGTAATTTAAATTTAATATTGTTGTAGGTGCTTACATTTTAAGTTACTGAATTTGGCTTTCCACCGTATTTGCACATACGAACAAAATGATCTATTTGTCACTGATTTCGTGATTGCAGGGCAGTTTGACAAAACGGATTTCGTAGATAGAGCCAAAAACACATTCAATTATATCTAAAATACAGGCACTTTATTTTTTTGCGTACATCTATTAATTAGAGCACACTATTATTGTGATTAAATACATCGTTTTTAATTCCAAACCAAAAATAGAAAACACTTTATTGAATTACCTACCTACATGTGTTTTACATTTATTAGGTAAGTCGTATATTATATCAGCCAATGAAATATTTTTTCTTGCTAGTGGTTTTTATTAATCCTCTAAAACTATGAGTTCCTCTACAAAATCGATAAGGTTTTTACAAATTTTCAACAAATTCTTGCCTTTCTACGGTTTAATGCCGTTTTTTGATTTTAATAAAGCTCAACTTACTCATGTAAAACAATACAAAATCTATTGTACATTACTTGGAGTTTTAAGTCCTATTATTTGGTTCGCAAATCTTCAAGAAAGTTTACGGATTTATAATAATTTCTTTTGGCCACATACTGTAGTGCTATTAGGAATTGAAATTGTTGGTATCTTAATATATAATTCTACAGTGTGGGGATCAGCCTTTTGGAACCTGAAATCCTGGCAAAATCTATTAAGTCAAACTACTTATCTCGAAAGACTGTGGAATTTAAATCAAGAAATGCCTTGGTACAAGAACAAAGTTTTTAGAAGATACAGCTTATTAAATCTTGGAGTTTTAATATGTATCTTATTGAGTTACCATACATTAGTTACAGATGTTTCTATTATCTATGGAGCTGTTGTGTATCATTTGTGTGTTTTACTCTCGTATTATGTATCGTTTTTGCAAAATTTTATCATATATTACATTTCGTTGAACGTGAAAAATAAATACACTAACCTTCATAATCATTTACGCGATGCCCTTACGAAACAATTAAAGAAAAATGATAAAAATTTTGGCAATGATGTTCGAACTATAACAAAAATTTTCCGAGAAACTAATGAAATAGTTGAGAACTTTAACAAAACATTTGGTTGGCAAATCTTCCTCGCTCTTTTAAATGTCGGTTTTATAATTTTGGGATGTCTAGATACTACCTACATTTATATACAAGGTTTTGAAATCGATGGTTTGGAATTAGATTGCAGTTCTGTCGTAGCAAACGCAATAATATCTGGTGTTTTTCTTGTAAGCGAATTAGGTAATTTTTTGTTACCATAATTTTATGGTGTTTTTTCTACAGGTCGGGCCAATGCAATGTTTAAGCTGTTATTCAATTAATCAAGAAGCTCAAAAAGTTCTCAGCACATGTTATGAGTTTCAAAGTCAAATTAAATATGGATCAGAAGAACTAAACTATTTTATTACTGAAATTGAAAATTGCATTCCAATAATCACAGGAGCAGGATTCTGTGTAATAAACGGCCAAATGTTGCAGGCATTTTTTGTTGGTATAGTACAATATTTTATAGTTATTATCCAATTTGACAAGGCTATTGTAATTAGCAGAGCTAATAGTACGAAAATACAATGTTAGATAAAGTACCAACTGATTTAACTGCAAAATTTATGAAATAAAGTAGTTTTAAATCACTACCACCCGAAAATATATGAAAATACATTTCCTATCGCTGAAATTTGTTTTTTTATAACTTAATTTCATAATTATATTCGTGTAAATTTGAATAGCCCATTATACATATAAAAGCATTACTTAGGTAGATTAACCATCTTCATGATGGTTCGTGAAACATATTGGATATCAAATTAATATGCCATTAATATAATGAAATAAATAATCCCTCACTTTATTGTATAGGTACTGCATAGGTATAAAGAGCTAGTGAAGATGGGTCGACCAAATTCTTTTGAACAAATTGCATTTTTAGAAGACTTTAATAAAATATTACCCATTTTTGGATTAATGCCAATTATAGACTTTTCTAAAGTAGAACTAAAGTATTCTAATAACTATAGGGCATACTGTTCAGTTCTGATAATCTTAAATGTACTTTATGTAATTTTTATTGTTGACCGTTTTCAAAATGGCATGTACTCAGGCCTTGTAAAAGAACACATAGCTTTATTTATTTTTGGAGATCTATTAAATTTTCTTTGTTACAACGTTGGACTTTTTGGTTCAGTATTTTGGAACCATAAACGCTGGTTACATCTAATAAGGATTTCTAAAATAATGGAAGCTCGTTTGTATAACCAGCAGCCTTATAATAAAATTGTATGGTACAGAAATAGTATTATTATACAATTCATTATTTGCAATTGCATATTAGTGACTTGCGGTTACCTAAATTTTACACAGGGGGATCCAAATTCTTGGCCAGGATTAGCTAAAGGATTTACCCTTGCGTATTCATTGGTTTTTGTTTTCTATCAATTGCAATTCATACAAAGTTTTATAACTTATCACATATCCATAAACATTAAATGGAAATATAGAAGACTGCTCAAATATTTGGAAAACATCTTCAAGAAACAATTAGAGTTGAATAATAATGAAAATTTTGTTGAACAATTACGAGATGTTGGACAAATGTATCGAACATTAAACAAGATTGTTGTAGATTTCAATGAACTTTATGGGTGGCAGATGATATGCGTCGTTACTGTAATTGGCATTGTTTTCCTTTCAACTTTAAATTTCACGTTTCTTCGGGCCTCAAAAAATGATGAACTTGGAAATCGTTTGAAAATCAGTCCGTTATTAATAATTACAAATTACTTGATATCTGCAATCTATATTGTGGGCGTTTTTCTATTTTTCACTTGTAATTCAATTTTGGACGAAGCACAATGCCTGCTAAATTGTTGCCACAAATACCAACATAAGATTGTACAAGGAAGCAAAGAAATTTTTTATTTGTCACAACAAATTGAAAATTCTTTCCCGTATATTACAGCTGCTGGAACCTTTGTTTTGAAGCGAAAGGGATTTGTCAACTTCCTAACCAGTGTCAGTACATATTTCATTGCAATGGTTCAATTTGACAAGGTTTTTAGAAATTGATTTTTATTAAAGATCATTTTTTCACATAATGCTTATATGTTTGTTTGAATACTTCTTATTTACGATATCGACAGATAGAATTACAAGATAAGATATTCATATTTTTTTTAAGAAATTGAGAATTGTGTTCCAAGGATTTTAGCTTTTTAGATAATTTTTGCAGCTTTTAATTCAATTTGTTAGATTTGTTGTTAAAAATTATTATGTGTTTTTCTGTAATATTTGTAAAATTGTTCCATACTCATCTACGACGAACCTAAGATGTTTTTCAATTCATGTACATAATACCTATGTGTCTAATAAACTATATAGGTAGCTCTTTTGTTTTTAATACTCAGTCTATCTTTTGATTATATGATTTTGATGTTCCTAAGAAATTTTTTCATGTTTAAATCATATTTCTTTAGCCATTAAGAAGACACAACTTCATTAATTTCAAATTTGTTTGAAATGCAAACTCTCTACCTTATACTAAAAATATAACTACAGTTATTACGAGTATGAAGGATTTTACTAATGGATTTTTTTAATGTTATCGATCAAGGGCGTAAGTGTATAAGTAGGTATCTAGGTATATATCCAGTTTCTTACAAACATTCCTACTTATAACATAGACAGACACAATGCACCATTTTCCAGATCAAATAATATGCTTAAAACCATTTAATAATTTAATGGCTATTTTAGGAATAATGCCATTTTTTAATTTCGACTCAGCTTTATTAAAACATTCCAAAAGGCACCAAATTTACTGTTCTCTTCTATGTTTGGTTTGTTTATCATTATGGTGTTCAGGATTCTACCATAGAATAATTCTTGCTAACGAAAGCTTCATACTACCACAAACAGTTTTAATAACTTTAATAGATGTAAGTTACATTTCGATCATGATCTACTCAATTTTGGGTACATCATTTTGGAATGCGACTAAATGGAAGAATTTGTTCGATATCTGTACGTACTGTGAAAAATATATCCACAATGAAAATTCTTTTAAATGGTACCACAAATTAACATTAAGATTCTATGGCTATAATGTGGTGCTTGTCTCATTGTATGTAATAAATTATTTACAATGGAATCATAATGAATTTTGCACCAGCACATTATACTATCTAGTGAATTTGTTTTTCAATTATTACACTTTTATTGCTCATGGGATTGTAATAGAAACATTACTAAAAAATATTGGACATAAATTTGAAATATTGACAAATTCCGTTCGTGAAACATGCCATCAACAACTTATAAGCAAGAAGAAACATTTCACAACTGAAATACGACATTTATCACACATGACTCGTCAAGTTTTTGAAGTAATCGAATTGTTTAACCAAATCTTTGGTTTGCAGCTTATGGGATCAGTATTAATAACTTCAACTATAATGATGTGTGGATTAAATATGTTCACTATATACTTTTATATGAATTATGAAACTGAAGGTATTAATCCTGCAACAGTTTTCACCTATCTACTTGTGACTGTTATTTTAGCGGTAAGAAATTAAATTGCCTATACTAAAAACCCTACAATAAATTAAAACAGTGACGAAGTTTAAACGAAGTAATTTGCAGGGAGGTCCAATGCGACTGTTTTTTAATGCCCATTCAGTTACCTTGCTAGTTGAAAATTTAATCAAAACTTGTTACAAATATAATAGTTTAATCGGCAAAAATGAAGGGGCAGAACTAAGATATTTCGCTCAAGAAGTCGAAAACTCTTTTCCTCATTTTTCGGCGAATGGAATTTTTGATTTTGGTCACAAGAACTTTTTAACGCTAATTGCTAGTGTGTCAACATACTTTTTGGCAGTAGTGCAATTTGATAAAGTGTTTGCGACTTCGGAAGTATAAATCAATGTAAATACCTATATTTTCAATAAACGATTATAGAATAGATTAAAAGTAAACAATTTCTAAACCTAAAATTTTTTACTGTATAATAAAAACTTATTAAATAGGTTCATTGTGTTAAAGACAGATCAACTTTCTAATAATTATTGTGACCATTTTTCTCAATGTCTCATACAATAACACCCACAAGTAGGTATATAATATTTCACTTAGTCTAATGAAGTTTTTTTAAGTTTGTGCATTAACCTAACGAATCGTGGGTTCAAGAAATTACCGAGGCTGTTTCTAAAAACGAAAGTTATTTTTAATCGATTGCAATATTCAGCAGTAGTAAGACATGTCTTACAATGGTATAGATCGCGTGATAAGTTTAAAGCCTTTCAATAAGTTCTTGGCATTGATGGTAATGATGCCATGTTTCAATTTCGAAAAAGGCATTTTACAATTTAGAACTATCCATAAAATATATTCAGTTGTTTTAAGTACAGTCTGCACAATATTCTGGTGTGCAGGAATAGTTCAAAGGGCAAAGGACACTACTACTTTATTTTTAGTACCGCACGCAGTTTTAATGGTCATATTAGAAATTCTTTGCCTTTTGATTATAGTACTTTCTTTTTTGAGTACCACATTTTGGAATTCCATGAAATGGAAAACTTTACTCAATTTATGCATAATTCTAGAAAATGATCTGAAAATTAAACATACTAGTAGATATAAATTGCCAAGAAGATTTTACTGCATGACTTTAATTTACTTTGGAGTTATGTCAACAAATACTTTATTATGGAAGCCCTTTAATTTTGACATGTATTTTTGTCTTAATGTGCTCTTTCACTATCACATCTTTATTTTACACAATGTTATTATTTATCTTCTGTGCAACAATATTCGCATTAAATTTGAAAAAATAAGAAATTGTCTTCAATCCCTCTGCAATCAACAGATACAATGGAGGAAAGATGGCTTTATAAACCATGTACGAAAATTATCTAAAATGACACGAACAGCGTTTCGTATTATAAATCTGTTTAATCAAATCTTTGACTGGCAACTGATCATGTCTGTCCTTCTAACAACTTTATTGCTGATGTGTGCGTTTAATTTTGTTGCAATTTATTTTTATATCCCTCACAATTTAATAATTAATTTTCAATCGATCGCTACTTTTCAGATAATCGTAATTATTTTATCTGTAAGTATACAAAACGAATAATTAAGTAGAAGATTGTTAAGAATGTATATAATAACTTACAGAGTGGCCCACTGATGTTGTTTTTCACTGCACATTCAGTTGCTGTTGAAGTTAATAATTTAGCGAAAACCTGCTACAAATATAAAAGCTTATTAGAACCAAATGATGGACAGGAATTGGGTTTCCTTGCACAGGAAGTGGAACAATGTTTTCCGCAATTTTCAGCTGGGGACACTTTCAATTTTAATCACAAAAGCTTTTTAGCATTATTTGTTAGTATGACAACTTATTTCTTGGCCATAGTGCCATTTGATAAAGAATTTATTAGAAAAAACTAGAAACTATTATGTTATTAGATATACAAATTACCATTTCATTAAAGAGGTATGAATATTTCCACTTTCATTAATGAAACTTTTATACATCATAAACTATTAGGGAATGTCTGTGTTAATAATATTAAGTATAAGTTCACATGGATAACGATTATTGTTAATGTTTCATACGAAAATGTCGAACGAATTTATAGATCAAATAAAATGTTTAAAACCTTTAAACAATTTATTGGCAATTTTGGGCATGATGCCTTTTTTCAATTTCGACACTGCTTTATTAAAACATAGAAAACTTCAACGAATCTATTTATCAACTTTGTGCTTGTTATCTGCAATATTTTGGAGTACCGGATTCATTCCAAGAGTTATTGTTTCTGCACAGCTTTTTCTAATACCCCAAACAGTTCTAATGGTTATTGTAGAAATCATTTACGTTTGGATGATTTCTTATTCACTTTTGTCAAACACATTCTGGAAAGCAGGGAGCTGGAAGAAACTGATAAAAACATGTCTGTACATTGAGAAGAGCATCACCGCAGAAAAGTCAAACTCTTTTAAATGGTATCACAAGCTGATATATAAATTTCACATTTGCAATATAACGTTCGTGTCTCTGTTACTAATAAACTATTTGCTTTGGGATAATAATCAAGTGTCTGCAGACACTGTACACTATATTATAACATTATTCTTTAATTATCATACGGTTATTATGAATATGATTTTAATACAAGCTCTGACCAAAAATATTTTAAATAAATTTGAAACACTGACAAGTTCTCTTCAAGTATTGTGTAATAAACATTTAATACAAGCGAATAATAATTTTACAAGTCAAGTGAGGGTTATATCTCAATTAACTCGTAAGACATTTGATGTTATCGATATTTTCAATGAAATCTTTGGATGGCAACTTATAGCTTCTGTATTAATAACATCAATAGTAATGATGTGTGGTTTGAATTTTTTGGCTATCTTCTATTATAATTTTAACACTTATTATAAAAATTTAAATATCACAGCAGTAATTAGTTTCTTAATAGTGACTTGTGTTTTAACTGTAAGTAAAAAATACAGATTTTCTGAAGTTTTGCTAATAAATTGAAAATTGTAGGCTAGCCCATTGATGTTGTTTTTCAATGCCCATTCAGTTCAACAACAAATCGGAACTATGGTGAAAACTTGCTATAAATATAGAACTTTGCTTCGTAAAAATGAAGGAAAGGAGTTAAGATATTTTGCTCAAGAACTAGAAAATAGTTGTCCACAATTTTCAGCAGCCGGCTTTTTCGATTTTGGTCACGCAAATGTTTTGGCACTATTTGCTAGTATAACCACGTATATTTTGGCAGTTGTACAATTCGACAAGGCGTTTGTAGCGTCACCAACTACTTAGTAATTTTATTCAATAAAGCGATATTAATATATACCTGGATTGGAATGAAATGAAAAGGACGTTTTGTCCTGATTAAATTGAAAAAAATAAACATTCTTTATTTTGTGCAATGAAAATATTTACAGCTAGCGGATGTATCGATACCTATTAATCGGAGTACCTACTTTTTTACTCGTCTTTGCTAACATATATGTACATATACCTACCTAAGTAGTAAATATTTTTTGACTATTTTAATACAGATTGATACAAATTTACCTACATAGAAATAACAGATTTGTAGAATAAACTTTAAATTAAATACCTTGTTATTTACAAAATTAAATATCTAAACTACATAGGTATTGTAAAACTAAAAGGCATTTGTTTATCGATATTATATTATGTGTGGTCATCACTATAGTAGAAGAAATTGACTCATTTATTACCTAGTGTAAAATGATGGCAGATGCTTCATTAATATTTCTTGTTTGTAAATTTCTTTGTGAACGAGAAACAACCAGAAACACATGCACTAACTTGACTTTTGACTAAACATTTTCGATCTCGTATAGGTACATTCCCACTTCCCGACTTGGGAACCGAAACCGATAAGGTATTAGTTGTGTAATTTGCATGATCAGTAGTTTCTATATTTGGCAGGTAGAGTCACATATACATAAATACATATTAAGTCCCCTTAAGTGAAGTTAGTTCTGTAGTGTCTCTGCCAAATCGCCAAGTCCATGGAGTATGGAGCATTTTACATCACCTTCTGACTCAAACTAATTGCATGTTTCTATTTCTACCTATCTAGGTAAGTCCATTTTTTATTGTTGTTTCCCTAAAAAACGATTTTGGTTTTTTGAATAAATTGATGATTCACACAGGAATATAAAAAGTTAATGTAATTTTTCATCCACTTCTTTAATAACATTAGATATAGGTACTACGGTAGTAGTATGTACATCGATTGATTTATAAATATCAATTTATATTATTGTATTGTATGTTTAGCTTCTTAGTGACCTCATTCGTTGGTAGTGACTAACTTAAGGCAAATCATAATTGACGTCGTTTTCGGGTTTTCTGAAATATGACCAGGAAATTATTAAGAGACAAAATACAGTTTATTAAATTTTGTTGTCCAATTTATGCAATATATGGAATTATGCCGTATTTTGATTTCAAAAGGAAGAAAATTAAATACTCATCAGCATATAAAATTCTGTGTATAATTTATTTACTTATACACAATGTCTATATATTTTACGGAATGGTAAAGAGATTCGAACAAGGCTATAAATATCTACCAGCTACTCAAATGATTATAACTATTTTTGATGAAGTAATGAATATAGTAATGTGGTTGTATAGTGTTCTCAGTTCAATATGCAATATTAAGAGTTGGACCGAATTTCTTCAAAAATCATTGAAAACCGATCATTATTCTACCATATTCAAGTCTGCAAAATGGTATAATAGTGCAATATTTAAATTTCTATTGAATACTGCTTTTATAGTTTTCACAATTGTAAACAATTGGTGGCAATGGCAAATACAAAACTATTCTATATCTAACGGACCTCACTTTGTACTGGTGCACATTTACAATTTTAGCAGCTTTTTAATGACTTCGTTAATTCTTGCATTTGCATTAATTATAAAATATGAAACTGAAAATATTACAAAGTGTTTGAAATTGACCTGCGACAAACAGCTTAAGCAAAGTGGTCCAGGCTTTACACAAAAAGTTCGAGCGATATCAGCAATGTTTCGAAGTAATCTTGAAACAGTCCGGCTCTTCAATGAGTTATTTCAGTGGCAAATATTGGGATCAATTATATTGGTTTCGTTTAACATTCTGGTTCTTTTTAATCTAAATTGCATATATTTAGAAAAAATTAAAATGAATATCTCTGTGGGACCAGGCATATTATTAACAAGTGTCGGTGTGGTCATTGCCTATTCCGTCAGTAATAATATATTTTTCTACTAGTACAAATTTTATTATTCATTTTTTAGATTAGCTTTTGCATGCTCTTCTACGTTTTCTATTTATTTGAGAAAGAAAATAATGATCTTCTAACCACCTGCTACAAATATAAGCATCTCTTGGACCCGAAGGATCAACGAGAGATTAGACTGTTTATTTGGGAGATTGAAAATTGCTTTCCACAATTTACTGCTGCAGGATTCTCTTACATATCCAGTCGAACATTTTTGCAATTATTGGCTACTGTTGCCACATATTTCCTAGCAATAAGGCAATTTAATGGATTTTAATAAGAATATTGAAAATTAATTTTTATTATTTAATACCTAAGTAAACATTTGATATCGTTCTTTATTAATTTAATAAATTCATATACTAATAGTACTTTCAATTTAGTTTCTTAATCTAATATGAAATTAAATGTACCCAGTTATGAAAAGAAATATGAGTGAAGTGGCCTTCGTAGCAGACCAAATAGAGCTATGTCAACTCTCGTCTACTTCTACTTAGGTATTAGGCAATTCTTTATTAATTACAATCCATTTTAATCATACCATTTGTAATACTTAAACCTCCCCGGGCACAGTTCTTTCAACAATTTTGTTGTTAAAGAACGAATCCAACAATGTATCCTTTTGTTAATCAAATAAGGTTTTTGCAAAACTACAACAATTTATTAGGGATATTGGGATTAATGCCATTTTATAACTTTGACAAACGAGTGGTAAAACATGTTAACTTGCATAGAATTTACACAATTTTTGTATGCCTTCTCTCGTTAATGTCTTGGTATATCGGCTATCGATTACGATATAACAACATGTATCGTGACTTAATACGACCTCAAGAATTTCTGATGCTTGTTATTGAAGCCAGTTACGTCTTTGTAATTAGTTATTCTGCTTTGAGTACGGGTTTCTGGAACATGAACAAGTGGACGGACTTCTTTAGCACTGCTATGTACATTGAAGATTTTTTGAAGTTAAAAGAACCTCTTCCTTGGTACCATAATATTCATTTTAAATTTTGGGCATTTACAATTATATTTACGGGAACAACAATATCAAACAGTATAACTTACCTTAGAAAAGAAATAGGAATTTTTATGATATCCATGTCTTTTGTGACCATGTTTTTAAACAGCTTTGGATTTCTCCTGCAAATGACGTTAGTGAATATTATATTGCTAAACATAAAGCATAAATTTCAAAAAATCACAAAGTGTCTTATCTTGGTTTGCAATAAAGAGATGAAATGGAAGGAAGTGCATTTTAGTTTTGATGTACAGATTCGGAATTTGGCTAAAATGACTCGAAGAACTTTTTATTTGATTAAACTTCTAAATGAAATTTATGGGTGGCAAACGCTTGGATCAACCATAGCTACTTCTTGTGTTATTCTAACTGGTTTTAATTTTATAATACTTTATTTTTCGTCTAATGAGGAAAAGACAACTGGTATTCCTCTAAACATGCTCGTTACATTCCTGATAACAACATGTTGGTTCTCTGTGAGTATTTTTGATATTACTGACAATATAAGTTTTATAAGAAAATCTTAATTAGTTGAGCAACATTGTTTTGTTCTTCAATGCGACTTCAGTTCTTGATCAAGTGGCGTACCTTCAAGTCACGTGCTACAAATACAAAAATTTAGTCTCAGGAAACAGTAGACGTGAGCTTAAATATTTTGTTCGAGAAATAGAACATTGTTATCCATATTTTTCTGCAGCTGATTGCATAGATTTTAACTACAAGAGTTTTCTTGCTCTTTTCGCAAACATTGCCACTTACTTACTTGCGTTTGTTGAGTTTAATAAAGCATTTTCTTTATAAATAAATAGCTCGATAAATATACTACTAATTTTATTAATTGTATTATTGAAAGAAACCGTAAGTATATTAATTATTTTAATATACTTACGTTAACATGTAACGTGTTATAATTTGGTAAAATTTTATTAGATATTCTAATTCGATCACAGTGAAAGCAAAAATGACGCATCAAAAGTTGATAGAAGTTCTGAGTCAATACTGCCCTTTTCGATTATGAAAACCAACACAGTCACAATAGTGATTAGTTTCCTAATGGTGACTTGTGTTTTAACTTGTAAGCAAATAAAAATTGATTTTCTGAAGTTTTGCTTATTATAAATTGAAAATTGCAGACTAGCCCATTGATGTTATTTTTCAATGCCCATTCAGTTCAACATCAAATCCGGACGATGGTGAAAACTTGCTATAAATATAGAACTTTGCTTCGTAGAAATGAAGGAAAGTAGTAAAGATATTTTGTTCAAGAACTAGAAAATAGTTGTCCACAATTTTCAACAGAGGGCTATTTCGATTTTGGACACGCAAATTTGTTGGCACTATTTGCTAGTATAAACACATATATTCTGGCAGTTGTACAATTCGACAAGGCGTTTGTATCGTCCCGACTGCTTAGTAGTTTTATTCAATAAAGCCATTATAATTTATACCTGGATTGGATTGAATTGATAAGGACGTCCTGGTTACATTGAAAAAAATTTAAACAATCTTTATTTTATACAGAAAATATTTACAGCTAGCGGATGTATCGATATTAATCGCAGTACCTACTTTTATACTATATTTACAAATGGGATTATGTTTTCGTTCACGAATGTTTGTGGTTCTACAACAGTCAAAAATCATTGTTTCAACGATATTTTCAATTGTTGCAGAACCACAAACATTCGTCAACGAAACCCTACTACATATTGTAGCAGACATTTGTTTATTGATATTAAATTAATTGTGGTCATTTACACTCGTAAAATAGAATCTTTTATTAATTACCTGAACCTGGTGCAAAAAGATGGCACGTGCTCCTTTAAAAAGTCCACTCGATTAATAAATGTAACCACATATTTATTTTATGAAAATTTCTTTGTGAATGAGGAACAATCGGAAGCGGAAGCACATGTAGGTACTAACTTGACACTAAACCTAATTATTATTTATTAAGATGTCTGACATAACTTAACATCTTGTAACTAACATTATGATGAGCCGCCTCTCGTGTACAACCCCACTTCCTCAGTTCCTCCTAACTTGGGAATTGAAACCGATAACGTTTTCGTTTTGCAATTTGCATGGTCAGTACTCAGTAGCTTTTATATTTTATATTTGTTAGTTTACATAATTATATATAAATATTAGTCCTCTTTAACCTCTTATTGTAGTTAGTTCGGGTGTTCTGAGTGTCTACTAAATCGCCAAGTCCATTGAGCATGCATTTCCATTTGTCTTTATCTAGGTAAGTGCATTTTCCAATGATGTTTCCCTAAAAAGAATTACCGATTTAGGTTTTTTAAATAAAATGATAATGAACACAATGGAATATAAATAATTAATGTAATTTCACGCCCATTTCTTTAATGACATTATATATTATAGGTATGTAGATGTAGATATTTACATCGATTGATATATCAATTTATTTTATTGTATTCCATGTTTAGCTTCTTAGTGACTAACTTAAAGTAAATTATAATCGACGTCTTTTTCTGTTTTATGAAAAATGACTACCAAATTATTAAAAGACAAAATACAGTTTATTAAATTTTGTTGTCCAATTTATGCAATATATGGAATAATGCCATATTTTGATTTCAAGAGGAAGGAACTTAAATACTCAACAGCATACCAAACTTACGGTGTTATTTATTTATTTATACACAATGTCTATTTATTTTACGGAATGGTACAAAGATTCGAACAAGGCTATAAGTATCTACCGACTACTCAAATGATTATGACTATTCTTGCTGAAGTGATGAATATAGTAATGTGGTTTTATTGCGTTCTGAGTTCAATAAGAAATATTAAGGGTTGGGGTGAATTTCTTCAAATCTCATTAAAAACCAACCATTATTCAACCTTATTCAAATCTACAAAATGGTATAATAGCGCTATATTTAAATTTCTATTAAACAATGCTTTGATAGTTTTTACATTTGTAAATAATTGGTGGCAATGGCATATACAAAACAAATCTATAACTGCGGGACATCATTATTTTCTGGTGCACATTTATAATTACAGTAGCTTTTTAATTACATCGTTAATTCTTGCATTTGCATTAATTATAAAATATGAAACTGAAAATATTACAAAATGTTTAAAAAGGACCTGTGACAGACAGCTTAAACAAAGTGACTCAGCCTTTACACAAAAAGTTCGAATGGTATCAGCAATGTTTCGAAGTAATCTTGAAACCGTTCGGCTCTTCAATGAGTTATTCCAGTGGCAAATAATGTTATCAATTCTATTGGTTTCGTTCAGCATTGTGGTACTATTTAATCTTATTTGTATATATTTAGAAAAAATTAAAATTAATGTGTTTGTGGGACCAGGCATATTATTAACAAATGTTGGTATGGTCATTGCCTATTCCGTCAGTAATAATATATTTTTGTACGAGTACAAATTTTATTATTCAATTTTTAGATTAGTCCCTTTATGCTTTTCTACGTTTTCTATTTAGTTGAGAAAGAAAATAATAATCTCCTAACGACCTGCTACAAATATAAGCATCTCTTGGACCCGAAGGATCAACGAGAGATTAGACTGTTTATTTGGGAGATTGAAAATTGCTTTCCACAATTTACTGCTGCAGGATTCTTTTATATATCCAGTCGAACATTTTTGCAGTTATTGGCTACTGTCGCCACATATTTCCTAGCAATAAGGCAGTTTAATGGAATTTAATAAGAATATTGAAAATTCTTTTTTAATATCTAATACCGAAACCGAACTTAACCGAATGTAAATATTTGATATTCTTTAATTTAATAAATGGAGATAGTAATAGTAATTTCAATTTAGTTTCTTAATCTATAATATGAAATTAAATGCACCTAGTTATGAAAAAACATAAGTGAAATGGCCTTCGTAGAAGACAAAATAGAAGGATGTCAATTTTCATCATTTACTACTACTTATTTAGGCAATTCTTTATTAATTACAATCCATTTTAATCATATTTGTAATACTAAGATCTCCCCGGCACAGTTATTTCAACAATTTTGTTGTTAAAGAACGAATCCTACAATGTATCCTTTTGTTAATCAAATAAGGTTTTTGCAAAACTACAACATTTTATTAGGGATATTGGGATTAATGCCATTTTATAACTTTGACAAAAGTTTTGTAAAACATGTTAACTTGAATAGAATTTACACAATATTTGTATGCATACTTTCGTCATCGTCCTGGTATATTGGCTGTCGATTTCGATATAACTTCATGTATCGTGACTTTATACTACCTCAACAATTTCTGGTACTTGTTGTTGAAAGCAGTTACGCTTTTGTAATCAGCTATTCTGTTTTGAGTACGGGTTTATGGAATATGAACAAGTGGAAGGATTTTTTAAGCACTGCTATGTTTATTGAAGATTTTTTGAAGTTAAAAGAAGCCCTTCCTTGGTACCATAATATTCATTTTAAGTTTTGGGGATTTACAATTATGTTTATGGGAACAACAATATCAAACATTTTAATTTTCTTTAATACAAAAGAAATTGGAATTTTTATGATATTCATATTTCTTTTGACCATATTTTTAAACAACTTTGGATTTCTCCTGCAAATGATGTTAGTGAATATTATATTGCTGAACATAAAGCATAAATTTAAAAAAATTACAAAGTGTCTGATCTTGGTTTGCAATAAAGAGATGAAATGGAAGGAAGAGCATTTTAGTTTTGATGTACAGATTCGGAATTTGGTTAAAATGACTCGTAGAACTTTCCATTTGATTAAACTTCTAAATGAAATTTATGGGTGGCAAACGCTTGGTTCAACCCTAGCTACTTCTTGTGTTATTCTAACTGGTTTTAATTTTATAATACTTTTTTTTTCGTCTAATGAGGAAAAGGCAACTGGTACTCCTCCAAACATGCTCGTTGCATTCCTGATAACAACATGTTGGTTCTCTGTGAGTATTTTTGATATTACTGGCAATATTTTTTATAAGAAAATCTTAATTAGTTGAGCAACATTGTTTTGTTCTTCAATGCGACTTCAGTTCTTAATCAAGTGGCGTACCTTCAAGTCACGTGCTACAAATACAAAAATTTAGTCTCAGGAAACAGTAGACGTGAGCTTAAATATTTTGTTCGAGAAATAGAACATTGTTATCCACATTTTTCTGCAGCTGATTGCATTGATTTTAACTACAAGAGTTTTCTTGCTCTTTTCGCAAACATTGCCACTTACTTACTTGCGTTTGTTGAGTTTAATAAAGCATTTTCTTTATAAATAAATAGCTCGATAAATATGCTACTAATTCTATTAATTCTATTATTGAAAGAAAACGTATGTAAATTAATTATTTTAATATTAATAAGTATATTAATTATTTTAATATACTTACGTTAACATGTAACGTGTTATAATTTGGTAATATTTTATTAGATATTCTAATTCGATCACAGTGAAAGCAAAAATGACGCATCAAAAGTTGATAGAAGTTCTAAGTGTTTTGAAAATTTTTAATCGTTTTTATTCTGTACGTACAATACTGCCTTTTTTCGATTATGAAAACCAAAAGCTAGTATATCCAAGAGTTTATAGAACATATTGCATGCTGTTAACAATTGCATTTCTTAGCGTTTGGATTTTTGAATTTAATGTCAGATTCAAAATTGGTTACTCACATATGCCTTTAGCACAAAGATGTCTAGGGATTCTGTCAGACATTGTTAATATAAGTGTGTGTTACTATACATCTATAAGTCTTGCCTTCTGGAATATAAAAAAATGGGAGCATTTACTGGTTTTTTTTTATCATTCTGAAAGCCATGTTAACAACAATAGTAATGTGAAATGGTACAAAAGCTTGATGTTTAGAGTGGTTAGTTTGAAATTATTTATTATCTGTTGTGCAATATTTCAAGTAAGTCAATGGATTTCTGGTTCAGCGTCTTTGAAAGACCCAATATTATTTCATGCTACTTTTATTCACTTGTTTTATTATCAGATTTTCTCTATTTCTATACTGATTAACCTTTTGGTATTAATAATTAGATACAAAACTGAAAAT
Source organism: Silvanus unidentatus (assembly GCA_963930825.1). Taxonomy (NCBI): domain Eukaryota; kingdom Metazoa; phylum Arthropoda; class Insecta; order Coleoptera; family Silvanidae; genus Silvanus; species Silvanus unidentatus. The sequence continues at coordinate 22,144,292 of OZ005760.1, forward strand.
ATCAAAACTTCTTTAATTACAATTTGTGAGAGACAATTAAAACATGGAAATGGTAACTTTTTAACACAAATCCGTTTGATATCAGTGGAATATAGAAAAACCTTTGAAGCAACACAAATATTTAATCAAATATTTGAGTGGCAAATTTTCGCAGCAGTTCTGTTGTCTTCTATGACACTTTTAATATCCCTCAACTTTATTTCTCTTTTTTCAATGAATATCCAGATAAATATGATTACCTTATCACCGGAACTAATAATAGCGAATATTTTAACATTTGTCTCTTACAACGTGAGTATTTGTTCTATTGATACTAACAGAATCTAGGAAATTTAATTTTCAGGCTGGACCAATAGTATTATTTTTCCATGTTTATAATGTAAACTCTGAAAATCAGGATTTACTTAAAAATTGCTACAAATACAAAAACAAATTAGGCAAAAAAGAGAGAAGAGAAATCAAGTTCCTGATTCAAGAAATCGAAAATTGTTACATACAATTTTCGGCTGCAGGATTTTTTACTTTAAGTAACGAAACATTTTTGTGTTTATTTGCCACAGTTGGTACTTACTTCTTGGCTTTTGTCCAATTTAACAAAATTTCGTAAGACTCTAAATGATAAGTAGACAGAATTGTTATTATGTTAAATATGTACTTAAGTTAAATACCTATACCTACAAATCAATAAATAAATATAATAAATTGCTCTTAACGGTTATTTCTAAAATAGTGACATTATACATGTTAGTAGGGTTACATCTACATATGTATAATGTTGTACCAATTCGATCAAATTAAATGTTTAAAAAATTTCAATACCTTTCTGGCAATGCTTGGCATAATGCCCTTTTACAATTTTAATGATGTTGCTTTGAGAAACGAGAAAATATCCAAAAGTTATTTTGCTATCTTTCAAGTAGTAGCGACTATGTTTTGGTGTTCTGCATTTGCTCAAAGATTGGACCGTAACTACCCTAATTTACCTCTGCCTATGTTATTATTATTGCTCTCAATAGATGTACTCTACATTATAATGATGAATACGTCGATTTTTAGTACTGGATTTTGCAATATGAACAAATGGAATGAAATGTTAAAAACCTGTGTAGAAATAGAAAATGTTCTGAATATGAGTCACTCTCTAAAGTGGTACCAAAATATAAAATTGTTATTTTCGGCATTCAATCTAGTATTTACTTTTATAACTTGTTTGAATTCTGCAAATTGGGCTCCTGAAACAGAATACTATATACGTGTAATAAATCTAATTGCAATGTTTTTGAACTACTACGCTTACTTTTTACGAATCTTTTTATTGGATGTCATTTTAATAAATATAAAATACAAGATTGTCGATACTAAGTGTTCACTTGAGCTGTTATGCACTGATCAAAAGAAAGCGAAAGACGTTAGTTTTACAAAAAAGCTCAGATATTTGACGAAAATAAATCGAAAGATATTTGACGTAATTGATTTATTATTCTCTATTTTTGGTTGGCTTATTGTTGGATCAATTATAATGTCTTCAATGTTTTTGATCTCTGGATGCATTTTTATAACTAACTATGTATCTGTCAGAACTAATTCACTACATTCAGGAGGTCAGGATCAATACTTTAATACCGCAGCTATATTTACGTACTTTGCTATGACAATATTATTTTATGTAAGTTTTTCATTTTTTATTTTTAATTTTTAATAATTAAACGTTTAATATCAGATTGGCCCAACGATGCTGTTTTTTCTTACTCACTCTGTAGGGAGAGAAATGGAAAACATATTAAAAGTGTGTTATAATTATAAAAATTTGCTACCGAAAAGAGATAGCAAGGAGCTAATCGTATTTGCCAGAGAAATAGAGAATTGTTTTCCAAAATTTACAGCAGCTGGGTGCTTAAACATTAGCCTTAGAAATTTTTTAAGTTTATTCGCTGGACTAGGCACTTATTATTTAGCACTTGTGGAATTAACTAAAGTATTTTCAGAACCTGTTTATAAAACATAAAATTTATCGATTTGACAATACAAATTATACTGGCATAAGGTAAGTGATATGTGGATGAACTTTGTTATTACCTAAAGTTATTGAAAACTGACAATTTTTTCTTCTTTTCTATTTAGGTACCTACATTTCACACATATAAAAATTTATACACACTTATTGATTTGTCATTATTGAAGTATTTGAAATTGTAATTACTTAGACAAACAATATTAAAAAAATATAAAATAAATTAATTACTTTATTACGTCGACTTTTCATAACATTTTGAGAGTAAATAGTTAGTTGGAGCTTATCTATCAACAATGTCGTACCGATTGATTGACCAAATTAAATGTTTAAAAAATTTCAATGCTTTTCTGGCAATGCTTGGCACAATGCCTTTTTACAATTTTAATGATGTTGCTTTAAAAAACCAGAAAATATCCAAAAGCTATTTTGCTATTTTTCAAATAGTATCTACTATGCTTTGGTGTTGTGCATTTTTTCAAAGATTGGGCCATCATTACCTCATACTACCTCTGCCTGTCTTACTATTAATACTATCAATAGATATTCTCTATATTACTATAATGAATACGTCGATTTTTAGTACTGGATTTTCCAATTTAAATAAATGGAATGATATGTTAAAGGGCTGTGTTGAAATTGAAAATTTTCTGAATATTAAACATTCTCTAAAGTGGTACCAAAATATTAAAATAGAATTTTGGGGATTCAATATTGTATTTATGTGTATAACTTTTTTTAATTCTGCTAATTGGGATACAGAAGCTGAATACTATTTTCGTGCACTGAATTTCATTACCATGTTTTTGAACTATTACTCATATTTTTTAAGAATATTTTTATTGGATCTCATTTTAATAAATATAAAATACAAGATTACGGATACTAAGTGTACACTTGAGCTGTTATGCACTGACCAAACGAAATTGAAAGATGTTAGTTTTACAAAAAAGCTCAGATATTTGACGAAAATAAATCGAAAGATATTTGACGTAATTGATTTATTATTCTCTATTTTTGGTTGGCTTATTGTTGGATCAATTATAATTTCTTCAATGTTTTTGATCGCCGGGTGCATTTTTGTTACTAACTATTTATCTGTTAGAAATAATTCACTAAATTCAGGAGGACAGAATCAATACTTTGATACCTCAGCTATATTTACGTATTTTGCTATGACAATATTGTTTTATGTAAGTTTTTCATTCTTTATTTATAATTTTTAATAATTAAACGTTTAATATCAGACTGGCCCAACGATGCTGTTTTTTCTCACTCACTCTCTTGGAAGAGAAATGGAAAACTTATTAAATGTGTGTTATAATTATAAAAATTTGCTACCGAAAAGAGATAGCAGAGAGATAATCGTATTTGCCAGAGAAATAGAAAATTGTTTTCCACAATTCACAGCAGCTGGGTGTTTAGACATTAGTCTTAGAAATTTTTTAAGTTTATTCGCTGGACTAGGCACTTATTATTTAGCACTTGTGGAATTAACTAAAGTATTTTCAGAACCCGTTTATAACACATAAAATTTATCGATTTGACAATACAAATTTCTGGTATAAGGTAAGTGATATGTGGATGAACTTTGTTATTACTTAATTCTAATTAATGTTTTTGAAAATTGACAATTTTTTCTTCTTTGCTATTTAGGTACCTACGTTTCACACATATAAAAATTTATACACACTTATTGATATGTCATTATTGAAGTATTTGAAATTGTAATTACTTAGACAAACAATATTAAGAAATATAGTTATAATAAATTAATTACTTTATTTCCTATGTCGACTTTTCATAACATTTTGAGAGTATATAGTTAGTTGGAGCCTATCTATCAACAATGTCGTACCAATTCATTGACCAAATTAAATGTTTAAAACATTTCAATACTTTTTTGGCGATTCTTGGCATAATGCCTTTTTACAATTTTAATGATGTTGCTTTGAGAAACCAGAAAGTGTCTAAAAGTTATTTTGCTATTTTGCAAACAGTAGCGACTATACTTTGGTGTTTTGCATTTTCTCAAAGATGGAACTATAACTACCGCATACTCCCCCTGCCTGCGTTATTATTAATGGTCTCAATAGATATGCTGCATGTTATAATGTTGAATACGGCGATTTTCAATACTGGATTCTCCAATAGAAACAAATGGAATGTAATGTTAAAAACCTGTATACAAATAGAAAATTTCCTGAATATTAGACACTCTCTAAAGTGGTTCCAGAATATAAAATTGGTATTTTGGGGATTCAATCTGGGATTTATTTTTTTAATTTTCTCTAATTCTGGAAATTGGAATCCACAATCAGAATACTATGTGCGTGTAATAAATTTCATTGCAATGTTTCTGAACTCCTACGCATACCTTTTACGAATCTTTTTATTGGATCTCATTTTTTTTAATATAAAATACAAGATTGCCGATACTAAGTGTACACTTGAGATGTTATGCACTGACCAAATGAAATCGAAAGACGTTAGTTTTACAAAAAAGCTCAGATATTTGGCTAAAATAAATCGAAAGATATTTGATGTAATTGATTTATTATTCTCTATATTTGGTTGGCTCATTGTTGGATCAGTTATAATGTCTTCAATGTTTTTGATCTCTGGATGCATTTTTATTACTTACTATTTATCTGTTAAAAATAACTCAGGAGATGAAAATCAAAACTTTGGTGATCCAAGTATTCTTACATTCTTTGCTTTCACAATGTGGTTTTATGTAAGTTTTTCATTCCTAATTTTTTACTTTTTATTAATCATATGTTTAATATCAGATTGGTCCATCAATGCTGTTTTTTATTACAAACACCATTGAAAAAGACATCAAGAAAATATTAGATGTTTGTTATAAATATAAAAATTCGGTACCGAAAAGCGACAGTAGGGAGATCATTTTGTTTGCCAGAGAAATAGAGAATTGTTTTCCACAATTCACTGCAGCTGGGTGTTTAAGCATTAGCCACAAGAGTTTTTTAAGTTTATTCGCTGGATTGGGCACTTATTATTTAGCACTTGTGGAATTAAATAAAGTATATTCAAAACCCATCGGTATATTACAATAAATTTTATCAATTCGAAAATAAAAATTTCTAATATGTATTTTTACCGGTAAGTAGGTAAGTGATATGTTTTGAATCCAACCTTATTTAATTCTAAATTAAAATAAATGTATATGAACAGGAACTATTGATTATAGATACCCGAGTAGGTACCATCTAAAATTTAAAATATATAAATGCACCTATATAACTATCTCTTTTAATACATTTATGAAAAATCTTATAGACACCAAATGATGTATCGGATCGAACAAGTAATTTAAGTGTATTATTACCTATGCAATGTAAACAAAAAATACAAACATAAATTAATTAAAATATAAGGAATTAATAATATATCGATTTTTCATAACATATTGAGAATTATGCTGCTTTCCACAGTTGCAACTTACCTATCTATCAACAATGTCGTACCAATTTAATAACCAAATCAAATGTTTAAAACATTGGAATACTTTTCTTGCATCACTTGGTCTAATGCCTTTTTATAATTTTGAAAGATTTACTATAAGAAATCAGAAAGGAGCAAATATCTATTTTGTCTTTCTTCAAATATTTTCAACTATATTTTGGAGTATTCCATTTATCCAAAGACTGCAATTAAACTACCGAACCTTTCTTTGGCCCAATTTTCTATTAATGATCCTAATAGATATTATTTTTCTTATAATGATTAATTGTGCAATTTTACGTACTGGATTTTTGAATATGAACAAATGGAGTAAAATGTTGAAAACATGTGTAGAAATTGAAAACGTTCTTAAAGTTCCATCACAATCTTCTAAGTGGTATCAAAATATTTCATCATTTTTTTTGGGTTTCAATGTGATATATTTCTTTTTGATATTGTGTTATTTTAATACTAGTTGGTCAGGAGAAACAAGTATTTTCCGTCATATATTGCATTGTACTGGAGTATTTTTAAACAATTACGCATACCTTCTACGTATTGGCCTGATCAATTTTATTTCATTAAATATCAAGTACAAGTTTGCATATATTAAATCAACATTTGAATTTTTATGCATTGATCAAATGAAAATCAAGGATAATAATTTTCCAATAAAGTTAAGAGCTTTAACTAAAATAAACCGAAAAACTTTGAACCTTATTGACTTATTATACTCAATATTTGGTTGGCAAATTATAGGATCAATATTTATGTCATCGATGGTTTTGATTATGGGAGGCCTTGAAGTATCTGACTATATATCAAGTAATAATAATCCAGCAGGTAATCAAATTGGAGAACTTTCTATCCCAGATGTTTTCATTTTCTTGGCATTCGCAGCTATGTTTTTTGTAAGTTTCTCATTCATCATTTTTCATTACCTACAAATGATATGATTTTGAAATTAAATAATAGGTTGGTCCACTGTTGCTATATTGTAATACTCATTCTCTTAGTAAAGAAATCAAGAGCATTTTAAATGCTTGTTACAAGTATATAAATTTGGTATCGAAGAAAGACAAAAGGGAAATTAAATTTTTCATAAGAGAAATGGAGAATTGTTTTCCAGAATTTTCTGCATCTGGTAGTATTAGCATTAGCCCCAAAAGTTGTCTAACTTTATTGGCTAGTTTAGCAAGCTACTATTTGGCACTGGTAGAATTAAATAAAGCGTTTAAAACACCCAATACAAATTAATATCCTGTCATGTTTTGTAAAATAAACAATTGTACACATATGTATCTAATAATGTTAATATAACGAAGACGATAAACGAAAGTGTTTTCATTCACTATTAAAAAATCATGACTTTACATAAGAAAATATTTTGTGCGTTTATTATATGACAATACAGGTGTGATAGTGTTACCTAATTTGCATTACAGTGACAGAAGGAAAGTCACGATTATAATACATAAAAGTAATTATTAAATTTTCTAATATTAATTCTTGTAAAATAATACCAACAAGAAGGAATTTTGTTCGGGATATGGAGCATAAAACAATAGGACCTGGCGATAAAACAATAGAAATTGTGAAATAAAAACTAAACAACAAGAAATTCATCAATTTCTTTAACTGTTTGAGGGGATGGATTCTTTATATATTTGTATATACAGAATAAGTATAACCACAGTTGATTTTGAAACTGAAAACAGTAAACTAACGCTTCACTTAAACATGCAGTACTTTAAATTAACTATTTTTATTGTATTCGTTCTACGTAGTGCACATTGTGCCTCTGTTTTGGGTGAAAACGAAGACATAAACACGATTACATCAAGGTAAACATTTTACTTTTATTTCTAAATAAACGACAACAATATATCTTAAACCTTAGGGGTATTGACGCCAAAGGAATGCTTACGTCGCTAGCCAGCAACTTCCTATCTCGTGGATATATTACCCCAACTGGTAATGGAGCATCCCAAGTCGTTTCCTTAAACTTAACAAATTTGCTAGTGCTTGTACTTTTAAAAGCTTTGATTTTCGCTGCTGGATCTTTAGGAGCCGGCACTTGGAAGGGAGGTCTTGGTCGTAGTATCGATGGAGAAGAGACATTTTTGACCGACGAAGAGATTATGTTGTTCCTCAGTTACCTAACAGGTGTGTAAAAACTATACAAAAATAGATCGTAATGTTTTATTTAAAAAATATTTAGGGAGCCCTGGAGATAATGGCTGTTTACAAAACATTGCTTGTCAACAACCAGAACAAGCGAAAAAATACTCCGCTGCCGGTGATGTACTGTTAAAAGCCACGAAAATATTCAATTTAAATCCCGACGTAAGTTACAATTACGTCTTAAAAGAAATTGAACAATCCGCAAATGTAGGACTCTCTGGAGGTGATTGTTCGATGTTTAAATGTAACCTAAAGGAGACTGTCTAATAGAAAACCTTAATTGTTTTAAATGTTGTTATTTATTAATAAACTATTAGATTATAATAAAGATCTTTATTTAATGCTAAAATCTACCTATTTTATAAAGTGTCTACTTCATGATTAAAAAAAACACTCTTATTCAACATTATGAAAGTTTTGTATATCCGTTATAGTTCTTCGAATTCTTTCTACCGGCCACATACTCTGGATAACTTATGTACCCATCATTATCGGAATCGTCTTCCAACAAGACGCGGTCAATTAACTCTGCAAAGAAAACAAAGTTAAAAGCACTTTTGGTCACGACAACGTACTCTACAGGTGACACGCACCTACAATATAGTTAAAATCGTCATCAATTTCATTAAAACTATCAGACACTTGAGTATTCTCTTCATTGTCAGTGTGTTCGTCTTCATGTTTAGTGTGTGCAATGGCTTGTAACAACTCGAGTCCATCCAACTTGCTGTTCTTGTCATTGTCATGCACTTGAAAGTAATAAAACTCCAACTCCTCATCGGTTAAGTTGGACAAGTCCGGCTCGTTAATTATTTCTTCTAAATGCTCCTAAAACAGCACTATTAGCAAAGAATCGCTTTCACTTTTTAATTAAATACTTGAATGTGCTCCTTGTCGTGCAATAGTTCCGCATCTTGTGTGATCTTTTGCTGGTTCTCTTTGGAAGGCGAGTAATGTACATGTCTCTTGACAATGGGTTCGCCGCGCGGATGATGTGGTCCCCTGCCACAAACACTAACAATCAGTCCGAAAGACAATAGAACAAAAATCTTCCTCTTCATAGCTCATTTACCTGAAACATAAGCGTGAACATACTTTCCTGTAACAGGTGTTTGTAATTGAATTGTGAATGCTTTCAAGTCAAATGTCCCCCTAAATGCATGTAAGATGGGGGAGTCGGAAAATGGGGATCACTTGAGACCGACACTTGGAAAGTGCACATATGCACCTACACGCCCTCTATCTGTAACAGGAGATGTTATCGGAGCGTGTCCCGGGGGTCACACCATGGAACCCCTTCATTAGCCCCTCATTACAATCAACAATACTCTTGTCAACACTTGCAATTCAATAAAAACTCTATATTATACTCTTAACAGATTTGAGATTTGAGCACAAGCGAACTCGTCCCTCATCCTCATATGTTACTGGTCTATTATTTAGTCCCCATTCAGTTGCACCCCTCATTTGACAAAATTGAATATGTTTGCTTGACAATTTATTGATAATTCATATATAGAAATGTTGGTCTTGCTTACATGATGATTTTTCAATTCGACAAATTTTCTTGTAAGGTTAGCTTTTGGCACTGGCTTCGTCCAATCTGGACCAAATCGATATCACGATTGTAGGAGGATGCTTGCGCAACAGGATAAATCAGTGAGTGTCCTGCATTCCTACATATTCGTCAGGAATTTCAGTTGATCTTCCAGCCGGTGTGAAGCGCCACTAAATCCTGGCACAATTTTCCAATGAGACTCAACTAAATTATCTCTTTATCCCTTTGAATACTTTTAGCAATTGTATCAGCAGTTAAATAGACCAGAAAATTAAAAGATATTTAATATTGTGATATTCGCTTTGATTTCTTTTGGTGGTTCGTTTTCTCTAATGTTCGTTCTGGGAAGCGTTTCTGAAGCGCTTTAATAAAATTTTGGACATTTATGCTCATTTTGCATTTAAGCTTTCCATCGTTTTCTGCTAATTAAAAGGCATGTAGTGTTTGCACCTCCAGAAATTTGCAGGACCGAAAATTGGAGTATCATCATCTCATGCTATATTGTTTCTTTTTTGACCTTTTAGGACTCCGTAGTCCAAGCGTAAAATCCGTCTTTACTCTATAGTAAAGAACGCATTACGAGGAAATGTGCATTCATTTTGCACATTTCAAAAGAGATGATTGCATTAACCACTTCAAGACCCAGAGAAGTTGTTCCTAATCTCTTTTTGACATTACAAGAGCAACTTCACTTTGAGATCCACACATTAACAGAACTTGTGCACATACATATGTATATTATGTTGAATTTGAACAGATATAATGTAAAGTTGTCACTTTTGTCTGGGATGCAATGAAATACCCAGAAACTTTTAGGAAAATAATGTATGTGTGTGCTGTTAGCATCAGCAAGAGAAGAGAGAGAGGAGGACGTAGTATTGCAAAACAGAACATAGAACGTCGGATGACTATGATCAATAAGCCCGACCCGGCGGCGATGTGCGGTTTCCATGGAGACACAGCACACAGCCACCACGTTATACCCACCACCCGCATACGCACTTTTCCCTTTGTCGTGTTTTGCCTTTTGGAAATACCTGCTGGGTCCGCCACCATTCACTGTACTATAAACAATAGTTTTGGGCCAAAATGCTATTTGGGTGAATGTATTCTCGCGAATTTCTTATGCGAACATCTAATGGGATTAAAACTACATACTGAAATCTTTGCGAGTAGCGAAAGTTGGGAATAAGAGAAAAGGGAAACTTAATTCATAATATAACAAAACCACGCATATCCAGCAAATTCGGAATGCTATATCGGATAATATATGTAACATGTATATCTGCATAGCCTACGGGGGTTGTGATGCGACAATATATACCTACACCACAACACCGCCGTCTCCCCATCTTAAATTCAACATCGTCATATTTCAACTTTACATATATAGTAACGAAACAACACTGTCAAATATGTATATTCAAATTTTCTCTTATATCATCATTCCAGTACGTTTATTCCACAGATAATACAGCGGGATAATTTGGTTGGAGTAGTAGTTTAGTTGGGATTTTTTCAAGCAGCCAGGGAGTTTAAAAGTAATTAAAAGATTTCGCCATGTTTTAATTATTTATTTTGCTTCATTTATTATTAAATACAAAGAGACTGGCAAGAGAAAAGCGGAAAGTTTTTGCAACTTCCTTCTTTCACGACTTTCAGCGGTGATATGCGGATATAAAAGATGCAAAGAAACTTTTTCCGTTTTGGACAAAGTCGAAACTTCGCCACTTCGCCAAGATGCAATCCTATTTGACATTTCCAATCAATTTTCAAGTTTATTAAAAACAATTTTCCTCTTGGCAATTTTAAGTGAGTCCGGATAGTGCGGTCTTCTTTCCCATTTTCCAGTGGGTAGAAAATGGTGCGTTGAAACGTGATTGGTGGGTTAAAATGACAGCTCGAAGCATAAGAATGATTACTTTTCCAAATTGCCCGGAAGGAACACGTCCAGTTTTGTTGGAGTTCTATATGAGGGATGGTGGTGGATGCAGTGGGGCGGCATCATCGCTCGCCGTGTATCCGACCCTCATCACCCTCGCAATAAATATCAATAAATAGCAGCACACGCATCCAATTGTAACCATGAAAAATCCATTAACCATCAACGAAAGTCTTTTTTTCGTTACAAATTACAGATTTTTCTCTTCCGGTTTGAAAATTTAATTGGAAACACAAAGTTTTCCCATTCTTGCTCTGTGTGAGTGTGTGTTCCGGTTTTACTTGTGAAATAAAACACGCAGACAGTGAGGAGAGTTGCGTTTTGGTCGTCCATTAAAAAGTCATTAAACATCATCTCTTGCAATTACAAACTTGAACTGTCTTTCTTGTTTCTGCCTGTGTATACGCCGCTATATGCTTCAGCCGACAAATTAACTCGCTCGAAAACTTGTGCATTTTCCAACTTTTCCTCTCACAATAATTCTTTCCTCACTTCTTTCTAACGGTTTCGACAATTAGCGAACACGACGATTCGTAAATGCCCAAAAAATGCGGACGTTTTTAACATTTCACTGCCATCAATTCAAGTGGGACGTCCAGCGGCGACAAATAGGCACAATGGAAGCACCACGCTGGGTCCATCTGATCACATTCGTACTATCGAAAAGAATCTATTACCATTTATTTAAGTTTGAGGTCGCAATATGTCGATAAAGGCTCTATCAAAAAATCCATTACAATTAACCCTAAATTAAAAATTTCAAAGGCCCCATTTATATGCACATACACCGGCTGCCAGTGATACACAAAAAGGAATTAAAAAATATCATTTTATTCAAAAACATGTTAATGTAACATAATACACGTCTCATATAGTAGTAAATGGAGATGTGTGCACTTAAAAATCCTTCAATGATAACACATGCACATCATCCACATTTACCAATTTCGTTTCATATATTTTTTTAAGAGAGATAAAATCGACACCGCATAATAATCTGTACAATTTGGGAACAGCGTTTGGGGGGCACTTTACATATGAAATGTGGTATAATTACAGATGCACACACTGACTGAATATGCCCTTTAGAGTATATAATGTGGATTATAGTAGCAGGTCCTATACATGTAATGTAGTCTCTCTCCCCAAATTCGCATAATATGATGTCTGTCGGTTAGATATACATGCAAGTGTGTGTGTGCGAGTCTATATGCGTGTGTATATGTGATGATTTGCTTCTTTTGCTTTACTCAGTCAACTCAGCATCACATAAAGTGACTCCACCCCCCACAATCTGTCATCTAGTGTTCCTCTATTGATGTACTCGTAATGTGTACTTGTAACTTACCTACATGCTCATGTGTTTGTGTGTGTGGAGATACACATTAAAATACTGAGAGCATCTTTGTTTGTCTTTGAGGCCTTTTTGCTTATTTATTGTTCGAAAATTGGGTTAAAGAGTTGTGTCTAATGTTTTATTGTTTCCAAAGAGGATACTTTCTTGAATAATGCATTCTTCTTCAATTGCATGTCTCTACCTACAATTTATCGATTACGTTTCTATAAAAAGACAATTAAGAGGTAGACAAAGTAGACGAGTTTTCGAAGATTTTCCTTCCAAAGAACAACTTCCTGCTCATGTTAGGTAATTTATTTCTTCTCCTCGTATGTACATATTGATGTTTAGATATTAACCGGAATAAGAGAGAAACGCACATCCACATCCATTTGGGTGTAGCGCTTTTAAAAGCTATTCAAAGTACGTCTATTTCTGGCAAAAACTCACATACACTCAACTTTTTTAAATGTGGTAATGGCATCCGTAGTATGCAAGATGTATACAGCAAGCAAAATACATAACACCGCACTGCATTAGTACACCATATACCTTTTTACAGCTTGACGATGATGATGGGGAGGCCCGCTTTTTAAAAATGTATAAAGGTTGAAGTGCGAGCTTTATCAAACTTAAAAGCTTTAAGCACAGTGGCCAATTACTCAACTAAAAAGCTCCTGCATACACGATGACGACTCTTAATAATTCAACATCAAAAAAAGCCTCAATTATTTTTTGATAAATAATAGGTAAACGTTTGTATTTACAAATATTTATCAATTTTCCCACAACAGGTATATGTATATACTTGCAAATAGATATTTTTGAGAATAATTCGTTGAATGTTTTTCCTGCAAATATGCCTATTACGGTTACTACAAATATAAGAAACGGAAAGTCCAATGTCGAGATGAAGCGATGAACAGAAAATCGAATTTATTTTTCAATCATTTCTGACTGATGGGCAGTGTCCTGTGTATATGGAAGGGAGCTGAAATGGCAAAAGAAAAATAAAACGACAGGAAGAGCGCTTCATGTTGCGAACTAAATCCATTCTAGAGGAAAACGAACGACAACAGCAATTCTCTAAGATATTTATCCTGTGTATAACATAATACTTTTATTTTATCCTAATAATTTTATTGCCAGAAAGCCCCTATTCTCTTCCCACGTCCTACTAAACATAACCAAAATCTAACAACAATAGCAATATATTGTGCACAATAGCGCAATTCATCGCATTCAATTCACAATACGCCCAATTGTAGTTTTATAATAATTTCATTTTTTCAAAGGTACGCATTTGATAAGTTAATTATTAGTTGATTCGGTGGAGTGAAGTGTTTAGATTGAGTGATTGTAGGCTTTCAAAATTGGCTGAATAAAGTAGGAGGGACGTTTGTAATTTGTTACATGTAAATATTTACAGTGGGGGCGGTTCATATGGCACGTGGCCCTTTAAATTGCATAAGCGTGCCGTTTCACGTGACCCTCACTAATGAATACATTTTATTTTTTAGCGAATTCAGTTGCGGTTCAAGGTATGAATTTTCGCAGGACCTAATAAGGTCGTTAAAAATTATACCCTATAGAATTGTACGCTATTGTGTCTACATTCCGCTCACCATCAGTTTGACATAACAAAGAAGCATTTTTTGTTCAAAAGGGCTCTATTTAATTGGCACACTTTTTCGAAACAGTTATTCTTGCTTAAATGGGGCTAAAGCTAAAACTAGCAGATTTCAATAATTCGTTTTAACTAGGAATTTAAATGTGCCTTGAGCGTGTTTAAAGGAATTGAAACCTTTTGATATGAAGGGAAATGGCATGTAAACAAGTGTCTCGTAATAAAATAATTTATTACAATTTTCCGTATTTATTTATTCCGGTAAATAGAAACTGAAATAAAATCATCCCATTATAAATAAGAGCTTATTATCCAGTGCTTGCAGCACATAATATCATAGACGTTAATTTTCATCTAAACTACATTCTCTCTTTTTATACAAACACACACACACACATAGGGATACACACCATCCAACATCATCCACACTAAAATTGCACATATAGAAAGAAGAGAAGAAGAGAGCCATTCGCGCATCCAACACAACACTTTTATATGAAAAACGACGAAAGCTCAGTGTCAAAATATAAAAATCGAACAAGTGCCTCGGGGGGTAGCTGGGCCACCATTTTGGCGCCACTGGAATAGCATTGGTGTTGCTAGGGTGCAGCACCCCAGCATCCGCCAATCGGCTGAAGGGATTGCACACGCGAATCACCCCATTGGACCATCGAGAGTACACACGAACCTGTTCAGATTAGAAATGATGGGAAGCAAGTTCTGTTCCAGCTTCCACGTATGGCCCTTGCGATAGAATGGAATAGAAGATGGTAGTTGGGTTGATATGAAAAGAACTAGGCACTGATAACAGAACAAGGCTATCACAATTTAATGTTGTTATATTCACTTGGTGTTTGGCTTAGACATAAGCTAGTCATATTTAGATCCGAAGTTAACTGTGTGCTCCAAAATTTAATTAAATCAGTCACAGATATTAACAATATCAACGCGAGCCAATTGTTTGCGATTGAGTTTTAAGGGACAGGTGTTTCCCAATACAATCGAAGCACATCCACAGACTTGAGAATTAATTTTCGAGACTTGTTTTTCGCGTTTTTTCCTTCGGTTATGGGGGTGGTGGCATGTTACAAAGGTATGTAAATTTCTCAAGCCAACAATAAACTGATTTTCGGTGTTTTTCAAATCGGGGAGCGCGTTTCTTTGTTTGACTAAATGATTAAGTGTTTCAGTGTACAATTTAACCGGTAAAAAGACACAAAGAAAGAACGGCTACACAGCTTGGTGCTTAAATCGGATGCAACTTTTTTGAATCGCGCGTGAAAATCGACAGTTTCTTTTATTTTTTTCTTGTCAAGGGTCTCTAAATGACCGCTCCATCAAATCAAGTATAATCAAGCCTCAAGTTGGATTTCAAAGGAGTTTCCTCCTGTTTGGGGGCTTTGGGCTCATCCCCTGCCCCCTCGATTCCATCCTCAACAACACAACGGACGACTTGTCCCATCAACAGTTTAATATATTCCCAGCAATTTTTAGTCGCCAATTGAATTTTAACGCTTGTCCACAATCCAAGTCAATGATGGAAGAGTTGCGACCGAATTTGGTTGGTGTTGGGAATCTGTTGGGTGTTGGAGGACTCTTAGATGAGCATCATGGCCATCTCAACAGTTCCGGTGGTAGTAGTAATGGTGATAAGGGAACAGCGACAAGAAAGTGCAATACTAGTGGTTCTTCTGCTGAGGATTTTAGTGCAATTTATGGTGGTTTACCGCATACCCATGATCATCATGCCCATACGCCCGCTCACACGCCGCCTTCTGCTCCAAGGACCATCTCCGATCACACAGGTATGATTTTAAGTTTCTTTAGACTTATAAGGAAAATTGAGGAAAGGCTAGAACTAATTCATTTTCACATTTGGATTGCTATTTGGTTTGGTAGTTTGGTTTTCTATATGTACCTAATCTTGATATCTTTCTTAATCTTTGGTGAATTCTCGTTTTTCACCAGAAAGTCTTTTTAATTGTATGTTATATCCTACCGTCACCGTCTGTAGTTCTTTGAGAATAAAAAAACTTGACGACTCGAGAATTACCTATTATTCACTTCCCAAATCCTAGGACCATCTTGGTGAAGAACAAAAATTTTCTTCAAATTTTTTGGGTATCCAAGTGCCTTGGGAACTTTCTTGCAAATTCATAATGACTCTTTTAGGATTTTTTTACGTGTTTTCTTATTCAGTTTTACTATGGTCTTTTTGAAGGGTGCCCGCACCGATTTGTCCCCATTACCAACTGCTCTTCCGTAGGAAATCATCATAATCCAAAAATCCATTTGTTGTAAAGTGTCACCTGCTGCCCAACCCCATGCATAGTAATCCCCGTCGCTCCTTTTACCGACCACTACAATTATCATTTGGAGGGTGCATTTTTCACTACATTCGCCCATATGGGACTATAGTACGAGGTCGGCACTCAGGGTGTTCTAATGAAGTGTCAATTTACCACGCACTAAGTCCATCCAACATATGCATCCTTTTCAATAAATATACCATTGAGCGCGTTGTTAAAGTACAGAGCAGTCTATAAAGCCAACGAGCCTCACAATGCATTCCTCTCCTGGTTAACACTCAATTTGACATATTGTGACCCATTCGACTAGTCTTTAGATACATGCCAACTTATTGACATGTGTGCTGGGGTGCTTTGTGTATTTGTGCTTATTCAAACTCGTAATTATAGGCTAATTTAGGGGCTTGTATATGGATTGTGTATCAAGATAAAGAGATTGTTGATACTTGACTAGCTCTAATTGCGGATTACGAACAAAGCGCCCTTGAAACCAAATCGTAAATATGAAAATAAAGTCGAGACCCTTGGCTGATGATTAGCAAAATGTTAAATAATTAAAAAAGGACTTTGACACACACTTCATAAATATTATAGCTTAAGCGCTTTTAAAAACGTCCAAAAACAAATTACCCCTAAAATTATTAACATTAACAGAAACCATGAAACCCTTCATTATAATACCAAATTGGGGAGTTTTCCTCTTAGATGAGTAAAAACCCGACAAAACAGACTCGTCCGACTGGGTGCGACGGCACACTCTTCTGAATAGTTAAATGACCTTTGAATTATGTAAATCGTCTAAAATCCGACGGTGTGACAACAGTAAATATGTCTAAGCAGATATTTTTGCGTGATCCTCAATGTAATGACAACGATTTAACGATAATTATGGAGGTTCTGTAAAAGAGGCGAGAAAGCAAACCGGTAACATTTAGACAGCAGTAATAAGATTGTGTAAGATTCTTTGTGGCGCGCGCCGGTGTCAGTAATTGTAATTAGGTTCCTAACTAACTGCATTAATAAACAGTAATGAATTCAATAAGGTTTACTTGCCGCCGACGCCGTTTGCCACCGTTTTGTCACCCACAGACACCTGTGTTGGGGTGTATCGGTGTGTGAATATGTCTGATGCGATTTTCATCCCGTCTCTGACCAAAAAGACCGTTCTTCTTCAACATTTTCATTTCGGCGAAAAGTCTCAATAACTGGGTCATTTCCTTCGCGGATTTCTCTTTTAATTGGTGAACAGCGGAAGAGGCAAACGTGTGTCCACACAAAAGCGAATTAACAATCTCTGGTAATCTGTTGCAGAAGGAGCGTTCAAGAAATTAAAACCCGAGCCACAAACGACAGGAAGTAGTTCATTAGGTACAGTGTCGCCGGGTGGTCCTCAGCATGCTGGCCATACACCGACCACGGCATCGTGTCCAACACCGGCACGAAGAAGACATCGTACCACCTTCACTCAGGAACAATTAGCCGAATTGGAAGCGGCATTCGCCAAAAGTCACTATCCAGACATCTACTGTCGCGAAGAATTAGCTAGAAGTACAAAATTAAATGAAGCTAGAATACAGGTTAGTGCTTTTTGCGTCTATTTCGGTGGACGCCGACAATAAAGGGGCATTTTCAAAGATTTGATGGCCAAAGGACGGCCTCACAGAGTCGGTGGTTATATCAAAGTAAGGAGAGTTGAAGTCGATAGGAAAGTAGAAAGTAGTAGAGAGGCAGAAAGACCGACATGGTTAGATCTCTGATTGAATTAGGTATTCGTTAGACCGGGGATTGGGGGGCCCTCGAGACACACAACTGTCACTGTGTTTGGTGGAGTGTAGAGAGGCCCCCCTGTGCAGTCAGCAGCCTCCTAGTGGACGCTGTTCTGACTCATGCATTAGGCTTCCCCTGCGCTCCGCTCTATTTCCACTCGTCAATTTCCAGAGAAAAAAAGTCGACAACTAAATGAAAACTGTATACACACACCCTTCGTTTTAATCATCACTAGTCGAACAATGTGATCGCGAAACTAAGAAGTTAACGATTAAGTTTCCATCGTAAATTGAACGGGATATCATCCTCTATGGATTTTAATAAACTGATACTAATCACAATTTTCACATTATTAAATTATGAAATATTAATGAAGTCGTTCATATAAAAGGCGGTTTTCATTTTGTTGTAAAAGCAAACGAACACAGTCAGGGTATTTAACCGTGTACAAAGTTATGCGAAAGAAGAAGATGGTAGATAGGGGAAGCAAATAAACGAATGGAAATTAAAATTCATGCATCGAGCGCGCCGTACGTTTACTATAAGCCAAGAATAATGGTTTTCTCGTCATTTTATATAAAATTCACTAGTCGGTGTGAGACATGAACCGTGTTCGAGAGTTGTTGTTGTCTTGTGCACGGAAAATAAACGAGAAAAATGTGCGCTTTCCAAGACGTCGTCTTTGACAAAGACAGGCCAATAATTACGCACCAATTAAATGTTGTCGAGCGAAAGAAAAAAGGGCCAAAACAAAGGAACAAAGTGTATATGTATTAGGAAAGGTTGTTGCATGATGGAAAATTGAATTTCCTTGTTCATCCAACAAATATCCTAAATAAGGGTGAATGTTGCGAGTGTATTAGATATATGGGTAACAAAGACGGGT
This sequence comes from Silvanus unidentatus, assembly GCA_963930825.1. Classification (NCBI taxonomy): domain Eukaryota; kingdom Metazoa; phylum Arthropoda; class Insecta; order Coleoptera; family Silvanidae; genus Silvanus; species Silvanus unidentatus. Next base: position 22,163,380 of record OZ005760.1, read on the forward strand.
GGCTTTGCTACTTAAAAGAAGGCGATGAGGAGAGCAGACAAAAAGAAGACGATAAGGTTGCCTTATATGCATTAAGGCAGCCTTAAAGAGAGCCGTATTTGAGGGGGTGGCGATGGTAGTTTTGCTATACAGCAGAGCGAACCGAGGAAAGGAGAATGAAGATGATGACGATGGGTAGTGTGTGTATATAGGGGGACGGTTGGGTACGGCTCATCCGTCGAACGGGGGACGGGCGGTCTAACTTCATTACGGATCCATTTGATGGAATCGAGGGATGCTAAGACGTGCTATTCGCGTCTTCCGCGGCCCCTACCAGGACCGGCACCAGTTGGCAGTCCGTACCGACCGTCTCACAACTTTATTACGCGCAATTTTTTAATAATTCCCCGAAAGGCACGCAATTTGGCTCCCATCGCTCGCCGTTATATGGATGCAATTTCGAAAAAGTATTCAATTTGCGACATTTACGGAATTTAATGAGTTCGGTTCTGGAAAAACCTTGTGTTGGGGAAACCATCTGTACGCCAAACGCACGCTTTGTTTTACCCATTCTAGACATGGCGTCTGTTTTTCAACATTCACGACTTGAATTATAATCCACTATAGTATTTTACTTAATTTATACAAAATTGTTTAGTTTTTCTATTGCTTAATTAATGCAATTGTAGTGATTGCTTTTTGTTTGACGAAAATAACGGCACTATAACGCCCACATATCAGTCCTCATTTCAGATGAAATTAATGCCTAGGCAATTTATTTCATAATTTCAACAAGAAATTGCATGTTTTTCAACCTCATTTGGGCGCACAACCACAACAACTATTCTCTTTTTCATTTCAACTGGATAATCCGAATCCCAAATTGAATTGGTCAGAATGGTAGTTTTTTTTAACAAAAAAAGGTAGCTGATGTTGCCTTTTTTAGTCCTTTGTTCCTACTTGTTGCTATAGCAACGATCTGTTTAAATATAGATCCGGAGCTAGTTTTGATGCTATGGTAACGAGTTGGTTTAATTTAACGTCTAATAAAGGTAACTTTGTGCAGTTTGTTGCAAGTCGTTGTTTCATCTATGATTGTCTACTTGTTGGAATACAGAGGAGAATTAGAGGCACACATTGTGACAATAAATAATTTAATTAGCGCAAAATACGGATAGAAATTTTGAAATTGGTTCGAGATTTGAAACTTGTCTATAAGGTGAAATCAGGAGAATTTTTTTCATTAAAAAGTGAATTAACTTTCTAGGTATGGTTTCAAAATAGAAGAGCTAAATACCGCAAACAAGAGAAGCAGCTGCAAAAGGCGCTGGCCCCCAGTGTGTTGCCGGGCTGCAACGGCGCCATGATGCGGAACATCTACCCGGGGGCGGCGCGAGGATACCAACCCTATCCGCACCCCACAGCTATCAACAGATATCCCCAGGTTAGTCTTTCACCAATTTATTTCTCCCTCGAAAATTTACAATAAAAATGTTGTCTACACACAACTCCGGGAAATTTGTTGAGGAAAAGTGTGGTAAATCTTTGGGACGTGTTTAAAACGCCCCAATGTGGAATTTTTTTTCACGACTTTTTTATAAGTCGTCGAACTCATTGATAGAGACCATAAAGTGTTGGATGTGTAGAATTACGGGGCAGATCTAATTCAAAGGGTAGTTAGTTTATTTGCATATTATTTGATGAGCGTCCGTCGGACCGGAGGCGGCACACTATCACTAAGCGAGACCGAATGCCTACGTCTCGGAATTCACGCTAGTCAATCGAAATGGGCAAGAACCGTCATCACTAGAGTCTGCCTCACGCGGAGGAAATGCGGTCTTAGGTAAACTAATCAGTCAACCTGTTTGACCTCAGTTAATTCATTTACCTGCATTGAGGGCTCTTAATCACATATCTTCTGCCACCATTTCGCACTTCAAGGTCATTAAGCTCTCTACCCGTCTTTGATTAGCACTCATTAGCAATTCACACAATTTATGCAGTATGTAAACATTTAGTGGTGCCAATTTGACGATTGAGAGCATTTTGTGGGGCCCACGTTGGGCTCCAATTGGCATTGTTTTCTGAAGTGTAAAACAATGGTCTCTGATTACAGATGAGTACCAGTTCGTATCCAGGAATGGCACAGTCTTTCACTATGTCGCATGGTACGAATATGTCCACGGTAGCTGGAATGCGACAGGATGCGATGAGTGAGTATATTTTTAGTTTTAGCGCATTCGCCAATTTTTATAATTCGTCCGGCAATTTATTGTGCATTTAGTTTTTATGAATTGAATTAAATACGATGCTTTTTCGGTAATACAAACAACAAATATCACAATATGTTGTGTATTATTTTAATAATTCGCTATATTAAAATAATTTGAATAAATATTGCGTGGGATACTGGTGCTATAGGTAATAGAAACGCAAGAATTGCAAATTGAATGCATTTCACTGGATTTGGGTGAAGTGTAGGATGCGTCAAACAAAAAATAATAATTGGATTCGTTCCACATATAAATAAATATGTTACTTTGCTTTGACCAAAATTTCATCTTGCGACGGAAATGGAACATCTTGAAGGCGTCCTTATAATTTCAGTGCATCAGTACGGAAACTGCGCTATTTCCTGATAACCTGTGGACTTTTTAAATCGTCCCTCTTTCGTATTTCTTTAAGATATTGCTCAGATGTAGAAATTACTTTAGTAGTAATTGAAGTGACGGTATATTTTAGTGAGACTAACTTTGTTTTTTGCTTGTTTTTAGGTATGAGTGCAGAGGACGAATGGTACAACAAAAGTTTATCAGCTCTTAGAATGAATTCAACGCATCATCCGAATTTAGCAGCTCCAATGCTGCAATATCAAACGTAATAATGAAATCACTCATTTGATATAATATAAACCACTAAAATTCAATCAATGAAATACATAACTAAGCGAGATATGTTCAATTAAAATCGTCATTTCTATCTCTATAATTTTCGGAAAAATTCACAGCTAAACAACATACACAAACACGAATTTAATCAGTTAATTATCATAATTATTTAATTATAATAAATTTATGTATAATTTAAGTGAACAACGAGCCATCCAATAACGATATAGTGGCTTTTATTAATCAATTATTAGTAATCCTAATACTCTAATTTATTATTGGATAATCTAAGTATAATGATTTTTTTTTTTGTAAATTTGTTATAAAGCTCTGCGGGTCTGCGAATCGTGTGAAGATGGATGTGTTTGATATACAAATTTATTTTGTGTTAGTGAAATTACTTATTCTGTAAAATATTCTGAAACTCTGCAAACTTTTATTCAATTTTCTCTTTGTAAAATGTACTTTTTGGAAAACTATTTTGTTTGTTATTTATTTCATGAATGTACTTAAAAATGTTTCGATACACTTTACTAATTGTATGTCCCTTAGAATTTCGACTAAAATCCGTTTTTATAACAATTTAGGTATATATAACAATTCTAGTGTAAAATAAAATGTAGTTATTAAGTATAAGAAATCTAAAAAAGAAATATAATAAGTAAGATCATTACATGTGCCATATTTATTGTATTGCATTTTTGTGTAACTGTAATTTAGATTTATGAATTAAAAATAAATGTAAAATTGTAAATACAAAAGGTAATAAAAATTGTAATTAAGAAAATATTTAATTTTTCATTTAATTTTCGAAAAAACCGCCTTTGAGAAAATTTAAACTCTGCTTTGTTGGTTGCATAAGATCATACAATTTGAAATGTCAGTGTCACAAGATAACCTCAAAAACACTTGTTCCTTTAATTTTTTAAAATCTAGCTTATCCTTTTGTGTTTTGCAAAATTTCACAGTTACAATTTAACAATTAATTGAAAATAATCTATTTCACAATAACTGTAGAGTTTATTTAATGTTTGTTTGCTCTGTATTTACGTGCCCTAAAATGACCTTTAACTTTCATAAGAGATTAATGTGGTGATTACTTCATATTCCATAAAATTACAATGTTTCGACCGAAGTATTTCTTAAGGAATCCCAACGTTTCCACGGTAAAAACCATAATTTTTTTATAACCATAAATTATGTTGCCCTCTTGCAGGAAATACAAATTCGTTGCAAAACTCATTTGGAGTCCCTAAAAGAGCGTATAGCCAGTGGTCCAAGTCTTCAAGATTTTATCAACAACCCTGATCCCATTCTTAAAGAGAATCCAGATGACTGGAAAGAGTACGATGGCAAACTGAAACGTGAAAAGGGCGAAGATCAACGTCTAAAACTGCCCCCATGGCTCAAACGTACAATCCCAATGGGAAAGAATTACAGTCGTATAAAAGAACAACTACGAGACCTCAATCTGCATACAGTGTGCGAAGAAGCCAAATGTCCCAATATTGGAGAGTGTTGGGGAGGCGGTGAACATGGCACTGCAACCGCTACAATTATGGTAACAAATTGCCATCGAACAGACTGATTTTTTACGAAAATCCTTTTACATAGTTAATGGGCGACACATGCACCCGAGGCTGTCGATTTTGTTCCGTTAAAACGTCGCGAGCTCCTCCTCCTCTTGACATTAACGAACCTTTAAATACAGCCACTGCAATCGCTTCATGGGGATTAGATTACATTGTTCTAACTTCCGTGGACAGAGATGGTACCCTTAAAATTAAACACACCAAGAAATAAATTTAATTCCGTTTTTGTTTTAGATTTGCCTGACGGTGGATCGAATCATTTTGCCCAGACAGTTAGAGAAATCAAAAAACAGTAAGTCTCAAAATTATTATCCTTAAGTTCACCCCTAAATCGATTTTCTTTCAGGAATAGCGATATCCTAGTCGAGTGTTTAGTTCCTGACTTTCGTGGAGACTTGGACCAGGTCAAAACAATAACAGAGTCTGGTTTGGATGTTTATGCACACAACATCGAAACGGTTGAATCATTGACTCCCTTCGTCCGCGACCGAAGAGCAAAGTATCGACAGTCTTTAGCGACTTTGGAAGCAGTTAAGAAATTCAGTCCCACCTTAATAACCAAATCGTCCATCATGTTGGGCTTGGGAGAGACTGATGATGAAATTAAGCAAACATTAACTGATTTAAAGAGTGCAGGAGTGGATTGTGTTACATTGGGTCAATACATGCAACCGACAAAGAGGCATTTAAAAGTCGTTGAATACGTAACTCCGGCCAAGTTTTTGCATTGGGAGAAAACTGGGAATGAATTAGGATTCTTGTATGTTGCTAGTGGACCATTAGTGCGCAGTTCGTATAAAGCTGGTGAATTTTTCATTGCAAGTATACTGAAGAATCGAAAAACCCATGTATCTTCGTAGAAAAAATGGTGTAAATATTGTTAATAGTATAATTGTTATTTATTATGTTAATAAAGAATGAAACGTATGAATACGGAATTAATTTTTATTTTAAATACAATAAAACTAGCCTAATGATATAAACCTTAACAGCCTAAGGTGTTTTATTCAGTATAAAATAATATAGTAGATGGTGGTTACAAATGGAGAACATATTTCAATAAAACTGTACATTTAAATCCTAACATTTATTATTTAAAAGAATATGTCCACCAAAAGAACCGTATTACAATTACATTATTAAAATGGGCAGAAAATTGTATTAGAGAAATGAAAAATTGAACTGTCTACAATTTCAAACCAGAAATCTTTAAAAAGCAGCAAAGGAATTTCTTTGTTTCATATTAAAATACGTTATTTTATATTTACAACAATTTTCTGATTCTGATTACACATTAACTAACTACTTTAAGTTTTTAGTGATGATTTATGCGAGGAATTTTGTTGTCATTCAATTTTTATTTCGAATTTATACAATATTTCAATAAATATACATAAGAAGTGAATATATATACAACAAATGCAGTTTTTAATATTATGGAAAAATATTAATTTCATTCTCTACATTTCAATAATTTGGTATGTACTTTAATCTATCTTTTATTCTATATAAATTAGTGGAAATGATTTTCTTATTGGTGATTAAACGTAAATATATTCTTTACAAAAAAATGGCAATTACGTACAGATTTGGCGTTCGTTTGCCAACGAAATAAATTAAGGAAAAATTAAACTAATTGGCACATTGCCCAATAAAAACTAATTATGCGTAATTCCACAGAATAATACAAAATATGTCCATTGTGCCTTGTTGGCTGAATTCTCTCAAACCAAAAACAAGGTTTTCGGCTATTAATAAATTTGAAGGCAACTTTCGATTGTGAAACTATCGTAGATCAGTGCAGCCAAAAAACACAATTAATATAAAATAATTTATGGTAATAAATACGTATATCGTTATTGTACTGTTAATCTTTTTGTTTATACGAAATTCATCTACTTAAACCATTATCATCTTTGGTAAAAACAGACAGAACACTGTATTAGCTCAACAAAACAAAAAGTGAATGCAGATCTTTTTCTATACACCAACAACTGAAACTTGAAATCAAGAACAAAAAAAACTCAGCGCAATAGGCGGGGGAATCATGTTTAGTTTACGAACAAAGAACTCAATTAACGATAACATTCATAAATAATAAAATAGATAATCATTTCGCAGCCACTTGAGCAACTTTGCCCCCATTTTTCAATTCTTTTTTCGTCGTTGAATTATTATTAGGGGTCGGTGATATACATATCACATCATTATCATTACTCTCCTCTTGTTCATTTTTCACTTCCGTCGTATTATTACTATCATCTGGTATCGGACCATTTTCCGTCTCCCATTCTTTCAACACTCGATCCAATTCATATCGTTTACGATAGTTTATGAAAAATGTGCGGATATGGTGCTCAGTCTTATTCCCCAACACTTCAGCAATACTCTTAAAATCCTTACCATACTTACGCACCCCCTGTACAGCCAACATCAATTCCTCATTCGTCCATCGTGCATTTATACGCGACGAATTCTCATTTGATGGACGGAGATCTTCTATGGAATCGGAGTGTTTGCGTTTTAAGGAACTGATATTCTGTTTATTCTGCTGTATCTGAAACAACCGAAACAAACCAACATTGTAAACAAATCTTTACACAACAAATCAATTGGAATCATTCACTAGAATGTCTGAAGAATTCCACACATCATACATTCGTTCATGTGAAGTACGCAATTTATTTACAACTCAGAAAATCAACAAGAAAATATCGGGCCAATAAATGTGCAACAATCTTCACAATGTCCATGAAGTAGAAGCAATCCCATTCACCACGCAAAACAAAAACAGCACGACTCTGTTTTTGTCACAGAATCGCCCTGAAGCACAAAAAAATTTCACAATACACACGCACACACATCCAAAAAAAAAAAAACAAAAAAAAACTCTTCTCACAAGGCCGATTGAAATAAACTAACGAAAAAAATTCAAATAATAGGAATTCTCGGTAAATTTGTATGTGTGCAAAAAATAAAAGCGATTAAGCGGTGATGATGATAAATTTAGAGAGGGTGGTCGCATTTATTTGACTACTTACTTGTCTTTGTAGTGAATCTAATTCTCGATCCATTGCCTTAAGCATAAGTACGCCCGCATTTCCGGATGCCATCGCCGCTAGATCGTCGTGGTTGATGTACATGCCACGGGGTGGTTTACGTTTATGTCGTGCCCCTAATGGGGCGCCACGTTTACCACCCGTCGGGCCCGATGTGGGCCTCAATAGCCCCGTCCGTCTATATAATATAATACCAACAGACACAATCACCAAAATTTCAATTTTTTTTTTGTACAAGCGAAAATACACACAAAACAACCGGTGGACACTCTCAAATATTTTTTTAAACTGGTTTTGTGTGTATTTTGGTCAAGTCGGCCCAAAATTGCATACGTACCTCCAATGTTGGTAGCAGGAGTTACAGAGGGCCCCTTTCGCTGTCACTTGTGTGACAGTACAGACGACGCCGCAGTTAGAGCACGCTCCACCCTCACCCTGTGCACACATACAACAATCATACCGGAACCAGTACCCAAAGTAAAGACAAGAATGGGTTTGTATTAATGTGGTGATTTGGATGAGATGTCATGATTATTTTATTATTTATTGAATTAACATTCAAGCGATTTTTTGTTACAATGCCAGAATTGTTGGTGAATTTTAGCCATTGAACGTGTACTGCATGCAATCGGTTTGATCATTGGATAAATGGATGATTAGTTTTTGGGAAGGAATGAGTCGAATGTCGAACGAGGCTTACAAACTGTGAGAATCAGTACCGGGTCAGTGCAAATCATTTATGCTAGCGAAAGTTTGCACAATCTTCGAATAAGTCGCGTTACTTTTTTGTTGAAATTAAAATAAAAGCGAGAAAGTAAAAAAAAAACATGAATCGTTATGAAATGAGGGCCGTTTTGGAAACATGTTTCAAGCGTGCAATAACAAAATGAGAGCTGTATTTGTTGAATCATTAAATTTGTTCACTACCTGTGTAGCATTTTCATCAGTGGGCTGGCCAGTGCGACTAGGCGAGCCACTTTTACGCCGAATACCACGGTGAATTGTCCATTTCTGTAAGACCAATCGTCTTTACAGTACAAATCTCTAATATACAAACATTTTAAACGGCTAAACTAAAGAGTATTTCATTTGGTTTTGGTTTTTTAGTAGACATACGATTATTTGTGTCAGCCATGCAGTATTCACTTGAATTTTGTATTGAATCGTACAGATTTATTATCAAAATAGGTTGCTTTTCTGAGTTGTAATTGGAAGAATTCACAAATGTGCTTAAATCTTACTGCCATGCCGATTTGTTCAACTTAAAACATATGCTACTCTTCAGACACTTATACGGGGCATTGAGGAAGGACCTTACCTTTTCGTCGTGATCGGACTCTTCGTTCGAGCCGGCCTCAGAGCCCACTTCCGATGGCGCCCCATCCTCTTTGGGTGTGTTCAGCTTTCTCGCTTGTTTGTCCATCAAACTGGTGCGCGACCTTGTCTTTTTCCAACTGTAGTAGTATTTCACTAAACTGGCTATACTTTTGTCTGGCAACTGTAACACACCCCCTATTTAATTACGATTCCAACCAGCAAATCGATACACTTACCATCTGACGTATTCTGTGGAAACTTTTACCGTGGAACTGGAATGCCTGCTCAAATAGGACCTTGTCTTCGACGGACCACTCGTCGGGGAAAGGTGTGAAATTGGCCAAGTCCAGAACGGCACGTTCCAAGTCGTGTTTGTGCCAGAACAGCATGCCCAACGCCTGTTCACCATTGTAACCGTATTTGTCTTTAGCGAGGACAATGTAATCTTCCACTGAAAGAATTGGGTGATTAAAGTGGATATTATGGGGACAATGTAGACATACATTTTGATTCGGCAATGTCTTCTGTCGGGGACCACACTAATAGTGCTCTATCTGCAAGCAATTCGGGCCTTCGTTGTGCCTCTGGCTGTAATTCCGGGCAAACAGCTTGATAGTCTCGGCCTACTCTTATCTTATCTACTGGTACTAGAATGAAAATAAGTGAACATCGCCTTTTATGCCATTGTCCTTTCCACCTACCTGAGCTTTCATCCTCACTGGTGGAGTCTGCTTGTATATGACCGTTTGGACTTGGCCCACGACTTCGACGACCATTTCGTGCATTCTCATTATTCTTCTCCGATGCTAATACCATTTTCGGAAGTTTTCACTAAATATTGTACATAAAGGTTTATATATTTTGATACTGTGAGATTTTAAATTGGGAAGATTAGTTAGTATTTCTTAGACGACACAGAACTCACACCGCCAAACTAACTTCAAATTTGTAAAAACTAAACTTAAAATCCGTCGTCGGACCACCGTAGTTTTCGTTTAGTTGGCAAAAAGGCTGCGTATGCGGCGCCACTTATTTTCCCCCACTTCTAAAGATTGAAAGGGTTGGAAATTAAAGTCACTTTAAACTGAAGTCTTCAATTTGAAACAAACACTATTAGATGACATTCTTAAAGGATAATGCGAACATTTTCACTATTTAAACTAAAGAAACTGTTGTATTTATTTGTAAAATAATCCATTTGAACCTTGTAGGCATTCAACAATACTCCGTTATGGTAACTAACACACTGTGACCAACATAAAGCATCTAAACAAAACAATGATGAGATATCCCTAGGAATTGTCAAATGGCGAAAAGTTAACCTATAATATTTTCCGTTTAAAATAAAAATGTCTTCACTACTGAACTTTATAATCAAACGTTCAATTTCTACTACTGCCTGTAGAAATGGCAAACGTAATTTCAGAAAGTTCCCATTGCCCAATAAAAGAGGTACACGCCAATTCAAGAAAAAACAAATGGAGAATCCAGATCCAGCTGTCCCTATCGATAGTAAGACCCTTTCTCAATATTAATTATATTTATTAAATCATGATTACCTATGTAGAGAGAGGTGTGAGAGATGTAGGATGTACAGACCTTAACGGAAAGTTCATGTTAATTCCTGAAAAGATCCCAGAATTGATAGTTCCCGATTTAAAGGATTGCAAAGTGAGATACTATAGAAAAATTAAGGTGTGTGAGCTAATACGAATTTTTAGTTGAAGCCATACGTGTCGTACAGAACAGCAGACGTAAACCAATCCGAATTTACCGCAGAAGATTTATTTTATGTAGTATATGCCCAAAAAATTACAAATGATTTCAAAGAAAACAAATTAGATGACTATGGGAATCCACTGAATCCATCAGAGGAAGAAAAACTCACCCCTGAAGAAGCAAAACTAAAGGCTCGACAAACAGGGTCAGATATATTCTAAAATATATAAAACTTCTCTATTAGAAAAATTTATTAAACATATTCATAGATTTTATCATTTGCTTTCATTTTGGTTCCATACAATTGTTTACTTCTCGATCATTACATTCAATCTTTTGCGCTCAAGCAGCAAAATATCCTCATGAATTACCTAAAAATAGGTAATACATAAAAGACATCTTAAAAATACATATGTATATCCAAATACATACCTCCATTTCTGTAATATTCCTTGTGACTGTTCCACCTAGTTTAGAAAAGACTTTATACATCTTTAAGGCAATTGAATCAACTTCCTGCTTCCGTTTCTTGTACCTACAATCACTAAATGTAATTAACTTATGATCAAATCATTGATATCACTTACAAATTGTGTAATTCAGTTACTTGTTTTTTCTTCATAGCGAATTCACCATTCCATTCTTTCACAAACTCTTCAAACCACTTTTTTTGTTCTTCATATTTGTTGACACACTAAAAAACTAACGATTTAAAATGCTTCAAAAATCAAATTACATTTCATACCTGATTTATATTATTTTTATGATCATCTATCTGGTACATAACATTTTGAATATTTTTCCCATTTAATTCAATTTCTTGTACTGCCTTCTCAATTTTTACTTTTAAATTATTTAATTGGGTTTCCATTTCTTTAATAACATTTATCATATTGGCACTAGTTTTGTTGGATTCAAGATTATTAAGAATAACAGCTTCCATCACATTTTTCACTTCCTAAGAAAATAAAATCCTTGTATTAAGTGATTCATATAAAATTTTCTGTTACCTCCAAAAAGTTTCGTTCCTCGAAGTTATTCTCTCTAAGAGTTAATTTATTTTTCAAATCCTAGATAAAATAAGTCAAAAAAACACACAATGAAGGTTGATTTCTCATTTACGTACCTGTTCGTCGGTTTGCTTATCTCCTGCAAATTCATTATTAAAATATTTGCGAAGTATCGCCAAATTCCAAGAATGCACAGCACTTTCAATCTAGAAAAAGGACGAAATCTAAATTAGCCCAAAAACAATATTTAATATTTAGATTTACATCTTCGTTTAATTCCTCCAACTTTTTAAGTTTATTCTCCAAATACATATTGCAACAAGCGATCTCCTCCTTTAACGTTTCAATCTTATTTTGCGACATTTTAATTTCATTATTCATTTTACTTTTATGCATTGCATCAAACTTTTGACCCTTAATTTTCATTTGCAGTTCATTGTAGTTTTGTTCGTGGACAGCCACTTGTTCAGCTACAACACAAATTCTAAAACTGGAAAGTAATCCATGATTATAACATACAAATCTCTGATAGTTTTGTTTGGAAGTAGTCAGTCTCTTGATCCACTGAATGCTCTTCCATGCACAACTCTTCTTCCAGTCTTTTTTGTTCGTTAACATACTCTTCTATTTCCTTTTGGACGTGTGTGATATTTTCGTCTATCTCATCAAGTTCCTCATCAACTTTCTTTTGCTCGGCATTGTATTTTTCAATTTCACTTTGAATAGTGTCGTATTCGTCTCGATTTATTTCCAATATTTGCTCTGAAATATTTTGTAATTATTTTATTGCTAAACGCAAATAAATTTTGTTCATATACCCAGCTCGTTCCTGTATTGATGGTATATATTTTCATCGATTTCGCCCTGTTGATTGTAATTAACGTACATATCCGATGAATACCTCAACAACAACTAAAACACATATATAAATGAGCACAATTAGAGTTGGATGCGGTTTTACTCACATTATTAACCATGGAATCTTTGTTTTCAAAATCAATGGGATTATTCCGGAGTATAGTCAATGGAATATGAATTAAATCAATCAAGAAAGACCACATGGACATCACTTGAGGCCAGGCATGCATTGAACTGACTGAAATCGAGAAATTGAATATACAAAATGGGTGGTTTACGTTTTTTACGTACCAATTTTCAAAGAAGAAGCCGGTAAATTGCCAGTGTAATTAAATGTTTTCAACAGATTTGGTAGGACAGTAACATAGTTCTGTTTTGTTATTTTTAAATTTGTCACTTGCTCCAGAAGCGTTGTAGTGACGTAGATGAAGGTGTTTATGGTTGGTGGTTTGATATTGCTTCCATTTGCCAGATCCAAGTTAAATAAATTACTTGTGTGAATGAATTCTGCTACCTTTGCATAATTTTCATTCGAGTTCTTTTTGTCGTTCCATTTGACGCCTTTCTTAGAGCCTGCTGAGTTGGGTGTTCGTATAGAAGAAGCACCAGAACCCTATTGATACAAATATGTGCACTGTGTACTTAATTGACATTGAAATCACTTACAAACAACCGCTGCTGCTTCAAATTTGATTGTGGAGTAACGTAGGTATTTGGAGTGGTTGAAAACACTCTAGTGCCCCTAAAAATGGTTGAGATTGTTGTTACTTTTACTAGATTTTTAAATAATAACAATCACCTGGAGGCAATACTCGTACCACTCGGACGAGCACTTGAAGAACTTAAAGACCGTTTCTTTGGGACATTTGAAGCCCCAACGTTTGATTTTGGTCGACTGGGACGAAGAGAATCCCCTGTAGATGGACGTGGAATGTGCGACATGCTATTAGATCTTCGATATTTTGTAGAGGACATTTTTTAAAACTTGAATTAAACAGAAATAATAACTTTGGCGTAACGACTCAAAGAAATTCGTTAGGTTATGTTTTTAATTTTATGTTGGTATTTCTGCTTTTGAATTTAAAGCTACTGTATTCACATGTTTAAATATAGAGGGCGACACAAGATAAAATTCCCATAAATTTTTTTTAAAAACTTTATTTCCAAACTTTAGTATATCTAAGGTAAGCAACTATATAAAATCCTTACTACAAATTCTAATCAGGCTCCCTAAATAGTTCGCAAAAAATTATCTACAGATAATGAAGTCGAACATGAATTTAATTGTTATATAAATGATTTATGTATACGCATATTACAGCAGCACTCATGTAAAAGTAACTTTATATGTACAAATTTAAACTTATCATTTAACTAGATTATTTAGGTCTTGTTCAGTTTTCGGAGGTGCCTCTTCATTTTTATGTACATTTTCCTCACCTGACACACTATTCTCTTCGCTCTCCTCATCAGAATACATCGGATTCTTACGGAAATGTTTCTGTAAATCCGCATACGATCCACCCCCAAGAAAACATACAATAACAACAGTCATATTGTCACAGCCTAAGCCGGCCATTTGGCAATCAGGCGCCAAGCAACGAGTCATTAAATTCTCACAAATCTCCTCCGGTTCGAGACCTTTTGCAATATTCTCCCGAACGTAAGCAACAACTTCCTCACTGGACATCACATCCCAAATACCATCGCAGGCCAGAACAATAAATTCCCATTCAAGTGTGATGTCTCGCACCTCCACATCGGGATAAGCTACAAACATTCCCAGAAAATCATTAAAATCCAACACAAACAATCGAATTTCTACCTGTGACTATTTGCTCTTTCGGCGATTTGGTGGCATTTTGTTTAAAAATAAAATCGCCCAATGCTCGAGACAGTGCCAAATTGCCATTAACACGATTGAATTCCACAAAACCGCCTGCAGCCCGAATTCGTTCCGCTTCTGGTCCCGAATACGGTTTGTGATCGTTGGACAATGGTTCCGCTTTGCCCATTATGCAGGCAACAGCTCTGGAATCACCGACATTCGCACAATACAAACGGTTTTTTCGAATCAAAATTGCTACGGCAGTGGAGCCAGATTGTTCGGTCGTTAGAGATTCTTCTTCCCGCATTACATTGTCCAATTCAAGGAAGGCCTGTTTCATGGCTTCAGCATAATTGCTTTCTCTGTATTCGGGCCGATTGACGATGTATTTATGCAAATGTTTGCCAGCATATTCTGCCACTTTCGAGCCACCATGGCCATCGAAAACGGCGAAAAATGCCGCCTCAGGATCATCGGGAAGGGAGAGAATGTGTGTATGGGCGTCTTCCATTTTCACTCGCCATCCTTGCATGGAACTGGAGCCAACATAAAATGATTTATTGTGGCAATGAGCGGTATCCTTAGCGGTTATCGGTTCTGACAGTGTTTGACCCATTCTGAAAGTAGAGAATGTTAGTTTTGTTGTATGATTTACAAGTGGTAAATAATATGAATTGTTTTACAGTGAGGAGATGTTGGGATAACTACGCTGTGGGGAGAATATCAACTATTTATTAAATAAAATCTTAACCTTTCTAATATCCAAAAAAACTTTTCCTATTGTTTTTGTATGCAGACACAAAATTACATATTTATTCGTTGTGTGTGTATTATTGCGAGTACATTTTATGCGTCATAAGCTTAAATATAAGGAAAAATTAGACGTAAACTGTGTTTTAAAACATTTTAAAGAACTTTTGTAGGTTAGTAAAAATGGAGGTGAATAAAATGTCAAATTTATGAAACCAAACTAACACAATCGTCACATGGTTGAATATGAACTACATATTATTGCACATTCATTACAATTTCTTTTAAAATTTATTATAAGGTCTTACAAGTATCCACAATGCGTTAAATGCATTCTTAATTCTGCTGTTTGGTAGAATTTCCAGTTAAATGAGTTTATCAATTTTCGAAATGACTTTTCGAAATTCTGAAATTTTGCCATTTGAAAAATTCAAAAATCCTCTAGGGAATTTTTGTAACCGCTTTCTGTTGTGGTATCATTGCAAGATGGCGTCTATGGAACCCGGGAGCATTGAACAAGGTAAATAAATTTTACATTTTTCCATAATAAAACATCATCTTTATTTTATGCATTGCTTAAAAATTCCCCTCAAACATTAATTAAATTATTTTACACAAGCCATTTCGACAAATCTATACGGAACTAAATTTACCCATAATTAATTGCGATTTGGTTATGAATGCAACTGTCAAAAAACACTTTATTGATTAACGTATTAACGTTCCCTTTTTAGCAGATCCAGAGCAAATACAAGCTTTGGCCGAACTTGAGCAAAAATTATTGACTATGGAAAACCTGGATAGATCCTCACCCGATTTGTGGCCGGAGAAAAGTAACATATAGAGTAGTGTACAAATTACAGTGAATTCACAAATGTTTTTAGTTTCAGGTGTGAGTGATTTCATTAACAACTTTTCCCTTACCCCACAAAGCACCACAAAATTACCATACACCAGAGAACTGACCCAGGAAGACCAGAACTACCTACACCGTAAGTACAACACCCCCAAAACAAAATTTCGTTTTTTCACTTTTCCTCATTTCCCAGAACTGGCAGCTCTACAAACCTCCAGTTTAATATCAAAAGTAAAAGAATTACACGACATTGCATATCAACTGGGTGTGGAAGAGTCCAAGGAAATCACCAGAGGCAAATACTTGAATCTGTTCCAAAAGAATCGGAAGGACGTGTAATTGGATACTCGAATCAGCCAATATTCCGCTACTGTGATCATTAGTATGTTTTTTATAAGAATATCTAATACATAATATCATTACTGCACAGCGTAGTAATGTGTTATCCATGTTTAATTGCCATTAAAGTCGTTTTATATGAAAGGGGCTTTAATAACATACAATTAATCCTGTTCCATCCTTGTGTTTAAAAGTCGGCTAAAGAAACACCGCAAAAACAAAGAAAGCAACATATGCACTCATCACATGACATATAAAACCATACACTCTCAATACAGGATATTAATTTCCACACGCCTTATAAGAAATTTTAAATGGAAATAGTTATTTCGTTTATTTTGGCACAGTATCAAGTAAAGGTTTTTCGCGTGTGATAAGATTCCAAGTCTACTGATAGTAATTAAACGCTTTGAAGAGGGGGAGAGAGTGAACACATTCACCTGACTTGTGGAGGTACAGGTATGACCGCTAGATACAACAATACCAGTCGAGAGCGAGACGAGAAGTTTCAGTTTCGAGTTTTCGGTACGTGTTTACATCTCGGTATCATTCTAAAACTATCTTGAGTGAAGTTTTTTGCATCAATTCTAATGTTCACCGCTTGTTAGTGTGCATGTTTTTGTTTACCACATTTTTTATCTAATATTCTAATCACCAGTTCCAACAAACTAATTAAACTCATTAGGGTACGTAGTTTATTATATTGCATTAATTAAGTATTTCATTCGATTGCAATTTTACTATTATATTTCCTATACTCGACAATATAATAGCATTTTGTAATAGAATTGTACAACAAAAGGAATAAAAGAGTGTTTGTGTGTGTACAACAGCATTGTATTGGAATTTTACATGTGTGTGTGTAGAAAATTATTGAAAGTTGAAATTTATTTGCCAACAACAGAAAAAAATGTTAGTCAGTACAGTTAAGACGGGCCCAAACCGACAGCATTCCATGTTTTCGAAACTGAAATTTAACTGTACTTTTAAAATGTTGCTTTTTCTTCATTTTTATTATCAACCACCTGCCGGAATTACGTTTGGGTGGTGTTTCTTATAGGGGTTTGGAGTTTTTATATATCTCTAGAGAATGAAATGTTTGTGAAGTGTGGGTAAGGCCCCCGCAGTGGCCAATTTATTCATATCGTGTATACGTAAGTGTAAATATGTATGTAATTTGTTGTTGGATATTTAATGAAGCAGCGCACGCTGGTAATTCGGTATTTAGGTACCATTTGGTACCTTTCAATCTGATAAAAACCCGAACATGGTATTGGTAAAGGAATTTATAATTTCAGAGTCAAAATTTCACAACAATTTTGTATAGGGTAAAATTGATGGTGTAATTTTTTTCTAGTACAAACATGTAAATTTGGCGTTTGGTAGAAATTTCACCTTAATTACAAACAAACGTAAACAATGATTTATTATTAAATGAAGTCGTTTTTGTTGTTTTGTTATAGTGGTATAAAATGCAATGTTGATTAAGGACAACGGGTGTTGCGTACACCTTTTCTAATGTTGGCATATAAAAAAGTCAATTTGAAACAATTGGATTTGAAAATGGGCAGTCGTTTGAACCCACAATGTAAATAGTGTCTTGTAATTGCGTTTATTCTATGTAATTAGTCTATAACATATTAGCTGTTTATCATGTTTATAGCTAACGTAACCAATTGTGTAGAAATTTGGGCCATTGATTAGTTACGAAATGATGAACAATCAGTTTTATCTATTCTAATAGACTTGTGTATAAGGAGAATTGATGGACTTTAAAAGTGTTGTGTGTCATTCACTAATTACGAAAAAAGAATTCGTTTTCGATACTTTGATTAGATAAAACAACATATAGGGTTTCAGGAATTGCATTCCTAACCCAGATTTAGTATCCATTTAAACGGCATACTTTAAATATGCATATTACCAGCTCAAGGCATTTTAAATTGTAATATTTAATCTCTTGAATTTCTACAAATGCATTTGATGGTTTTTTTTCAAATGCATTCACCTACATAGTTCTTTTTTCACAGCTAATCACAAATAGCTTATTTTGATTGAATCCACCTACTCTACGTAAAGGTACTTAACTCGTGTTGATGGGTGAAAACGAGCATTATTTTTGATGTACGTGAGAAGTGGATCAATTGTGGAAATGTCCATTGATTGGAAAAGGAGTTTAGAAAAAAGAACTTACACACCGTTTAACTTTCTTGAGTTTTTCTTCTAATTATATGTATGCGTTTCCCATACAAGTGTCGATGTCAATTATATTGAGTCGGTTTAAAAAATTAATCAGAAAAAAGGGCTAATTTTTAGGAAAGGTTCATGTGCGGCACGGTCCGAGTTGATTGTCATATAATAGCCGGATTTGGCTGGAATATTATTATGGTTCAAGTGGTATGTGAACGGATGTAACCATCTTTTGTTCATTGTATGATGAGATAACAGGCCACATCTCTCGACACAGTAGAATCTGTTTTGCATTTAATATTTCGCTGTCACGCTTCTGTTTTTGAATATTCTTGTTCCCAAGAGGGAATTCTTTGACCTAAACATTTGCCTTTATAATAATATAACACTATCAGAAAATGTAAAGCAATAAAATTGGTATACCATAAAGTTATAAATTCAATTGGCTATAAATGTTCCTCATCAAATTACAAATTTTCTATTGAACAATACTCTTGGATTTATTGATGCATTAAAATTAAACGAATTATATTATAGGTATTTTTATGGTTAAATGTGTACCTATATGCATACAATGAATTATTTCCGAAATACTCATTCAACTGTAACCACAAACAAAACTGCACACACAGCAAACGAAGACAGGTACGAATTCTCTAATAATAAGAATTAATTTCAATAGTATGTATTGGTTGAATTGAAGAGGAAACGTTCCTCGAGTATAACAATAATCGTACAGTTCATTGGCTTTCCAAGATATCTCAGGTACATAAGATTAGCATTAAGAAAACGTTATTTATACGCATATTTTGCAAGTGGCCTTTTTTCTATCTTGTATTCACCATTTAGTAGCGGTCGTTCAAGTCATTTCAACTATTTACAAGAAAAATATCGATATTAAACAACTAATTTGTTGCGGTGAGGAAGAGGAAGTGCCATGGGAAGAACAGAAGAACATATTGAATACCTATATACGTTTGCCGTATGGTTTCTTATAAAATGGTTCAGTTCTTTTGCCAAAATGACGCCTTATTTGGATTCCTCATTAGCCATGGTGATGAATTGCCATCATACTGCTGGTTTCTCTAACTTCTTTACGACTTAACACTAGATTCTCAAAGAACTGTACATCCATTTCACCTTTCTATCCACATCTTGATATATAATTATTGTTACTTTACACAATTTCTTTTCTAAATTTTCAGCTCACGACTCCGTCTGTCCAACAACAACAAAAGATCTACGTGTACAAAGAAACTTAATAGGTCATTCAGGCCGTTTTTATATTCCACGATCTTTCATTAAGTCCGCAATCAGCAATATGGCTGGTTTTTTATTGTTTTTTCCCTCTATATGCCCAACATTGTTTTTCTATACTTGCGGCTAATTGGGAATTCGTTTGATTAATATTTAAGCAATTGCTATTCAGACGGTTGTGTGGCTGCTTTGAAATTTCATTGGGCAATATGAGTCATAGCCAGTTAATACCATTTATGTATGCGAAAGGACATACACATATTTTAATTATCAGGTCAAAATTGACCTGAATATCGTGTCTGAATTTTCCAAATGTGTGCACCACATTTCAGTGTTGCGATTTTTCATTTTCTAAATGCAACTGTGTGGAATCGATTTGCATTGTTTAATTTAAATTGCGATGTGGTCAAGGTTGAGGTTCAAGGCGAAAAGAAGCGGAACATTTTCCGAACACCGTTTCTGTTTCATTGATTATTTTTAATGAACTGGGTTCACGTTAAAAAACAGGATGTTGTGCAGAGTCGGATTTGGAGACGCGATTAGAACGTTGATAATTGTCGTCTTTAAGACGATCTCAAATCCTGACCTGATGGTTGAAAAAAGTTTACCACTATTACGTAATTAATTAGCCTAATTCAAGTACGGAATTATGTAATTTTCTTTCGACAGGAAAGTGACAAATTTAATTAGAAAAAAATCGAGTTTTAGATTTATAAATAATAATCGACGATGGAATTATGAATAGTTTCTCCAAGTATAATTGCACAGGAAGTGATCGCCAACGCATTTATCAATTACTATCAATAATTGTCAGTGTGATTAGTTTTTTAATATGCTTCGTGATTGAGAAATCACTTAAATAGGTATAAATGAATATTTATATGGTTGAAAGTTTTACTGTATCGATAATCCTTTCAAAAAAACTGTAGTCCTTTATGCAAATCGACGTATTTTCTCAACAATTTATTACATTGTTATTATTTGCATGTAAAATGTTTTCTCATCTACTTAAAGTACAATGACTTTTACCGTTTAAAAAAAATACCAGCCAAGATGTTGATTACATTTTGATGTTAAATTTGTCGTCAATGCAAATAAGTGGTTCCTCTTTGAATTTCCTGTCCACATAAATCGATTCTTTGACCCGAATTTTGAATGGTTTTACTAATACGATTAGAAGTACGATTATTAAAGAATGGAAAAAGAAATGCGATATAGCCTCGTTTTTGCATTCGAAGGTCATAGGTACTGGAAACTATTTTCAATTTATAACTTTTCCATAATTAATATACCTATAAGAGAACAATTAAGCTATAAACGGTTTCAATGTTCATTTCTGCGATAAACTTTATGATAATTTCATTTTGAGAAAAAATATTACACGATCGTATGAAACTTTCTCATGTTAGGTACAAATGCACTTTCAAATTAGATTTTATAAACATACGTATCGTGAGAAATACGATTACTTGTCTGTTTAAATTCAATGTTAAGGTGTAAGTGGCTATTATACATTCGCATACTGTGGGGCAAGTTTGCGAAACATGCTTGTTTCCATAAAAAAGGAAAAAGAAAGTAATTACAATCTATAAGAGAGAAATTAATTATTATTTTGCATTGTTTACGATTAATTATTGTAATTATTTATTCTAATATCTTTATTTATCTAATCAGCCATTGTTTAATTTTCAAGTGACGCATAATATACGTATTTTATTCCTTTTAGGTTCAAAAATGAGCTACGCTAAATAAGGACCTCAATTGCACCGTTTTTGGGGAGAAAATGCATTTGAATGGCGATTCCATGGAATCCCCGGACGAAAACCGTAAGTATTGTTTCTGAAGAACTATAAAACGGTTCAGAAATTTTGTGGCTTCTTTGGGAGTATTGGCATCAGGCGGTCGCAATTATCGCGTTTATGGGACCAGCCGGTTATTCACGTTAAACTATTTGCGTGGGCCCTTTCATTATTATGTTGTATAATAATAAAATTGAATATGCAAATGTATTCTGAATTCCTTAAATGCACTACAATCGATCAATAAATAGCCAAAATGCATAACCAATTAACAAATCAATCAATACAGAGACGCGCTTTTGAATGAAGGTCAACACATATGTGATTATACAATTTCTTCCAAGGTTTGTGTATTTAGAAGGTAAAACGCGTTTTGCATAGGTGGGTATTTGATGACATAAACGTTTATTTACCATAAATAAAATAATAGGAAACGTAAATTTAACATACAAGGTTTTTAAGAGAAATTTTCTTCGTATACGCTAATGCAAATTGAAATAATTTTGTAATAGTTAAACAAAGTGTAATCTAGAAACAAACGCAAACAATAGATAATATCGTAATTTTTTGTATTAGATTGTATAATATTTTTTTGTTTTTGTTATATTTACACTCATTTCTAAATTAAATTATTCATACAAAGTAAAAGTTGTTTAGAAATGTTATCTAATATTCTCCAGACAAATTAATGACCATCGCCAAACTCCCCGACCAGTTTTAGAAAAATTTCGTCTAAAGGTCATTCGATTTAATTTATTTCAGCTGAATGTAAAAATCTAGTTAAAAATATGACCGTGTGCACGCGAGTATAAATTTCGATTATTTGCAATAATCGTTTATTTATAGCGATGACCACCTTTATTATTTTTTTCTATGCTTTGTGTACGTGTGCTTAAATGCGTTAGTAAACACTAGAACCTCGTTATTATGTAAGAACTAAATAGAAAACAGCAAAATTCACAAGACTTGATGCCTAAGTAAGCAGAAAATTTAACAAGACTTTTAATATGATCGATGTTGTAATTGTTAATTGCTTGTAGACATGATCTAGTTTACACTAAATAGTCGTAATTTGCCTTAATTTCATTAAAATTGATTCGATATTATGGTTAATGGGGCAAATTGAATTACAGGTGCGGGTGCTGGCTTTCTTTGTATAGTCAGAAATTTCGCAAGCATTTTATTTGTGCAACCGTTTTTCGATAAAAACTGAAAATGCACTCAGATTCACAAAACTATACTTACAAATGAAGGAAATGAGAATAATGTAAAAGGTGCGATTGATTTGAACTATTTGAAGGCCGTTAAAAGATATTGAAGTATAATAGCTATATGCAAATTATTTTAATCAATCAATTCGCAATTGTTATCTTGATTGATTCGTTTTCAAATTAATGTAGTGTTTTGAATTTTTCGCCGCTATTTTTGTATTTATCTTCAATATACATGCACAGATCGAAATTTTATACCAGGTGTTTCCCCCAACAGAGGAAAAAGAAAATAAACAAACGGAAGGGTTGGTTTACATGGTTCGTTTCCTGGGTGATTTTCGCCCCCTAATATATTCATTCGAGACCAACTTATTATTCTGATTCCCTAAGAATTTATTATTCATCGACATTGACCTTGTTTCGTAATAATTTTCTTAATTTTTAATCCGATTCGTGGGTGTAATACCTAAACTGGTGCATCAATCAATAAATTCACCGTCCACTAATTCATCAATATTTCTATTTGCTTTTGAATGGTTTTTTCTGTAACTAAATAGACAGGATTCACGGTTGGCTAACGTTCACCTTCCGCAGACAAAACACTATTAAATTTGTTGTACGCTATAATATTTCAATTGGTATGAATTTTTGTCTGCAGCGCGTTTGTATATAAAGTGCACTTGCTGTTACACTTGAAGTGTAAAATGGAAAGTGGATATATAACTATTGTTTCATAACGTATTCATTCAACGAGCCATGACCTACACTTTTCTCATCTCTTGTGTATTGCGACGTTTTTGCGGTGGATTTTTGCGTTTTTTCGCAGCATTTTTGAAATTGGCGCATTCGCCATTTTTACATATCCTTACAATGAACTTGAATGAAACGGTTTAATGATTGACGCCAAACGATGCCTAATCACTTGAACGGTTTTTATGAACATTTGTTTCTCTTGTTTTTCTCCCATTCTATTGATTTTTATCTCGATTTTATTACAATACAAATAGAAAGTAGCGCACTAAACGGCTAGAATTCCAACTATAGACTTAATTCAGATTTTTCACCCACTAGTCCATGTGCTCGTCGTGTTTGTTTACCGTAAATGTGCCTGATATGTTACTTTTAAAAGTTTGTTTGTTGTAATGTTAAAAAGTGCGAAATTTCCAAAAAGTAAATACGATGCAAGAGTTCTGAATTAAAAAACATATGTGCATAAATAAATTAAATTTTACAGATGTTTTCACGAGGTCAGAACACTAAAACCGAAAGTGTAATAAAAAAACAATTACATAAATTAAAATATATACATTTATCAGGCCATTATCTGGTATAAAATTTCAACAACGAAATTAAACTTTGTGTTCGCTATTGTATCAAACATTTTGTTTAAAAGTTTTATTGCGGTAGTAAATAAAGTGCTTTCATAGAACGTCTCTCGTTTAACGCTAATTAAAACACACTTTCTCATGAAAACTGTCAACCGGTATTGTTGTAATTAACTAAGAAAAAGGAATTAATGTTGGAAATGTAGTGCGATATTGTGGAAAGTAAAACTTGAGTGATTGAAAATTTACGAGAGTTCCTCGAAGAATGAGCGAAAGTGCTGAAGAGTCATCAAAATCCGATGAAATTTCACTTAATAATAATCATATCAATTGTAAAATCGACGATGCGATCGATTTCATTCAAAAGGACATACACAAGGCTTATCGTAAGTGAAAACAATCGATTTTTGCGCTGTTTCCTTACATTTTTTATGTAACAATAATTTACACTTGAATTTACATAAAACCTAAATGTTAAGTTGAATCACATTCGCTTCAGGGTCAAAAATTAGGTAATTCAATAGGAGTTGTTTCCGGTATTCGCTCATCATTCATTTATATTGTTGTAAAGATTTTATAATCAATTAAGCTGTTCATCTTTTAGAAAGAAAAAAGCGCGCTTTTGGGCGGGATTTCCGTTACATAATAATAATCGCGATAATCAATTAATCTAAACGCCTTGTTTGCAGATTTATTTAGATATGGATGTACTTTTTATTGCACTAGACGGATATTATATCACTTGTATATTGATTCACAAAATGCAATCGATAGCCAGCGCATATACTTTTTAATTATCCAATAACCCGCTATTATTATGTGACCCAAACAACAATATTTACTCGGCTTATGAATATTTGTTTAACAAATTTTTCGTATGCGATTTTTTAATTGGATCATGACCTTTCTGTTCATATCAAATTCATTAATATACACAGAAAATAGGTTATTTTTAGTGTTCAAATTATGGTCTTTTATACAGCAATTTGATAGGAGCGCAAATTTTAATTGAATTTCAGTGTAAAATAGCGCTCAAAAATAAACAATGAGTTTATACAAAACCGCCATTCAAAATATGCATTTTATGAACGTTTACAGTAAGTCAATAACTTGTATAAAAAAAGTTAGATCGTAAATTTTACGAGATGGCTCCAGATTATCTTAATTTTCGGTTAGTTAATTGCCTATTAAAAAAAACTTCGACTCTCTAGACAAAGTTAGTTTATAATATGCTTTGTTGGTTGAGTAAATAGAAAAAAAAACATAAAAAATACAATATCATGTCAAATTCATCGTGAAATTTCAATGCGTTTCATCCCCAAACCCCCAAAAAATCGTAAATCAACTCACAATCGATTGCTATTTCTTACCAATTCTTTTTTCTTTCAGATGAGATGCTGGAAACGGAAAGCCGAGGCGTTGCGGGCCGTGTGTCAGACCTGGAGCGAAAAGTCCTCGAACAGGGCGACGAATTGGTCTGTCTGAAAGCAACACTAGCGGAGGCCCTCCGACGTCTCGCCATTTTAGAAGGTTTACGTTCAAATCAGTCGCCCACAACGCCAACCGCCCAAATCCGCTTCAATGGCTCCACCATCAAGGAGACCAACAACAATCGCACCCGTCCACTCAGCTTTTCCGCCTCCAAATCCGAACAGAGACGCATCTACAATTCTTCGTTGCCTCAGAGGAAAGCGGTCCATTACCAGTCTACTGGTAGCCTGCACAGCGATAGTCAGAGTTCTAGCAGCGCTAGTCCCATCCCATCACCATCGCCCCGTGCCACTCCGCTCCCTTTAAACGGCCGAAAGACTCCCTCAAATAATAGCACCAGCCCGGTCACCAGCAATACGACATTACACAAGAGATGGAGTTCCACTGGAGACTTTAATCAAGTCCAGAATGGAATGCATTCAAAGTTAGTCTTCAACAACCCGTTAACACCATTTCTTTTGAGTTTTTATGTTTGGTTTTTGTTCTTTTTTTAGGTTTTCCACAAAATCTGTTATGAATTTATTTAGCAACAAGTTAAATAGTTTTCCGGTACCTAATTTTAGACATGGGTAGGTTTTTTTTGTTTACCTTTTTTTAATCAGTTTATGGAATGATAAATATTTGTTGTTATCAATAACGTTACTATCGTTTTTATAAAATCGTAAAGTTGTTAAGTTTGTTCATGTCCAACCGGAATTGAGCACACATTAAATCGATAGTCAATGGTTTTTTAATGCACAATTACGTGAAAATTACACTAGACCGCAACCTATTAGATAAATTGTAACCATTTCATTTAAATTTTCATTTCCGAGTCGAACAGAAGTGTATAGATTTTGTTATCGCTCGCCGCGTATATTTGAAGTGTATACTTTTTTGCCAGTAGTTAGCAAAAGTTGTGTCATACTTTATAATAAAACGGTGCATCGTTAATACTTGATCAGCCACTTGTATCGAAACTAGAATATTTACACCCAAAAAGCTTGCAAGTTCAGTAGTGATTTGTTCTTTGTGCAAATAAATCGGTGTGCTCTTATAATTAAACTCCTCCAAAATGTAATTAATTCCCACAATTCTATTGTAAGTTTTGGTCATTTTATTATGTAATTGTTTGTCGTTTGATTTAGGACCAAGGACGCAACCTATAATGAGGATGATAAAACAGTGAAAATGTTCCTACGTGGACGTCCAATTATTCTGCACGCTCCAACAGATTTGGCCGACAGTTACGATATAACAAAGGTAACTGTGGCACCAAGTCAAAAATTGAAATTGGATTGGGTTTATGGGTACCGTGGACGTGACTGTCGCTCAAACTTGTACTTTTTACCAACTGGCGAAATGATCTATTTCGTCGCATCTGTTGTGGTTTTGTATAATGTGGAAGAACAAAACCAGCGTCATTATTTGGGCCATACGGACGATGTTAAGAGGTTTGGATGATGATTTTGTGTAAGGTCGGTTCAGTAGTTTCAATTTGGATTTTGTTTTAGTCTTGCAATACATCCAAATAAAATGCTAATAGCAACTGGACAGTGTGCTGGACACGATAAACGGGATGCGAGAGTGAGTATTGTTATAACAAAAAATGTCAACAAAGAATTGTTGTTGAAGAGGTCCTTGAATTGGTTTTATTTTTAAACAAATTACTCAGTAAATAAATAATTAGTGGGTAGACTGTAAAGTTTAAAATTTAACGATGTGTAAAATGTTTAATAATCTTGTGTAGGATTAAAATTAATCATCGTTTAATTTCCCCCAATTTTTGCTTGTATGCAAATTTCGATTTGTCTAGTTCAAGGAGAAAAGAAATACCGTTTTCACATCAATATCATCCACTTCCGCAAATTATAATGCACGGAATTCCGTTTTTCTCATAATTTATGAGTTTATAAATCCCCAATCAATACTATACAACCATTAACTAAATGGAATGTTACGAAAGCAATATAATTAAATTGTTGTTACTTTTATTGGAATCTTTTAATAATGTTAGATTGTGTTTCTAGCCTCATATAAGAGTGTGGAACTCCGTTTCATTGCATACACAAGCCGTTATTGGAATGAACGACTTTGATGCGTCCGTATGCTGTTTATCCTTCAGTAAAGCAGACGGTGGTGGTTTACTGTTAGCGGTTGATGAGGCGTCAGACCATAACATCTCCATCTGGGACTGGCAGAAAGGCGACAACGGATATAAAATTACGGAAACAAAAGTACAGTTAGAAAGCATTCCATTCTTTCACCTTTCTTTAATTGATTTTAATTTTAGTGTTCAGTTGATACGATTGTAGCGGCTGAATTCCATCCCCTGGATCGCAATACAATAGTGACATGTGGCAAATCGCACATCGCTTTCTGGTCGTTGGACATAAATGGAACGCTGTTCAAACGGATGGGAATATTCGAGACGCGTGACAAACCGAAATACGTCACTTGTGTGGCTTTTCTACAGACTGGTGAGACAATCACTGGTGATTCGAATGGGAATTTGGCGGTTTGGGGTCGTGGTACGAATACAATTTGGAAATTCAAAAAAAACGTGCACGAGGGTGCCATCTTTTCGATTTGCGTACTGAAAGACGGCAGTGTGATCACTGGTGGCGGCAAAGATGGACGTATTGTACAGTTTGATTCGAATCTCGAAATCACCGGTATTTTAAGCCAAGTAATTAATTGGATTAATTGCACAATGAACGGTTGTTAATTGAGGTAATTACAGATTGAAGGCCACTTTGGTGGTATTCGAGTGGTTTCTGAAGGTCGTGGCTCGCAACTACTCATCGGAACGACAAGAAATTGCATTCTGAATGGTACACCACAATTGGGTTTCCAGCCGATTATTTTGGGACACACGGACGAGTTGTGGGGACTTGCATCACATCCAGCTGTACCACAATTTGCGACCGCCGGTTTTGACAGAGTGTTGCAAATGTGGGATTCAATGTCGCACAGTATCCTCTGGAGCAAAGATATTGGAGTAAATAAAAACAGTTTACAGTCAGTTTCAGTTTAATTGATGTTCTACCTTTTTAGGAGCAAGCCCAGTGCGTTGCTTTTTCAGCAAATGGTGAGTGTGTCCTTGTCGGTTGTGTGACTGGAAAATGGATGATTTTCGATACACAATCGCGGGACCTTTTGGGACAGCATGTAGATGGTTCAGAGCCAATACAAACGATCCAATTCTCACCGGATGGTGCAATGGTAGCATTGGGATCGAGAGATAATAATATTTACATTTATCAAGTGTCTGATGATGGTACAAAGTATAGTCGTGTTGGAAAGTGTTCGGTAAGAGAATTTCGATGGGCGTTTGCATATTTTCTGTGTGGGTTTTCTTATTGTAATTTGTCCTTTTCTGCTTTTCTTTCTTGCATGCTTCATTCTTATAGGGTAAATTTAAACCGCCTCGTTGGAAATCGCCAAAAGCGGTATTAATATTTCACACTAACAATTTTTAGTAATTTCTTTTGCATTGATTTAAATGTGATTTTTTTCTTGTTAGGGCCACTCCAGTTATATCACACATTTAGACTGGTCGATGGACGGCCAAACAATCCGAAGCAATTCCGGAGATTATGAACTGCTTTATTGTAAGTAAATCAATTGTTGGTTGATTGTATTAGTAATATCCGTGTTTTTTTTAAGGGAATGCCTCCACTTGTCGCCAAATACCGCAAACATCCATTTTGAGAGATGTTGAATGGGCCACGAATAATTGTACACTTACATTCACTTCAATTGGCATTTGGCCGGAGAATGCGGATGGAACTGATGTGAATTATTGTGATCGTAGTAATAATAAGAGTTTAATGGCAACTGCTGATGACTTTGGAAAAGTGAAGTTATTTAGCTATCCAGTTGTACAACCAAAGGTAAACTTTCTCACTTTCTTTGTTTATAATTTTCATGATTTGTTTTTAGTCCTTGTGTCATACTTATGGGGGACACAGTAGTCATGTAACTGCCGTAAAGTTTTTACATGACGATTCAAGACTAGTTTCGATTGGTGGCAAAGATACGGCCGTCCTTCAATGGACGGTCTCGTAAATTAAGTATTATTCTAAGAATACTGATGGCTTGCAAATAAATACTATTTATTCACGATTTTCTTCTTGTTTTAAATTAGATGTGTAATGTTAGTGTTGCTTAAGTGCGTTTTCATATCTTAGTGTCTTTATATTTTCATATATGTATAATTGATTTTTATCTACAATGTCTTATTTATTATTTAAACAATTATTACAATAATTTTAGCTGTTTTTCACGCTGCTGTTACTGTTAATAAAAACAAACTCTCACAACCTGTAAAAATTGTGTATGGAATTGTTATAAATTTTAAGAAATATTTTTGTACTGTACAATTACTCTTTATCGTATGTGTGATAATAAACTTTATTATTAGAAGTAATTACGGGTAGTTAATCTTTTTGAACCAAAAAACAAACAGTTCATACATTCATATTTATTTCAAATGCGTAAATATTATTTACAGGAAGAGTGATGTTAATTATTACTTAATTACAAAGGTGGATAATTAAAATAATCTTTGGTTTGTTAGTAGATTTAAAAACATTCACATAATTAGACTAAATTGAAGTAACTATCGCTACCTAACAGCAGATATTGGATATTTGACGTATATTGACCCTAGATGGATATGAATGTGCATTAATCTAAGTAGTATTCGAAGCACAATTTGTTATTGTACTTTGTTTTTATCGAAACTAACTTGACAAAAGACCCAATCTTCAAGGAAAGATGGTACAAAAGCGGTGCTTGTTGTAAATGTGACTGGAGGCTGGATTTTCCTCAGTTGGTCTTTGTATGTTTCCACACACTCCGGTGATGAAATGCCCGTCAACTGAAATAAAAAATTAGCTCAACCCGAAAACGATTACCATTTCAAGTATCATACATGCGTCATGAATTTCCCATCAGGCTTAAGCACTTTGAACGACATTTGCAGAACTTTGTTAATAAAAGTCCATAATTGACCGGAAAGACTCTCTGAAATGGGAACATCGGTGAGATCCCCGAAGATGTAGTCAAATTTACGTCCCTCCTTAATGTACTGCTCTAAAGTTACCATGCAATCACCAACAATTATCTACAATGTCAATCTAATGAATAAACATGTTGATCTAATTCTAGTGATTGAAAACCTTGTAATTAGGCCCCGATAAATTGTCCAATACATCATCGCAAATGGAACGCATATACTTAGCGCACGCCTTCATCACTACATCGTCAATTTCAAGCATTATTACTTCTTTCGGTTGCTCCTTCAGTAATTCGTACAATAAAGCACCATCACCGCCTCCAAGAATCACAATTTCCTTGTCTTTGTAATTTTCCTTGCCTCGAGCCATCAGCGTCTCAGTGTAAATCAGATCAGCTTCGGAAATATCTGGGAATTGTAAGTAGTTTGCAGTGAGTTGCAGACTGGTTCAAAATTCAATTAGCCACTCACTTTGTAGATCGTCTAAGACCAGCATGTTTCCCAAACTCTTCGAGTGCACAATTTGAATTTTCTGGAACGGAGTTGTCTCCTCAAAAACGAGCTCATCAATGTCATACTCCAGCAAGCGATCGTCTAAAAATTAGCACGATTTATGAGTTTCTCTTCATGTTAGGCCGATTTGCTCGCATGCATAACTGATATAATGGCAAATGTTTTAGGCAACAAACCTGAGCTTGGATAGTAATTCATAAATTCCCCTCGTCTTATAGGGACAAATGTCTTGTCTTTCCTTATATCCGCTACATTTTCACGTAAAACTTGTACAACTTTCTGGCATTTCTATAAAATCATGCTCTAGTAGTGCATAAAAATCAAAAGAGTAATAATAAAAATTCAATAAAACAACAATCGGAGAATTAATTTCATTGTGAAATTAATTGTTCCAATTGAAGGGGTCAACATGCAATCCTAAGTTAAGAAACAATTATAATAAAAAGCAGCAAAAACATTTGGATAGATCGAACCTGAACTGTAAAGATAAACATCAAGTGTAGCCCCTCTTTTTATCGGAGGGAACAATTTACATCGATAACAGTTCAATGCAATTCGTATATTTTGTTCTATTACTTTGCTATGCTGCAAAATAATTGATTAAATAACGGCTGCAACAAAGGGCTCAGCCGCAAATCGCTTACCTCATAGGTCAGTAGGGGCTTCTGGGTGTCCCCCTTGAAATAATCAATGTTAATTGTAATTAGGCCATTACTGTATATTCTTAGTTTGGTGGTAGCACCCGGATCGCTTGTGTAGAACTTTACTAGGCCCCCATCTAAATTAAGACTTGTAACCAGCTTCAAATTGGTCAGAAAATCACGTAATATATTCTCGATATTTGTTGTTACAGTCGACAATTGAGCCTCATTTTTGATAATTGCAGCATCAATAGAAAAATCCAACAAAATTGTATGGACTGCCATTATTTTAATCACCGGTTTTTGGCTGAAAAATAGAAATGTGACTTAGTATAACCTCAAAATTAATTTTAATTTATTTACCTTTAATTATCGAAAGTGATGCAATGATTCTAATATTGGGTCACTTTGTATGTGAGATTCTAACGCAGTTGAAACCGTTTGTTATAAGAGAGGAGATGAATTTCTTTATTAAATTAAATTGTTTAGATTTGATCTCTTGGAAGATAAATTGAGACCTCCGAATAGGCAACCAACAATTTAACTTTAAAGGCGCGAATTAAATTTTTAAATCGTTCAAAAAAGCTTGTTGTTTATGAATGTTTATATAATGAACAATATTGTTTACATTCCTTACCAAGAAGATTGTTGCATGTTTGATTATCAATGTATCTAACTGAAATAATATAATTAAATTGTTAACATTCAATTTGCGATAATTTCATGTTCCTTACATGATTCAGGATTCAGGTGGAAATTAGCACGCAACATGCTTAATTGCTTATATTCTAAGAAGTAAAACATGTCGATTATTGTCGAGAGTAGATTTATCGAAGAATGGACTCGTAAAACACATAGAACAATAAGCATTTAGCGATTAAATTATGTAAAAAGAATTTTAAGTTGTTGTTGTTATTAAAGAAAGTGTGAACCATTATAAAACAATTACTGCAACTGTAACAATAAATTGTGTGTTTAATCTACGGTGAGTAGTAACAATTTTTAGCAATGCAAGCAAATTTTGAATCGCATATTACAATACAATTTGCACTTTCAGTCGATTTGTGCGCTAATGATATGAAACAATTTCTTTTCTTGTGGAAAAAAATCCACAACATATACTCTTAAACAGTGAAACTATACGATTTTTTAAATAATAATTTTTCCAATAAACAATAATTAGTTTACCTATTAGAGTGCATCATAACAAAATGACAGAGTTGTTTAATGTACAATAACGATTGAAATGGAAGAATTTGCTTTCTGTTGCCAGTACAACAGCAATTTTTGTGCGGTGTACAAGGCAAATCCCATATAGTGAACTCTGTGGAGTATATAGCCGCATTATATACTCGTATACCTGTACGAAATTTATTTGGGTGAGTTTTGTAAACTTGTTCCACTTATATACTATATGCAAGTATGCAAATTTTCTTCATTATCAACAAAGCACTGCACTGATTTGTGCAAGAAATTGGTGTATAAGTGGTGCTAACAAAAAATTGAGTTTTTGTGCATTTTTTCCTGTTTGCGCCCTCCAGGTCTACCTATCGTGCTTGAACTATTTACATAAAAATTGTATTTAGGTAAGGGTTTCGTTAGAGTTAAAGATTTTGCTCTTTGGACCAATCTTCGTAAAATTTTTTTTGCTAATTTGCCATACGAACTGAGATTTGTTAATTAACTAAAATTTTATCAGAAATGCTCATCAATTCAAGTAACGGTTAGCAAAGTCCACAGTGCGTACGAAATTAAGTACACTTTTATTCTTAGTTCTTTTGTAGACACTAAATAGCCGTGTGCTGGTGCTTCGTTTTTAATAGCACTTGTATATTTTGTAATTATATATTTTTCCTTACGTAAATCAAGGTAAAGTGGCAAAGTCTTTAATATTTTTTTTATTTATTTACATATTTGATAAATGTTTTTATTATAATCATTAAAACTTTAAACTCGGTAGTTAAATTAATTGTACATATTTGACGATATATTGATATATTTCTTTTTGACCATGAAACCCCGAGTTAGGTACTTAAGACCTCAGGGTCAATAAGTTTATACCGAAAACCCTTTCACGGTAAACGACAAAATAAAATAACTGCATTTCAAGAATTGAATAAATCCTTATACCTACGTATACCTGATGGTCTTGGTACTTTAAAGAGTGCAGTGCCATCATCAGGGTCGATCCATGACATTTCCAAAAACTTTACCCATTAGGTAATAACTCAAAAGTTAATAAAGATAATCGCCTTGCTTGTCGACCTGTTGGTTTTAAAACCGCATACTTCTAGGAACATATTTGACGTTAAACAACGTCTGTTATGTAATTGAATGTTCTTTTATTACGATATTTTAGATTTCCTAAAAAAGATCGCATTGCAGTTCTTAGTTTACTTGAAAGTTTAACCTTGCAATAATTAGAAAAATAAATTATTTATTTATATGACATTCTTATTCTTGTCCGCTTACTCTCCTATGTAACTTTTTAAGCTACAGTCTACAGGGTGTTTCTCAGTGTCTTACGGGTTTAAAGGATTTGCGTGATTTCTTTGACAATTAAACAATTTTTTGAATAATCTTTTACTTTTGCTTCCTCATCAATGCACTGCGCCTTTAATGGGCATCTTAAAATTTTACTGTGGGATTTGATTTCTTTCAATAAGATAATGTAACCTTCATGTAATTTTTATGTGGTGTATGGTGTTATTTTAAACGTAATAATAATATTTACTCAAACAAGTGCAAATTTACACTTTACACTTCTTCCTTATTGAATTGTAAATTCAAAAACTTGATTAGCATCAGTTATTATTGAATTGAGAAAGCAAATGCGTAACTTTTGAAATATTGGCCTTTTTGTAAAGTTACGAGATTTTTGGTTTCATTGTTTTTGATATTTTCGAGGATATTTTAGTTTACGTGTATACATCTAAGTGTTATCCATAAACCCAAACCAAATCCAATAATAAGTTTCTGCTCTAATAATTTAACAAACTCTCTTAAACAATCCTTATTATTATTATAGAATTATTACTACTCAATGTTGTAATTAATTATATAAAAATTTCTGCAAAAGTAAAAGGAAAACTAGACTTGCCTTTATGGTAAATCAAAAAGCCAATTATCAATATTTTACCTCCCACAAGAATAAATAGGCAACATTTAGCAAAGGAATTTCATTGTACAGACTTCCTCTTTATTAAATACCAAATATATCTAGTATATACATATCTTAAAATAGCAACATATTTTTTGTTTATACAATTTACACCAGTTATGAAACACATTTTTATTGGATTGTTTATCTTTTTGCTTGCAGGCAATTTGAAATACCGCTTCAACTTTATGCAACACTCTACACCGTCACCAATTCTGGTTTGCTTCAATTCCAAGTGAAATTTGAAATTGTAAAATGTTTCTTCCGAATTTCTTCAAGAAGAAGGAAAATCTATGTAAGTATTTGACTGCCAAAATGTTCTGGCAAAGTTAAAACAACCGAGAAACTTATTGTTTATAACTTCAACTGAAGTAGTTCATAATTGCGATAAATACTGTGATGAACCATAAGTAATTATTATAAGTAAGGTGCACAATCGTAAAAATAAATTGCCTTATCACGGAATTCCAGTATGCAAATAAATTACGCTATGTCTATACGTGAAGTTGTTGCTAAATAAAATGGATATTCTTCCAAATAGTCAGGTTTCAGGTATATTGCTTGCAATTTTTGGATTATTCATTTTTTGGACCTTTATCATTAATTTATGTAAATTTCACGGACATGGCCGTGATTAAGTGTGTAAACATATATAATGAAACAGTTTTTATTCATCTCAGAACTGGATAACCCTCTCTTATAAAGCTCTGTCTCGTTTTGATATATGGAGTCTCTGTTTCATTTACCTACATTACTATTATTATATGAATTAATCATTACGTTTCATATCTCGCTATCTCATACAATAAAAATTCATAACATGACTTTTTATTCCGCGAAATTAATTCATATTATTTTATTTGTGACTTTGGTCAGGCATGCACTCAGATACCAAGGAAATACTTTAGGATATTATCTGACCGTTCTTGGTAATATAATTTTTAACAACGATGTTGTTTGTTAACTCATATTTCCACCTATCGCAAAACTTTGACTTACCATGTTATCTACAAAGTAATCGTAAGGGCATAAAATACCATTAATGGATATGACATGTTTTCCAGTTTGTTATTTTAGTTACAAATTACACTAATACCCCCCGATATACATTTACATATTCAAGGTAATTTATTTAAAAAACATGATATAAAAATATGTTGGCACCTGAACTTTAATATCATTAATTTGCGTCAAATAGATATGTTATGTTGGAGGGATAATTATTACAAAATATATGGTAAACATAATGTTTATCTTAAATTGGTCATTATTTATAATAGTCACTTATTATTTATCCTTTTGAAAAGCAAGAGGTGAATTTCCGATTAAACGACGATTTTTTTTCCGCACACACATGTAACTACGTTGGTAAATGCACGGTGATTTTGCAATAATAATTAATTAGCAGGATTAAAACTGATATTGCATGGGATTTATCGCCGGTTAATGCACGAATCAGGAAGTTTCTTGTCTCATCGGTTGTTGGAGTCTCCGCACAAATACGTTTATTCACTTTGTAAAGTGGTGTTTTAAATAAAAAATTAGCGACTATATGCTAAAACAGACACTAAACAATCATTTCCTACGAAATAGTGGCTACTTATCCTGTGTATTAAAATTTCTGTATTAAAATTTGGTATAAACTCGGGTATAAATAAAGCATCCTTTTATGTTTAATAAAGCAGGATGGTGTTTATGCAGGAAAGAGTCATCCAACATGGGATCCTTTATTTAATGATCAATTTTTATTATACACGTGTTTCATATAAAATTTTTGTAATTTTATTACGCAAAAATTCTAGAGAGGAGACGAGAAATTCGCGAATCCATAAACCATCAACATTTAAGCAACGCTATAAATTTTCTTTTTAAGAGACATTTTACGAATATTTAAAGAATACCATAAAACTGATTTTTTATACATCGTTTAAAAGTTCCTGGAAAAACTCCAATTGGAAAATTTGCGAACAATAACAAGTTTACTTTGTCTTAGATCAAAACTTTATAAACCTAACATCAACAGACTTTTTGAAATTTCATTCAATAACACGAACAAACGAACAAATAAATTGATGACAGAAATTGGTGATAATTTTCCGCTTGCAACTTGCATTACTATTATACAACATCGTCATTGTACACAGATAAACAATTGTATGATATTAACATACAGTGTGGGTCCCCGCCACAGGCGCCCCATCGAGGAGGGGACCACCACTTCACATACATACCTGAAGACTTGATCAGGTGTAACATGCTGGTGTTGGATTTCTTCAACGAACAACAACAACAGCACACTGGTTGTCGTTGCCGAAGAAATTTCTATTAAATTGCGATCAAAGTTTGGTGTGTGTTCGGTGCTTTTGTTAATGTGAATCGGCCATAAATTTGTGACATTTTTGGATACACACATCTATAATACTAACGGTATTTTCGTAAACTGTTATTAAAGTAAGTCATCCTGAGTGAAGTGAAATCGTGCTGTTTTTCACAATTTGTAAATTCTTATTGAATCTCTCTGTTAAAATGGTGTTTTGTTGTCTGCTCCAAGGGCCTACAATTATGATTCACCTCAATTTTGACCCACTTATTTTGAAGCACTGCCTTTTATTTTATTTTTATTTATTTGTTTAACATTTAGCATGCATCCATGTGTTCAAATATTCAACTATTGTACTTCAATAAATGTGGATGCTGCTAGATGCATGAGCAATGACCTCGTAGTACTTGCAGTACTACAACTATTAGAAACTCTTGCTAGAAACGTTTATTATCACATGCTGGAATTGTTGTTGAAAATCAAGTAAAATTGAATTAACACAATTACTAATTAAGTCATGATCATTATGATGTCATGAATGGAAGTTTATTCACAAGTTATAAATATTTATATTTATCTATTTCGATATCTAATTTTTTCCTACAACTAAATCCACTAATCGACGCTGACTCAATGCAAAATTTGTTAATCATAATCCGAGTCATAATCGTATTTGTATGAATTAAAAATGCAAACGTTAGCGTTTTACCTTTTGCTTTTAAATAAACAATCCGCTCTATTCTCACATGAACATTTTAATTTTAAGAACTATCAATTTGATTATCTAACGATGTTACAAATTAAACGCGATTGAATTCTTATATAATTGGCCAAACATAATTTTCTTTTCGTTTATAATCTTTTTTTATCCGCCAATTTTAATTTAATTGGTGTGTTATACAATATTTCAAATAAGGATGTAGAGTATTAACATGTTACATTGAAAACTAGTTTAATTTTAGTTAAATTCTAAATTGTAACCGTTTTATTTACATAGAAACATGAAACTTATATCCTATGAAACTACAAGTTGATAGCAAAAACGAGGCCTGATTTTGAAATTATTTCTGCTTCATTTAGAAATCATCTATTTTCTAGTGAAATGTTAGATGTGTAACTTTTTAGTGGTGACCGAAGAAACCGCGAGTAGGTTCGTCCTATTGGAAAATTTTTTTGTCATTACAAATATTCAATTAACTTTTAACGATTATGAATAACAAATTATTAAATATTCAAACTATCAGTTAGAAATTCTAAACCAAAAATGAAATCGAGTAAAACCTCAACACAATTTCGTCGTCAGGTTCTCGTTATTAAAGAATTTATGTTAATTCATACATTAAAATCGGATTACTGTGACTTTGCAACTATTGTTTACAATTACCTACGTTAAATTCCTGAAATGACGTGAATTAAAAATTGTTATGCCATTGCAACCGTGCAATCCTTGAACTGTTCTAATATTTTATGAGAAATTGCAAATAAATCACTTTATTGTGGTTGAAAAAAAAGTAAACATACTCTTATGTAATGGCAGATTTACGTTAATCTCATTAGAGAATAGAGAGAGAGAGTTGTTTTGTGGAGTTTGGAATGGGCAGTAAGGACAATTTAGGAATAAAAATGTAAATTTCAACCGGCCCCAGGCATTTCACAATGAAACAATTAGGCTACAAAAAATGAGTACTATTAATTGACCCTAAAATTCGTTAGTTTGACAATGACACATAAGAATATATTTACAATATTTATTGAACTGAATATCAAGTGAGTTTCAAGGCGATTAAATTGTATTTCTTAACTATTTGTCATTAGATTTGACCATGAACTTGTACACTTGAATTGTAGAAATGCATCAAAATTACCAATAAATTTTACACAAAACAAATTTAAAACTAATTTTAAAACAAAATGCATTTACAATTAGTGTTAGATTAATTATTAGTTATCGTTCCATTGCAATTGCATAAATAACAATGCCTTAATTACTTACTAATTGTGCTTTATTAATGGCTTTAAGTGCTTTTCATTGTTGAGGCCCTTGAGGAATCTTTCAATAAAACATCATTTTCTAATGAGGCGTGATAAATGAGCGAAAAATTGCAATTTCATTCTTTGATTTCAAATTACAATAATTTCTGTAATAAGTGCATCAATCGAGGCTCTTTTTGATTAATAAATACACTCGCAAAATTTCTCTTTTACAAAATTTTCAAGAAAACATTCACATTTCACTTTCGGTCCAATTACATAAACAGAAATTATTCAAAGATGGATTTGCACGCCATATTATCGAATTACCACTATAATGGGTACCTTACATGCTTTAAATTTTTCAGTTTACAATCGATAAACTTTTACACAGGAGTTAATATAATGAAGTGAAGTGTCCAAGTGCTAAAAGGAAGAAATAATCTGTGACAAGTGTGAGAACACGAATCAGTGTAAATAATTTCGTTAATAAACTACCAACATTGTTTGTTATAATAGAGAGAACCAAATTTATACAAATTTAGAAAAATGAAAGGAAGAGAGAAACTCTGTGCAAAATTATCGAGCGCTTTTCTAAGAAAGTGGTGTAAGTATTATAAAACTATGGATATATGTATATTTTGTGATTCATTGTAAACTTTAGAGAGTCTTTTTGGTATAATATATTTAAATCTCATATTATGTATATCTCTATTTAATGGGTTTATGCACTACAAAGTGAGTGAAATTGTTTATTGTTTCACTTATTATCCATCTTTCGCATCTTGCAGAGTAATTAAGTTGACGTCTATTGTTTAGCATAATATCAGTACGAGAAAATAAATAATTACTAGGTCTCCAATTTTGCGGTCTTTAATTATCGGAAAATAAATTTCTCCCTTAATAGAGAGCAGAAATTTTTCCATATATTCACGTTGTTGCATATTCGAGTACAATGACCGTTTTATAAAAAATGCAACACGAAATCTTACACGCTAATAAAAAACATAAATAAATAACCGTAATAAAAATATTAGATGAGCAAATGAATCTTGTGTAAACCGTCGAGTGCAATTATTATTACAACTTACTAGGTGACACACATTTTGTAAATTTCTATTTTCTCATTATATGCCACAGACAGAAGAAGCTGTAAATGTGCAAGTGAAATTTATAAGTTAAGTTATAATTGATTAATGCGGTTTTAATACAATTTAGATCACTGAAACGATTTCGGATTTGGGAACAAGTCTAATTAAGATGAAAAGTAAACTTTGGCAAGGTTAGGAGAAGGTTTTAAGACGAGTTTATTAAAAAAAAAACCTAACATATAATACAAGTAGGTATATCTGCTCCAAGGATATTCCGGTTTCGGAGCTGTGGGCTATAATTTACTAAATCGTCCATTTATGGTATTAGAAGAATGAGATTTTTTTGTTTAATTGTTTTTCAATATATAGAATACACATTATAAGAGCGCTTGAATGTTGGTTACTGGATGGAAAACAAATCCATATGTGCGTTTTATTTATTTGTGTATGAACATACCTGGTTGGAACGGTAAATAATGTAATATCTACAGCTTTCAATTTGTTAAGCAATTGGATGGTCACTGAATATTAACATCATTTTGAAACATATAAATTCAAGACAGAAACAGTTTCAATGTTAATTATTTCAAACTTATGCATTCATTATTGCTATTTGCTTTTTAGATCGTGCATTAGATGGTTTTCCTTCATTTTTCACACACAATCTAGACCATTCACACCGAATGAGTTCAATTGATTTATTCCAAAAAGGACATTTTGAATTTTACTTTCAAATTTTGGTAAATCCAAATTGGTATATTAACGAATCCAAGTTTAGAGTAACAAGACATAAATTATTAATAACATTTACCTATACTCAATCAGTATGTAATTATTCGATACCGTTATTTCTGAAAACACACACCTCAACAATAAATTGTTATAATGCTAGTTCGGAATTAAAGTAAGCAATAAACAAATGAACAAATGTGGGGAAAATTGCAAGACACCTGCTAGAATAGACACAAAAGAAAAAATTGTTCATTGATATTCTCAAACATTAGCAGATTGTAAAAAGACACACTCTCTCATTGTTTTCTAACGTAATAAAAATGTGAGTAAAATTGCAAATTTAACTGCACTAACATCATGCTTAAGCAAGTTTACATTTGCTAGATATCTCATATGATGAAATTTACAAGCCAATGACCTATAGCTTCTCTTTGTGTACCTAGTAGAAGAGTACGGAGACGTAATCGCATTTGATTCAATTACATATTAGAAATTATGCTCAAGTAAACTTTACACCTCGATCGGTTTCTAGAGTGAACGTGCATATTGTTAGTGGAAAAATTTTCCTAATTAGACTTTTAGGCGCTCAACTGGAGTCATAGTGTAATTTTTGTTATGTTTTTATGCAACATATTTAGTATTATAACCAGCCTATTATTTGCTCACTTAAGAAAAGAATGCAAACTCAAGCTGCTAAATACCAGTAAAGACTTCAATCAAACAATACTATTCTATTAGCATTTCACTTTCAACTGTGTACAGTGAAATATTAGTCATGTTGAAAAGAATTACACTTGCATTTATTCATCATTTCTTCATTTCACCAATTTTTTTCCCATTTTCAAACTACTGTGTACACTTCATGTACCCACTTATTGTGGCATTTCGTTATTAAATTGTCTGTTTTGTACAAAATGAGAAAGTTGTGTACATTTTAAAATGCAGATATGTATGGGAATTTGTTAAATTAAACTCGAGTTTCTTAATTTTTCATTTACATATTAGCTGTGAATTGTACCCAGACGTATTATAATTAAACAAGTTTGTTCTAATAAGTTTAATTTGTGAGCGGTGTGGAAAGATTTTGCAATCCATTAGTAACAATAATTTTGTTGTCTTTATTGCACGTCCAAGGATCTTGTATTATGTACTGTTATTAACTAGTTGGCAACAGTATTAGCGATTATTCATATATTCCCACCCTGACATAAAAATGATCGATAATTATTGCTCTTCTGAATAGAATTGCATTTTATATGCATTCGAATTCCGGTTCGTGCAAAAAATTGCGCTCCTCTCCGCAGCGCTATTTGTATGGATAGTTTTAGTGGCAAAAAATTAGCCGTATACTTACATTTAGCGACGATGATAAAATGTTTAAGTTAGTACTAGTAGCTGCAAAGCCACTGCGACCAGTTTATAGATATTAAATTTTTAATAAATAATAAAAAACTCGCCACAGATACCTTTAGGCACATAAACAAGTTCTTGATATTTCAGCTTTTCCTTTTAATCTTAAATTCCTCAACAAAAAACATTGAATTTGTTATAAATGGAGTATATAGAATGTGAAGCACAATGTAGGTACGCGAATTGTTTTAAACAATTAATTTCCCACATCGAATTTAAAAGTGGGTTTTCTAAAAGTGCAACTGCAACTGTAGCTAATAATCACGTATAATTAACTTTAACAATCGACTAACAAGTGTTTAACAAAATGCGAAGAGTTTGACGTAAAAACGAGGCTGGTTTCGTAACAGTCACACGAAATTGAAGAAAGTCATGAAAATTACCTACATCAGCGCTAAAATGTGTTCATTTACTGAGATTGAGATTTGTACAGATCTAAAGAAAGTTTCAAAATAAAATTTTTTTTTACTAATATCAAATAGAAGTGATCAATTCAACTGGAAAGTTCGTGTGTCGTTAATACAAAAAAAATTACTGGTGCCTACATTTAAATACTAAATGTGTGCCAATATTGTTAAATTTTTCACAATGACTTTCTCCATTCAATAAAGTCGTCTCGAATATATATCAAGATTTAATTTGATTCAAACCTTGCTTATATACCTCAATATCACATAAACAAATCGATTAAATAAAATCTGTCTACCTGCACCCGTTTCGATTGAAATAAACAACTTGTCCTTATCAAGAGCACCTTTTTTCAATGTTTTTACTATACAAAGTGCAAGACTACACATGAAAAAAAGATGCTGAACTTGGCCCCCTTGTCCATGCAATTAATGCCTACATCGTACGTCAAAATCATATTAATTATGCGCTCAATTAAAACGAATGAAACGTGTACCTAAGCAGGCAATTATTTTATTATGACGTTTTTTCTAAATAAGTCAAAATTCAACTTTAAACTATTCACAAAATTTCCATCGGACTTAGGCAATTGGTTGTCTGGATGTTTATTAATTGCAAAATTGTTGCTTTCAGGGTTCGTCGTAGCTGTTTCAGTAGGAATTATTATCTTTGGTGTAATAGTTTTAATATTCTGCACAACATGGATCAATTTAGTTATAAATCACGTAAGTATTCGACCTTAATGATTCGAAAGAAAAAACGAACAAGGAAGAATAAATAAATATCACTTTCAAGTCCATAAAAATGTGATGCAAGAATGGACCTGTTTCACACTTCTTTCTCTTTGCAGCAAGTTACTTTGAGGGATGGTTCACAGGCGTTTGGCTGGTGGGCGAAGCCGCCAGTAGAGCCGATGATTCGAGTGTACATTTACAATGTGACAAATGCCGATGAGTTCCTCAACAACGGCAGCAAGCCCATTGTAGACGAATTGGGACCATACGTTTACATGTACGTACAACTTTCCCATCTTGAATATCTTGAATAATAAGAGAGTTACGTCAAAAGTGTGGTATTTAATAAGAGAATGTAATTAAACAGTCTTAGTAATGTGTTACTCTATCTTAACCGTCAAACGGTACTTGATTATAAACTCACACAGATAATTATCTAATCGAATGATGCAATAGGACACTGTGTGCAAAAGGAATATGTGTTTCCGCTTCATCCGCAAGCGACTAATTTCTCATTTTCAATTTATCGATTATATAATAGTCTTATTACCTACTCGCCCATTTCTCAAAGCAAGTTCTGTTTCGGGCTTCATTTAGTCCTACTTAAGAGTATTCTCTTCAAATGGTACAATTTTATTGGTTTCGAGGACTACTTTCTCTTAGTTAAATGTGTGTATTGGTTTGCTAGCATGGGAAACGCATTTACTTTCTTTCATTACTTATGTAATATTAATAATCATTCGCCAAACAAAAACATCAACAACTTTATTATAACATATAAGAATATTCGTTTTAAAGTGAATTTCCCCTCACAGTTTCGTTATTGTCCGGTGTGTGGACTTTCACTTGTCCGGGGAGTTGCGTTTTTCGTAAAACCTTTTAATTAGCTTCGATATTAAATAAAGAAATGCACTACCGGACAAAACCATTATGTTCTAATAACAATAATACTCTCTACTTTTACCTTAATTGAAGCGATGTCTTGGATTTGTTGCTTTGTAAGTACCGCAATTAGAGACCTTGTAATGAGAATCAAGGAATTGAACGCGATTTTTGTACATTTGACTTTCAACTTTTAAAGAGCTGTGTTGGGTTTTACCGAAAAATGACAACGAAAATAGAATTTTTAACCGATAGCGTGTATAGGAATTTTTTTCTAGGAAAACAAGTCTATCATGATAAGCAATTCGTGCACATTAACGTTAATTAAACTTTCATGGTGAATATGTTTACATACATATTATTTCAATTCAATATGTATATATTTTATAAAGGTATATATAGTTATTTTCTTAAATACCATACATTTATCGTAATTATTTCATTGCTATTATAATATTGTCA
The DNA here is from genome assembly GCA_963930825.1 of Silvanus unidentatus. Taxonomy (NCBI): domain Eukaryota; kingdom Metazoa; phylum Arthropoda; class Insecta; order Coleoptera; family Silvanidae; genus Silvanus; species Silvanus unidentatus. Next base: position 22,208,174 of record OZ005760.1, read on the forward strand.
CATATGGTTATTCGTAATGGTATAGTCACAAATATTACAGCAATTTGTTATGTAATTTGATTTTTTGAAATATCTATACAAATTGTATAATGGATTTATTTGACTAAATCAATTCGACTTTTTGTCTATGCAGAGAAAGATGGGAGAAGAAGAACATTGAATTCCACGACAATGGCACAGTGTCATTCAATCAAGAGAAAATTTATTACTTCGATGAAAGCCAATCGGTTGGAAGCGAAGATGACGTTGTTGTAGTGCCAAATATTCCTATGTTGGTAAGTGCAATGTGAAACTCGCTCAAATCTATTGTATTGTATAACCCATGATAATTTCGTTTAATTGCAATTACGTGTCGTTCCACATTTACCTATCGGATGTAGGCAATATTTTGACCATTTTTTTTGGTCTATATCAGTTTTTCTGTTCTACAAAACAAAAGTATGCCTATATGTGTGTAAAATTATTATTTAAATGGAAACTTTCACTTCAACAACACTTAAATTTCATTTTATATTCCGATATTATTATGTAAGCTAAGAAAATATGTATGCTAAACATTCGAATAGCCACTAAAAACCAAAAAAGAGTGTTTCTAAAAATCGGGTCAAAATTTGTACTTTAGTCAATTGTTTTGCAACTGACAACATTTTTTTAACATTATCGAAAATTACTGCAAATGGAAAATGTTTAATGGACCTTGTACCATATTTTTCTTATTATATTATTTTTTTTTTTCAAAATAAATCCCATTCAGTGTGCATTACACAAGTCACATGATGTAACAGATTTTCTATTATGTGCGTTAGAACAATAAATTTATTCTTTTTTCTCTTACACGAACCCCATTTAGAGTGCTACCTCACAATCGAAGAATGCTGCCCGATTTCTGCGTTTAGCGATGGCTAGTATAATGGACATTTTGAAAATTAAACCGTTCGTTGAAGTGTCCGTTGGCCAATTGTTGTGGGGTTACGAAGATCCGCTACTGAAACTCGCCAAGGATGTGGTGCCGAAAGAGCAAAAGTTGCCGTATGAAGAGTTCGGTCTTATGTACAAGGTAATTAAGTGGAAGCTGAAGACAATAACAAAATTCTATTGTGTTTGGCGTTTGTTTAGAAAAATGGCACTTCTGCTGACCGAGTGACCGTGTTTACTGGTGCAACAGACATCACTAAATATGGCATTATCGACAAATTCAACGGTTTATCACATTTGGCACACTATAAGACTGAAGAATGTAACAGTTTGGCCGGATCGGATGGCTCCATTTTCCCACCGCATTTAACACACAATAGTACGATTCGTGTGTACGACAAGGATTTGTGCAGAACGTTGCCGCTTGTGTAAGTTTAATGAAAACACGCTCTTAAATTGTCTGTAATTAGACTCTTTCCTCGCGTGCATAACAATTTTCCATTAATTTTAATTCACTTGATTATTATTCAGTGATTTGTCAGTTTGTTGATGTTTAGTGTTTACGGAAAATCAAAATTCACACATTTCCTTTTTTTATAGTTTCGAGAAGGAAGTGAAAGCCAGTGACGATATCACCGCTTACCGGTTCACACCCCCCAAGAATGTCTTCGCAGCAATTGAAGAGAACCCGGAAAACGACTGTTTCTGTCCTCAGGGACCTCCTTGTGCACCGTCGGGCTTTTTCAATGTCTCCTTATGCCAATATGGTACGGATTTGAAAATTTAATTCACTAGAAATAGTTTTAAACAATTTTCATTTTTTATAGATTCGCCCATCCTCCTATCTTTCCCACACTTTTACTTAGCTAATGATAGTTATCGGACTGCAGTGGAAGGTATCTCACCACCAGATCCAGAAAAGCACAAATTTTACATTGATGTTCAACCAGTAAGGCGATTTTTGATTTTATTTTAAAGTTTGGTCGTTTAATTTGATTTTTTTGTAGGTGATGGGCTCCGCAATGAGTGCTAAAGCACGAGTCCAAATAAACTTGGCCGTATCTCAAGTTGTAGATATCAAACAAGTTGCAACGTTCCCCGATATTGTGTTCCCGATTATGTGGTTTGAAGAGGTAAATTCTATGGCATACTTATATTGGATTTGGTTTTGACTTCGTTTTGATTTTAGGGCCTAAATTCATTGCCGAAAGAAATGACGAGTTTGATGAAATTAGCCACAACGCTGCCGCCAATAGCGCAGGCTGGCATTTCAGGTGCTCTTTTTATATTTGGAGGCCTTCTACTTCTTATTGCCATTTGGAGATTGGTACGTGGTGCCAACAGACTGAGTTCATTACATTTAGCACCAGGACATGTTGGTCAGCCTTCTAAAAACAAAGATGTTCCCTTGAGCAATGTTCCAAGGTATTAAAGTCTTCCACAACGATCTTTTTTTAAACTTTACGAACACTAGAAGAATTAAGTAGATTATTAAAATTGAACCTTTGTGTAAAATCATTTGCTCATTACTTAATTGAAATTGTTGTAAAATATTACTGTTATTTATCGATTTAATTTAGACTTAATAATGTGTATGTAATATGGTGCTGTGTTTTATATATTTTTTAGGAACTTTAATAAAATTCCAGTACAAAATTACTTCTTTGTTGATTAAAATTTGAAAATTTATACATGTTTTATAATTTGAAGTAATTAACATATATTTTCTTAGTATGGTGAACCGTCCATCTGTAATTTATGTATATTTTAAGTAGATTACGTTTTTATATAATTGTAATTCGTATTTTATAATGGTAATTTGCATTGTATAAAGAAAATAAATTTATTTTTAAACTACATTGATTTTTATTTTGTTAGATAAACTTATTGCTAAAGTACCAAGTCTAAAATGATCTTAAAAATTGCACTCACCCATAAGTTATTCGGATTCCAGGTGGTAAATATGGACTGAAGAAAAAGGGATATTGCACCCTTATTGAATTTAATGATAATTAAAAATTTATTGACTTCATCTACCTGATAAGTCGGATATCTGTTAACAAGGATACATTTAAATTTTATTAAAAAATGTGAAGTAATGGTGGCCTATGTTCAAAAATGTATATGTGTCTTACTATGTAATTTTGCGAGCGTCATATTTGCCTCCTAATAATTTGAAGCTTAGTTCAAAGCGCAAAAGTAGGGGGCGTAAAAGATTTTACCTATTTGCGTTTTGTAATACCTTCTATTACAAAACAGAACTGTCAGATTCGGGTTTTGTAATAAAAGTAGTTTTACTGTAAGAAAATAGTGATTTTTACTATTTGGGGTTGACGAAACCTTGTCAATTGAATCGCTGTCAACAGATTTACGCTGCGATACAGCGAGAGTTAATGACATTGACAGCATGACAACATTTAAAACTGTCACACTCGAAATGTTTGAAAAGAAAATTGAACCAACTTTAGAAAATAAAAATCTCTACAATTATGAAATGACTAATTTATTTATTTATAATTAAATATTTTAGACGCAAATAGGTAAAATACTGTAAAAAATTCGTATCGTAAGGGATTTTAACGTATTCGTAAATCAAACGTTAGCCGCTAACGCGGCTAACGGTTTAATTTACTCATCCGTTAAAATATCCCTTACGATACTCATTTTTTAATCTACTATTTCAAATATTTTCAATATCCTTGGGGCTGATGATAGTTTTTAATGACAAAGTAATGAGGTCTGAAATCATTATAAAAATCATTGTAAAGTAGGAATTTCCATCGCCAAATTAAATTTTTCTTGTACCCATGTTTATAAATAAAAATTAAAAGTATTAAAACATAATAGATATGTATAAATTTTTCTACGTACATGTCTTCTATTAACAAATACTATATCAGTCATTTGTTCCTTAAATAACTTTCTTGGCAAATGGAAATTTAATTGTATAATTAATTATTTAACTTGTAAATTAAATTAAAATCTAACAACGTCATTGTTATTTATGGATTTTTTTACATTAAACTAAAACATACTTAAGACTCTAAAACAAAAATATTTACTTACGTGCTTATACAAGTAAACTTACTAATAGCTATTTTACAATGAATCTTTGCATAAAATTATTGGAATCTGGTCTGTGATGGATAACTTTTACAGTTAAGTCGTAGGTATAAGGTATTATTTGGTTCAGACGACCAATACGATTTCATATACCAAATTTTTAATTTAAATTTATTTGTATGAATCCTATACTAATCGCTTTTATTTCACCAAAAATATTCTATATTTCTACATGTTTTATATAAACATAAAGTAACAAAGAAATTATACAGAAAACATTAACTAATCTAATTAGTTAGACAAGGTTTGTTTTCAAGAAAGAGATTTTATTCTAATAGTATTAGTTCATTCCATATTTTTAGTAGATCCTGCAATAAAATAGATAAGCCTTTTTTTATAAAGATCAATACCAAATTTCTTTGATATACTCTTTCGGTTTTACCTTCTTTTTACGATTTTACGCACAACTATCTGTGAAATACCTATTAGACACTTGTTCTTCTCCTGGGGGTTATTTTATTTAATGTTCGCTTTTTTTAAGTACTTTAAGAAGTCTCTATTCATAATTATAAAATTATGCACCATTTTTAAACACGTACTTATATTCTTTAAAATTGCGGTTAAAATAACATGAAGTCTATTATTTAAACGTGCATCTGGCAGGTTTCAAATAAATTACTATAAAAAAAACAATAATGACGAATGGGAAAAACATTGTATTTTTAAGGCACCAATAAATTTAATAACTATCCATAATAGGTGTAATTGAAATTTAAACATTAATTTCTAAATGTTGTTAAATTTTTATGACTGTCAAAAAGATAATACCTTTCTCGTTCAAAACATCAATTTTAATGAAAACATATTTTTTTGTTATTGATAATGACCCATTTTACAAGATTTTGGGTTAAATAATTTGAAAGTTTTTTTGAAACATGTATGTATTTTGCTTGTATACCGATTTATTGCTACCAAACTTGCTTTGGAGATAGCCTTCTTCAGTTGTAAGTGAAAAAAGAAATATAGACTTTATAAAATAATAATATGACACACATACGAACATGATACAATGAAAAAAAAACAATATCAATGTCAATAACACATATGTAGGTATATATGTTTACATATATGGGTATTTAAATAAGGGTAGGTACTTTTTGGTACTTAGTGAATTGCTTGCTATACAGAGCAACATATGTAATCAATTAAATAATTTCTGGATTTTCTGGCGATATTTTGAGTTTTATCAAATCTCTATAAAGGAAAATGGTATACTTACTGCTGAATGAATTCTTATGTAATGGGCTGCTAATAGACTTAAAAAAAGTCATATATGTGAAACAAATAATATGCGGTTATTGATTTGTAAAATGTGTTTAATAATAAATATGTAGGTACCTAAATTATCACATAGGTATAGGCATTTGAGGATTACAAATTTTGGGGTGGTAGTAGGTATGTATATATAGGTATACCTATTTAATATGTATTTACCTACCTATAATAGGTGGACTTAAACCTGATCTTCGATCTTCTCTGTACTTAATGTATTACATACCTACCTAGAAGTTTTTGACTGTCGTCTTTTTCTTGTGAATTCTTGACAAAACCGTTTAACCATAAATATGTAGGTATGTATGAATTAGTATGAAACCGTCAGGCAGCTACAAATTTACCTACGCATAGACCAATTATAAAACTATGTACCTGGATGCAAAAAACAAATATTTATCTATTAATAAAGCTTTAATTGCCCAAACGTAAATAGAATTTAGTAATAAAATTGAAAATGGTGCGTATATCGTATATGTACAATTTGTATATCTGGATATAAGTATGTATAAGTTACATAAGACAATTCCATTTTTATTATCAACAAAGTGCAAAACGTCTATTGTAGCCATTATATTACTAATTAAATATACATATGTAGAGGACAATGCTAAAAAACAAGCATGGAAAAGACACAAATTTATTTTGCTAATTGCGCAATAAAAATTGTAAATTAGTACCTTTCCTATATAGCTGATGAATCCACCCAAGCTTTAATTTAGTGACACTGACATTCTTTTTATAAATCATAATTGATTTAAGTATATAGGTATATTTTTAATGTTTCTATACTTAATTTATTCATTTAAAAATTATTCCAAACTAATAGTCAAATTTCAACTAATTTTGTTTTTGAATGTCTTCTTTTTGCCCCATCTGAAGCTTGCTACGTAAAAAATTTTTGTGGATTGTAATTCTTAGTAAAGTCGTGGGTGAATATGTAAAGAAATCACTTGCCTAAGCTCCTATTGTCATTTTCATAACTACATTAAACACATGCATTACATATTTTCTTGCGTCATTTTTTTCTAGTTCTAATAATTATATGTATACTAAATATATTTCTTCACTTACGTAAACCAATAATCTATTTACATCTGCATAAATATACTTATGAGTTTTCTCAATTAATCTAGCATAAGAATGTTAATGCTTAGGTATTATAATTAATAAAGGTGTAATTGAAGCAAAAAAAAATTAATTTGCTAAATTAGCGTCTTATATAGACGCAGGTATATGCGCCTGGAGGTATTCAGATAAATTTTAATACTATTTGCTAACTTTATGAAAAAGAAGATGGACGAAATTAAAAATGAACAAATAAAAGTAAATAAAAGGCTTCAACGGAAATTATCAAACAAATAGGTGTTAGGTATATCTTAATGATACCTAAAGAGAGGTGGACATTTTATTAGTACCTTTCGGGTTACGAAGAAGTCTGACTTACAGTAAACACATTTAATTTACATAATTCATTGTCACCAACTTGGCGACTTGGGGACTGAATCAATAAAAATAATAAGAAGAAACTAATCCATCGTTGAAACCATTGTTATAAACAATTAGTATTTGTAAAATAAAACAACAAATGAAATGGAGAATTTTGTTTGTTACAATAATCAAATAATCAATGTCTGTATACTTGAACCGATTGCAGTTTAAAATTCTTCTATCTTAGTTCAAAGTAGAATTTATGCTTACTATCACTTACATGGTGATATATTCTCGGCGGATTTCATCCTCTCCAGTGTGAATAATAAAAGTTTATTATTACTAGAATAGACAAATAACAATGAAAAGCCCTAAGAGTATAAAAAACGTCAAGAGATGACCATACGACCGTCTATACCTGTGTATAGTCATGAATTTGTTGTAAAAAGTTTTCACATTGTAATTGTAATGAGAATTAAAAAAAAATGTGAAATAATTATAACGTAAACGTTATTGTTATTAAAAATCCCATAGTAATTTATCATGCATACAAATAAACACACCCATGCAATAGTAATAAATAAATATAAAATTTGTCTAAGCAATTAACAGAAAACTCGGAAAATAAACTATACGTATTATATGAGTCAATTAAATTACCCAGCAAAAATATGTACCTAATACATAAATTGAAAACTTAAAAACTGGTTCTAATAAAAATCGCAAGTACCTACCTACAATTAAAGCAAAACTAAGTAAAAATGCATGTAAAAGCAGGATTTTAAATGTTTCAAATACGTCATATTTTTTCTTTAATTAAAAGAAAAAAAGAGACATGGAAAATTTCTTAAGATTAAATTAATGTACAACAATATTAATTGTGAAAAACTAGAAGCTTTAGCCTTAAGTTAAGGCCTTTATGTTAAGGCCTTTAATGTCATTATATTAAAAACAATAACTAATTAATATAACAATGTGTATTAATATACTTACATATCATAAGAAAACGATTTTTCCACTGAGAAATTGAGAATGCCTACAAGTTTGATAACAAAATACTAAATAATTATTTGTTTTATACATTTTAATAGCTTTATTCTGAATAGATAAAGATTGTTTTGAATTGTTGATTAAATCCAAGGCAGAAAGGGCAGTATTTTTATTGAGGGAATATTTTTCTCTTATAGGCGAAAATGGTCTTTTTGTCGATTTTTGCTGTATATTTAATATCTAGGTACTATTTTATTCATAATCAGATTACAGAAGAAATTTTACCTTTTAATGAACATTTTTTTTTTGAAAATATCTGACAATTGGTTTTATGCTGCTGTATGACAATACATATAAATTTTTTCGCCAATTATATAATAACTCTTCTTCTAGCACTAGCACAACAAAGTGACTAAATGTAAATAGAAATTACGAGTACCTATAGGTGCATATAATGGCATTTTCCAGTGCTAATTTTTTGTTATTATTTATTAATGTGTACCTGCTTACGTAATTGTTACGGAATACATCAATTTGTACAATTTTTATTTTATTCCTTATGACTATAAAAAAGTTTTGTCGTCTTCCAAAAGCTTTAGTAGTTTTAGAAAAATCTTACTTTAAAAATTGGCTTCAAAAATAGGTAAAAAATGTACCACCATTTTACTTTGCATTTTGAATTTATTTGAACAAAAAAAATATTTTTACTTTTACAAAAACAAATATATGTTCTTATTCTGATTAAAATGTCTTTTTATATTTCAAACAATATAACATATGAGTTAAATAAATACTTATAATTTAATGATGAATTTTAATAAGCAAAAAAGTTTTGTTTAAAGTATTTAGTAACGAAACGTGAATCCCTGAAAATTGAATTATCTCATTATATTTCCCATAAATTAAAAATAAGAACGTATGGAAGATTAGTTCTAGCTATGTACACAACTATTTAAATCACCTTAATTATGAGCATTGTACGTAAAAGGGAATTCTATCTTAATTAGAAATATAGGTATTAAAAATTAATAACAATGTTACTCCAGTTAGGATCTTAATGACTTTTGTTTGATAAAAGGTTGCCTTCTATGAAAGGCCGAAAAACGTTTCATATTACACCCAAATTAAATTACCTAATACTTCACCTTATAATTTAATACAATTTCATCTAATTTGGAATAGACATATTAGTTACTCATTAATTATTGTGCAGAGATAAAATTAAACAATAACATTATCTATAGCGTTATTTTAAACTTTTAATATTAATTATGTTTAAATGCGTGTTTTAATTTATAAATCGATGTTCACAAATCCATTCAAAAAATCCTGAAAAAGAAAATAAAATATGTAAGACAATACATAAAAATCTCTTCAATTCCAAATAAATACAAACCTTATAATCAAATAAAAATCAGTTTCTATATTTAATTATTTACTATATTATCTAAATACAATGAATACATTATTTTTGTACATTCTATAGATATGAAATGCAATTACAAGAAAACGGAAAAATTTTTATTCAATGTGGTGTGTAAGAAATCTCCCCACTCGGATAAGGCAATGTTCATTATTCCATCACCACTTTCAAACATTTTTTTTAAATCAGTTCGATTATAAAACACAATTTCATTTGGTGATAAACAGCAGGTAACAATAATCCTAGAACAATTATTATTAAGACTTGTGAACGTGGCGAAGGTCAATAGATTAATATTTAGTGTTTTATATGCAATATTATAAAAGGGAGTAAATTGTACAAGCACAAGTACACTGTTCAATCGCTTGTAAACCATTCAAGTTTAAGTTCTTCGACGAGCATATTCGCGATTTTAACATTTCACTTAAGTGCGGTGTTGTCCGTGCGTTGAGCTTCCACGTGCTTTCTATACCGGAAAAATGGTTGTAAGTTTTCCATTTGCATCCTTTATTGCACTTGATGAAAATTGTTATTCTAATTGCACACATTTGCTGAGGTACAACCAATGCCACTGTTCCTTTTATTTTACTCAATAATTTATTTACATTTGAGTACGTGTCTCGCAAATAAAAGTGCAGTATTAATAGCAGAATACATTTCCCACCCTATTTAAATTCCTTGGTAAAGCAAGTCAGTCAATATTACATTTTTAATGTGTGAACTTATTGATATCATCAGGTGATTGTATAAAAAAAAACGATTTCAATATTTATTATGCACGAGAATATTTGATGTAAAATTTCCTCTTAAGTGAAAAACTTTTATGTATAATAACATTCAAGGATATCAGTGAGTGTATAAACGACTTACCTACCTTATAACCAATCCAATAAATAAATATTGATATAGTAACCACATACAACGATTAATTTGCAATTATACGAGTTTCTAAATTTTTGAATTCCCATTGTCCACAATTTTGTCAAATATCCGGTTCTATCAAATAGTCAAAGTAACAAATTTGAACTGTTTTATGTAAATATATTTAGTATTTTTCTTTTTTCTGCACGTGTGAAATTTTATAATATACGCGTAATTTATTATTTAAATAGAGATGCTCAATTCGCGGTTATACCTGAGTACAAGCCTTCAAATCGTTTCAATGACATTAGTCCTCCACATCCTTATTTACAGTTTCATTGACATTAGAGTCCTTCTATACCTAAACAACGGTATTTGTTTCCGATGAGAGGTACTTGTTTTTATTACAGGTCCTAAATTATCAATCAATTGTACACCAAATAGTTATTAATAATTTTATTTGCGCCTGTTCACACTGACCCACTTTGGACAATTTGTATGCACTAAATGAATAACTGTCGACTACTAAAGGTGTTACCAGATTGACCTGTCTGTTCGGCCATAATTAACTAAATCGAACGGAGATTTAATAATTTCAAGCAAATGTGCATATAAATCAGCAATAAACTTTTAGAATAAAAAAGAATAAATTTATTAAATAATTACTACTGTCAAGGATATACACTCAAAATTTTCAATACATTGACGTAATTGTTGGTATTTACTGAAGGATGATGAGTTCCTAAATTTACAGACTCTTTAAATGTGGTGCCGTAATTGAATGAAAAATGAACATGAACAAATTCCACATCACATTACCGACCATAGAGTCCACCAAGTTGGCGGATAGCGAATCAAGCACAGAAGATGGTCTGTTGCAGAGGACCAACAATCATACGGACAACAAACTGAAAGCATGCAAGAACAGAAAATATGTCAAATGTGGTAAATTTCAATTAATTTTATATTAAGATTACATACGAAGGTCATAGAATGGCATGGTTTAAATTTAGTTTGTCAATAATTATTATAAATTCATTTTTCTGTAAGTTCACCGGAGACTTTTGTTTGTAAGTCGATAAAAGCCAATTACTGATGGTAGGGGGACTGACGTAAAACTGGAACTGCTGCAACTGAAATTGCCTTTTTTCTCACGATTATTTCACTTGGAGAGGTCAGTTTTGTGACTGTCTGCCCCGAAAGAGCGCAAAATTTAGGTGAACACAGAGAAACGATTTTTCTTATAACGAGTGGAACAATGCCACACTTACGTACAAGTCCCCTTTATGGGACTAATTGCAAAATCGCCAATATTTTTAATAGCATTCATTGCTGCATGTGATTATGAATAAATTCATTTTAAACCACCATTCGATCAGCATAGCTAATTAATGATTATGTGCTTATAAAATAGGTAATTACAAGTGAATGTTGTGTTCAAGATCAATTGTGTGACAAATTAAATAATTGTCATAAATAGAGAAAACAATGTACGCAGGAAAAATGTTCAGAAAATGGAACAAGTATGAAATGCGTATCATTTATCTTAATGCTATAGGTATTTTTTATGGGTGCCCTTTACAATATAAAAGCGCGCATATTTTTCTATTATTATAGTATTTTTATATGCATTTAATAAGCGATTATGGAATTGCTGTAAAATGAATAATCGCGGTATTTCCTGTCATTGAACATGAAATAAAGCCATCAAATTTTCAATTTTCCCTGGATGACCAGCTGGCAACAAAATACATTTTAATATCAACACAATATTCAAACAATCTAACAAGGTTTAAAGTTTTTTCAACTTTCTCTTATAAAATTTTTTCTATCAAGTTTTTTAAATAAACAAGTCAAGTTCAATGGTTGTTTACTTAATGCTGCGTTTAATTGTGGTGCAGTCTATAGTATAACGTAAATAAACTATGATATCAAACCACGTTTTTTTTGCATCTCACAGCATAAAAAGAATCGAACAATTGTTATTATTTAAAGAAAGTATGGACGTTTGTTCTATGCATTCCATTTCTTAACAACGTGTGAACGGTATATAATATGTTATTATATTGTTTTTGCTGCATTTTAATAAATGGATTCATATAAAAAACTCACTTTTATTTCACGATTATGCGCTTCTAGGTGTAGGTAGCAATTAATCTACTATTTACCACAATGTTGCAACATTAACGCTGAACTTGTAGAAATACCGATTACTCGTTTCATTAGCATAGAAAAATAATCAGCCAAGCTATTGTAAAACAACAATTGCTTTACAGGCATCCTTCCCTACCGGTGCATCATCGGCCTTGGTTTAGTAGTTTGGGGTATAATTATAATGATTTTTACCCCGTTCCAAATAATGATGAACGAGCGCCTGAGAATGCTTCCAGGTAGGAAAGAACTCGACACCCTCTCATTTATAAAACATGATTGAATGACTTTCGTGTAGGTCTACCACCCTTTGACTGGTGGGCCAACCCCCCTGATGTGGCAATATGTAGGACGTATGTTTTCAACATTACTAATTCGGAAGAGTTCCTAAGTGGTACCGATACAAAGTTAAGGGTTAAAGAAGTCGGGCCAATTGTCTATAGGTACGATTTCATTTTGGGTAATTAAGAGCAGTCATTAATAACTTAACATGTGCTTGAAGGGAGAAGCTGACCCATTCTAATATTACTTTTAACGAAAATGGAACGATGTCGTACACGGCTACCAGGAATTTGATTTATCTTCCTGAAATGAATACTGTGAATTTAAACGACACCATTTACGTCCCTAATATGGCGGTTCTTGTAAGTATAGTAAATTTTTGGTTAACCCTTAAGACCATTTTCAGCAAAAAAAAAATATATGTATTTTATGTATATGAATACAGAAATTTATGAATTTGAACTACCATTTTTGTACCTAAAAGAACATAAAATCTCGAAATAGAATATTTGCTTTATGAATTTCGTTCACCTATAGGTGAACTATGTTAAATTGCGTTAAGTTTTTATAGTTAATTGACATATACATTTTTCAACAAATTACTTAACACTCGTGAAGTGGTACAAGGTTTAAAATTACATTTTCGTCTTGCATTATATGTTAAGCAGTTTTTTTACAATAAAAATTCTCCCCTAGTTGTTCACTTCAATGTACTACGATGCAAACTTCTTTGTCAGAATGGGCATCAATATATTATTGAGAGATTTGAAATCTCAACCCATCGTGAAAACTACTGTTTATGATTATCTGTGGAATTTTACGGATCCCATTTTGGAACGGGGTCATAAATTGTTACCATTCGTGGTTCCTACAGGAAATATCGGAATTTTGTACATGGTAATTTTTAAAATTTTATTTTTTAATGAATTACTATTAATTTGTATTTGTAGATGTATAGAAGATTTGTCGATACTGTGACTGTTTACATTGGATCGCAAAACGGTCACGACAAGTACTTTGCAATTGACAAATACGACGGTACGGAGTACTTACCGGGTTTTGGTGACAAATGTTCCAGAAAAGTACAAAATTCCACGGAAGGACTATGCTATCCGCAATTTTTGTCAACAAATTATTCTCTCAAATACTGGCGGAAGTCAATCTGCAGGGTGATGACTCTAAACTATGATCGTGAGTGTTAAACCTTGTACTTAAACATTGTAATATCCGCATTACTTTCAGATCAAGTACAAAGGTTTGGTGTAACCTTAAATAAATACATCTTGGAGAGAAATTCCTATGACAGGATTAAGTCTTATAGTGAAGAAGAAGATTGTTACAGGGGGAAACCTGTCCTTCCAAACGGGTTATCCGACATATCGCCATGCTACTACGGTACGTTGCTAATGATGAAATTTGAGCAATGGTGATGATAACTAGAATTTCAGGAGCTCCAATTGCCATTAGTTTTCCGCATTATTTATATGCCAGTGACACTGTACAAAATTATGTTGAAGGCCTTACGCCCAATTTCGATGATCATCAAGCATTCGTTACCCTGGAACCTGTAAATATAAAAATAAAACACTTTTACTGTTATATGCATTGTTCTTTGTTTTAGACAACCGGCATCCCCGTAGAAGGCAAAGCTCGGTCACAGATCAATATAGTAATGAGAGATGTAAGCTCGTTTGCGAATAATGTGAGCCGATTTAAAAATATGGCAATCCCAATATCGTGGGTTGAATATGTAAGTTATAAATCTCATCACTATTTTTTTTGCTTATCAAATTTGTTTCAGCATCAAGTGGATGTTCCTTGGTACTTCAAGGTACTAATTTACACGGTTGTTATAGTTGTGCGTCCTTTACAAAAAGTAGCCAGTGTGATATTTATTGTGTTAGGTTTATACTTTATGTACACGGATGTACGAAAGAGAAGAAGGAAAACTGAATTAAAATCTAAACAAGAGAGCGCGCCATTTCTGAACTTGTAACAATTATTATTATGCAAGTACTTTAGTAGACTAATAGTGTGTTAAAAAGTATACATATTAATGTGTAGTTAAACGGGGCCTAACAAATAAAGCTCATGCTCATGTGTTTATTATCAGTTACATATCGTAATAATATAAATGTGGTAAATCCTCTCAGGTTAATTAACTTCTAATTTTTTAATTTGTTGCCATTTATAGGAGTAGTAATTCAGTATTACATAATAAGTAGGTAATCATTTAATGGGTAAATAGAATAAGCATTTGAGTGATGTACTTGCATTATGAATCAAACTGAAACGATGTGCCTTAATGAGTGTTCCACTTGTGTACCAAAGTCAATAAAACATAATGTGATAGCAAGATTTTTATATACGTACTTGGCTTAATATAAACACAGTTCTAAACTAGTTCTAGTTATTTTATAACAAATAAATTAAACAACAACATATAAAAATACTTTTTACAATAATTTAAGCCCTATCAAAGCGAATCTATTTAGAATAGTACCATGTAAAATTAATTCAGTCTTAACTTGAGCAGTAAAGAACAAAGGACGGACACAAAATCAGAAACAGATTTTGTAAAATAAAATGATTCCAAATCACTCTGTTGTTTTAATCTTCATCCACGTTTTCTTGACGCCTTTTCAATGGTCGCAGACTGCTGGTACGTTCCCGACTTTCCGAACGTGCATAAGCAATCACAAGAAGACATCCCAGCGTCACCAATGCGAAGAGTAGGGTTCCATACTTAAGTCCGTACTCTACTCCTTTTGCGGTGAATGTCAGTTGGTAAATAATACTTATGAATGACTCTGGGAGTTGAGTATCGTCAAGACCTGTCTCAAACCATGCCAGAGGCAAAATAATGTCGTCCTTAAAATTCTGTAATTCCGAGATTCCGAAAGATTTCTTCACTTGGATATTGGCTTGGAAACGATTTTTTCCTGCCATCGCGAAACCCATTGTGGGGTGCAAATAAGTATACGATTCGATCGATTCTGGGTCGGTAATTTCCTTTAAACCAGTTATATCCTCCTTCAGTTTCGGGTCGGCATTGAAGAAGTGGGGGAATGACACGAAAATTGGTGCCCCTAAACAAAAGTTAATTATTATTTGTTTTTTTTTTGCAAAGAAATTATTAATTACCCATACTGCAAGCGGTGACGTTCAAAAGCCCTTGCACTGGACACACTCCATCTTCCAAATTGCAGAAGCATTGATTCATAGGTTCTCTTTCCACAGAATCAAAAGTGGCAAAAGGCATAACATATTTGTAAGCAGGTACTTTTCCGTCCAAAATATTCTCTTCCTTAACAAATTTCAATGCAACTCTTCTGCAAAACTCTTTTACATATACGTGAATATCTTGTTTCTTTTTGACTATGTTCGGTGGATTGATGGTACCATCAGTAGCTCTAATGCTGTTACATTCGTCTGTTGACCAATAATTTAATTGTTCTTCTCCGTTGATTTTTTTGATTACTCCAAGATCTGCCAGGCTGTTCAATCCACTGTCGATCGTTTTAACTTCGTGACTAACACCCAATTTACCAGACATAATTCCAAATCGTTCCATTGTTGGATGTTCGTCGTGTAATTTCAAGTAGCTTTTCGACAAATCGTACAAATCGTCATCGTAACCAGTGAGGAAACGGTGTACAGCGACTTTTTTAAAAGGAGTTTGCTTGAGAGTCTTTAATAAAGTACTATATGCAAATCGCTTTAAATAGTTTTCATGGTAAGTTAAAGCTGCACCGGTCAGTAATGGCACATTTGGAATTACAATACGGTCACTTTGTTTGCCTTTGGATAAATCAGGACGAAATTTAATGGTGCGTCTCTCTTGATATGAGATTGTGTTGTCAGGATTGAATTGAATGTTCTCTCTTTTAAGTCCTTCTCTGTAAACAAAATTTTAATAAATTAAAAAGAAATTATACTAAATTTGATATTACGCACTCATAAACATACGGGCCAAGTTCCTGTACGTTTAATTTGATATTAGGATCTTCTTCATGTTCTTGAACGTTTGTATAATTGAAGACGTAAACTTTTGTAAAAATTTTCGGGCCAACATCTTTAAATTCGTTCAATGCCTGGGATTCATTGCGAAGAATTAAATTCTAAAGTGTTTTAAATTAGTTACAGTTCATGTAAATGTGATTAAGATTGTGACTTACGGAATAAATAAAGGAGTCAAACGAGTTGGTGAACCACATTATGATAGTACCAGTGAAACTTAGCAGAAACAGCAGTATCAGTCCAGACAGTACTGTAAATTAATAAACAATCAATTAATTATGTTGGACAAGATCAGAAATGATAAGGCACAATTTCTTAAAATTGAATTATAAACAATTAATTAGCAATTGTACGAAAAACAATGTCCAAAATTCTTATCTATGCAGGCGCCATAAATGAACAGAATATAGCCTTAATTGGGGTTATCAGTCACTTCATCCGCTTTTGGAGATTTGCATAGGGGCTTATATTTCGAAAAATTGGGTGGAGCAATCACTAAGAAGTAGGGTGTTAACATCGAGAGGCGCGTCTAGACAGAATGGGTTATCTGAAGGGTCACAAAGTCAATGGATGTTTTTTCCTAAAACATAAGCGCATAGATGGACTTTGAAAAACGGAGATTTTATAATAGTCCAATGGACCAATATAAGTAGGAAGAACAAACACACTAATTGCAAAAATAGTAGAAAAAAATTCTTTTAAGTATCATAGACTCTGAAGATTCTTTTTCATTTTCTTACATTGGAATTGACCCAGCCAGGTGATAAGATTTTAAAGTACAATAGTTATGTAAGACTTAAAGCTATTAAGATATGTTATTTAATTTACGACTATATACAAATTTACATCTATTTATAAACATCGAAAAGTGGCATGATTTTCCAATGTCAAGAGATTATCAATAGGATTTAAATAAAATGTAATAAAAGTAATTTTATTATACTTGTATTGTATAAACAATTGATTTTTGAATGTTTAACTACCGACTCTAGAAAGAACCTTGGTTGATAAGTTTTTGAATCTTAGATAACGGTTTGATTGATGATTACTTTCGTTTAACATTTGAAAAAATGAAGTGTCTGTTACAAATCGTTTTATATACGTCAATTATTTGTAAATTTAGCAAATACATATTGGGTCTGAATGCCTGGAAAGTTAATCTTTAAGATTGATTGCTAAAAGGTTAAAGATGGACTGCTATTTTTCTAAATCTGAACGTCATTCTTTCGCAATTTTTATTATCACTGAACTTGATTATTTTCTTCTTCTAGAAAAGACTAGTGAATTTCTGGAGTGACGTGATAGGGTAAGTTAATAGGATATCCTACAGATATCGGGATTGTTTATCTGGGTATACCGACATAAGTAATGACATGAAATTATTGTATGTATCAGACATGAAAGCTTTTTCAGAAAACTTCAAGAATAACGGGGTTTTGTAAAGAAGAAAAGAAAATAGGTACTTACAAAAAAATTGTTTCATTTTCAAATCGTGTCCAAAAACACGAATATTCTTTGATGTGCCCTCCTTATGCTGTAAGTGTTTCAATATTTCCCGTTGGAAGGGAATTTGGTTTTCCATTTTTTCCTTATCGTTCGACTTTAAATCGGAACCTTTCTCCATAATTTCACTGTCACGCCAACAAGGATAAGTAATTTTCATAGACATTTTCAACAATTTTTCTTTTAATTTGGAAATTTATATTTAATATTATAGTACTTTAGTACTTAAAAGACAACTTTAAATTAAATGTTAGAGTTGATGAATGAAAGTAAAGCTCGTATGCCAGAATATTTAAAAGCAATTTCTTATCAATTCTCCGTAAACGTAAACAAAATGATCTTTTATCATTTTTTTTATAGCAATCTCCGGTCAACTCAGTCTCTCTTCTTCATACGGCATCGAATTATGTATTTTGTTATTTGTGTGTAGTCTAATTATAAACAAAGTAGATAATAACATCTCTTAGAACATTTTTCTTGTTTGTTAAATTGGACTAGACGATACATTGCATGCATGAAGTTGTTATTGTTTTTGCATATACGTCTAGAGAAAGACGTTATTGGATAATTAGCGTAAGAGGTGGAGTTGTTTAGATGTTTTTCATATGAAATTCTGTAACAATAAGGCCTCTCCATGTTCAATTTATGACAAATATTTTCTCCAAATAAACTAGAACTTTTATTGAGGAAAATTTCAAAATTTTTAACATATACTTTGATACTTTGAACATTTTGTGGAAATCCAAAAATAAACGAGCTAATTGAATTATGAGCTAGGTACTAAGTAAAATTTAATGGTACCTAATACTTTGGAAAACCATTACCTATGACTTCAATTGGCTATTAAAAAATCAAGTAATAAAATCTATTTTGTGGGAATAATAAACAACAGAATATCGTATGATCGGCTTATTTATTATTTACAAGTTATTTGCGATACCAATCAGCAAACAATTCTTGGTCGCGTGCTAAAAATAGAGTCACGCTTCTGAAATGTTTTCACAAAAATCATCAGATTTTATGAAATAGAAGATATTAAACAAATAATACCATTCTCTATCAATCTTTACGTTACCTAGATCTAAATGACATGAGCTTTCAAATATCAATTGCAATCTTTTATCCTTGGTTTAGATGTATCGTCTATAATTTACATAAAAATGTTTACATTTTTTTGTCATATAGCAGTTAATTGGAGTAATATATGTAGATATACATATGTAGATAACAATCGATCCCTCATTTGGAGTTAATTGGATGTAAAATGGAGACACAAATCTTCGCTTTTTGGTAAACATCGGTTTTGAGTCTTTCCGCTAGACAAAAGGAAATTCCCCTTTTACAAAATATCTGTTTATTAGTGGAAAATAAAGAGCAGAGTAGAGATACAACCATCAGACAATGTTATATAACTGATACCCTTTATAAAAATGTAGTTCAATAAAGTCGTAAAATTGTTGTCTGTGCTTTTTTCTAAATAGTTTCTTCCTGGCTCCTGAGGTCTTCCAGTAAAGGGTTTAACAATCGGCTTCAACTCAAACTTCAAAAGGACCGTTCAACTTTTGAAAGGATGAGCATATTTTTTTCCAACCTTATGAAATATGTGCCTCTGATAACATTTTTGTTGTGTCTTTAAAATGTATATCTGGTTTGAACTAAATTCTTAATTTTTTGTAACATGGGCGTAACATTCTGGGTGCTAAGAAATAAAGATAAAGTAAATCCAAAACTTGTAAAATTATAAAGATTACTTAATAAATTAAACAAACACTCTTATATTTTCTAAACAAAATTTATTATGGAGACAGGATGCGTTTTCGTGCTTTTTGGTCAGTGTTTGGAGCAGAAAACTTTTCTAATTGACCTTCAGACACTATTAAGATATAAGCGTAAATAAAAAGTAGCAAAAATCAAACATCCTGTGAACGAGTGAATTTTATGTTTCCGATTTTATGAACATGTCTATTTTATTTTGCTCTTGATAAATAGATAAAATTTAGGTTTATGTATCAATTGCTTAATACCTAATAAGTGTTTCACTGCTTGATATTCGCATAAAAAAGTAGGTGCATTCTTTATACCTTACCTGCTTTTAGTTTAATTTAAAAAACTGGCCTTGAATGTTTTATATCTTACGATTTTGGTACTTGCTGAATATCAAAGGATTACGCAAACATGAATATTTTTCATTAACATGGTAATTAATTGTTGCAAATTTTGTTCATAAAACAGGTTTATATACAATAACAATATTACAATAAATATTGCGGAAAAGATTACCTATAAACTTATGGAATGGAAAATTTGTATTTTGGTCTAAATAAAAACTCTGATAATTTGTCCTTTCTTCTGCATGTATATATATTTA
Source organism: Silvanus unidentatus (assembly GCA_963930825.1). Classification (NCBI taxonomy): domain Eukaryota; kingdom Metazoa; phylum Arthropoda; class Insecta; order Coleoptera; family Silvanidae; genus Silvanus; species Silvanus unidentatus. The sequence continues at coordinate 22,228,513 of OZ005760.1, forward strand.
TGAATTAAATAAAGCAATGTTCAGCCGTTCGTCGTTTATCAGTAAAAGTGTCAGTCAAATTAATGTTGTTTTTAGACGTTATATTTCCCTTATACATTAATTTTGCACGCTCCTTACATTTTTATAAAAATTTTGATTAAAACTTTAGACAGTTTTTGTGTTTGTAAATAAACTTCCTCGTTTCTTATGCTGTCTAAGCATCATATAGGTACGATTATTGTTACCTAATCATTTTTTAATTCGATGTTACTACTGCACTACACCTTATAATTAAGCTGTAATAATTTCATTGCAAATCTTCAAGGATGAATTACCTAAACAGTCCCAGAAATAAATCAAATCATAAAAGCAATTATCAATAAAATGATAATCTTTAATAATACCTACGAGTATACACATACTTAAACTCGGAAATTGATAAAATTTTTAAAACACACTTTAATAGTTCTCATTGTTTCCATTTTCAGCAAATCCTTTATTATTCTTATTTTTAATAAGTAATAATAAAATAATAATAAATAGGTAAATCGATTTAACAAGATATATTATGTGGAGTCCGTTCAAAGTTTAAATTTTTGGTAGGTGGCGCTCTCTGCCAACTCTTCTAAAAATCCCCGGATCCTTGAATAAAGAATTCTCGCTTTCCGTCTCTATAATTCTATAAAATTTAGAATCTTAATATTCCCTAGGTTGGTACTATCGTTTTCAGGCAAACATGTGTAAACGATCAACCATGTTAAAACGAAGTGATCAGCAACGACCTCCATGGTATATTTTCTTGTGGGGTTTCATGGGGATTACCCGAATTGATAGCTAAAATAAATAATGCTTATAAAATTGAACAACGTCGTTTTATTTCTGTGGCATTCGTGAGCATACAATAAAATAACCAAAACCCCCTTTTTCATCGTTAATAAAAAAGTAAGTAAATATTATTTGTGTGGTTACAATATGATCGTTGTAAAGTAAATAATTTTAGGCCAAGTTCAAGTGATATTAAATTACTATAAATTATGGACGAACAGATAGTTGTAAAAGTGAATCCAGCTGAAAAGGCAACAAAATTCATAAACATTAAAGGAAAACGGTTAAAAGCCGTTGTTGTTAGCACAAACTCGCAATCATTATTGCCAACTGCTACCAACGTATCTCAATCGTTATCGAAAATATCGACTACGAATACTCCAGCTATTCTTAGCAGACGTACAGAACCGCATGTATCGACAGATAAGACCGCGACACCGTATCACCGTGTCACAGTCAATTTACAAAATCCCCCGCAAATGGCATACAAAAAGAATCGCATAAAGGACATTAATACATTCGCATACACGTCTCATATAGTGGAAGTGCCCGAAGTTGATAAACGAAGGCTCCTCGTAGCTCAAAGAATGCGAAGAGAGGTAGTCCCAGGCAATTTAATGGTGGTTCCCAGAATAAAGTCCATTCAACAGAGAGGTAAGGAAACAAACGGAGGTAATTGACGTGTACTTAATCGTGTTGTTTTGCAGAGTTCCATCCACCAGAAAAGAGATTCGTTATTCGGCCACCGGTACCAGTTCCGAAGCAGTCTAATCAGTACGATACGGTGCGCTTTTCAATCGCAACATCAACCGATGATATGTTAAAAGGGGAAGTTAGTACGCAGACAGAACCTTTTAGAGTTTGTGATAAACAGTGCCAAACTGACGATGACAAATATACAAGTGGTAAAAATAGTGTTATTGTAAAACCTGAAACTGAACCTGAACTACCTAATGATCTATTGCTTAATATTAATGTGAACGAATTATTCAATTTCTTAACTGAAGATAATCAAGCTGCACTTATTGATAATATCCAGAATTCGCAAACTGATTCTATGGATAGTTTAAAACAAAAGTTGGCGTTTGATTTGAGAACAGCATTTGAACCAGATGCACAAGGGAATCTGTAAGTATAAAAAAAACAGGGTATTGTTCTACTTGCATTGTCTTTTTATTTTATGTAAGTTTTGTTTTGATTTTTTTTATTTTAATAGTTACACCAAACAAAGACAATGCAAGTCCCAAATTCATCTTTCATCATTGAGAGTACATTGTTTACCACCTTCAAACAATCATCAGGAAATTTTTTAATATCAATTTCTGAAGAATTTCAGTGTGTGCTTTTTGTTTTCATATTTTTCCTGAAAAAATGTCGCAGTCGAACGTGTAAGCATATAAACGAAATCGATAACATTATCAGAATTTAATGTAAATAGTAATGTGTTGTAAACATTTATCAGAAATCGATCAATCCCAATCGTGTTCAAATTTCCTCGGGAAGTCCCATAATAGTTTTTTATTGCTCTAAATTCTACGGAAGTACGAATTTTACGAATTATTATCTACGACAAATATTTACGTTATTGTTAATTGGGACCCCACTAATGGGTCCCATAATTTCCTTGTCTGTTGACATGATATTGGACATCATACGTAATCGGGAGTTCCCCGTTTCACACAATAGTAAATAAAACAAGTTTCAAAAAAAGTAAACATGAATGGATTTTTATCAAATAACAAACAATTTTATTTAGATATTCGAACAAAATTAGTGTTGTTAATTATTGCAAAATCATTTATCACCAAGTATGCATTTAAATTTTAATACACAAGTAGTTGTATCCGGTTTGTATTGAATGAATGTAATAACGAAATTCTTGTTTTAGTCCAATCCACACTAGCGTCTTAGAAAATGATTACAAACTGGTTAGAAGACATTGTTTAATTGTGAACGCAAAACAAAGGTCTATTAATTTAAGGAATAGTTGTAATTATGTAAGTAAAAAAAATAAAACAAACATAATCGTTTGTACACAATTTATAAAACATATGTTCTTACAGACTCCCCTTCAGTTAGCCATCTTTCACAAAAGTGATATTAGAGTAGTTAAAACCCTATTAATGTATGGTGGCGATTTGGGCACAACGGACGAAAATGGTCGTAACATAATACATTTAGCGGTAGAAGAAGGGAATATTGAGAATTTGGAAGTGCTACTTTTCCATGCAAAGAAGTTAAAATTTAATTTGAACATGTATGATTTTGATGGTTTAACTCCATTACTAATGAGTGTCAATGCTGGACAATATGTTGCTGCAAAACTTTTAATAACGTACGGCGCTGATGTGAATTGTCGTGATCAGAAATCAGGAAGAACTGCGTTATTTTACGCTACTGAAAATTGTGATGGTTAGTTTTTTTCTTTTTGTTGAACCACTTTACTTATTTATTGTATTTGTATAGAAAAAATGGTTGAGTTACTTCTTTTCTACAAAGCTGATACGAAATTAAAGAATTTCTTTGGAACAAGTCCTCATGATGCCGTACACGAATTAAACGAAATTCCATCAAAGATCAAAAATTTAATATTAAGAAAATCTGGTAAGAGAAAGAAGGACTCAGAAGAGGAGGAAATTATTATAAACAAACCAAAAACAAAAAGTCCAAGAAGGACTAGGAACAGTGCGAAAACGTGATCATATTTTTAACTTTATTTTTTGTAGATGTTATTGATTGAATTGCATATTGATTTTAAAAGAATAAACGTTTTCGATGAGGCAAACACAATAAAACTATTAATTTAAATACATATTTTGTATTAATTCATTTAAATCAACCCCAAATTGAAATTATAGTTTTTAAAATACTCTTCTTAGTCTTCTGATAAAATTATAAAACACAAATATCAAACCAATTTGATAAAATATATGTGTCCAATATAATCTACAAAAAAATATGGTTTAATATCAAGTTATTTAAAATGATTTGAAATCATACATTTTTAACTTTGCTCTTGCGTTGTTCAAACTACTGATATCATCCTTTAAAAGGTATTTCCTAACGCCCATTGAAAAATCTTTCATATATTCGCTCCATTCGAAACCATTCTCTTTACTTATATCTATTTCAAAATTCATTCCATCTTTGGCACTTTTAACTGCCTTAATAAGTTCAGAAATTGTTGATGTTTTAAAGTCCCATTCGTTGATCGCGAAAAAACGACCCGCTTCCATTGCAGCATAAAACTTTCTATTCATTTTCAACATACTGCAAGCGATTGATTAGATTTTATCAAAAACAATCCATTTAACTCACATTGGTTTTTGTTTAGTAATAAAAAGAAAGATATCATAAAACGTCGATGGAATATAAGAATAAACCAATGTGCACAAATAATGCGTGACAAACGTTGAATGGTAGGAGAGTCCTGGATACCATGCGACATATTTGCTGGGACAGATTTTCGCGTAGTCAGTACAAAAGTTTGCAAACTGCATCCAGGACAGCGGATTTATGCTGCCGCTTGTGCAATTATATACTTTCACACCGACCGAACTGATAAAAACAAAAAAAAATAGTTTATCCAAATTTGTCTCACATCATTAAATTTTTATTTTATACCCATTCATTCCCGTATGCCAGGCAGCCGTTATAATGGTATTCGTCACAATATCTACCGGAATAATGTCCATCCGACATTTTCCATTGTGACAAATTGATTTAACTGTCCCTCGACTGCATTCCATAAACATGCCCGTTATTCCAGTAAGAGTGTCCGGGACCCAACCGGGAAACGGTTCTTTCCAGGCACTTGTAACTAAGTCCTAATTAAAAAAAAAAACGAATATATTTATATAAAATCTTACTAATTGAAGGTCGCACAATGGCTATTGGAAATGAGGATAATTCTTGAAAGACCACGTACTCGGCCATAGCTTTAGTTACCGTATACGTGTTTGGATATTTTTCCTGTAAATGAATTTTTCACATAAAAATTAAATTAAATATCTGAAATTTTATTACAAGTAGCTTCTTTTCTATGGCATCTATTGCTTCTTGAGGAATTTTGTTTATGAACGACGCTATAATCGGGTCACAGGGAGGATTGTAGATCACTTCTTCCACAACGGGCTTATCGCAATTACTATATGCGGTAGATACATGCACAAGGCACTAAAATATCTAATTAAAAGTCAAAATAATTAAGCGATTATCGGATCTACTCGTACCTTTAATTTGTGCATCTCATTGCACAATTCCATCACTTGCTTCGTACCGAACGTGTTCAAAATAAGAGCATTCTTGAGTGTTTCATCAAATCTAAAGATCACAAACAAGAAGTAAATTAATCGCATTCATTATAATACCACTTACTTTACGGTTGCCGCTGAATGAAATACGATATTAATATTTTCTACCAGATATTGTCGATCGGAATCATTAATACCTAATTTGGGCATAGATACGTCGCCGTTTATAATTTTGATTTTATCGAAAATTACTTCGTTCTTTTCACGAATATTATCAAAAACCTAAATACATGTTCGATTAAACTTAATCTTTGGTTAATTTGTCAAAAGAACTCACTGGATTTTGTAATAAATGATGAAGTCTCTCCTCTATACTCCGCCCTCTTTTCGGTCTCATTAAGAGATATATGGTTTGAATGTCTTCACAACTCGTTAAAAGTTTTCCTAAAAGAGCTTTCCCGACAAATCCAGTTGCGCCCGTAATTAGGATGTTGGTATTGTTATAAAAATTCGCTATTCGAGCGTTCTCTCCAGACAATAAGTAGTGCGAATCCATTGGACCACTCATTAATTTCCTGAACAATCTGAAATCTTTATGGTCGTGCACGTAAGTTAAGAATTGTTCGACTTTGCGACAGCTCTTTATTACATATTGTGCAGGGTAGGTTTTAATAATTGTTTTTATAAACCTAGATATAGGTACTTAATTACTTAATTAACTATTTACCTGATACCTTTTTTATATTAACACGTGTGGTTATCGTAGAAAGGAAATTACCAATAAGTAAATAGTTTTTTATTCGAAGTTTAGTTTTAATTGTCACACCTTAAATTTGCTTTAAACTTGAATGATAAATCGCAATAATAATTATAAGTATAACATTTTTCAATAAATTTATGTTTAAAGTTAATAATTTTGGGTTTGGCTATTTGAGAGCTGATGATGACCTTTTAAAAAGTCTTGGTACTTTTGAATATCAAAATAAAATATTTTGGAGTACTCCTCCCAAGTAAATCCACATCTTTTACTACCAACGTCTAATAAGAATTCGGAACAATCTTCAGCTTCTTCAACCGCTTGAACTTAGGTTTAGGAGTTGCTTAAAGTTAAAAACCTTACTGACAAAAAATGCGTACAGCAAACGATAACTCATAAAGTTTTTTGTGCCCTTTTAACATTTTGAAACAAACAATATACTTAGTGTTATTTTTCCTTTACAAAAACTATACGACCTTACATAGGTTGTTTATCTCTTAAAAAACAAATCATATGTAGGTAGAAGCAGGTATAGTGCTGATAAAGAATTCAAACAAATAAAACGCAAATTATATTTGAAATAAAAGTCTTATTAGGGTACCAGTTTTGATATTTGGAAGAAAACCTAGCATTTTAAATCAATAAATTTTTAAAATCTTTTAATGAAACAAGGATTCATTGTACTGCTGGGGGCAATTAAATATTTGCAACTTTTCCGGCCTAATTATGAAATACAGGTATTAAAAAAATACTAATTAAGAATAAAAAATTTGTCTGTTTACTTGTAAGTATTAGATGGTGTATACCATCAGGCAGATGTAATTATGGTATTAACCTAAATATCAACAGGAATGAACACGAAGGGATTTTTTTCTTGAAAGCAACATGTATGTAAAGTTCCGTAATTATATCCGCACATATAGAGCGCCGTTGCACCCATTATAGCCATTTAACCAGTCGGGATGCCGGATCTTTCCTGACGCGTTTTTTCTACAAAAGAATCACTCTTGATGGTTAGTTTTTTCTCTTTATTAAACCACTATATTTAATAATTGTGTTTGTATAGAAAAAAAGGTAAGCTCTGATAAGAGACAGAAGATATTAAAAGATGAGAAAGTTATAAACAAACCAAAAACAAAAAAGTCCAAGAAGGACGAGAAACATTGCTAAAACGTAATTATAATTTTAACCTTTTTTTCTCTGTGTTAACGATTTTCTTCATTATTTGATCATCATGATTGAAGCTTATACATATTTATTTTAAAAGGATAAACGTTTATGATGAAGTAAATACAATAAAACGATTAATTCCAATAGTTTTGTATTAATTCATTTAAATTAAACATGAACCCAACTTGAAATAAGTTTTTAAGATATTCTTCTTAGTCTTCTGATAAAATTATAAAACACGAATATCAAACCAACTTGATAAAGTTTATGTGTCCAATATAGTCTAGAAAAAAATATGGTTTAATATTTTTTTCAAAATGAATTGAAATCATTACATTCTTAACTTTGCTCTTGCGTTGTTCAAACTACTGATATCATCCTTTAAAATGTATTTCCTAACGCCCGTTGAAAAATCCTTCATATATTCGCTCCATTCGAAACCATTCTCTTTACTTATATCTATTTCAAAATTCGTTCCATCTTTGGCACAGTTAACTGCTTTAATAAGTTCAGAAATTGTTGATGTTTTAAAGTCCCATTCCTTGGTCGAGAAAAAACGACCCGCTCTCATTGCAGCATAAAACTTTCTATTCATTTTCAACATACTGCAAGCGATTCATTAGATTTTATCAAAAACAATCCATTTAACTTACATTGGTTTTTGTTTACTGACAAAAAGGAAGATATCATAAAACGTAGATGGAATAATAGAATAAACGAATGTGCACAAATAATGCATGACTAACGTTGAATGGTAGGAGAGTCCTGGATACCATGCGATATATTTGCTGGGACAGATTTTCGCGTAATTAGTACTAAAGTTTCCAAACTGCATCCAGGACAGCGGATTGATGCTGCCACTTGTGCAATTATATACTTTCACACAGACCGAACTGATAAAAACAAAGAAAATAGTTTATCCAAATTTGTCTCACATCATTAATTTTTTATTTTATACCCATTCGTTCCCGTATGCCAGGCAGCCGTTATAATTGTATTCGTCACAATATCTACCGGAATAAGATCCATTCGACATTTTCCATTGCAACAAATTGATTTAATCGTCCCTCGACCGCATTCCATAAATATGCCCGTTATTCCACTAAGACTATCCACCCAACCCGGAAACGGTTCTTTCCAGGCACTTGTAACTAAATCCTAATTTTTCAAAAAAATTCTAATAAAGTCAGATAAAAACTTACTTATTGAAGGTCGCACAATGGCTATTGGAAATGAGGAGAATTCTTGAAAGACCACGTACTCGGCCATCGCTTTAGTTACCGTATACGTGTTCGGATGTTTTTCCTGTAAATCAATTTTTCAGATAAAAATAAAATTTAATTGCGGTATTTCTATTACAAGTAGCGTCTTTTCTATGGCATCGATTGCTTCTTGAGGCATTTTGTTTATGAACGACGCTATAATCGGGTCACAGGGAGGATTGTAGATCACTTCTTCCACAACGGGCTTATCGCAATTACTATATGCGGTAGATACATGTACAAGGCACTAAAATTTCGAATTAAAAATCAAAGTAATTAAGCGATTATCGGTTTTATTTTTACCTTTAATTTGTGCATCTCATTGCACAATTCCATCACTTGCTTCGTACCGAACGTGTTCAAAATAATAGCATTCTTGAGTGTTTCATCAAATCTGAAGATCACAAATTAGAAGTAAATTAATCGCTTCATAATAATACCACTTACTTTACGGTTGCCGCTGAATGAAATACGATATTAATATTTTCTACCAGATATTGTCGATCGGAATCATTTATACCTAATTTGGGCATAGATACGTCGCCGTTTATAATTTTGATTTTATCGAAAATTACTTCGTTCTTTTCACGAATATTATCAAAAACCTATAAATACATATTCGATTAAACTTAATTGGTTAATTTGTTAAAAGTACTCACTGGATTTTGTAATAAATGATGAAGTCTCTCCTCTATACTCCTCCCTCTTTTCGGCCTCATTAAGAGATAAATGCCTTGAATGTCTTCACAACTCGTTAAAAGTTTTCCTAAAAGAGCTTTCCCGACAAACCCAGTTGCGCCCGTAATTAGGATATTGGTATTGTTATAAAAATTCGCTATTCGAGCGTTCTCTCCAGACAATAAGTAGTGCGAATCCATTGGAGCACCCATTGTTTTACTGAACAATCTGAAATCTTTATGGTCGTGCAAGTAGTAAAAAAGAATGTCTATGGGGGGATGTTAACTAAGTATTGATTGTATTGACTGCTTATGTATCTGTTACTGATGAATAATTAACAGCAATATTTACTATAGACCTTAGAGAGTGGGCACATGGACAAGCTAATCGTATAATTACCTTATAAATGATGCTATGTCAATAAAGTCCAGAAGTATTCTTATCAGTTCTGACAAGCACAACAGCAGGACAATAAAGATCCGTCAAATTAGGTTCAAATTCGTATTTACTATATCAGAATGTATTTTTAGAGTAAGAAAGTAGAAATAGAACACGTACAACTAATAAATTATGAAATAGTTAGCCCGCCAACAGGTCTTTATGCTATTGATTCGGAAGCAATTACGTTCGACTTTCGATGAATATGGAAATTAAAGGGAGTCGATTTTATAGTTAAACCACAGGAAGGTAATTACAAAAAATACGTGGCTTTTTTCCGGTTTTTGACTTTTTAACTTAGGCTTGGATTATACACAAAGATATAGTCATATCATAAGAGTTGAAAATTATAAACGTTTTAGGTATGATGTTATTCATGACTATTGCGAAAATTCGTGCATAAACACTATATAAGCAATCAGCGTATTTAACTCTTACGATTATGCTTACGATTATTACAATGATAACAAGTCATGTATTATCCCTGCCTTAATTTTGAAGGTAATTTACGAGTAGCAAAACTATTACATACATCACTTTATTCATCAAAAATCAAATACAAACTGACTGACATATACCTAAATTATGAATTGTTCGACATTGCGACAGCTCTTTATTACATTTTAAGCAGTGGGCTCATAACATGATACCCCAAAGTGTTTTTTTTTTAAATAAATCAGCAGATTGATTTATTTTTTTGCAATCTTTGGTACCATAGGCCATGGGAGGTGACTCTATAGCTATTAGGTACCATTAATTACATTAACTAATCGTATTAGCGTTTGAAATTTATGAGACGTCACTAATGCAATCGTCAAAAAATCGCATCAAAAAATTATAAATTTCAAATGAATATTGTGTATTCAATTGGTAACATGGTTTTGATTAGTTTCATGTTATTCCAGATCATTTTATAATGGCCTTTATGTTATTGAATATGAAGTGTCGTGGCAAACATACCTTTTTCTCGTTTCACGCTGAAGCTTACCGAATTTTTTGTTTAATTTTCCCATAGAGTTTGTGTAAAATTAGCAAAGTAGGAATTATGGATATTTAATCGATTAATTTCCAATATTTTGAACAAAAACACAAACACTTTAGGGTAAACTTGAAACTGTTAGAGTCTTAGAGTTGAAGTTACTTATAAACCATAATAAATATAGCGCTTAGTATATAGGAACGGAAACACAAACTCCAATGCCATTTCCCTTGATTTTTTTATGTGATTTTTTGTCGATCTCATTAGTGACGTAGGAGTGACGGACGAAATTCAAACTTTATTAATTTAATTAACTTTATTAATGTTTTTAATTTTTTTGGGAGAAGTATGAGTGGTGCGAGAATTCAAATCTACATAGCTACATTATCAAATGTGCTCTATATCGATTGTAATTATAAAAAAAATCATGATATGGGACCATTCTTTTTATATTACATATACTTAAACTAACTACCTGATACCTTTTTTTCCATTAATTAGCAGTTGCTAATATCGTAGAAAGAAAATTATGAATAAGTTGATAACTTTTTATTCGAAAATTAGTTTTAAAATATGGCACCTTAAATTTGCTTCGAACTTGAATGATAAACTGCAATAATAATTTAGTATAACATTTTTAAATAATGTTATGTTTAAAGTAGTTTAAGAAAATTCAGTATAATGTGTATAAATCGTTCATATAATCGTTAAAATATAAATTTCCATACCCCGTACCTGTGCCTATTACAACTTCCAATTTTTGTGGAACGTGCTGTTCGTAGCAAACAACAATTTCTGACTAATATAAAATTTTTTTCTTTATCTTTTAAGCCTTATAAGGTAATTAAGTCATTTGCAACGGGTTTTCAAATTAACATTAAGGTCTAGTCAAAAATTGTTTATCGGCCCATAAAAAATTCATATACCTAAATACTAAAAACATAAGTTTCATTGCCATCAATAATGTAAAACTTATAATAATCGTATAAATCCTCTGAAAAGCTTAAATCCAAAAAAAAGCCAAGTTAGACAATATATTATTTGAATAAAATAAAGCCTGTAATAAAATTAGTTTAGAAAAACTTATGGATAAAAATTCAAGTAGAAAGCTTTACTTCTTAATTTTGTATTTGGCTAATTCGGGGCTGGTGACTTCATCGTCTTTTAAAATGTACTTTCGAATACCAAAATAAAATATTTTGGAGTACTCCTCCCAAGTAAATCCACATCTTTTGCTACCAATATCTAATAAAAATTCGGAACAATCTTCTGTTTCTTCAACTGCTTGAACTAGATTTAGGAAATTAGTTGCCTTAAACTTAAAAATCCTATTGACAAAGATGCGTACAGCAAAAGATAACTCATGAAGTTTTCTGTGTCCTTTTAACATTCTGAAACAAACAATAGGTATTACTTAGTACTTTTGCTTTACAAAAACTATATATACGACCTTACATAGGTTGTTTATTTGTTAGTATAAAAAACAAATCATAGATAGAAGCAGGTATAGTACTGATAAAGAATTCAAACAAATAAAACGCAAATATATTTGAAATAAAAGTCATATTAGGGTACCAGATTTGATATTTGGGAGGGAATATTTTGGCATTGTGCATCATTAAATTTGTAAAATCTTTCAATGAAACAGGATTCATTGTGCTGCTGGTGCAATTGAATATTTGCAACTCCTTTGGCCTAGTTAAAAAATGCAGGTATTAAAAAAATTAATTAACTAATTATGAATAAAAAATGTATCTGTTTACTTGTAAGTGGATGTATACCAGGCAGATGTAATTATGGTATTAACCACAATATCAACAGGAATGATCTCGAAGCGATTTTTTCCTTGAAAGCAACATGTCTTTAAAGTTCCGCAACTACATCCCACAAAGAGCGCAGTTACGCCCATTAAACCACTTAACCAGCCGGGATAGGGCTCTTTCCAGGCGCCTGTAACTAATGCAAGATTTAAAATAGATGAATTCTAACTGATAGAACAACATACTGATTGCAGGCCTTACAATTGCAATTGGGAAGTGGAAAAATCGCTGAAATACAGCCTCTTCTGCCATAGCCTTTGTTAAAGTGTAAGTATTGGGATGTGATCCCTATAAAAATTGTTAGTTATTGTAAGTTTAAATTTATTAACATCATTCTTATTTATTTTACTAGTGCTTTTCTTGTAATTGCGTCAATTGCTTCATCTGATATATTTCCAATGTCGTTGGCAATATTTGGATTGAATTCAGTCGAGTATATAGTCTCGTGAATTTCACTTTTATCGCAGTTACTAAACGCTGTTGATACGTAAACCAAACTCTAAAACGTTGACATTTATTTTTTATCATTATTACATATACATATACTTTTATGACGAACATTTAACTCTTTAATTTCACTGCAAAGTTCCATAATTCGAATTGTTCCAAGAAGATTCAAATTTAAGGCATTTTTTAACGGTTCTTCAAAACTGTCTCATTGAACGAGAACAATATTTTCAAATACCAATTAGTAATAGGTATATACCCCTACTTCTACCTACTTACCTTACTGTAGCTGCACAATGGAAAACAATATTCACATTTTCTATAAGCATAATTCTATCGGAGTCATGTAGTCCCAAATTCTTCTTCGATATGTCGCCGTCAATGAGTATAACTTTTTGCAAAATTTCTTCACCACGTTCTTCCTTTATCCTATTAAACAGCTAAACCATCATTTAATAGTATTATTCTTTTAGTGGAATTTTGGAATTCTTACTGGATTTTTCAGTAATAGTTCTAGTCGTTCTGTCACACTCTTTCCTCTTTTGGATCTCATCAATAAATATATATTTGATATCTTGGTACAAGAACGTAAAAGCTTCTCCAGTAAGGTTTTGCCTAGGAAACCAGTTGCACCAGTAATGAAAATGTTCTTATTTTCATAAAAACTCTTGACTGTTTTTTTGCAGTAAAAATTAAGAGTGTCGGGATTATCTTGCTTCATGGTAATATTTAGGTAACTCAATAATAAATGGTAATGGAACAAATATGTATGTTTAAAAAATGTATTAAGGTAAAAGAAAATATATGATTGGGAGACTTATTTGTAATTTGCTCTAATTTCTACTAAATCATTTTTTCCAACTATTTATATATAAATACCTAATATAGTTTGAAGGGCAAATAAATTTTCTTGAAAACATTAAGGTCAGTAGACCTTTAGACGTCTATTTTTTATAGTTGTTATTTACGTCCTAAAATTATATCATAGTGTATAGTGACGTATTCATGTAATATTTAAGGTCCGGCTTGAGGCGTTGTTTGCGAACAAAAATATTAAATTTTTTCGATAGGAATACCTTTTCAATACAAGTTGGAAAAATCTGTAATTTGTGATATGGAAAAAAAAAAGTGGAAGTTTGTGTATATATCTCCCTAGACAAATAAGAAGTGCTGTCCATTTTATGTCGAATTTTGCTTGGTCTTTAAACATGGTCCAAGTTTGTGACTTAAAAGTTGTCGAAACTTGAAGAATTTTTTGTGAGTTTAATAGGCAATTAAATCGAAAATCCAATCTTATTAGTATGTATTGAACCTTTATTAATTTAAACAAGATTTTTGTTTGAACATTTACACGATACTAAAAAAGAATCCATATCCCAAAAAAGTGTCTGCATACCTATATCGACGCATATATGTCCAAGTGAGACATGTTTTTGGTCGCAACCAGCAACGCCTCAAGCCGGACCATTTTCGTGATCATGACTGTTTGACTTTTAAAATTTTGTGAATTCGACGTATTGCTAACTAACATTTTATATACTATCTGGGTAAAATGACATGAACATGAATAATCTACATACATAATAGATAATAAATATTCACAATTAATTAGGAATTATTTGGTTTGGTTAACAATATACGGACATTCACAGAAATAATTTCCTTTTTGCTTTTCATTGAAATATTTGTGAAATAGAATTTTAATTATTAGTTATAGTAAAAAATTAATATGTTTTCATATTTTTTTGTGATTAGCTAATAATAAGTAGTATACCTAATTAAAGAAAAAAGTTGGTACATAAGTAGTAGGTAATTAAATAAGTTCACATCTAATCATAGTTTCAAATAACTAGGTAGCAGGTACATATTCATTATTGTGACTCAAGTATTGAAAAAATTTACACTTGAATTTATAGGAATTCTTATAGGTATACCAATACCAACTACAACTTTCTCTCTTACATTTTCCAACAATTTAAATTTCGTTTACAAAATATGTAGTTTTCTCTCGTCTGTATGTATTGGTACTGTTTAACTGTGGACGCCCTTTAAAAAATAAGCCTAATAAGAGACGCCTTACTGTATTATTGCTTTATTACAATAAATAAACAAACTTAATCTACAAAGGTATTTAATAATGTGTGATAAAAATTATAATTTATTTGTTAATAATCAATGAAATGCAATCGCTCCTAAATTACTAACTGCAAATTTCACTAGAAAATACACTGAAACAAATTGGCACACTTTCTGGAACCAGAACAACCTAAAAGAACGCAAATAGCTTAATTCTAGAACTACACGAAAATATTCTCGGTCAAGAGAGTCAATTACCTGTTTAATTTCACTTTCGCTTTTTTCAAGCTGTATAAATCATCCTTTAAAATGTATTGCCTCACACCCAACTGAAAATCTTTCACATAATCATTCCAGTTGAAATTGTTCTCTTTTCTAATATCTACATCGAACTTTTTGCCATCTTTAGCACTGTTTACAGCTTGTATCAAATCGAGCATCGTATCGATTTTAAAATCCCATTCATTTGTAGAAAAAAATTTGCCAGCATTTAAGGCATTTACAAATTTTTTACTTATTTTTAACATTCTGTAAAAACACTTCATTAAAAAAAACTGTTAGACAAGATTTTCTTCTTACATTGGCTTTTGCTTAGTAAAATACAGAAACACATCCAAAATAGCAGACGGTATTAAATGAAACAGGAAAACGCAAATGAGATGCATAAAGACGCTAGTTCTGTACGTGAATCCAGGATACCAGGTTACGTATTTACTAGGATACATTTTCGAGTACTTCAGCGTTAACTCTTTAAATCGCTTCCATGTAATTGGATTCGAGCTACCACTGGTACAATTATAAACCCTCATTTCAGTGGACCTGAAAGTCAAACATTTTATAAACAAAACCAACTAAAAAGACATGTATGTGTCAAGATCACAAACTGGAATGCGACTGTATGCCAAGCGGAAGTCAAAATTGTATTCACCACCGTATCCACAGGAATAATATCCATTTTGAATTTTTCGTCACAAAGGATTGATTTGATTGTACCACGACCACATTCCATGAAAATACCCGTAATTCCGCTTACACTGTCCACCCAGCCGCTATAGGGCTCCTTCCAAGCGCCTGTAACTGTTTTTCACAAAAAAAAAGATTGATTAATTAAAAAGTTGCACCAAAATGCATTCACCCACTTATTGACGGTCGGACTATTGCTGAAGGGACAATTTTTGATTTTTCCAGGACTATATATTCAGCCATAGATTTGGTCAGAGTGTAAGTGTTTGGATGTTTTCCCTAAAATCAAAAGTTTATCCACTTATTAAGTCATACTTGACCCTTCTTACTAGTATCTCCTTGGCTAAGAGTTCGATTCCTTCAGGTGGTAAAATTTCGACACAGTTGATGACATCGTATGGATTATAAGCTGGCTTATAGACCACCTCTTCCACTTGATCCTTATCTGAATTACTGAATGCGGTGGAGATATGCACAAAACTCTATAGAAATAGAGAGATAAGTTATGTTGGACGACTGATTTTAAATCTTACCTGTAAGTGTTTCATTTCCATGCACAGATCCAAAATTCTTTTGGTACCCAGAGTGTTTAAATTTACAGCAACGTCCAGCTTTTCATCAAATCTGCACGGTTTTTTTTAAATTTAATACTTCGGTGGTTTCATTAGATTGTTCAACTTACTTAACGGTCGCTGCAGAGTGAATGACTATATTAACATTTTCAATTAACAGTTGCCTGTCTACATCGCTGAGTCCTAAATTAGGCATCGAAACATCTCCGCAAATTACTTTGACTTTGTCGAATGAGTCCGGATCATTGTCGCGTATGCGATTGAAAAGCTAGAAAAATTCCATAAAGAAATTAGTTTAATTGCCGATACTGATAAAATTGATAAATGTTACGGGTTTCTGTAAGAGGTCCTTTAATCTTTGCTCCACTACAACTCCTCGTTTTGGCCTCATTAACAAGTAAATCGAGTCAAATCCTGTACATGTTCGTAAAAGTTTCTCAATTAATGCTTTTCCTAAGAAACCCGTTCCTCCGGTAATGAATATTTTCTTTCTGTCGTAAAATTCCGCAATACTGTATGAGGCGACATTGTTATTACACATATAATTGTTGTTAAAGGCTGAATTACGATCTTCGTGGGCCGAATGGTGCTTTCTAATGTCCATCTTTCATCTAATGAATTGAGTTCACTAATTACCTAAAGGTTTTCACTTAAGAAATGGAAAATATTTTTCCATTAATTAAATAATCAAATTAAAATTATCAATGATTTAAAAAACTTGAAAACACAGTGATTTTAGTCGAAAAAGCAAAAGTTTTAACTGTAAAATCAAAGCTAACTGCTAACTGTATAATATTTGTTAGGAAAATGTTTACTTACCAAGTGAATGCAAAAGTAAAATGAAATTGAAAGACACAATGTTCAATTTAACTTCACACTTGCCATACAATAAGGCACTTAAACAATATGACACTTAAAACATATTCAACAATTTTTTCATTAACTATTTTTACTGTATCTAGTACTAAAAAAACTCACTATATGTAGTTCAGATTGGACATACAAACCAACTAATCTTCGCACAAATTCTTTGGCATAAAGACGGAAGTTCTTATTCGCTGGATATATAAAGAGAAAGTAGGAAGAAAATTGTTGCGTAAGTAAAATTATAAGAAAAAAAATGTGTAAGATGTTGTGTCTGCAAATGTGTGCTGGTAGATACTCAGTATTATGTGGACCATCTAAAAATTGGATTTATAATGTGGGGGCCACAAAATAGGGAGGTTGAACATATTTAGTTCATTTTTTATTTAACTTTTTAACACCACATAAAGTATATGTTGCTTTTAAAATAGTCGTAAACTCGCTTTTAGAGAAAGAGAGAATGAGAGAAATCTTATGTTTCCTTTGGAATTATTTATTTATTTACTAAAGTGGAGATTATACAAGACCCTAAATGTAGAGGACCCAAGAGTAAAATGTAAACGGAAGTAAAATTTCATTGTTACCGAAATGTTTACATAAGTTTGAATTTCATTTAAAAAGTGTTTACTTTTGGTAGAGGAAAATACTTAAGTGTCCCCTTATTTCAAAACTAAAATTAAAATATTTGCGAATTATTACCACCAGTATTTAATAATTAAGTATGTACTGTAGAAATATGAAAGTAGGTAAGCATTTTCGTGAATTCTCAAATTTAAGTAACCATTATATAATGTATTTATTTTATAAACAGTAATGGGGAATGCCGACTTGTTGAAACAGAAAGTAAATGTTTGAATTCTGGAAAAATCGTGTTATTCTTTAAGATAAATTTAAAAAATAACATATCTGATTGTAGATATAAAGACTTAATACTTTTGTACCTAAACTACTGAATTGTTGATTTGTTGCGTAGATATACATTAGATGAAAGGTTGTTATTTAGTGTCTCAAATACTAACTCATGAAGAAAATTGAAAAAAATTGCAGCAACATCTTCGTAATAGTATTTAAAATTCCAAATAAATTCAACTCAATCTAAAACAAAATATATTTTGCCATTATATCAATTTTATCATAAACGTTCTGATCATTCTGCGACATTGCATGATCAATTACTATAATCATTAGATATATACTAAATTTGAACTTGGAACCTGCATGAGTAAATATTAGTCCAATTAATATAGTACATATCCTGATTATGGGATAATTATATTAATAAGTCTAACTTTTTTTTTCTTTCAGTTTAATTGTAAAGCAACTAATAAGAAAATAACGAAAAACATTTTTTTTCAATCTCAATAAGTTTATTTCACATATAAATATATAAACATTGAAAATGTACAAAACTCAAGTCGTGAAATCTTCCACAGATGAGATTTACAACTTTGGTAATTACTTCCAGAACAAGATGAATATACACAAGTAAGTAATTAAAATACTCATATGTGTGTATACCGCACACATTCCTGCAATTAAGTTCTTTAATTATTGTATAAAACATTTTAAGTGTACAAGTATATAAAATAAATATATGACATTTTCATTAACGAACCACAAAACTACATTCTAAAGATATATTCATATAACGTATATATCACTGAATAAATCACAATATCAGTAAATAAAAAATACGTAATATTTTAATACAGCCAAATTAATTCATATATTTCAACTGTAATCGAAGAGCAAATATTTAGCCAAACATCTGGGCAAACCGAAATCTTCCACGGAGGTAAGCAATTTGCTGCCCAACAACTTTCTCATGTAAAGTCTAACTTGCCGTCTTAACGAGAGCGGATATTTGGCCAGCTCTAGTATTGCAGTTTTCTGTTCGGCTGTTACCACATTATTCCTGCGTATCATGCACGGGTCAAAGGACTCGCACGCCTCCAACAATAAAAAGAAAATTGACGCCGAATTCGCAGAAATCACATTATGAAGGCAGTTCAACATACCATCCGGATCCCTAAATTGGGTCTTCATTACCACCTAATTAAACCGCAATTAGCTCTCATATCAAACGAAACATCACACACACTTACTCTAGCCCCATACTGCAAAAGCAAGTGGACGATATACAAACTGGGATTCTCGTTGCTCGCAAGATATTCGACCAAAACGGGTCTTAATTGCGAGTTCCTATCGAAATTGTCGTTGTACACTTTCAAATTTGGATCAGCTCCGGCTTGAAGCAGCATCTGATAGAAAAAAAAAATTAACTCCAAGTACTTTCAATAATTTTTTATCTTTTTACTTGGATTATATCCTGCCTGTTGGGAATATTGTCGGCACAGGCCACATGCAACGGAGATCCAATGATCGGTGAACTACAATTTACATTCGCTCCTGAAACGCATTCAATTCGCATATCAACTCGGTGTACATTTCTAATAATAAGCCCACTAACCTGATTTGATAAGTAGCTCGACTATTTTCGGATCGCCTTTCAAAATTGCCAAGTCTAATGGACTCGGTTTGCCCAAATCGAACTCTTCGTCATAATTTAACTTGGCTCCCTGCTTGATAATCAAATTGATGATCTCGAAGTTGCCGGATAAGACAGCATAATGCAGCACTGTCCGATAATCGTGACGCTCATCAGTAATTGCGTTCACATTGGCACCATATTTGAGCAACAAGAGCACCGTCTCCATTCCCTAAAGTGAAAACCGTTATCCAGAGGCCAAAAAGCGTGTTTCTGGCTAACCTGTGGCTGACGGACGGCTTTCATCAATGGTGTAAGGCCGGCCCTGTCCCTGCTGTCCGGATTCGCTCCGAACGTCAACAGTAGCTCCAAAAATTCCAAATCAGTGACTAGATTTATTTCCGCACCAAAGAAGTACCGTTTATTTGGATCGGCGCCATTCTCTAGCAACATTCTTGCAATATCGTAATGTTTATTTCTAATGGCCAGACGTAATGGTTCGTCGCATTGTGTGGTGCGAGGGAACTCTTCGTCTGTGTTGGGTCTGTAGTCGACTTTGGCGCCGGAGAGTATAAGTAAACGGACCACTTCTGTGTAGCTGACGGGTTGAATGGGGTCAATAGGTTAGAGAGTGGGTGGTTTACTGGTTTATACGCACCCGTGCTCTGCTGAGAGATGCAGGGGGCTGTAGCCGCACTCGTCCGTTGCATTCACATCGCCACCGCGGGTCAGGATCAATTGGGCCGCCTCGTAATAACGCTGCCAGACGGCGTAGTGGAGCGGCATTAGACCTTGAGTGACCGGCTCATTAACCTGTATGGAAAAGAGTTAGAAACCGATTTTATGGTCCGAGAGAAAAGCCAGGAAATTTATGTTGAAATTGAGGAAATGAAATGTGTGTTTACCTTAGCACCACATGCTAGTAGAATTCGAATTTCGTCTAGAGGAACCATTCGAATGATGGAGTCCGCTAGTTCCCTCTGCAGAGGGTTCGTTATGCATTCAGTGGGCATTTTCTGCAATCATAGGACACGAATGAATTTTAAGACACTCAATGAAGTATTGAAGGACAAAGAAGAAAGAAGATTTGTTTAAGGAAATTGAAAAATTTGGCACGCATTTCGAGGCGTTTTATCAATCAGACGATCAATGGCAGTATAAACTTTGTAAAAGATTGTCGATTTTTGTAAATATTTTCATTTCCTGTAATTTCGTATGTAAACTGGCGACCTTGAGTCGCTAAATTTAGCAAAAACATTAGCTATTTCCAGAGAGCTATTAAATTGAACAGCTGTAAATGTTGTGCTCTCGTTGTTTGGCAACAAAACCAGCACCAAATCTTAGAAATTAGCATGATTGGATTGCTACAAACAAAGGGAAGAGCGAGATTTTTTATGCGGTTTCTAATCAGTTGCCAGACTGAACTCACATAACCTTTCGGAAAAGTCGGAAAATTTGGACAGGTGATGAAACACATGGACGCTTTTACATAAAACTAAAGCCAAAATGTTGTTGTTTTAAGTTTTAAAAATATATGTGTGATGCAGGTATATTTACGGAGTTTATATGCAATTTTTGTGCAATATTTCTTTGCTATTTGATGCGTACGTAAATCCAATAAGTATTTGATCGACACACGGGCACAAATTGATTTCAAAACAGGAAATTGTTATGAAAATGAAAAACACACCAATTGGAGTGATGATAATCGCTTTCAGATGTGTTTATTGATTTATGAATCGTTCTTGTTTAATATTGATTTGATTCAGCAAATTGTGGTGGTCGTTTTCTTTTAACTATTAAATATTCATTTTTAATTGGATCTCAGTATCTGGGCTTGTAGGGGTTTCATAAATATTTTAAATAATAAAGAATAAAACTTACTTGTAGGTATGTATAAGCCGATCGTTAAGTATAGTTGATTCACAATAAATCAATATTTCACAGAAAAAAAGGGAACGTTTGTAAGAATCCCCTGTGCACAAAATGCCTTACTTAATTGAAAATCCTGAAGAAACTAAACAAAAATCATTACAAATTGCTATTTATACCCATATTAAAAATATCACGTCAACAGCACGAGTTTTCAAATGTCAAAAGAATTTTTCTTCATTAATTCCTAATTACCTATTTCGGCCTTCTGAGAAAGGATGTATATGAATATCTAAAAACAGATTGTCATACATAGACAAATTGGCCGGCGGTCTTATCTAAATTATCAATTTTCCTAGATATATTCGCAATTTTTCAGTCGAATAACAATTTGGGCTACATTTATTTTGGCTTTGGTCCAAATACGAAGTTTCTTCTTTCTTAGGAACAAATGTGCAAGTCTGTAATTTTTTATTATGTTTCTTGTTTATGTTTTTGTGTTTTGACTTTTTGCGAAGTTCTAAACGTGAACAATGGACAAGGTAAGATCTTTAAACTCGTAAAATGCAATAACAGAAAATGTGTTTGTTTCAAAAACACTTTTCTAAAACTCACACCAATTATTTATTGTTGTTGTTATAAACACGTGGAAATGTTGGATGTGGATTTTAATGGGACTCTCAATGCACATGCAAAAGTTATCGAAAAATCACCTTAGAAGGCTATTCAATTAATCAAATGGTAGAAAGTTAAGCGGTTCTCATTAAATTACTTCTAAACGAGCCCATAAACGGACCACCACACCGAGAAGAAAAATTTATTATTATTAATAATTGTCATCAACTGATTTTCTTCAAATTATGTTTTTAATTAATGTTTATATATTAAATTTATTTCATTATGTTCAAGTCCTATAAGGATATTGTGGTTCCCAGAATTATGTATGAACTGTTTAGACCCCCACAGTTTTAAGATTATTAGATTCCTTTTATACGAGGTAGTCTTCATTAAAATTTTAATTTTTCATATCGAACCTTTTAATCGGAAAAGTTAATGGCTAAAATTATGGCATGCATTGCCATCTAACGAAACAGCTCGACAATTTACTCGATGTACTTTCTAAAAATCTTTCAATAATTTATGTGAAATTTAAATTTGCATTATGCACTGTAGGTATACATGATCCGTTTTTTGTTACATGTTAGTTGAAGTGAAAATAAATTGATCGAACAATGTTCATTCATATTCAGAATTTTAATTTTCAAATTGCTGCATACATTATTATCCTTAACAATGCCCTCGAAATGGTCCATGATTTATAAAGGGTTGTAAGACATATTCAGCATATTTTCGTCCTATACTTACCTCTTTAGTTGGGCATTTTTATTCAAATCAGGGCAAGGGTAAAAAATAAAACAATACGCTTAGAATTTAAATAAATCTTTATTTACATAAACTTAACAATATAATGTAATTTATATTAATTTTAATGGCAGTTAGAGTGTAAGAGATCGACTTTCATATACATATATTAAATTATAATTATTAGGAAAATAAATAACTTACGACTAGATTGTCTATTTTTAGCAGTATGTAGGCAGTGCGGGAGTTGGACTGGAATTTTTTCGCTTATCTGAAAAAAGGAAACCAAGAGTTTTAACGTAATTTATGAAATTAATAACATGTTTCATGTATAACAGATGTTAGAGAGCGGTACTGGTTGGTATCAAGGGTTGGAAATGCATTAAATTGCACTTAAAAGAGACATCCTCGCTACTTGCTCTCAGGATGCATATAAAAACGTTTCCATTTTAATATAAATAACTTGAAATGTAGTACAATAAATAAGCGCAAAATGTTATTAATCATTATTTATATGTCAAAATATTTACAATAAATGCATCTACCCAGAAAATAAAATGTAATTTATAACGGAATTATAAAATCGTTAAATCGAGAACTTTATTACATTTAATATCCCGTAATAAATTTACATCCATATACATAAAAACGGACCGATAACAAAAAAAAAGTCACTTTTCAACTGAAAACTCGAAATTATTAGGTATTATTAGTGTACGGAAATGACACCCGCGCCAAATGTACCATAACTCACCCCAAACAACGTAATAGGCTCAATATGGGGTTGCTTTATGACAGGACTGGCTTGAGAACACCGCTCTGTAAACCCATTATCCCTTTATTCAGCGATTAGGATTTACTTCCTTTTATTTTATTTAAAAATTTTTCAAAGCAACTTACACGCACTATGCAGATAATGTTGTCAGTCAATCCACCCCTGTCCTCCACCTGGACTTTAAACCAATTGCCATTTGTTATCAATCACCAAAATCAAAACAACCAACAGGACAAAGATAATAACTTTAGTTGTAGATTTTATTTAAAAATTATAGGGTGAATATCGTGCGGGTTTGTTGTCTGTTTGCATGTTGATATCTCTAATTTTAACGGTCTGTGTGCAGCCCCCGAAAGCGCCTAATCCCATTACACGTAATATAAATCAGTGTTTCATTTCACATTATCACAATTGAATAAAACTCGCTCTAAACACCAATAGAAGAAAATCCTCTTGCAGTGTGAAAATTTCACTTGAAACTCAATACCGGGCTAATTTGGGCCCCGTTTCCCACCACAAATTTAATTAAAAACTTTATATAAATATTTGAAATGGTCGGTTGGGATATTTGTTTGGGTTGACATGATTCATGGGAAATTGTTAGGTACCTACCTATATACATAGGTATAAATCCAGTTGGGCAATGGAATATTGAACTGCAGCTGTCCTGTAAGTGGTACGGTGGTGTGTACATTTTTTTTATATAGATTCACATATGTGTGCGTATGTCGACGGGAGAAGGACATACTCAGGTAGATTTGAGGGTGCAGGAAGAGGACAGAGCGACCACACTTCAACAAACACCTAAACATCTGGCAACACGTGGTCCGTTATTTCTCCACATACGTTTATATGCATTACACAGACTATGAAAAAAATGCTCTCTTACCACTCAAACTGGAACACTATCAGTTCAAAAAACGAGTGCTGGATTGGATGCGTTTTTATTGCAGCGGTATATTAAATAATAAATTTAATAACAGATTTCGTGAGTGATTTATTCGATATTCTCTATACCATTACATGGTGTTACCAGGAGGCGGATACAGGAGACTTATTTAATAGAGATTGTAAGGGTTGAGAATTTAAGAAGCTAGTTTTATGGAAACTTTTACTATTCACCCCCCGTTGAGCTTATTTCGAGACGTTTTTTAATCGCCTTTTGAATAGACACATCAATTGTATATTTAAGCCTTGATTGAGTCCTCACCGACCTTATTTAAAGCTATGACTAGGATTTTATCACGGATTCTCGATAAAATGAAAATCGGTCCCTCCAACACGAATAAATCGTATTTAAATTCACATTTCAGCCTTATAGGTGAGATGGTCTTTTGTGATACATCTTAATTTACTCCTAAACTACCCCATTCCCTGTCATTTGCATGTAAACAATAGATTAATTCCCTTACCATTCGATTGTTAATAAGCTTCTAACTGGCAATTGATTCGGACTGTTGTTGCTGTTCCCACCACTGTATAACGTCAATAACATTATCTTTATGATCCCCCTTGAGATCATTTTCCGTTTTTAATGAGAGTACAGGTAGATCATTACTTGTAAAGGCACTAAATCTGAGTTTACTGTCTGGTGACGATGCATTTAACTTAAAGACCGGAATAAAGCAGTTCGTATCGCTTTTTTCCATTGAACTGGGCGATAAAGATTGATCACTATATAATCCAGGCGATAATGAGGCAACCGATTGAATACTATTGAGATAGGACAGGTCTTGGTTCATCTTAAACTCCACATTTGGTCCTTCATATGCACCACTGCTCTCCGACATAATACGTTCCTCGTCCGCTAATGGATCTAGATTCTCGCCGTCCTCGTAATTTGAAATCATATCGAAGGTGGTACTCTTTAGGTACCCGTCTTGGGAGGAAAGTTCGGTACTGTCGTCCTCGGAGAACTCAAAACTGTTCATATTTGACTTAATCACACTATCAGTCTTTGTATAATTGGAAATCTCGTCGGATTTGTCGATCGCCAGTAATTGCTCCAAACTGCGGATGTACTCCACGGCCATCCGGAGTGTTTCGACTTTGCTCAATTTTTTGGCGCCACCTCGGCCGCTACTCGACTCGAAATGAGCGGCCACGAAGGCCGGTATATGTTGTCTTAAGTTCGCAAAACCATTGTTTACTTGTTTGACACGATTCCTTTCTCTTGCATTCCGTCTAGCGACCGCAACTGTTTGTGAGTTGGCCGACGTTTTGCAAGTGTTGTGCTTCTTGCGTGCCGGATTTGTTATTAAAATGTCATCTCTATTCGTATTGGTGGTACGTTGTGGTAAAATTGTGGATTTTCTCACGACAATCACTTCCCTCCGGCCACTGTCCATCTTATTCTGTAAATTGGAGTTTTGTTGGAGAACGTTCAGTTTGGGTGATGTGTTTGTCGTGTTGTACTGGACCACACTTATCGAAGACATTGTTAAACACGCACTAATACACTACTTTTTACACGTATTTTGGCTCGGCTGATGCAATTGTGTTCAATTCATAACTGATTAGAGAGTTCAAGACGATGTCAACTGGCACAAAATGAATGAAATAATGCACACAACGACCGGATGTTACAAATTAAATTGGCGCGTATTCAATTTAGTTGTGTCGCGTGCGGCACTCTCCGCCGTAATTCTATGATGATGGAATGAAGAAAAGAGAATGAGACCTACCAATTTTCAACGTTAAGTTTTCGCACATGGCACGAGTCCAATACAATAAATAAACCCCACCTCCTTTAGGGGGTAGGTTTTAGATCACATCTGTTGTATTTTCAATTCAGTGAAAAACAGGCATAATATAGGGGGCCCCCACTAAAACCCGAATAAATAATACCTACAACGAATTATATTTCTATAGACATACACGTATAGTGTTTGTTATATGGGTAGAAGAGAGAATATTCAGGAAAACGGATTAGAAACATGATAAACGGGAATTTTTGCCTGATTTCTTAGGATTCACATCCAAAAGGGAACTCTGTTTTCATTTCGGTTTCAGACAATAAATCTCGAGCCTCTTTTGTAGAGATTCAGTAATTTTGTACGGTTTGGATGGAAGATTTAACGTACTTTCATATAATTAAAAAAATTCAACTTATTTTTAAATTTATATCTTTATGCACTAAAGTTCTATATACATAATGTTACAGAAAATATTTTCTACTATACAATACTCTACTTAATTCCTATGTCTCTCGTCGATTATAATGCGAAAGCCGTCAGTTCTTTTTAGAATAATGTCGCTTTGGAGCTCGAACTTGTCCTCATTCACAACAGATGTAACTTTATACTTCCTCAAAACCTTGGCCAATACGATTTTCAACTTGAGCATTGCGTATTTCCGACCTGCCACAACAATTCTCGTAAATTAAACACAATTTGTTGATATTGTATTCGTTAAAAAAAACGTACCAACACAACTTCTTGGTCCTGCACTGAACGGAATGAAACTGTAATAATCACGCTTTTTCGCCACTTCCGGCAGGAAATTGTCGGGATTAAATTGCGACGGATTGGGATAGTACTCTTCCAGTCTGTGGGTGACATATGGACTTATTAAAATTGTCGCACCAGCTGGTAGCAAGTATCCAGTAGCTAATTGGAAAAATGACCGTAATTAAAGCTCATTGGAAACCAATCAATCGAAAGTGTTTACTCAATTTGATTTCCCTGTTGATTTGTCTAGAAATTAATGGCACTGGTGGGTAGAGGCGAAGGGTTTCCTTGATTACACGCTCTAAATAGTGCATTTCAAGGGTATCGTTGAACGTGATGGGCCGGTCTTCAGGGCCTAAAATCGAGTCCAGTTCTTGAATGACTTGGTCCTGAATATTTTTGTGGACGCCAAGCAAACAAAGAACAAAACTGGATGCGGCCGCGGTTGTGTCATGGCCCTGTAAGTGAAAACGTTCCCACAAACGGTTTTTCTAACGATGCTCCAAATACTGACCTCAAACATAATGGTATTCACTTCGTTTCTGATCTCTTCATCGCTCAATTTGTTTCCCGCAATGCGACTGGCTTCAATCATAAAATCAAGGAAAGCCAACCGTTTTTTCTCGCCAACATCATTATCCTCGAGCTCGTCTAGATCGTCGCGAATGTATGTGTCCGTGTACTTCTTGTCCGCCTCTTTCTGTCTATCGTTTTCCACGATTTTCGAGTACATGCTAGACGACTCCCCAATGAGTTTGCGGTCTTCGTATTCTTTCGTCTTGCGCCTAATTACCTGAAATAATTTTTTTGTAACGTAAAAGGAGGAGAGAAATTGTTACATCAGTATATACTTTATCTGAGAGACTGTGAATTATATTTAAAAAGTTCTGCTGCAAACTTGCCATTCTTGTGAAATTAAATAAGAAATCAGGCCGCAACCAGAACTTGTAGTGACGTTGATGTAAAATATTACACATACTAGAACAATCGAAAACATTAAAAGACTTAATTAATAAAGATGTATAGGGATGCATATTTAAATTAAATGATGGTAATTGGAATTGTTTGGACAAGTATCGCCCTAAGATGCGCACAGTGATTTCAGTTGAAATTTATACCCCAAATGGACAGTATATCAATGGAGCGAATACTTTCTGTTGTAAGGTTAAATTGCAATTCAAATCAGTTGTTTGTTATTGAACAAGATCGAATAAAACTGTCTGGTTGATGGGTGGATATAAACAATGGCCACATCTGAGTTGATTAGGTAATAAATACTTGAATAAGAAGAACGGTGAAGTAATGTTGGTGGTCCCACTTTTCAATGACAATTCAATTAATTCGGATTAAGATATTTTCGTTTAGAGTTTAAAATCAGCAGTTTATTCAACTGAATTCGCTAATAAGGGGAATTTGCATTGTTAATTCTATGAATTACTTAAGGAGCAAGTCAATTTATGTTAATGTAAACGAAATTAAACAAAACCTAACATTACAAGTGAAATTTTTTTTGCAAATAGGTAAATTATTTGTTTATAAATTGCTTCATTTATGACGATTTTTGAATAACTTGCAAACTTACTCCATTACTGCTTTTGCATATTCATAGCCGGTATTATCCTCGTCCGTTTTCTTCACTCCCATTGCGGTCTCTGTGAACAACGACGGTTTAAGCATACACTGATCCCTTAAACTGGGGGGATTTTACCTAAAAGTATGTCCACTGTGGTGCCACTCATATAATCATGCACATCGAACACACCACCAACCTCCTTTTTTAGACATTCCACCAAACGGTCCGCATTTTTATTGAAGACAGGTACAAACGTCTTTAGAATGGATGTGTGAAATGTGGGTGCTATCATTTTACGATGACTGCTCCAAAGCTCACCTAAACATCGCCAATTAATTCTTATTCTTAAGTGTGATTTCAGAGCGCACCTTTGCTAATTAATAACCCATTGCCGAGCCACGGTTCGAACAATTTATATTCACGAGACTTTTCCAAATGTTCATTGCTTCCTAAAATCATCTGAAATAATTCATTTTTAAAATTCAATTAAAAGCTTTTCCACTTCCACAATTGAAATTGATAGGTACCTCAATATCTGCTGGTTTCAAAAGTCCTATGAATAAATAATGGCCCAACCAAACTCTCACTACTTCATGTTTAGCATTATCCTCGAAAAAGCTCAGTACGTATTTCATAATTTCTAAAGAAAAAAATACATTAACTCTCATTCACACAGTTTGAAATTGTTTAATTTGAATTACCTGTAGGCGATCTCTTAAAAAGTACAACCCACGCATCTCCAATGAATGGTATACTTGTGGTTACACTAGGAAGTTGGTTCCCTAATTTTGCATATCTTAACGAATGGAACCAATAGTGATAGGCGGATAAAAGTGCCACAATAGCACTTAAAAAAAGTACAGTTGGACTTGGCCATATTCCAACACTGGACTCAAAAGGAATCTACACATGAAAAGTCTTCCATTACACTTTGATCAAGGTATTTCACGTAAATATTTACCGATGAGGTTTCCTGCATTTTTCCACTAATGAACTAACAGGTCTACCGAACTTAAAATAACACCAATTGGCATACCCATGCTGTTCTTCATATTTATAAGGGTTTGGGTAATGTATATGATCATGTGACGAAATTGTATAAACATTATAGAATATTTTAAATAACGTAAATAGGTATTTACAATGTACACAACTTCTAGAAACAATTAAGGTCAGTTTCAATCTTATTAATACTGACCCTTATTGTCTATTCAGACAGACATTAAGTTACTGGGATAAATATAGACCTTAAGTGCATGCGGTATAGGTGAAGGTAGTTCAAATAGGATATGCAATAAATAAATGAGCACAAAATTTATTCATGTGGAAATATTTAAACAAATACAAAGTCATTTTGTACCCTTATTTTCGGTTCCAGTCGCACGTAAATTGAACGACCACGTTTGGCGCGACAAACGTAGATAGGTGGTTGCAGACTTGCACCGACAAACTTTCAAACGTTCCACATACAATTAAAACTTTCCGTTATTCGTAAATAAGGATCGTAGTTAATTTTAATTCTAATTTTCTATACAGCCTTATCATCCCGAATGGGGGTTGTTCGTTTACGTTACCCTGACGACTTCTGTTAACTTTTTCAAACCAGTTCTTCCTCTTTTTTCTAGTCAAAGGGCTACTTAACAAAAAAGAAAACGCAAAAAAACGCTACAGTCCTGATTTATTATCAGAAAACAGGGGCGGATTTGGACATAGAAAAACAGAATTTTAAAACTGTCTAGTTAATGGACACGGTCCATCAGTGTAAAAACGAAATACATTAATAATAATTTTTTATGGGACATTCTAATTACTTTTCAAACAGAGCATCATGTACAGAGATAATCCGAATTAGATAATAAGCATTTTAATTATCGAATAATTTCGATAACGTGAGAAGATACTCTCAACCTTATTACATATTCACAGTTTGGTATACACAACAATAATGGGAATCAAGATGATATGATTTTTTTCGGCTTCTCGAATCTTACTACTGGATGCTAACAAGAAAATTATAATGAATAGTTTGTTGTGAATAAAGAAAAGAAGAAAGTAATATAGTCATTTACAAATTATGTTCCTTGGAAAAGTATCAATCATAATTGCTACCTACTAACCAGTGACAACTTAAGTACACTTCAATATAAAATGTCATTCATTGTGTGTGTGTGAAGATGAGATGTGTCGGCTTCTTCACTTCTTGCATATAGCGTTATATGGTGTTAAATAGTAGCTAGAAGGAGCTTGTGTAGTAGGTATAAGCAGACACAGTTAATTTAATGATCTATTGTTGTAATGAAACAAACTGTGTAACACGAAAATGATGCTGATGATGTTCATGATTATTATGAAGTCACACAATTAATGGTTAAATGTATTATGGGGCACAATGAGCATTAAAAGTAGCCGACTTAAATAACATTCATAACTTTTAATTGACTGACAGGATTATGTATTGGTGTTGGGTGAATGATGCATAGTTATATAAAACACTGTTTATGGGGAAAACATTGAATTATACATGTGTAGAAGCCTTGCAACAATTGGAAGTTAATCAGTGATAAGACATACCGCACAATAAAATTGTACAACTGCAGATGGAATTTAAATAGGCATTGATAAGCTTGGATAATAACGAAAATTAATCGATGATTTATGGTCGGTGTTTCCTATATGTATATGTTTATAAATTCGTTTTAGAAAGTTTCGAAAAAAAATTGTATTCCTCCATTTCTTTAAATTCCTTTTTTCGTTGTGGACGTTTTGTTACATACTTTATAAAGTGTAGCAAAAATTCGGCATGAAATAATAAGGCTAATTACTGATAATTAGTAGTTGGTCGGTCGTATAAGTGATAATACAAGGCAATATGAAAAAAATAAACAAAATAATGACGGCCATTCCATTACATTTATTAATTAAAATTATTATTGTTATTGTTGAAACAGTTAGCGCCAATTAAGAATCTCCTCCTCGTATATACACTCACACACAAATATACAAATCATTTATTATTATGTTATTAATTTTCATTACACTAAATATACAATATTTAAAATACGTAATATTGAACTGATGCTTTTTAAGTTCATTACCATAAAATACCAATAACAATTTAAATAGTTTTAATATCAGAGAAAAAGTTAAATATGATGAAAAGTCGCCCGAGGTAAAAGTTTTGAGGCGGTTCACTTGCTGTATAGCGTGTGTATGTGTTCTTCAGGACTAAGATGGTATATTACAACAAAACTCGTCCAGAATACTAATTTAGCTAATTGGCTCTACGGTAATGATCGGGGTAAAGTTCTTATATTGCCCCAGTATTATTCACATACATAATAACTGGCCATATTATTATAAATTCTATGCACGGGATATTTTATACGTTTTACATAAGATGGTGAAAAATTTGCATACTGGAACTGTTATAAATTTAATAAAATGTGCAAATAATTTTCACGCACTTGGACCGATCATAAACCCAGTAATTAATAGCATCGATTTTAAATTAGATGAACCATCAAATTTAATATTTTCGGGAACCCGTAAATTCCGCAATGAGCGCTCAAATGGCACAAATAATTGCTCAATTAATAGACGGATCGGGCATAAGCTATGGCCTGGTTCCCATAATGGCGAATAAATCAGACGAAATAAGCGATTGAATAATTTCCATAAAATGTTAATTCGTTTGCATCTTTTCGTTGTGACATCCCCATGCATGCAAAGAGGACGTATTTATATCAGATTGTCGGCCATATGTTTTGTTGTGGGATGCTTTTTGGTGAAAGCTCTAATAAAATTGAAATAGAATCAAGAGAAGAAGGAAGAGACATGTGGCTGCAATTTCCTGAGGAACCACATCTAACAGCAGTCGCTGTCTGTCGTCGTTGACGTTATCGAAATTCGGCCAAAATGCAAATCCCGTCGAGAGGGAGGAATGCTTCGATATACAAATTTTCTTTGTGCTTAACAGACGGTGTTCCATTTGCTCCTGATGACAGTTTCATATGCGTGTAACATTTTATTGCTGCGGTGTATAGGGACACAATCTGTGATGTGCAACAAATTTCTTTTCTATTCATTATAAATGACCTGCTTGTATAAAAATCGAATTGATGAATATCTTTGGTCATCTGTAAAATTAATAATAAATCCGTTTAATTTGTTGTTAAGTTTGCGCAACAAAATATTTGTCCTGTCAATAGATATTAAAAGGTTTCTTAATATTCATCGATGATCGATGTGGTCAATAAATCAATGGATATTAAAAACAACATCGTTAAACTACTAGTCAAATGTCTATCAAATAACGCATACCACGAAGTTTGGAAGCATTGGAACAAAAATCTAAAATCCTAAACTAAGTGTCTTAATTCCAAATGCGGCTCTCACTTGTACAGTTTTTCAAATTCTTCATCGAGATAAAAATATGCATTTTTGGAGATGAAAAACTGCCTTTGGAGTGTTTAATCAGCAGGCCATAAATGTTGGGGCAAAAAAGTTTCGCATTTATACAAAGAAAAAAATTCCAAGATAAGACTTTTTAAGTAACCGAACACCACATTTGGTGATTCTCTTGAAAAGGTTGGGTATTTTAAATGGTGCTCCAATTAATTTCGCAATGAGTGCGAATAAATAATAATTAAAGAATTGACGGAAATAATCACGCATGCAATTGCAATTTTAAATAATTCAAGTTTTATGTAAAATTTGCAAATAATTGGAGCTGTGCTGATATACCTAAAGTGTGTGTAAAAAATACATTATAACAGTGGATAATTATAAAAAATGTTTTAATTAGATATGTTATGCAATGCAATATATTTTATTTTTATTGAGTAATTTAATCTCAATTGGTACACCTGCCGTCCCAATATTCACAATTATACGAGCAGATGCGTAGACTGTCTTGTGTTTTACTAATACCTTGAAGGTATTTCCGGTTTTATACACTTTTATATATACACTTGTTTATTTTGGTGAAAAATACTGTTTCGATTAGGGAATATTCAAAAATTGGTCCAAACCAAATCATCACACGTGCAATTGATGTCATTAAAAAACGTGCCTCGAACATTTTTTTCACTGCTCGAATAACGAAAGCAATTTGGAAAGTAATTTAGTACTAACAAAGTTCATAATAAGCTTTGCCTTATTAAAAACATATTACAATGTTTTCAACTCATTTAATTGCAAGTAGAACGGGTTCGATTCTTCGTTCGACCATCGGAATAATTTCTAGTTGAGAATTGCGTGAGTTTTTTACTCATTTGTTATCAGATCTCCGAGACGATTCTTATTTTGTAGTACAACGACTTTTGACTGATGCGATTTGCAGGAAAAAAATTGCTCCCTGTCTGAAAATGCAGCTAAATGGGCGTAATGTTTTCTATTACTTCTAATTGACCTTGTAATTAGCCACACTTAAGTCGACATATAGTAATGGCTCAAGAAGCCTATCCTATCGATAATTATATTGTGATGTGTGCGTATTTTTACATAACAGTAAAATCATTAAAAATAATATGTAAATTCGTGAACTAGTATAAAAAATAAATGTAAATATATGCAAATGCTGGGAAAATTAATTAAGTCCGATAAAGTCACACTCCGAGATGCCACGGACCGAAATACAGGGTGTAACAGAAGGACGCCGTTTTCAGGTAATAAAATGTAGAGAAAGTCGTACAATTAGAATGTTTGTTAAAAAGCTCCTCACCTGCCATTGTTGGCCATTTCGTGGCCACTGACTGTGTGAGAACGATTAAAAAAAATCCACCAACAGATGAAAAATTAGGCTCTTCATGTCAATTTTGTGCGCTTTTATTTCCATCCACAAATTAGTATACTGCAACAGCTACAGCTTATTAGCAACCATTCCACTCATTGGAAATTCATTCATTCATCATTCATCATAGATATTATTCATTGGTTAAATATTGTTGATTGATTTTTAATTAGAATCTTTAATAATTCATGAATAGATATAGGTAATAGATAATTTATATTCAATTTATTTGAGAATTTGCAATTCGCACGCGGTCAAATTGTCAAAACGAATCATCATTGTTCATTCAAATCAGAAATTTAAAATATAATTTATTTATTATTTTGATACATATGCATGTATTATGTAATAGAGTTCATTGTTTCAAAAATGAATTTGATTATTGCGTAACTTTAGGTACCTATATTTATTTCCGAAAAAATCTTAACGCATATCGGGATATCTGTGTCTACTTATTATTTACGTATAATATTCATATATAGGTAGGTACCGATAACATTATTGATACACATAACATTATCATAATAAAATACCGCATACCATATATTTATAACATTACTTTATCTGTCAATATATTGGAATTCCATTTCGTCGGCCTATTACAACTTGTCAATATAAAAAATTATGCGTTAACGTAGAACTAATAAAAATGTTATAATTAAATTAAGACCGCACGAGATCACCACGCTAGAGCGAAAAACGCTAAATGTTCTAAACATTAAACAGGATAAAAAATCTGGCAATTATGAAGGCACTTTTTTTGATAGAATCCCAGTCGAAAGGACACCTAAATGATTTAGTATAACTAATTAATTGAACCAAAGATATAATTATATATCATTCCGTTTTTCTGTGTATTTTAATTATTAAGAAAAAAAGTTCATCTCACAACTTCTATCTAGGTGGTCTCTCTATAACAATCAATATATGCTCTGCTTCACAAAGATGGTTATTACAGGCCCACATAAAAGTCAATTACTTTTCGGAAAGGGTTGATTTTATTACACGAAATTTCACTGTCATTAGAAGACACTAGAAATTAATTTTTATGCACGCTAATTATAATATAATCATGTTTTCCTAAATCCTCGAGTTTGGTGTGTGCATGTTTTTTTTACAATAGTAGTTGTGTGTCTTTAGGGAGTCTTGTTACGGAATTCGGTCAAAATGTAACGTGCCTAATTGTCATTCCATCATACCATCGGCAAGCACGCCGGGAAAGAAGAAAAAAAATAATTGATTCACAACGTTCATATGTATAATATTTTTACCAAAAATTTTTTATAGTATGAGGACAACTGACGAATAAACAAGTTAAAAACCGGCTTATTAAAATATATAATCATGCCCAAATGTAATTTGTTTTTTAATCGCACTTAAATATGCATATTTCTTCTCAGCACATACATTTTGCATATAAAAGTGTACTTATGAATAAATACATCTTAAATTATGCGTGTGTGTGTATATTATATTTATAAAACATGAACACTCCATTTACTATTAGTTTATAATTATAAACTATTGGGTAACAGTTTTGATAAACATTTTTTTACTAATTAGAATATACGTGAACACAATGCCATAAATTAAATCGCAATTATAAAGTGATTAATTTTATATATAAGGAGCAACATAAACAAAATATAATAACAATTTGGTTTAATATCGTTAAAAAGGCCCCATGTCCACGTACAATTACGGCTCTTTCGCTTTATTTGAATAACTGCAACTAAATTATAAAATGCATTAAAAACAACATATTAATTATGCGAAACTTTTATGGAGCTTGGAATTTATTAAGAAAGCAGTAAGTAAATATTATATAGTGGAAAAAGGTAAAGCGAAAGCTTTATATGTCTACAAGAGGAAAAAATAAAAAATAATGTAATTTTAAGTAAATTGTGCGGTATTTCAGCAACTCCTTCTTCATTACGTGTTTAAAGACATGGTGTTTTTATTTTCCCCCTTTTAATCATAATACAACGTAAATTAATTTTTAATTAAACGTGTTTCAATAAATTTTTAAACGGTTCAGTTAATTTTACTAGTATACATGAAAATGAAATAATGTGACAAGTATAAAGTGATAGCTCCTAGTTGGTTTACATAACTGCCATGTATCTTGGGTAGTTTATTGCATGTATGAATATAAGTTAATAATTTTAATCACACAGTCTCAATTTGTTTCACAAATTTATGAAAGGAGTTATAAATTTTATGTAATTTTTAACTATGACACCTACTTCTGACAGGGCTGGCTTCTACTTACTTTGAATGTGCATTACGTAAGCCCATATCTGGAATCCCAGAATCCCAGATACATCACAATAACACTGTTTATATGTCGCAGCTGAATAAATCAAATGTCAATGGTGGTTATTGTTGTCAAAAAGTTTTATTTATTTATTTTATTTATTCAATTATTCCAGATAAAGTAAATTTGACGGAATAATTAGAGGAAGTTTAAAACAGGTAAACAAGCGCGCGACTTTTGGCGCCACAATGAATTGCTGGCCTTTGTTTAGAATATGCTTTTGAACTTATCGATCATGATTTACAATTTAATTACAAACGGAATGTGGACACGTTCCGACACTCAAAAAAAAACAAGGAATTAAAAGCTTGTATTACAATGTATTTACATAAATGTGACCATTTGGTGACCATATTCAAGTTTTTCCCGAAAATTACCATAATTATGACTTTATTAAACTTTCACATGATGTCCGTTTATAGCTCATGCCAAGACGGAGAGAAGAAATAAAAAAACTCTGTACCCAAATATCATATTTTGATAAATTGCCATAAATTAGTCATTTTAATTAATTACCCACGAAAATAAATTAAATAATATTTCATCGTTTTAAGTGCTGCCGGACAGCATTTTGAAATCAAGTTGAATTACAGAAAAATAAAAATAAATAATAAATGTCTTATCGTTGTGTACATTTGAAGGATATTAAAAATCTCACAATATGCCACATTGATTGATAAGAAAAAAATGTGATGTACGATTCTGAATGTGCCACGTGTTGCGAGTTTACATAAACGTGTGGGTGGACGGAATCTTAGACCTGTTGCATTTGGAAAGGTGTTAAAGTCAACCCCTCTTGCAAACATTGCTCCAGTATTATTATATTCTATATTGTATTGTGTGTATTATGTAAATAAAACTGTTCCTGTTACGATGTAAATTTGGGGGACACTTCGTGCCAGTGAAACGATTTCTATTCTAAATCGCAAATAACAACAGATGGACGCATATTTTTTCATCCACATCGAAAGGTGTTAGCTGAGTGCGTAGGTGGTAAAAGGGTTACAGAACAACAGTGTAGTACATTTGGAAGTTTCCACAATCACTTCTATTATATTTTTTTACAACAACGCCATTTCTGAATGTTTTTATATACGGAATAGGTCAGCGGGTCAGTATAAATTGTTATTTTGGATTTGACTGGGTGTTTTTTTAATTTATGGATGAAAAATAGAAAATAATGATTATTGTTATTGGTCTGCGTTCCCAGTCATTTGTTATTAAAATAACAAATATATAGGTAAACCAAAAGTTGGTAATTTGAATGAAATTGGTCTCTGAAATGTCGTAAATTTGCACAAATGGCCCGAAGTGTTGCCGAAATATATGTCTTTATTACTGTGTAAGCAAATTTTTATTCATAATCAATATTCCCTACAATAATGATGAAATTTTTGCTCACTCATCAATATTTTGGCTCCCAGTCAATCATGACTTGGAAGAAAATTAATTTTTGGGTGTGGGAAAAATTAACACACATATTTACTATATAATCACCATGCCATGCCGCATGACTTCTTTAAAAACCCCCATATTTGTTATAAATAATTTGTTATACAAAGATCTGTCTGAAACCGATGATTTTCGCACTGTAACCACCTCTTATTGGCACCCGT
The DNA here is from genome assembly GCA_963930825.1 of Silvanus unidentatus. NCBI lineage: Eukaryota > Metazoa > Arthropoda > Insecta > Coleoptera > Silvanidae > Silvanus > Silvanus unidentatus. The sequence continues at coordinate 22,266,839 of OZ005760.1, forward strand.
TAACACCAATGCTGACCATTTAATATTATGTACATATGATTGATTAACTCAAGTTGTACATTGATTTACATTTTAGATCCTATAGTGGGATGTATGTATTTTTTTTCTTCATTCAATGTAAAAATAAAAACATAGGTTCAACGAGACAAGGTTATACATTCTTCTACACAAAGAGAAATAATAATAGTGTTAATGCAATTAGTTGCAAATTTATGCAGTGATAAAAACGAATTTATTGGAAAAAAATTTATACACACCGTCTTCATTTTAATGAACTGTTATTTTAGCAAGGTTTCGCTATTCATCAAAGATTTTTTACACTTGCCCCCAACAACAACAACAACACGAATCTTCACACCATCCCATTGATTAATTCAATTAGGCCTTACGTAATATAAAAAAAGGTTTTTCCTATTTATAGACTCTGGAACTATTTTTTCTAATAAGTATATACAAAAAAAATTATTAATTTATTATAATAATTTAAAATCAACCCTAAATCCTCTACCTGGACGGTATTTTACTACTGACCGCGCGGCATTTCTCTCGCACAGCGTATGAGGAGGGCCTTTTCTTAGTTATAATAGTCATTCATAATGTGGTAGCAGGCATGGGACCATTTTGACCATCGTGGACGATGGTAATGTTATCTCTATTGTAGCGTTTGCTGTGTGCGGTTAACACACAATCTAGGATTAAAGATTACCTGATGCAGCCTGCAGTTTGTTTGATGATGATGTCGATTGGAATCAAAGCTCCAATCGTATATCTATACATTTACTGGGAGGAGGAAAAAATTGGGGCGCAATTATAATTTTGGGGTTGTGCTATTTATTTTGTAATTACTTGCAGCGGTAGGGTTCTAGGTGTGGCCCACATTAATAATTATGTTCGTGGCAATTCCGGGGCCTCTAGGGTATTATTTTAGCAGAAGACTTGCTGACAGGGTAAATTACAAAAAGGTCCGAATAATTTCGCATAGGCTCATCATCGTGAATTATTTAGAGATTATTTCATGTGACGGAGACATTCTATGCTATTTCGTCTTCCATTCGGATGGATACATTTATTATAAAATCTATACCCTACAGGTAAGTTGGTCCCCCCATAGGGAGACCGTTTCCAGTTTCCAAGAATTTACAATAGCCAATAATGGGGGTACATACGAAATGAATGAAACTGAAATAAATATAATTTGTACCGTTACACAAAAAAAATTCACAATCGAGGTAAACGAATTTTTTCCTGGGGAAAAATAAAATACAGCGTTCGTACACAAAAGAAATCATGAGATGGAAAGGAGCGAAAATGATTAAGTTTCTTGTTTCGGTTGGTGACAGGATTATTCGTATAGTGGCAGTTTCACTTTGGCCTTGGGCGATATTTTTTAAATTTCTGTTGAAGTATCATGCATAGATTTGCATTTTTCTACCTACAAGAAGGACGGTTTTATGCACTTTATTCTATCTAAATTTAAATTCAACAATTTATAAACACGTTTCTCTTGATTGACAGACACAAATTATGCCTAACTGCATCATCTAGTTTTATTAACGGCCTAACATTAACTATTAAAAACGCGTTCCTCTAAATTATGATTAAATTTTCAATTAAATCATCAACAGAACCACACAATACAAAGAACAACACAATTTCTATTTCTTCTATAAAACAAATGTCTTTTAAATAGAAATCTTAAACAAACCATAATTCTTCTTACGGATCCAGTACCTAATTAATGAGTACATTTTCAACACCGAAGATAATCTCCAGCTGACAATTCGAATTTAAAAAGCAATCATAAATATAACATTTGTATAACAAAAATCGATTGTAATATAAAAACGCCCCATCCCATTCCCCAGAATCAGATAAAGCGGTTAAAAAGTGAATTTTTCTTGGGACGCGCTGTATATCTGAAGGCGCTACACATAACTCAAGTACCTAGCGCCATGGTCAACTATCAACTCATTATCCTCTCCAAAACCGCTCTATAAGGCACATATACACGCTGTTAAGAAGCTTATGTGCGCCGTACGAGACGTGTGGTTCTTACAAGCAAATAAATTATTTGTTTACCCGCCGCTAGAGATATGGGAAAGAACACTCGAGATCCTCTTCTAGGCAATTATTTTTAATTACCAAAAAGCTCATCCTCTACAAGACTTTCCAATCAAATTGGCTTCGTATATCAGTTGTGGCTCGACACCTTCGGTGATTGATTAAACTAACAAAATTTCCATCAATCCACCCACAATAAATACAGTCGTATAAAAACGGTACCACCAACGATTCTCCCGCTCTTATCTCGGACAACTTAATTACCTTTAACACCATTTCTGCGATAAGCGGAGCCCTTCTTCGGTTTCCAAATTTAGAAATCTTTTTTCACTCAAGATACAGTTAAATCTGGCTTTTAACTCAATTTGGCCCAAAGTGAAGCAACTGTTTTTTTGCCATCCACCGATGGACCCAATAAATTCATTAAACGAAATTCTTATGCAAATTTTTTCAGATCCTTCTTATTTATAACACACGTTGGCGCTCTCTAAAGCCATCCAATTATTATTCAACAATTTCACTACTACTGGCCAAAATTAATAAGCATTTTACTATAGGTACGCACTGCCGCATGTGTGCAAGTTGACCATTAGGTGGCCGGACAATTTTTTTTTTGAATAATTACATTAGCATATCGACATATGTTCCTTTTTTCATCTCTCCATCGAGTCCAGTGTATTAGTGTGGCGGTGTTTGTGTATGTGCTGTGAGAGGCAGGTGTATCTTATAGCACGCGCCAAGAACCACAGTACACCTTGTCTATTTTAACATTTATCACACACTTTTGACTACGTCATAGCAGGTGTCTTTTTTCCCCAAAACGACACTCTCATGCTTTCTTCGTCTTATTGCTTCACTAGCGCAAGTTAATTAGGCACTTGTGCGTCGTCAGCTTTTTTTTTTCATCGGCCGATAGTTCTTAATCAAGATCCAATTTAATTAGGTTTTAAATTTATGTAGATAGTATTAGGCCCCCCTGCACTTGTTGCGCATTGTGACGGTGTGTAAGGTAAGAAAAAGAAACGCGTGTCTCATGTTTTTGTATAAAAAGAATTATTATTCAGTACAAATTTGCAATATGCAATTCAATAAGGGTATAAAATTGTATAAAAAATAATCGATATGTACAACAAAGAGATTCACTTAACTGATTTTCAATTGATTACTTACAAAATACATAAATATGATAAAAACTTAACTCTAACAGAGAGATTTTTTCCTTAGTAACGCGATTCCAAAAAATCAGTACGAAATTTTCTTAACTAAAGTAGTACCATTACAGACAATAATACTATTAGATAGTATTTGAGAAGAAAATATAAGAAAAAATACTTAAATCTATCGAGGTACTTATTTTTAAGTAGGAATGTAAACAGTATAATACAATTTTCTATATACAATAAAAACAATGACTAGAACATATTTTATAAACTATATATGTATATGAACAGCAAAACGACGATACCAAAATATCACTTTCGTTCGGAATGGATTTGTAAGGCACATTCGTTTCAAATGGGTAAAGATTTCCAAAAAAAAGATTGCGAGATTCGTTGGACTGGCCTTGCAAGTAAATCTGAAACAGAAAAGAATTCTAACGTTAGTTTGACGGTTAAAATTTTGCATTATCAATTAAAACTGGTTCTTTTTAGTTTAATTCCTGCATTTCTGTATTGTGTGGCACAAAAGTGCATGTGCATTTATTATTATGTGAAAAAATTGCTCTCACAGTGGTGGTTTTTGTGATGTGACTGAATAAAAACTCTCTTCTCAGACAGTATTGTTAAAAGTTTGTTATGTGTAAATCAACGTTAAAGTCTTCTTAAGAAAACTAGTCTGCAAAAGAGAGAAATAACGCACCCTCTCCCCGCTCGCCCATCATTTAATACATATATTCTTTTCAGATGAGCGGCCGTACAAAAACACCATTTTCTAGGGGGGTAGGAAATCCCGTCTGGATGAGGGGGTCGATTTGAATTATACCAGGTAGATTTTCAAACAGGTATACGGGGTGTCATATCAGAAGTCTGATAATGGAGATTAGATACGGCGAGTTCCCTTGAACAATGATGCCGCTTATAATTTATGCAGTAAACATTAATTCAGTGTTATGAAATTTTAAATAAACATCATTCGGATATTAAAGATTTCATTCTTTGTTTTCGACACAGAGTGGCCCTTTTATCTTATTCATTCTAATAAATCTCTGCTCTTTACAAGAGTAAAAATGCCAATGATTAGACTGTGTGTGGAAACCATTCAAACTGTGCCTACCTGACCTGGTTTATATACCTGCAAGGAACATTAAAGTTCTTTTTTCTCTCTTCATGTCGAACGTACAATAAAAGTCCCCGTGTTTTATATATTTCTATGCATCGGCAAAATGTCATCCACTATACATTATACATATATCCTTATATTGAATTTTGCTTTTCATGCTAAATAATAAAACCTCATATGCGAAACACGTGCGTGTGTGGGAAGAAAACTGCACACAGACCAATTTCGTGTGAAAACACGATTTTAGATACTTTAAACAGATTTAAAGGTAATTAAATACAAGACGATTGGTAACAGTGAGACAAATTGCATTTTTAATGAAGTAATTTAAACCAGAATACTGGCTCGTCAGTCAGTCAGTTTAGGGCTGAGAAGAGAGTTTTATTTTTAGTAGGTATAAACTTGCTTGGAATGTTAATTAGCAGATTAGACTTACATTGAAGGTCTCTCTCATTGCTCCTGCCAAGAGAAGATCGCATCGAGTAACTCCTCATCGTCCTCTGAACTCTTTGGATCATAGTTCTCATAATTGTCCTGATGGTGGTATTGTATCGTATTGTAGGCAGAGGCGGCTGAGTAGGAACTTTCGCTACCGTGCGAAGACGGTGTGGGCGACACGGACGCCTCGGAGCACGCGGGTGTCGATATCAGAATCGGATATGTCCCATACAACTGTGCATTGTTGTACTTCTTCTCCGATGTACTACCCGTACTGCTACCATCACTGGCCACCACGTTCCCACCGGACATTTCTGTCTCGTGCATCTGGATCATCTGCTGCAGACTGCGAATATATTCGACCGCCAAACGCAGTGTTTCCACTTTGCTCAACTTCTTGGTGGCCCCGCGACCCTGTGAGGCACCTTGTGGCGAAAAGGCGGCCGCGACACTGGACGGTATGTGCTGACGCAGGGTAGCGAATCCATTATTGACTTGTTTCACACGGTTTCGTTCACGGGCATTCCTCCGGGCCACGGAGGCTGGCTGCTGCGGTACTCCGTACGGCATGAATTGGATCTTCCGTTTGCAGCGCAAATCTGCATTACTCGAGACCAGAACGGATGTGGTTCGTTCGGGTACCGGTGCCAGAGGCCGTTTACTTGTAATCACCGACTTTGCCGGCTGGGTGGCAATGCCACTGGACACGATCACACAGTTCGATTGGGGGGCGGAATGCTGGATTACGTTGTACATTCTGTTCTGTTGCCCTAATGTCATCTCGACAACGGCCATCAACTGTTTGAGACACTTTGGTTTCGGGGGCGGACTTGAGAATCAAAACAAACTCGTATAAGATTATATAGATGAGAGAACGCACGCAATAATGACGTTATGGAAGCAACTGCCGGAATGAATTCGGAGGTTGCTGACCAACTTCTTTCTATATCAGTTCGTGCAGCCTTCCAAGCCCCACCAGGGCAGGGTGCGCGCGCTTGGAGGGTTGAACAGCGCGTGCCATCGACGTGAGACGCATGGCTAAGCAAGCCGAAGGCCTCCGAGTGTCTCAGCAGCAGCAACAGCAACCTGGGTTCCAAGCGGAGTCTGGAACTTGGCGCCCCTTGCCGCCCCCCACCCGGGCTCCAGCGTGCGGAAGCTAGACATGTATATCCAAAACACAGCTCACCGCCGCTCTTATTCAGCTTTTATAATGTGAATCATGTATTAATTTAGCATCAGCTGCCCAAACGACATTGAGACTTTTTTACATTACACAAGGGAATTGTGACGATCGTCAGTACCACATTACTGTGTGCGTCTCGAGTACCAGTGGAGCGCCCAGGGAGAGACGATTGTGTTGGAAGTAAGAGTTTCTTGAAAAATGACCCATTTTTTATAGGCCTAGGTTCAGGTAGGTATTATTTGGCGTATGTAAATGACTTTTCCCCATACGAAATTATAAATTAGGACTAACGAAACCTCCTCTTCGAACCGTCTATTTTACAAGAGATCTTATTAAGATTTACAACGTCGATATGAAATTTAGATCAGATTATAAAGAAAAAAAAAGCAATAAATTATTTTCGAGAAACGCACATGAATTAACTATATACATTTTAAAATTATATAGTACCCTTAGGAAATAATTATTTTACTGAATTTTTGCTTTTGCAAAACATATTCGTACATATACCCGAAAAGGAACATCTGACCAAAAAATAAAGACCAGCACATATCCATTGATCTATTTTGGAAACGTGAATGTTTATTATAATATCTTCTTTAAAAGAATCTAAATGGAAAGGGGTAAAACTGCACACACATGTATGTACATACCAGGTAGAAAAAGGGTTAGAACCACAAACATCATCAACAATACCTACTTTCTCTATTATAATATAAGGTACGATACAATCAGATATTATTTTGTATGGATGTAGATCAGAAATCTGTGCCTTTTTTCTAAATGAAAAAATGTTTCAAATCATCTACAAATCTGATACTGTTTTGGGTTTATTTTTATTGTATGGGTTTTCGTATATTTATGTGCATGGATGCTGGGAACAGATCTCCTTTTTTATTTTCGAAGAAAGAGAAGGAATTTTAGGAACTTTTATGTGGTACCTATAATAACATTTAAGTTTTCTTATGTAACCTTGGCACCCTACATTCAGGTACCACTTAAACAAATTGTTTTTAAATTACGAAAACGGTAGCTATTTTAATGGGAGCCCCAGAAAATCCTATTATAAAGTACACGTGCGGTACTATTAAACGGATTTTTATTAGGAATCTCTTAAAATTCAACAGTTATTATGTAAAATTGTTATTAAAGAAAAAATTTTAATAATTATTACACACACTGTGAAAACCGGTGTTATTTATTGCACGCATTGATTGTCACTTTTTGGAAACTATTTTTATGTGGACCATAAATAAGGTAGTTATTCCTAATCAAGATAACCGGAGCAACAGTTTAACGGGCTTCTGCAAAACTACCAGAAAAATAAATATGTCCCATGCGTTTAGTAGGAATTAAGTTTTCAAAAAATCAACAGTAGGTCTTGTTGTGCTGATATATCTGGGCAAAAGTTTGCATTTTCAATCGATTTTGGACAGTTAATCATTGACGATGTGAAGTGGCCACCCAAAAGGTTCGCAAACAAAATCTCGACAAAAATCAAAAAAAGAAGAAAAGAAACGCCTTCTCTATTTACTTAAAACTTGCTTTACAGCAAAATCTAGGTAGATTTTAATGCCGCTCGTTGCAATGCAGCCTGCAGTCATCATTGATTCGTATTTTGCACGAAGTTCTTATTACATAAAAAAATTGGCTGTATGCGGGATAAAAGCGCTACTTATTAACATAATATTTTAATATTACCAAAGCACTTTTCAAGTCTATCCATCCTCCACACACACAGCACACATTGACGTAATTCGCGCCAACGAAACAACCATTTAACTTTTCTTAATTATACATTAACTTTTTTTATCTCTTATAATGTGGTGCGTACGGAAAGCACACACGAAAAACGTTTTGTAAATTATTTTTTTTTACTCTCCACATCGAATTATATGCTTGATTAATCAGAATAAATTATATTTCTCCTGTTTGGAAAAATTCACGTGCGTACATACATAGTATTATACGAAAGGGTCAAATACCTTAAATACATACTCCAAAGCTATCAAATTTGACATGTGTACTCCGCCTTCCACCGAAATGTGCTTGTGCCACGCTTCACGTGCACTCTAGAGTTATTCCAGAGGGGTGCACAGCCGCACATAATACAAAAACCTGAATAACAATAGACCGACACGTGTTTGGCTACATTTTCAATGTGTATACTAATACCTACTATGCGGACGGCTGTATGCAAAAATGTGCACTAACATTTTCCACACACAGAAGCAAAAAAATATTAATTACAGTAATAATACTGTAATCCTACACCACCACTTTTGGGCCGAGTATACCAGTTACACTTTTTACCAATGTGAATTGTGAAAGGCGAACCTCTGCGTATACAAACCTATATGTACATAAAATGTAAAATGTTTTAATTAAATGTTGCATTTACATTTTACATGACTGTTTAATTTCTTAATCGGGTGATACTTATAAGGATGATCAGTTCGTTTATTTTTTTCGTACACAAAAAGAACTCTACACTCTACATATATGTATGTAAATAATTTTGAAATAATAACATAAATTTCAAGCATCACTGATACATAATATATCAGGGAATAAACAACACTTGTTGTTGCTTTAATTAATTTCAGTTACAAAACCAGCGTATTTTTCTTAATTTCCTACAACACGAAACTTATTCTAACTAGATTTGATAATTAGACTAAATTATACACTTTGGAATGGTTATAATGAAGTGCAAACTGGATTTTTTTCCAAAATAAATCATTTCATTCTATATACGTATATGGTACTTATGGTTCCAAGTGAGAATGCGTAATTGACTTGTTTGTGATCAAAAATTGCACCGTACCGTTTAACGAGGTGCAAAACTATTTAGAAATCTTGTAAATTCACTGGATGAAAATATTATTATCGCACCACACATGCTTATTTCAGGCCATAAATTGTACAGCTTTTTTGAAATTTCCGAAATGTAGTCGCTTGGTACTTGTATGATTTTAATCCACGTGGACCAATATTAACTTGACATCTTATTACATTTAATTTTTAGTACACAGTAATTGATTTAACGGTAAAATACGAGCAACATTTTTACTAAATATCGCGTATATTTTTGACCGTTATTAAAATAATTGTTTTAAAAAATATGAAATAATTCAGGAGGTATACAACATAGTTTGTGACGCCTTAACTCATTCCTTTGGCGCATAAAAATTCATTAAAATAAATTATCCTCTATCCTATTCAAATAATTTTTTATGAAAAATGTACATTTGAAGATGCGTGCTGCTGATAAAGTCATATTTCTTGTTAATTTCACCAACGAATTTATTATGATGCGAATACGCTCTAATAACATGCGTGTCTCTCCTTTTACATACCTTATACTTTACTCTGTGTATAGATAATATAAATTGTTTTTTAATTTTATTAGCATCAATATCAATAATAATTTGAATATTTAATTAGTTTTCATTTAAATTATGTGTGCTCATAGTGCGGCCTTATCGGCAATATCGAGAATCAATCAAAAGCATTTTTTCACTCATACCTAAATTGTCTGATGTGAAAATAAGTGAACCAGTTTTTAAAAGTCTCTGTAAGTTAAATTGGAATTCATTAAAACTCGAACCAGCTTTTATATATGCTACATATTTGGCCATATGCTAAAAGAGTGTGTGCACTATTTACCGTGTTAACGTGTTATGTAATTTCAAGTGCAAACTGCGGTAATCAAGTGTATTTGAAGGGCTCGAGGCGATTTGGCGGCCAACAGAGAACTTGTTGGGGAGGCAGGGGGTGACTTCTCCAGGTGTAGGCAGCTGCTGGCTGGAACCCTCTTTCACCCCTGCCACACACCGGTGTAACTAGTAAAACTACCCTGACCCCTAAAATGCCGGGGGAAACAAGTATAGAGTGCATTCGAAAGCAGAAAGTGATTTTTAATGTGTACATATGCAAATTCCTCTCTCGTGCATATTAAGCCCCCAAAACGCGTGTCTGCACACCAACTCTATGATTTAGATGTGGCAGTCGTGTTGTTTTATTCTTTTCCCGCTTGATTGCCACTTGATTGGATTTTTATTTAACTATTTTATTACTATAAACATATGTAAATTATACACTTATGGAGCACAATTTCAACGAGTTTATTATTTATACTTAGACATGCATATGCGGTCTAAAAGGAATCATCAAATCCAACATTTATTACTAATCCACGACAGTAATACGAATGTATTATGGTACTTTAACATGGATTTTAACAACTCAAGCTCTCTGGGAAATAAATTTCGACTGTTAAATTCGGTGTAGTACCTACCTTATACATGCTTGACATGTTTTTTATATGAAAATTTAACAGTTTAGATAAAAAATGAATAAATTTTCGTTCGTTTTAGAAAGTTTTCCTCTATATTAGGTACACAAATACTAATCCTCATGTTCTAATAACTATAATGCCTCTCTCAAATCAATTAATTTTTGTATACGACAAATTAGAATTTTAATGGAAAAATGCAAAACGAAACCCATAGTTTTCTGGAATGACTAACTTCCGGAGGATATTCAAATCATTTTGACGTTTCGTTGCACTTCTATTAATTCGATTTGGTAAAACGTAAAAGGGGGTGCATTCGGGTAAATATTTTTCTGTATCATTTATTCCACTGAAAATAGTGCATTAATGCATGAAATTCAGCATAATACGGATATGTGCGTTTATTTATAGATAAAATTGACACATTTTTTGTGGGGTTTCAAACGGTTCTGCTCCTAAATAAAACGCATCTGTGTCCTATAAAAATTAATATAATTAATCCAATAATATTGCTCGAAAACGCGTTCCGTAGAAAGCGTATTTTAAATGACAATTTCACGGCAGGTATACCGAAATGAAAAATTTTTATGTTCTATCATATAGAATCTAGAAATGTTTTTTTCGGTGATATAGTAGGCTTCTGGTAGCTATAAATTAGGCAATAATTAATTAAAACCCGAATTAAAATTACTGTAAAAATTTTTTTCTTAGTCAATTTATTGCAAAGGCCTAAAATTGGAATATCTAAAAAAGACTAAAAAAATGCGTGAATTTTGTTTTTGATTTTTCTGTAATTATTTATCTACACCTGTAAATTGTTCCATTATGTATATTTGTTTGTTTTTTTTTGTATTTAATCTCATGAAAGTAATCATCCTTTCGGTATGCTTGACTACAAGAAAAAATCTCTGATCTGTGTGATGTGCAGTGATTTGTGAAAAAAATTATTGAACTTTACTACTTTACTTTTCGATAGAGTGATTTTTCGAACAATAATAACGTTTCTGTGTGTTTTACGCTTTATTGGAGAATGTAATTTTTTCTTGAACACCCAGAAGGAGTAAGAAAAAAGAGCAAAAGCAAACAAACAAAAATATAATTTAAAAGGCGGGTTCTTTACTATATTACAAAATTAAAGTCTATTTCTCTGTGTTGTTGAGGTATTTAAACTTTAAACCAGTTTATAATTTTATGTAAATAATTTGACGAATTTTTTTCGATATTATAGGTAGCGCATCTCAAAGCAAAGTAAATTATTAATCTGACATGAAAACATTTTATTAGGAACCGAGCGCGTTTTACGCATAAAAATGTAAATGATGCGCACCGGCTACAATAGAGAAAAATGGATAAGACAAGTTGACCTTTTTTCCCGAAATCACTTAATGGCTCCGAAAAAAACTCTGTAAGATAATAGTGGAATTACCCTCGGACAATCGACAGTCCTTCCATTACCGGCCCCGAAATGACAATCATTTTTCAGTGGAGAAAAAGAAATACTAATGATTCAATTAGTTGAACAAATAATGTCAATTAATACCCCTTTATAAAGGCTCCTTTGAACTACCAATCCTATAATAATTGAATCTCATAATAATTGATACCCCAATCATAAGCAATTCACAATTAGGTAGACAAAGCGAACAGCAGCCCGAAAACTACAGAAGAAAGAAGAAATGAGAAGCAAAGCGAACAGAAAAAAAGGTGACTTCAAATAATTGAATGTGCTTTGATGAGGCCGGCACGTTGTAAAAACTTTTTCGATACCCGTTCTAATTTAGAAATTCTTAGCGTATTTTCAAACATTTTAAATGTTTTCGGAATTTTTTTTCCTCCACTGTTAATCAGGTATCGACATTTCGAGAACATAAATAATTTTTCTAATTAAATTCGACGTAATTTGTTCTCCACTCAGTTTCTTCATTTCATTTTCATTTTGTCCCCACTTTAACTGTTTTATATATGTGTGGTGTGCCGTTTTAATGCGGTGCTCGGCAAATTACTTGCGATGTGATAAAAAAAGCATTTATCTTTCGATGGACGGCGAAGAACAATAAAAATAGTAAATTTGACGTTTGTGCACGTCAGGTATAAAACTGTGTGTACAATCTACAGGTACCCTCATGAGTTGAGAATGTTTAATCAAAACTAGATTTACATTTGTTGCTTATATATTTATAAAACGGCTACTTTGTTGGCTACACAGACTGCTGCGGGTAGGTATGTCTAATTTAACTTAATTCTACGACTTTTTTTATCTCTAACAGCCTCTTCAGAACATCATATTTCTTCCAGATTTAATACATAGGTGCACACTTGTCTCTGAATAATAAATAGGATGCTGAAAATGACGTCCTCAATTGGGCAGCTCGTTCATCCTGCAAATGTCTCGTAATTAGTGAAATGAGTCTTTTTGGGGGTTTGGAATTGGATTCGTATTAAAAAATAATCAAGCATAGACATATATAGGTACAGTGGTCTGGGAATGGACGGCTTTAAATAAAAATCAATTTCATTCTGACTTGCAAGAGGCACTGGATCGACCATTAATTTCTGTAATTAAATAGATGAAGCCGTGAAAACATTTTAATAAGTCTTAAGACCTTGAGCAGCATTCACTAATTGAAAGGAAAAGGTAGTAGTACTAGACAATGCAAGACGTGCTCGCTTTTAATCATACTGCAGACATATTCAACTATTTTATGACCAACAAGAGCTAAGAGCTTCTTATATACTTCTGCAAGGCTCATTACAACGCAGTGAAAGCAACTCACTTGAAAATCGTCTGTTTTGATAGATGTACAATAAAAAAATCAGGATTTTTTATGAAGACGTCATTAAACAAGAACAAGAAAATATTTATTAAAAAATATCAGAGAAAAATTAAGAGGTCTTCATTAAAAATTTATAACGGCAATAAAATATATTTTGACATGTGACTACTTTGTTAAAGTTTTTGAAACAGTTAAAAATTATCGAAAGTGATAAAATAAGGATACGAGTCTGTGTCATAATTATTATCATACATAATATACACGTAGAGAAAAGGTGCTACAACCACAAAGATGTATTATTTATTAAATGATAAACTAATATCCTCATCGGCTATAAAGTGTTTAGGGTTACAGGAAAGGGAGGGTTTTTATGAAAAGCCTATTAGGGGCAAATTCTAAAAGCAATAAAAAGCTCAATAAAAATGTTTGAGTAATTTTCAAAGGCTGATCATTAAAGCTTTTACAGCTCTCATAATTTCATTTTTGATGTAAAACGAAATTTATTTGGGGCTGGAGTTTACTTTGTTTATTTTACCCTAATTGATGGAAACGAAGGCAGATTGTAAATTATCTTCTTAACTAGAACTCAAACTTGGAATCAAGTCATTATATTATATAGAATCTAATTATTTTGTAATCATTAGTTTAACCGCACGTATAAACTGTATTTATTAACGAGGAAAAAAGTCTAAAAGAGTGCAATGAAACACGATCATGCGTTATTCAGTTTGAAAATTGATAGAAGTTCACTTTTTACTTGCGATAGCTAATATTTATGCGTTTGCACGACACGACTACGTTTATTCCAGTAATTATACCACATTTGAAACATTTCTTATATGAAATCTGGTCTCAGGGAAAAATCGTGTTAAAAACACTAGGCGCCGAACCTTCTTGCACAACAAATAGGTGAAGTAGTATTAAAATTTTAGATAGGTAAATAATTTTATTTTCCAAGTTGTTTTCTAAGTAAGGGCGCCCGCATCTATTCATCCTGTCTCGCCAACGTGCAAATACCTGTAAAGTTAAAGAGCATCATTACCACTTTTTTTCTACTTATTTTTAATTACTATTATGTAGGTATCCATTTATATAGGTGAATAGAGTAAAAAGGTGGAGGATATCGGCCTAATAGCCTTGGCCGAGAGCACACGTCCAACATATTATATTAGATCGACTGATAAATAATTGTCCCTGGCTTGTAAATTGGCTGCGAAGCAATATAGGAGCGGCGAATAGGGGTTTGTGGGACTTAAAAAACACTTGTTAATGAGTAACGCACATTAAAAATCACCGCACGCACCTTATCTATACTACACAAGTACGAGGTGCTTTTTATATATCTATATGTCTCTCGGTGAGATGCAAATGATGGCTTTTCTTTCTGGAGAAAAATTTCACTTTTTTCGACAGTTAATAGAGCAGATGCTATGAGACGATCTTCTTCTTATAGTGAGTGAAATAAAATGTTGTTTTAGTAAATATACATCCTTTTTGGATGGCAGATGTATGTATATATTTATTGCTTCAGCTTTTGTAACACTTTGATGATACTGACCAGCTGAGAGTGAACGGGGTAAAATGTGTCAAATTTCATCGTAACCACTTGGAGTGACCATTATTATTTCAAATACAAAACTTCCTCCACAAAATGAGGAAAAAACGTCCAGTCATTGAGAATTTCGAGACGGGCAATTGTAAAATATGTGAAAAACTTGTATTACCTTCGTGTAATTGAGTATAAAATATATACGAATACAAATGGTCAATTTGTACGTACGTAGGTTGGATGATATGGGTTTAAAAAATACAGTTGCTTTTTTATATATTTGCATTTTAAATGTATCGTTATCGTGTACCACAACAATTTTAGTCAGTTTTGGTGTAATTTTCGAGAAAATTATGTCAAAACACATTAAATATTTATATAAAAAAAGAAAACGGTCCGAAAGATATTTTTGTCTTGAGAACAAGCATTATTAGTCTCTTATTGGAGTTTTCGTGCCTATATGTATGTTGGTACACAAAATACAAATAAGTAATTAAAATTTTAATTAAATGAGAGTAAATAGAGTTGTACCTAAGTGGTTCAGTTGCAAGGTTTCATATAACCAACATGCATTTTTGGACCATAAAACCATAATGGTGGGTAATTGATATGTATTTGTCCAAGAGTCAATGTTTTAGCGATTTTCTTTTGCATAAAATGTTCCCTTGAGTTGTTTTTAAAAGGATGCACTGTAAAATGCATAAGGCAGCTCATTATATGCACGATTTTATTCATTATGAAAATGAATTTTTTAATAATCTTATAAGCGTCAAATTTCCCTTTGGACTAATTGAATTTCTTCAGTCTTCTACTTCATTTCAAATTAGTTTCAAAGTGAAATGGGCGCCTCTTTTATAATAAGAAGAAATTTCGTAATACTCTTCTTGATGGTAATATTTACCTTGCCTATGGAAGAGTGAATAAAAAAATTATTTGATCACCCTAAAGGCACGCCGCTTAAATGTGTCCGCAATTTGGTAATAATATACACAATGTAAAAAATTTATATGCTATAATTAATCAAAGGTATTTTACAAACAATTAGTTTGGTGTATTTTAAAAAAATTGCTACGTTTATTTTTTGCTGTCGAAGAGTATAACATTAGTGATTCATTTCTGGAATTAATAGAAAAACGCTATTAAACACACAGGTGCCTGGTAAATTAATTTCTTTGAGAGTAAGCAATAAACTGTCTTGTAATGTGAATTGTTAAATCGCTAATTTGAAACAAAAGGTACAACATTATAGGAGGTCTGAAATTATAAAGTATTTACGCGTTTTTATATTATAATGCTGAAAAAATTCGGTTTTAATAGATTCTCATCTATATATCTAAATTAATTTAAAGTTTAAACATTCAATTTGGAAAGTTAATTTCTTTTAAGGAAGGGTAATGGTATACTCTTTCACGTAAACGGTTAGACCGACCACGATGGGTGCAATAAATGGGCCATTTATGCAGTCCTCAGGTGCATCTTCGTTTTATTGGCTTCGTTGGTGAATATATCCGCGATATGTGTCTGTCTTTGAAACATTTTAAATAATAGATGGGTTCCATAATTTTTACGACACTCGATTATTCAAGTATAATTTAGCAAAATTTAGATCATCAGTGGTGGACCCCAGCAGCAATATGGAAAACTCGAGGCAATATCCTCCTAGTCCACTTTTAATGCAATTAGTCTACACCACTGAATTTATTAAAACAGAGCGTCTAGTAATTTTACTTGACAGTCCTTCACGTGAGAGCAATTACATTGAAAAAATTTGCATAATCTTAATACAGATTCCTCAAAGACTTGAAGTCAATTAAAACTCAATCTAACAACTGTATCACAGTGAGAGAAGAATTTTTTTCTAAGTCATAAATCAGTCTATTATTTCAAAGAATCGGCATGGATTTACGAGCCCTTTTCCAGCCCCCCAATTTGTACACAGCATAGAAAATGTATTAATTCCATACGGAAAGGAAGCTGCTGTGCGAATTTTGCAGACCAGCAGCAGCCGCCATCAGCCTTCTTTCCCTCAATTATAAATTGCTGCTTTTCTCCAAAATATTCAACACCTGCATCAATTTATTAAAGAAGAAGTAACCGTGAAGCAAGAAAGCAAGAAAGTACATAACATTATTTTATAATGAACATTTTATCGAGATCTTCTCCACTTCATTTATACATTACATATAGGTATACGCAACACAACACAATATAATACACATATATCTATCATTAAAACATATCATAAAAGAAAAAGAGGAATATTAAAGTCCAAAAACCACAATGAATAATGGGCCAATAAAAGAAACGAATCCATTTGTATAGTTGAATGAAAAAAGCATCTTTTATGTGCTAAGAGAGAAAAGTGTGGCGCATCACGCAGACCGACAAACAATCCATTTAATTAATTTATATTGCACACACTTGTAGAATGCCACAAAATACAAACACTTAATGGTATTTACAACAAGTGAATGCCTCCAGGTCACACAGTTTTACTTAACAGCAATGTTTTTATTTTTTTGGCGACTGAAGAGAGTGAAAATTTGGTGCGTCGTTAGAAATTGGACGAATACCCAAGTATTGTTTCAGAGTGTGTGTCTCTGGTCTGCCCGGATGGTTATTGGGTCCCCGAAAATAATCTTAATACTTTTTATGAGTTTTGAGCTCGTGTGTTCGCACAGGTGATAGCGACTGCAGGTACCGTTAATTGGTTCACCTGCTGCCGACTTCTTGGTTTTGGTGTGTGCAAAAAAACCATCACCCGTGTGTGCACCCAGTCCAAAGATGATATTCCAGCAATATGTATGAGATATATAATGAGATATGTAAGAAGTAGAAAGTAGTAAAAACGTATAAAAAAAATGATTACGAGCCAGCCAACACACATTGACACATCTGAACGAATCAATTTTTTAAATGTTAATATTATAAGCGTAATAAAATTTATTATATCACAAAGTTGTAGCCAATAAAAATTTGTATTGTGTGTATTAATATTTTTATAAAAACAAACAGCAAATGGACACCAGCACACACACAAGTAGTGGAAAATGATATATACAACTGGATTATATGATGCGTAACGGCAATTATCTCCACGATTTTAAATTAGATTAATTTTTAACACAATCCTTTTTTGGTTTTGGCTAATTTTGTAGGTGGCAAAAAGTGTGCGTGTTGGGAAATACAATTCTTAATTGAAATCCACATCAAAGAGATGATTGCCCCTTTTCTTACATGAGTAATTTCACGTATAAGAATATTGTTTATTCTTGCATTAGTACATAGAAAAACCAGTGATGGTTTGTTGTCCATGGAATCGACATTGAACTTATTAAATTGTACATTGTCCAGAAAAATTGTCGTTTTTTGCTTTCTCATCAATTTGCAGCATAATTACAGTTTACAGTGTCACAAAAGGCGCCAAACATTTCGGTTTCTTTCTTATTTTCACAAATAATTCGGAATTTCCGCTGTACGATTATTAAAAGTGCCACTTTATGATGACAATTAAATTTGCACAATAATAAAGTGTGAAGTTTTTTATTGCGTTCTTTAAACATCAAAAACTTGATTATTAGAGTCGAGAGAAAAGTTATCAAGTATTGATTTAACATAAAAAGATTTCGTTTTTATATCACAGTCCGTTTTCTTAACAGTCCATAAATTATATTTTTTATATAAAACTCTAGTTATAGACATCACCTGTTAAAGTATATAAAACTATTCCTAATATTAGTTTTTCTATTATACTTTGTGGTTTTTATTTCGTTCCAAGTATACCTCTTTAGTCTTTAAGCTGTTCATAATATGACGGGGGATAAAAATTCAATTTTTCTTCTTATAACTTTTATAACCCGAATACTAAAATTTTCCCACAAAATTAAGTCATTTATTTTGTGGTAAATTTCGGCATCTCATTTCAAAAAGGTTATACCAGCTTTCTTAATTAGTGTTTTTGATTACGTTTTGTGATTAATCTGAATTATGGCCACCACTTTTATTATAGGTGCTACAAATATTCGTATAGTTTTGGCCCCAAAAAAAGGGAGCAAAAAATAGCTTTCTATACTTAAATTGAAAATTCAAGACATTCACAAACTTAAAACGGTCGTCCGATAAAAGGAGGTACATAATAAAAAATCATCTCAAAAATATGATACAAATGAACGATTCCAACGTAAATGAATTCCGCAAAATTAATGATACAGAAATTTAAAAGCAAACACTCATAACATAGTCCCTGGACAAAAACGAAAAAAAATTAAATGAAGCCATATAATAAAAGTTTCTTGATTAAAAGTTGTGTGTATAGTTACAACTATACATATACTCGTACGCACACGAAACACTTATTATGTACCTCCAAAAAAGAAAAAAACCGCACCACACACACAATAATGAAAGTGATCTATATTTTCGGAGTCTGTGAATGTAATCATATTTGGTCATGTCAATATATACACGAACACATCATTATTATTTCCCGATATGTGTTTAGTTAATAATGAGTGTTGCTTTACCAGAAACGAAGGCAAAAAAAATTATGATAATAATGCCAACAGTTTCTTTCACAGACGGCGACATTGGCACAGGGCCGAATCGAAAGGCAACCGATCAATTGCACGCAATTTAAAGCATGAAAAACATCCAAGCGCAGCCTGAACCGATAACCACTTTGAAAGACAAACTCTGGTCAAATACAAATTGCTTCAAAGTCAAATAAAAAAACCGGCCGACTTTTGTCCGCCTCTAGAAGCACTCTTTAAGGGCGCGAAAGCGATTGAACCGTCCCTGCTCACCAATATATACATAAAATTTACCGCTAATAATTTTTTTCCTCGTTCAAGTCTCCCAATCAATTAAAAGATATCAGACATTCCTTCCCACAAACATTTTACATGTCGCCTTTAATAATTCATTATTATTATACCACGTTCGTATTATATAAATAAAATTGGTACCAACTCGTTCGAACCATTAATAAATTATTTTTGACGGAAATAGACGTTCACAATATTTTATCCTACTGTTTTTCCATTTTGTTTTACAAATAATAAAAGTTCCACATTAAAAAGTTGATTGGGTTCCGATACGGAGATGAAATGCGTTGTGGATCGAAAAAAAACTTGTGATTGTGCAATCATTAGGAGGAAATTTATACAGCATGGGGTCCACATTTGCTCCTAATGAGCAAATGTGGCACCCAAAAACACATTCTTTCATTTAAGTCGGTGGTAGTATTATGTATATGTATAGTAGATTTTCAAACTTCATTCATAATCTTTCCATTCAAGTGATTTGGACGTGAGCGAAATTTCTATTAAGTGCCACAAAAAAATCTGTTCTAGATTTTGGAGCGGTTTGGACGGGGTTCGGTAATTGAAGTGTGTGGGTCCTGTTTAATATGGAACGCATGTAGAATGGGTAAAGGAAACGTGACAAAAAAAATACGTGTATAGCTGATGGCGCTCATCTCGGAATTATACATACATTAAATAAATTTATAGTACTTATGTAGGGAAATTAGGCAGTATGTATGTAATATTGTGGATGTGTAGGTATATCTTTGTGTAATAAATGTACCACGTGCCGCACCAAAGACGTTCCACAACGAATACTTTATTATAATTTTATTACAGAGAAAATGGGGGAGCGACTTTGTCTAACATTTCATTCAATTAACTAGCAAATTAAAGTCATGTTCGAAAATTATTTCGTGTAGGTATTTACACGTCTGTGCGCCCACACGAACTTTCTTAATAAATCAATGATAATTAATTTGTTTATTAAAAATTTAACGCATCGCAATTCATTTAGCGATATATCACTAAAGAAGACAAGCGAATTAATTATTAATTATGTACAATACGAAAATATTAAGAAGATTATGTCTTCGGCAATGTGGAGTCGGACACTATTATAATATCTAATTAGAATTTTATGTAAATTTTTCCTTGTAATTGTGTAATTTGAAATATTTTCATATAAACGCGAACACCACGCCTTGAGATTTGATATTTCATTCATATTTAAATCAGTGTATTATATATATTTTCCAAAAACCCACTCCGTTATGGCAGTAATTTATTTAATTTCTTTTATAAAAGTCTAAAATAATCGAAAGCTCGAAGAAAAATGACTTAACAGTTTCTCACATCGAGATAATGGCCAAAATTAATTTAAAGACATCATCGACAATTTTTTTATCCAATCTTGTGGAGTAATCTCGAAGGTTCGATCAGTGAGATATCAGTTTTGTGAGAAGAAAAAGGTTCACCATATTATAATAACAGTTTCAGCAAACTCTTCAGCACCTTCATCTAATTTCAATTCTATCATCAGGAAGCTGAGGCTAATTATCCATTCTCCCATAATTGTAAACCTTTAAACGGAAAGCACTTAATCTGCGGCGAGGGCAACAGCAAAACAACAATAAAATTAATTGTTACCGTCGACTATTTAAAACAATTCGCCGTTTCAACGATTTGCTGCTCCTTCCCTTAATCTATTCCCATACATATGTATGAATGTGGTCAGTAAATCGCTCTAAGATGTATAAAACCAGTAATGATTTCATTTAAAAATGTCTGCCAGATAAACTTTAACAGTTTTCAAAATCTTATTCCGTTGTGGTTAGCAATTAAAAAATTTCGCCCTGTATTTTATTCCTTGTTATATATCAGCCCGAAGGTAACCAATATTAATATTGTGTGGGTGCGAGTGTTCTTTTATGACGTGAACAAAAGGCCTCATCAGAAAAAAAACAATACACATTTATATATGTAACAAAAAAAATGGGACCGTGGAAAAGTGAATGCTGAAATTAATTTTTCCGATTGTGCCGAGTGGGGACGTGGGGCTATTGGCTAAATTTTAAATGAAATGCACTTGCCCGATTAATTAATGCAAGAATATATTGGTGCATGTGGGACAATGAAAAGTGGAGAGAGAGATCCTGAAAGAATAATAAAAGTGACCGCTTATCAACTCAATAAAAATGCTTTTAATTTCTTTATTCTCTCGGCCGTTAATATGGCCAATGAACAAGATTACGTCGTGATAATAATTGTTGTATTTATTCGAGTGTGTGTTTACATATCCACCAATTTGGAGCCGAAATAAAGATAAGGACCAAGATGGAATGGAATACTTTATATAGATTTAATAATACAAATGGATGAACATGTATAGATAAATCGGACATTATTCACAATAATATATACTGGGCATAAAATGGTATAAAATGATAACCAGGGGGCAATATGAAACGAGATATTAAAATAACAAGTAACAACAGTGATGTTTGTTTTAAACAGTTTTTGCGGCGCTTTAGGCGTTGGAGGCGTTGTAGCGATAATCACTTGGTTTCATACTAAATCGTAAATGTTTTTCTTCTTGTTTTTCCTTCTTCGTATTGTTCGGAGCATTTTGTTTTAAGGCTTGATTTTCAACATAAATTTCATATTGTACAAGTCGTGTTGCAGTACATTGGCATAACAGCAGCACTACCCATAAAACACACTGTTTTCAAATTGAATAAAGGCACATTTATTGAGGATTTATATAATTTATGTAGTTCTTTTTACCTTTGGCCACAAACTCTCTTCTATAGACGTATATATGTAGAAATTGAATGTGCGTATGGGAGGAAAGCGAATTAATTATAGGTTCATTAAAAGGGAATCGGTTGAGCTTTTTCATAATTTATTGCTCTTATAATCATTAGTTTTTTAACGTTTTACTTAACTATTCAACGCGCTTTTAATTTAGAAAAATTAGGATTTTTTAAAGGAGTGACTGTTCTAAGTGATTTATTGTTGCTGTTATTTATGCATATATAACCCGAAAAACACGAACTAATTAATACCGTTTCGGCTCTATCTTTCACAACAGAAAAATGCGGCATTACAATTTGGTGAGGGAATGATTTTCAAGTAATTTATTTCGTTGTAAAAAAGTGACACACATAAAATGAAATTAAAAAATACAAGTACATAGTACACACACATGCAAAATTGCCTGCAATGCGAAATGATGGGATAATTTTTTACACTTGCATTATTTAAATAAATTATTATCATATGCATGAATTAGGGGCCTTTGAGTGTTATGTGGAGTGTTAATGGGCCACAAAAAGCGCACTTTAAAATAAACAATTTTACACATTTCTTTTACATATACATACATAATGTCCCTAATGGCACATAATGAAAATGAATTCTTTTTATACACAACGTATGTGTTTATGTACAACCCGTTTAAAAATTTCACCCGTCTAATCGGACCACAAAATTATATGGTGTTAAAAACTGTGGTACTAAAATAGGGCCACGAAGAAGGCGTTCACAATAAACGAGCAACTCTACTGGAATCGATGGAGATATGCCTAAAAATTTTACACTTTCTCGATGAATTTCGATTTCAATGTTGTTGTAAAGCAATTACGTAAAAGCTGCAAGCTCTTTTTGTACTTTTTAATTGCGACGTGAATAACAATAAAGCCCTCAACTGATACCGATCTTCCCACGCAATTTATTTGGGACTTCTGGTACTGCATAAGACACTTATTGATTTACAACTGGCTTGCTTATTATCTGCTAAAGTACCGCATTATAATTTGAGTACCTTTAACAGGCGTGTTATTAAATATTATACAGATATTTTAATATTTTATCCTGGAGGGCAGCTGTGCTATGTATGTCAGAGGTGTTGATGTGTGATCTGATGCTACAAACGGTGTTATTAGTAGTTTTATTTTTTTGGGGTACCAATAATAAAGGAAAAAAATAATAAGTATTTTTTCAACTTGGGGTATATAAACGGCGTGTGTGCATATAAATTTTGGGAGGAAGATATATGCTTTTGGAACTTATGACGCCTATAATGCTGTGGAAAAACACTTCTGAAGAAGGCCGAAAAATTGGATCCTTTTCTATACGTATAATTGTGTTGTTTGTGGTTGAGAATAAAAAAATGTGTAAATATAATTCTTGTAAGTGGCTTTAGACGAAATTGGCGTGATGCTTTTTGCTTGTTTTTTCTGAAAACATTTTCAAACAGGAACACAAGCCGATCATCATTTATGTCTGGAGCGTTTATGGAAATAAGCTGCGGCCGATTTTTAATGACCACAAAATGCATGTGATTATTTGAATTGATTGTGATCTTCAGGATTGATTAAATTAAGGGACCGCCTTTTATTCTCGCTATTTTGCCTAACAAGGCTTTAATTCGTTGTTAGAAAATTGACGAGTTTATTTCGTTTTATTTGCATAATCACCTTAGCAAGTTGGCCACCTACCTGGCTCTGAAATTTTTCAATATTAAAAAATAAAAAAATATTTATCCAAAAAAAAAGTATTTGATATCACCCATATTTCATTTATCTAACCATTTTAAGTGATTTAAATTATTTCTAAGCATATTGGTAATTCATATTTTGTGTTAAAATATCTTAAAAGTGCTCGTAAATTTAAATCATGATACCTATTGGTATCTTAATACCCTTATAGGTAGTCAATTTGTAACTTATGAGCCTTCAACTTATTTAAGTATTGCAATTTATAGTACCTACATACATATGTAGGTATGTATACCTACACACAGATATTGATGAGGTTTTCCATTCTGCTAAATAAAAAAAATTTCTTTTTCAGTCTATATTATTTAGGTATATTATTATAAAATTTTCTGAATATAAAATGCGATTCCCTATTGAAGAAAGTTGAACCACACGCAACTCCAGCAAGTAGAAATCTACGTTCATTTCAAAAACCCAATCATTATAATTGAATTTTTCCTAATTATACATCTATTATCATTTTGACAATAACTGAGATTTTTATAAAAATCATTTTTATCTTATTAAAGTTTTATTATTTTTCCATTTCCTAAAACAATTCTCATTCTTGACGTTTCTTACACCTAACCATGGATGGCGATACAAACATATTGTAGATGTAGCGCGAAAGCTAACTTCAAATTCTTATGAACGCAATTCAAATTAAAAACTTATTCATCAAATATAGGAACATTCTTATAACTATAAGTGTTCTTAAATTTGTTCACGATAAAAAAATTGTCGCAATTATGTATACCTATACCTACAATTAAAAAGTCAACCAATAAATCATCATTTCCTAATGGACTGTAAGAATTAACTATTCATTAAAACTAAGCGGTAACGTACATGAGACTCTATGTGTCATTAAATAATCAGTATACCTTCTATAAATAAATGATAAAGCGCAACGAGTACATTTACCCCAAGGTATTAAACAATTCTCCCCATGCACATTTCACTTTTTGTAATTGTTTTCTCTTGAATTCGGTGCAATCAATAAAAGAAAAATCGTACGTAGAAAAACTACACAAAATACAGGTATATACCCCTAGGTAAGTGTGTGTTTGTAGTCGTGTTTTAGCAACGCGCTTTGGGGGCGGTGAACAGCATTGACGGAAAATAGTCGCATGCGAGCGGTTGCTTAATAAAGTCTACAATTTTGCAAGCAAAAATGTTTACAGTAAAGCACGTGAGAACTGAAACATTACACTTACTTTAAAATAAAATACCGACAGTGATAATGAGAGTTGAATGGTTAATTAATTGCTTGAAATATGATCGAATATAAACAAAACCCGTCAAACGATTTTTTCGAGGAAAATCGTGTAGGAAAATTAATGGTGAACGATGGGAAATTATCGCTTACGAAACTTTGGGAAGTTATCGTACGCACAAAACGTCTTCCAGGTCAGTATTTTCTGCATACACATTAAAACTCTTTTATAGTAGAATATGCAAATGCCTATTTTAACCCAAATAGGCCTAAAAAGTGGGTTAATGTGTTGTTCATCCAAAATATCCATTTATGTTTCGGATATCTCTGCCATATTTTAGTTTGTAGATCTTATCATCAACCACTAGCTGGAATCACCACATTCAAATTATTATTTACCATCCCAAACTGTCCCCTTCCGTTACCCAGAAAACACACACACTCAAGTATACAATTTTCCGGTATAAAATATTGATAAATAATTTTTGTTTTCCCTGTACATTTGAATAACATTTTCCAATTCCATACGCTTTCCACTTCAATTACCCTGCAACTACCATTTAACATTTCATATTCGATCAATGGAAAACTTTTCCATTACTCGCTCGATTGAACCAGCAAATTTTCTTTTCATTTCTAGATGGCTTCGACGAGCAGGTTCTCTTTACCGGTGTCCGTGAACGTCTCCGTGATCCTGAACGTGAAGTACGGCAGAATGCACTACGCGTTCTTTCCGACCTAATTCCAGTGACCCAATCCATCAAACTGGACACTCACATGAACTCTTTAATACCGGAGTTGATAACGAATCTGGGCCATCCGGCGCCGGCACTGCGAAAAGGGGCCTTGGACACGCTCCGAATTTATCTGAAGCATAGCAATAACTACGAGAAGTTGCTGAAGGACATCATCTCGGCGATACCAGAAGATCAGACAATCCTGGCAGCCACCCCTTACTTGATCACACCTACTACATCCGCTCAAACCACGAAACAAATCATTGGAGAGTTGTGGAAAGGGGTAAAGAATCAGGGACCCGCTCAGGAGATTGCCGTTAAATCCTTGGCGAGAATTCGACGCACTTTGGGAATGGATAAATTTAAGAGCTTTCTTGAACCGGACCAGTTTGATGAACTGATGAAGTTATACGATTCCTATGGGCTTCCAATTGACCAAATGGACTCGAGCAGTGATAATGAGAGAAAATTATGGTCGAATGACGAATTTGAGGACAAAGTCATTCTAGAGACTGAGATTACTTTGAAAGCTGGGCCGGCAATTACGATGAAAATTCATGAACAAAGTAGGCCAAACAGTGTCGCTGGACGGTCCGATAGTGGCGGGAGTAGGCGGTAAGTAAGCAATTTTCCAAACTATTATTAGTTATCAAGATTTATGACTCGACTTAGTTCTGTAACATATTGACACAAAAACTACTTGGGTCAAAGTTTTTAATGAAATGGTGTGTTGCAGAAATTCAATGGGGTTTGTTAGGGTCGTGGCTGACGATAGTGGTAGTGATTCGTATGAGAATGCGAGGAGAAGTCCCAGAAAAGTACATTTTGGAGGTGAGATCGTGAAAATGAGGACACCGGAGAGTGACAGTAATAATGAGGCTGATGATTCGATTCATATCACTGTGTCGGATGCAATTTCAATCAAAACAAATCGAAGTCTTATTCCAATAAGAATTACTTCCTTGCCACCAACTCCTAAAAAGAAAAAAATAAATTTAAAATCAAAGAAGTTGTCAAAGTCGGAAACAAATTTGTCGGAGAGTAAGTCAAAGATTCCATTACCAGCTAAGAGACGCCAGATACCGCAGAAAAGTGAGAAAAATAAATCAGAAGGTTGGTTGGTTTGTGGGCAATTTAGATTTAGGTATGACAATATCTTGTATTTTAGAAAAAGAAAATTCCAGTAAAAAATCGCTGGTGCATCTAGCAACTACCCAAAGTAAAAGACAAAGTAGAAGGGGAAATGAAGTGTTTAGTCCTATTCCAGTTCACAAGCAAATTGAAGTGTTCCATAATTTAACACGAAGTCCGTCAAGAAGTCCAGAACGACAGAAAACTAGTCCAATACCCGAACCCATCAAGACTGACAATGATAAATCAGATTCCAAAGAAATGGTGGTTTATAACAGCTTTCAGGTGTGTGAGAATAAGGAGGAGAAAAAGGATGATAAAAAGGACAATGAAAAAAAGGAAACTACTCCTCCAAAATCATCTCCACCAATTCCAGCCCTGAAAATGCCAGAAAAGAAATTTGTGAATAAGTCGAATGAGAAAACTGACTCAGTTGTTCTTCCCCCTCTTGAAAATTCTGGCAGTTTCCAAATTTGCGAAAATTCCGAAAAGAAGAATACCAATAATGTGCAGGAAAATGTTGTAAGCTCAAAACCCCATGTAAAGAGCAACGAAGATAGCAAGAAAGGGAGAGAATTGGAGGCCGCTGTACACACAATTCAAGGAGAGGTGAGTGCTTTCCTGTAATATGAACAATAATTGCCTTGAACTTGTCAGTTACCACATATAATACCCCGATATTAAAATTCTATAAGCTCTATAAACCGATCAATATTTAATTAAATTGTGAATTGATTTTTTTGTATAGTGAAAAGAGTCCTAAAATAACTCCATAAATTATTCGGTTCTCAAAAACATGATGACCTTAGAGGGTTTAAAGGAATTCTGATTGTCCCACCACTTCCTATTGTCCAGACCTTTGTCCTTCTTAAAATAACGTGAATTGTTCTAATTTAAACTTAGCATATCACGAAATTCCACCCAATCAAAGACAGTATTATTTAGAGAAACTTTGAACCATTAATCTGAAAAAACTATATTAGGCCGACGCATATAGTGGCAACTGACCCCTCTGGCATATAACACGAAATATAAATATAATGGGGAAAGTAAAACAAACCCTTAAATCACTTGCGTCTCGGCACGATATTTTTTATGCAAATTATATTTTAAAAACACGGCAAAAAAGGCTAGTCTAACAGACGTTAGTGCGGCAGCTTAGCATGAATTTACGTTGACATGAAAGGGAACTGGGTCAATTGCCCTTAATACCTATTGGTAAATCCCATTACAAATGAAACGTCCAGTCCAATTAGGTTTTGGAAAACTGCCCAGTACTTACATTGATATCTTAAAATTGAACCTATAGATGATGTTAATAATCTCTTTTAATGGTCTTTTTATCCGCAGCAATCTCATTTAATTCAACCACAGTTGAAATTTACATATCGAATAACATGAAAACGATCTGTTTCGTTAATATGTAAGAAAAATGCATGCGGTATATATTAATATATTTATTCAACTCATTACCCCCGCTCATATAACTTCTTAAACTTCATGCAAAACTTTTCTACTATTGTACAACAAATTGAAATATTTTCACAAAATAGAGCAAATCCACTTTTTCACGTTTAGATATTAATCTACTTTAATTAACATCTAAAGAAACGTGAAAAGTAAATAATAAGTTCTGTTCTTTTTTGACCTCGATATTTCTGTAAATTATGGGTATGAAAAATAATTTTATTCAAATTAGATTTGAATGAATAAATTAATTGTCCATTGATGTTTCAGTATGAAATGTGGGCTAAATCTGACGCTCTATCCAACTTTTGTCAAATGCTGAAGGAGCCAAATGTGTGCAATACTTTGGAAGCAGGATCTGCAACATTGTTCTTGGAAACGCTGTTTGCATGCCATCATAGGGATCGACTGCAGTCATTAGCAGACGTAAGAAAGTGCTTTACAATTTGATAAATTTCGAGATAAGTTCCAACTGTTCTTTACCTTAATTGCAACCGAAATTGGTATCCCCTATAGTTGTTACAAATTAATGACGGATTTTATCACAGTCCCATATTTATTTGTGTTTACGACGCAGACATTTGTGTATGTAAACACAAAGGGTGACTGAACTAAATTATCATCGAACCGATAGCTTTTCCATTTACATATAAATATCATGATAGTACATAGAGGTATCCATTTCCCTTAATGACTGAAAAATGGTTTCAGGATGGGTTAGTTTTCTTACTGGAAAACGTTCGTCCAGAAGTTCTGAATGATTGCTTCAGGCGTCTGACAATGGGTTTATGTAGAATGGGTGCTCCAACTGGAATAAAACTGGCTTTAATTGTAATGAAACGCACACCTCCTAAAAAACTCCAGACTCAAGTAATCGAGGAAGCTTTTGGGCATCGAACTCGAGAAGGAGCTCTTCAAATTTTGATGGCGGCCGCTAGATTATTGCCCAGTAACGATGTAGAAGTTAACGAAATTGCACAATTTGCAAGTAATGTTTTGAGAGATCGGAGAAGACGCATTCGTCAAGCAGCACTGGAATTACTAGCCAGTTTAGTGCCCTTAACATCCGTTTCCACAATTATCGACATTGTCACCAATGCAATTAGAGAAGCCAGTGACAGTGAAGATTTGTTGGAGGTAGTTAGAGCCAGGTAAACAACGATTCAATTTTTTTAGTAAATTATGAATTAATTAAATTCTTTTTATTTTAGATTGTCAAGACGACAGTTACCATCAGTGGAACCCGATGGCGTAATAAGATACTCCAGTCCAAAGGAAAAAACTGAAGTCGACTGGCTTTCAGGTGCAACTTCTTCAAGATACTCGGCTTCTTCGTCATCTTCAAATAGTACCAATGTGACTGGAGTTAATTACTGGCGGAAAAATTCTAGACACGAAGAAAACGCCTCCCAATTACCTGAATTCGTGTTACAAGAGAAAGTACGTACTTATATTTGTAAGCAAAAGTAAAATCAACACTGTCCTCGGCGCGTTCGCCAATATTTCAAAATAAACTCTTCCACTATATTGATTTCAACAAGATTGCATGAATCACGGTATCATATTTTATTCAAAATTTAAAGACACAGGAAATTAAATATATTTGCATTAATTACATTGCATTTTCCAAGCTACGAATTTGCAAATGCATTTTTTCCAACAGATTGCATTATTTAGACCCATACTATGTATACCTGTTTAATCATTTCATTATTGCGTTAATTAATACGTGGGTGGATTTCTGCAAAACTACAACCCTTCAATGTGCTGGTACCTATCCGATTAGCGGAAAAACAGTTATGACGTCAACATATCTGTTGATCATGCAATGTCACGAAAGGGCGATTTTATTTGTTCTCGTGCACCCCCAGCACACACAATATATCGATCATCTAACAAACAACCAGAAAATTATCCGTCAAAATAATACACATCGTACTGCTTAGAATCATTTTCAAAAGACACCGAAATAGAATGTTATTGTGCCGTTTGTTTGCTCTTAAACCGGTAACGCTAAATAACTTTGTGCTGGTGCGTAATTTGTTCTAAATTTAGTTTATAGTTAAAAATCGCCGGCATAATTGTTGCTGTGAATATTTTATCAATACGTTCCATTTCATTGCAGGACGACATAAACCATAGTAACGAGAGGCCGCAGCAAATATGGGCCGTAGATCCAGCGTATTTCAACAAAACGAACAAGAATACTAAAAGTGAGTTAATCATCAGATGAAGATCTTTATGCTAATGATGTCTTTTGTTAATTAGGTGCTAATTTGCGTCCGGTTTATATCTTACAACCCGAGGGAGTGACTGTTGCACCTCATGAATTTCGCGGACATCGAAAGTATGACCGGGGGCGGTCATTTTCACCGCCAAAGCATCACCGAAAGACCTACAGCACCTCTAATGATGCAGAGATACTGGCTACACCGCCGTTCATAGGACAGACATCCAAACCAAAGCCTTTTAAGTGTGTTAACAATTTTAGGAAAAGCTTTTCATCCGAGCAGCTTTATTCAAACGTCAATGGAGACGGAGGTGGAAAACTACCCTATTCATTTTCAGTTTCAAGCCGGTCTTCGACCACTTCAAACAGTACGTACATAATTAACTGGAAAAACTTAATGCTTAATCTATTTGTTGAAAGATGTCGTTGTTAGTGTGAAAATGAACTTTTCCTGCTTTTGTGTAAAACTTTGTTATTGATCATGAATTATTTATTCAAATTTACCTTTCGCTTTTCACATTACAAAACTATGGGATTCTTTCAACACAATTTATAAGATTGATTTTCTGAGAAACAATTTAATTAAATAATGTATATGAAAATTTAAAATCAATCGATCCATTTAACACATATTCAAACTTTTTTTTACCTTCCGCAGAAAAAAGCAACAAAAGCCATAAATTAATTCCATTAAATCTCTTATAATAAGTAATCGAAAGCCATTAATATAAATTCTCCTCCTTGTTACAAACGATAGTTGATTGATTTAATCGTATTTACAGGTTCTTCTACAAGAAGTGGTGTATGGCAACGTGAATTACGCTCTGGTATTCCAATACCAATCTCTTCCGACACAAAAATTCGTTTGCGAACCAACAATCACCAGAACAATCATAATAATATTAATAATAATGGTCCCGTTATAGCCCGCAGGTAACACCTCTTTCATTAATTCTTATATGTGCAATATGCAAAATATTTCTGATAATGATGTGGATGGCTAATGAAACTTTAATGGGTGCATGTCATTTAACTGTATTGTTCCCGATAAGAAATAAAAGTGACGAAATATAGACATGCTTTTTCACTTGAGTCATTAGGAACAGGCGCTGACAGATTAATGAGAATATCAAGTTTCATTATAAGATTGAATATTAATTTTCGTGAAAACTGTGCCCTTGGGGTGAAACGCTCCAAAAATCCTGCATTAAGCATCCACATTGACGAGTACCTATAATGCATTTTTAAATATAGAATCAGTTTACCTATAATTCTCTTTTAAGTAGTGAAACCGTTTTTATTACCACTCATTGATTTGTAATTATCAGGTTCTTTTATTCTTCTTCGTACAATAAGAGCTTAATAATTAGGAACTACTAAAGTATGTAAATCTATCGATTTGCTATAGAAATGATTCGTCCTAGAATGCTTTAAAGCACCTACTGGTTCATTGACACATTTTGTGTTCCCATTTTCAATATTAGGAATAAAGAATTGGTACAATCATTTTTAGACACTTCAAAAGCCCGCAAAATTTAATACGAAATTGAAAATTGCATGCGCTGACCTTCAGATTGAATGGATTTATTTATAAACTTAATTAACATCTCACCCCCTAGAAGCAACTTGTAAATCGGTAATAAATTTTGAATGGATCAATTCCTTTTACTACGGTACCAATTTAGGTATGATCTAATGCGCTTCTGGAAAAATCGCGAATTTAAAGTGAAAAATGCGGGCCAGACGCAATCTCATTAAAAAGTCGCACATGTCCGTTTTCAACGAAGGAATACCAACGTGTCCAAGAAAATGTTAATTACCATCTTGGCATTTAGGACAATAGGTACTCGCGTGGCATCGTATTAGCCCCATTTGCTTCACTCAATAAAGCCCATAATGGTAACTTACAGGTACAACAACAAACTGTAACGAACTGTTGTTGGCGCCGCGACGTAGACGACGCTGGGGGTGTAGGAGGGGCGGTCATCATCGGTCAGCGCAATCAATGCGGTGCTAGCATTTAAATAAGTTGTAGTTAAAGAACCACAGAGCACTAGTCGCTATTGTTTCGTGCCTTAATCAAACCCTTTAAATGGTTTATTTTATTAATAATAATTTTAGTACAATGAAGTGTAATGATAACATAAATTTGTGCGGTTTACGTGATACATATTCGAATATCATCAAGTGGTCTGCATGGTATAAATTGTGTCCTTGCATATTTCGCAGCGATAAAGTGGCCGATATAAGTTCAATATCGAATTCGCAAAATTCTACGCCTGTTGTCGCAATTACGTTACCGCCTGAGTTACACGAAAAGTAAGATGTTCGTTCTTAGAAACGATGTTTTTTTACTTAATTACATACTTAAAATTCATGTTACTTTTATGGATTTTCTTCAAGTAACGATCAATTTTGCGTTTTTCTTTTGGTTTTCCAGTGGAGAAGGATGATCCCTTGAATGATTTATCGAATTTCTGGGGAAAAATTTATCCGATAAAACAATGTTATTTAATATATGAAATGGGGCTAGCATTATAAACGAATGCGAAGGGGTCAAGAGGATATTAGCCTGAACTCGCCCTCATATTTATCAATTCTAATCTAATATTCGATCATTTGTGGGTCATTGGGCTATTTTTGGATGCGCTTGATAAACTTTGCAAACATTTTTTACTTCATTTGAATAAATAGGGAATATTTTTCTTACTTCTTTTTTTTATTTCAGAACCCCTCTAGATGGTTCTGAACAAATTTGTCCTATCTCTCCACAACCAATCGAGAATCCTCCCCAAGATGAAATCATGCCACGTTCTTCAGGTTCCGAATCTTCGGGGTATTTCACACCGCCCCCGGAAGAGGCTCAACAAGCCTTTGTCAAACTGGACACCGAAGAAAACTCCTCTGATGAAGTGGTGGATTTAAAAGAGAGCGAAGGACTCGCTTACATTTCTCATAGGGAATTTCTCTCAAATTCAAATGAGGTTCAGGTACTTATCACAATAAAAATAAAAAATTGCATGAGCTATTTGATTTTTTTTTTGTTTGCAGAACTACACCGGAAGCTCAGCTGAAATGAGCGACCTTACCGAAAATGAGGAAGTGCCTGAAAAACCGAATTTAAACAGATTGGACGATTCTGACGAAGAAAATCACAATCTTCATATCAGCAATACAAGTCTAGATGAGCTAGACTTCCTAGGGAATGCACCACCCCGAATAGAAAAAAGTAAATCAGTGGTTGACATTCATAATTTCCTACCGGAAATTAGTTCACCAAAACGGAAAAGTGTAAATTCCGCGCCTCCTTTGAACGACGACTTCTTAATAAACAATAATTCTTACACAAATTCCCTACATGTTGAAGTGCAATCAATGACACCGAAAGCGAAGGTAATCCTTCCTGGTTCTGCCGAATACATTGAAACAAATCACCAAGAACCGTCGTCTGCCCCTCAAGCTACATCCAATAGTTGTCGACTGCCCAGACGATTTTCTCGTTCTTTAAGCAAACGATCGGTGAAGAGTGTTAGCAGCCGGTCAAATTCGATCACCGACATCAATCCTCGTCCTTTTAGTAAACCAAAAGACGCCTTACAGCAGGCCTTATCGCAGATGGACAGCAACGAATGGGAGACGACAGTACAAGGCCTACAAATGCTCACAAAAGTTATAAAACACCATCCGGACATAGTGGAGACACACATCCATGGAGTTTGTGTTGCATTGGCGAAACAGATAAGGAATTTGCGGTCACAAGTGTCTCGAGCAGCTTGTATTACGACAACCGAGTTGTTTTCGACATGTAAACGAGGCATTGATATAGTAAGTTGGACTATTTTTCTCTTGTTGTCTTTTACTAATTCTTGTGGTTGTAGGAAGTGGAAGAGGTCGCCGCACCGCTTCTACAAAGGACAGCGGATACAAATCGATTCTTACGAGCGGATGCAAATACCGCTTTGGATGTTATGTGCGATCAACTTCCTGTTGGTCGAGTTGTAACGGTGATCACAACGCGCGGATCGAATCATCCAAATGCGATTGTGCGGGCCACTTCAGCTCGGTTATTGAACGATTTAGTGGCACGATTTGGGCCAGAGAGGACTTTCCTGTTGCCGAAAGATATACGGGATCGAATTCTGTTAGCTGGAGCGAATGCTCTAACTGATGGCAGTCTGGATGCTAGAAAACAAGCGAAATGTATGCTATCCACCCTGATTGCTCATCATCAGTTTCAAAGGTCTTTGTTGGAAGCGGTTCCACCGCAAGTGCTAAGACATATAGCCAAGACGTTAAGTACGTTGAAACCAGCGGATGGTACGTAAAAATGCTTGTAGATTCGAATATACTCCGTCCAGTAAGTGAAATAGATTATGATTATATAAAGATTTTTCTACCAAATTAAATTTTTCGTATGTTATAATTTGAAGGTGTATGCACAAAATTGCATATAATGCAGCCTTTGTAGAACAGTAGTTGTTATTCTTCAGATTTTCATTCCAAACTTCCAAGTTATGTTTACGTTTTGCTACTTAAATGTATATTTGTAATTGTTATTGCTCTCTAATAAATATTTACATATACGTACAATGTTTTATATTGTAATAAATAAAACATCCCCACGTTCCTATATACATTAAATATTTTTTTATTAAAAAAAATACATTATTATAATACTTGTCAAAATATAATCCATTCGCTAAGGCATCTAACAGGTCACAAATTTAAAATTAAATACAAGAATTAAAAACAATAATAATAAACTATTCAATACTAATATAGTGCTAAGGAATGGATGCTCTTTTTTAAATAATGTTGATTAAATAATAATTAATACCACATTGAAAGAACATTATGGCCGTTAAAAGTTTCTTTCAAGATAATTAAAAAGCCATTATGTTTTTTCAGTAGGCAGAAAACGTACGCATATAATTGTAATTTGGTGTTCTTCCTTATATATCATCCTTAACATATTACATAAAACAATGATTTTTAAGAAACAGATGTTAAACATTTTTACATATAATTATAAACAATTTACAAAAGAATGAGTCAAAAGGCGTGCTATCATAATTAAACAATAATTATAGATTGTTAATATTAAATAATGCATAATTATGCTACATTTTATGGGTACGGTAACAAGTTTTTTTATGTAAAATAAAATCTTATGATAATACTAATTTGTTTATGCTTTTTTTTCTCTAAAACTGTTATATGAACAATAATAAATACATAACAATTTTGTACTGTAACATAAATAAAATTGTTAAATCAAACGATAAAATCGTAAAATTTTGATTTATATACAAGAGATTTTGATTAGTTATTGTCAACATTTGAGAAACAGTACGCAAATTTTGTTGCATTAAAATATTTCATTGTCTTTTAACATTTTTAAAAAACCACTCGGTAAATTTTCGCAATTGCTGGACGGCTGCTTGAGCTTGATCACGTAACTTTCTATTCTCCTCTTGTAAACGACGTACCTCATTTTCTAACGACATTCGTCTTCGTGCCTCTCGATTCACTTTCGATTCCAATTCGGCAACGTGATTTTGCAATTCTGGAACACTTGTACTGGAACTAATCCTAACATGAATTAAAATCGAATTTATAACAATGGAGACACAGTGAACCGAATAAGAGAACTCTTATCCAGTACCACTGAATAAAACACTTACGAGGACGTAATTGATGCATCCATCGCTGTCTCCTCATCCCACAATCGATGACTTCTTTCACAGTCATTGGAATTGGTGGCATCATTAGAGACGCCTCCCTGGGCCATTAGACGATTGGCACTCTCCACTAAACTGGGCCAATCGCTCTCATCCGGAAACGGAAACTTCTCATCAAATTCGATCGCTTTCACACTTTTACAATTCTTCATTAGATCCTCTTTGGAGTACTTAAATTCATTATTGGGCAAAGGACTGGAAGTGGTGCTCGCATTAGAAATAACAGTTGCTGGACGTGCCATTGTCAAAATCACTTCAGGCGATTTATGAACTGACAAAGTGCTGTTCAAGTTCTCTCTGGAATGTGATTTTAAGTCTTTGGTGACTTTCGTTTCGGAAGCGGCTTCAATATTCTCTGGACTAATGAGACGGATCAATTCCTCCTGCAGATTGTTAGTTATATTAGCACTGTTACGATTTGATGAGCGTGTTGTCACACCAGGCCTTAATTTCGCCTCTCCATTCAATGATCGAGGACTTTGATTACGACTGGAATAATTTCCAGACGAGTTTAAGGGAAAATGCTTGTTAGCGCGTCGAGTACGAGGCGAAGCACCACTACCATTCGACAGTTCATCTTCGCTACCCACCAAATTAATTCTATCGCTTATCGAACTGTCGGTGGACAAACTGTCGTTTACGTTTAAACGAGAATAGTCACTATTTAAATGCACAGTGGAGTAATCGGCCACCTTTGGCTGTCTAGTGACAATATAATCGCCCTCTTGTCGCATACGCTGCTCATACTGTTGCTTGACAATATTGTTCTTCTCCATTTTGTAGCAAAGGTCCAAATCGTTGGTTGCACTTAATGGTTGCGAATAATTGACATGTTGCAATGGAAGTGAATTACTAATTTGTAATTTGTTGTGATGGATCGGTTGCATTGTGTAATGATTGTGACCTAATTGTTGCAATTGTTGTTGGCTTGAAGTCTGATGTGAATTATTATTATTGTTACGCTTTGGTATCGATGGAAATGTATTGCTGCTCGCATTGTGATTTGAACGTGTGGTATGGTGAAGGATTTTCGACGGGATTGGTGGTGCTGCTTGAGCCGTTGACGAACCACTCGGCTCGAACTCCTGGTGCATTTCGTACCATTTGTCGTCACTGGAATGCCCACTCGATGAGCTGGTCAAAGTGCCCTGTAACATAACAATTCATGATTATAAACTTGGGAAATTATCAAACTTAATAACAACTACAAATGTATATGTAAACTATATCATAAACGTGCAGTATGTAAACAATAAAGGAATCCGACAACAATTAATTATTCAGCAATGAACTTCGTGTGACTTTTACGCCCACAAAATTACTGCACTGTGAATATTTAAACGTCAGAAACATCCGTAAAAAACTATCAAATAAAAAATATTGTAGAAATAAAAAAAATGTAAACAGCATTCCCATTCTCATATGACAAGTTTCGATTTACTTACAAGATCTCCTGTTTTTATTTAGCTACTCGTGTAAATATGAAAATTTTACATTAAAAATCGGATTCAGTTAAAAAATCAAATATACTTGCCTCTGTATTTGTGGGAAAACGAGTGTCTTGTCCATGGAACGATTTACTGCTGCTTCCTGTTCCATAACCGGAACTATTACTCGACCGGGGTGGTGAAAAGCTGCGTTCATAAAACCGTCTATGATTCGAAGAGACAGCTTGCTGCTGTTGCGGTGCACGTCTGCTTTTATTTTCTTCATTTGAGATGTTCTCGTAATCGCCCTCGAAATGCGTCTCATTGTACTTGCAATTCTGTAGGGCGCATCCTTTACGGGCCATTCCGTCCGATAAGGGAGGTATCACAGTCAATGTAACAGTCTCGGAAGTTTTCAGCAGATCGACCATCTGATCGTAGGTCAATGTGGCCACTGCCACCGTGCAAATCTCTACAAGACGCGAATTTTGACGTAGACCCGCCTGCCACGCCTGACCCGCACTCTCCACCTGTGAACGATAGAAGGATTTTTGAAAAACTAATACCAGTACAAATAGCCGGTTGTTCGATCCGGTTTATAAAACTTACCAGTGTTACAATTCCATCTGGCTGCACATGGAATCCCAACTGGCCCATTATGTTACGACTTATGGACAATTCCTGTGCTGCTATGCCATTCGTTACAGCTCTCAAACGGTCCATTATTTCCATCAACTCGTCGCCATGCGTATCTCGCATATGTATTGTCATACATTCACCCTGATGATGGTAGATACGTAAACTATTTGTCTGCAAATACCAGCCGAGTATCGATTTGCATGGCGTAACAAATACAATCTGTTTCGATTGCTCTTCAATCAAGACGAACGTGTCTGAGGAAATGCCCAAAAAACAGTCGATTTGTTGCGACAATCCATTGTCGTCTAGCAGCACTTGCCATAAAATAGCACCTCTTTGGCATATATCAGGTATAAACCTGGGTCGGATTTTCTCCTTTTTCTTACTGCTAAATATTGCTGCAAAAACGAAAAAAACATCGATTACTCAACATAGACTAAGCATATTACTGTTGACTTACAGAACTTTTGTCCCGTATCCACTGGTGTTGAAGTGGAATAATTCGTAACTAAATCCTTTAAATACTCTTGCCTTGTCCGTGTCGCCATTGTTACAAACTTCTGTGACCGGTGTGCTGCATTCTCCGCATTCACCACTTTGGCTAACAGAAATTCCGTAAATGCCTTTCCCTTGGGAAAGATAGCACCCTCCTTGATTGGCGGCCCGAATACTTCCACGTCCTTCGACCGACTCACTGCCACTTTATAGTGGGTGTTCTCGGTACATGGATGTATTGCGTTCACAACAATAAATACGTGCTGGAACTGGGAACGGATCCCTTTTGGGGTAAACGGTAACGCGCCCGGCTCTTGAAACACAATGGTCACAATGTCGTTCCCGATGTGCCGTTTCCTCAGCAACTGCTGCCGATTGTTCGGTGTAAACGGTAACATTGTGGATACGTGGAACATTATTTCGCAGTCTTGGTATTGGGCGTATACGGAGTACAAACCAGTTGAGTCCGCTGAAAGGGGATAAATAAGATAACAACTATGTGGTGCATGAAGAGGCGCGAATACCAGCCTCTCTTGATAAATTAAAGTATGCAGACTAATAAATTGCTCGCGAATGGACAGAATGGTCGACAGTAGGAATGTGTTATTATAAAAATCTGTCCAACTTCTTTAAGTTGTACATTGATTAGAATGATTTTCTTATACGAGCACACAGCTGTTACAACACGTAAATTACATTTAATTACAAACATAAATGCAAATTTGATATGTGTAATGTGTGCAAGTACCAAGGAAATACGCTTGATTTTCAATGTTGTAGTGTTATTATTACCATAATACATGGCTAAATGTAATTGCAAAGAGAATTAACGTTTTACCAATTACTTAACATTTACGGTGAACATATCAATGTGTCAACTGAAATCCTTGAACTTTCAACAAAAGCTCTCTTATACTTACACTTATTGTCCAGTCCCGCTCTGTATTTATCGAAACCGTTCAATTGCACCTTTTTGCCGATTGTCTCCAAAAATTCCGTGAATGCGGGACCGGCCTCTTCATTGTTGTACATCTCCTCCTCGGTGTGTTGTCCCGCTTTGCAATACATTACGCCCACTTTATAGTGGTTGGTAAGGCCCTGTTCATCAAGTTTCAGAATCTGTTCGACTGTTTGCTGATTCTGCATGCCAAGTCGGAGACAACTCAATTGTATTTCCGGGGCTACATACTCCAGCACCTCTTTGACATTCAACGTTTTGGTGTTACTTGAGGCCTTTACGTTCGGAATAGCGTCCTCGAGGACGGCTCCACGTAACGTTTGCAATTCTGATGTGCGAATTACGAGCCTGTACTGGTGCTGCATAATTGATGTGGTTAAATGGTTCTCCGGATGGATCACTTTTTCACGTCGAATTGATATTGCAACTGGACCAAGCTGCTCGTCCATTCCAAACCAGTTCTGGTGATCTGGAAAAGGAAATGTGTAACGGATGTGTGTAGAAAGACATTGACATTGAGTGCGCTTTTTTTACGCTTTGTTCAAGTAAAAGTGATCTTTTTCTTGGCGAAGATTAACGTGGTGTGACCGTTTTTAGTGAAAACAATTATTCTTTAACAAATAAAACGTTTATTATAATCAGGGAATGTATGTAAAATTTTTCTTTTTCTGGAAAAGTGTGACTTTCTTCAATTATGTCATTTTCATATGCAGAAAATTACTTAAAAGTTTCTCTCGCTAATGAGTTCCACCATAAAAATTCAAATCTCTTTTGTGAATAATAAGAAATTATGCAAATGTAAAGGAACTTTCATGCTAACGCAACTGGAATGCGTTTAAAAGAAAACAATATGAATTTCTCTATCAATGAAAATACTTTAACTGAACTAATAATAGTATTTTATATTTCATTCAACTCAATGAGTTTCAGTTAAACGGTAGTGTTTAATTAAGTTTGAAGAAATTATTCTTTTATTGACCTTAGAGAATTGAGTTTAACCTTTGTGAGGCCACCAGAGACAATTAAAAGTTGACTTGTTTAGTCAATTTCTAAAATTACAAACAACCAACTTTTGGCTTTGTTTGTTTATATGGTGTATTGTATTGAATTCTTTTTTGTCATGAAAATTGTTATGTAAGAGAGCGAACATTGATCTTTAAGGGGGGCAATTAAAAATAACTACAAACATGGACTAGTTTTAAACAGTTTCTGCTGTTAGATTTGCAAAAGAATTTACACGAAATTGACTATATCCTGTATCTGACCTTTTGATTCCTAATAAATTATTAATCCTACGTTAATTTATGGTGTAGTAAATAAGCAGGAAATTTGATAACAAAAAAAAAACTTGTCAGAATCGTCGTACATTTGTTTTTCGAATTACATACAAAATCAATAAAACGCAAATGTTCTTCCCGAGTAAAGCTACTTTCTATACAAAATTAGCATTCCCTTATCTTAATGTTTAATAAAGCCTATTAACCCAGGTATCTCGAAAGACACAAATAAACAAATACTACAAAGATAAGAGCTTTCAACCAAAAACCGCAGAACAATAAAACCAAGGATAGCAAAAATATTGTTTCCGGTAATTTGTACGCGGTCATTTCCGCTAATATAAACTTAACACTCTTGTTCGCAGAATATACACGTATTTTTTTAAATTGCAACCATTTTATTCAAGACAAAACAACGAGCTGAAGAAATTAATTATGTTCTTACAATAATTACATTTTATTTTACATTTCACGAGAATTTTATTGTTCGTTGAACAAAAGTGAATTCATTCTTTACAGTTATTGGTACTGACTAATCGTATTATAAAGTGCACACCATTTTAAGAGTTCATTTCTACTATCGCACTCGCTCCCAAAAAGCATGCGATTAAAATAAAATCAAACCCAAATACGTTTCTGATCACGTATATGCAGTTTTATTATCCACTAAGCGTACAATTCGGGTCAGTTTTAACCGACGTTTTAACGATCACTTCAATGGAAATTTAAATGGTTGCTATCAAAAGTTAACATTTGTCTAAAACCTCGTGACTGGCTCATTAACTTTATGGAAAACGGTTCCAGATCGCAGATTTTGTAATTGCAAAATAATCGAATGGTAATATCCATTTCATTTCCAATTTGAACTCGAATATCTGTTAAACATGATTTACGTACCTTGGCCGGCGAAGAACTTCCTATAATACAAAGCGCCCTGGTCCACATTTTCAATAGGTCTTGGAAGTCTTTGGTAAGGACACGTGGAATGCCTCCAGTGCGTTTCGCCAATAGAAAACTCCAACACAGCCACCCCGTACGCCAACGGAGGCCTATGCAACGGTTTCCGATGATGGCCGTTCTGCAATCTCGTCAAACTGACAATTCTCTCCTCTTCACCGCCAATCTCGTTCCGGAAGAATGGACAATTCTGTACCAAATCGTTACTCTGTCCATCCCCATCATCGTCGCCACTCTCCCCGTCCGGAGTGGACGATCTGATCAACATGGAAGCAGCGGACGCCCCTGTCGTCGTATTCCTCCTCGTCTGCAACAAACTCTTCCTCAATCGCACCGAGAAATTTAAACTCGTTGTCAATGATTGGCAATCGTAGT
Source organism: Silvanus unidentatus (assembly GCA_963930825.1). Taxonomy (NCBI): domain Eukaryota; kingdom Metazoa; phylum Arthropoda; class Insecta; order Coleoptera; family Silvanidae; genus Silvanus; species Silvanus unidentatus. The sequence goes on from OZ005760.1 coordinate 22,309,414, forward strand.
GCGCGAACGCCCGTCTCCGCGCAATTTCCTCCACTTCCGCCGACATGAGGACACTACAATTACTTCCAACAGCACTATCGTCCATTGTCTGTCGCTGATTCTTGACACTTTGCACACTACCCGACGACGAAGTCCAGAAACGGATTTTCTGACGCAACTTCGGACTTTGCGGCACTGGCTGCGCCTCTTCCGCCTCCTCCTGCTTATTCCGTAGGTACTCAGAGGGACCGGGAGACCGTTGATCCGTGCCTATGGTCGCCGGCCGGTACACTTGGAGCATTTCGAAGAACTCATTCTTGGTGGCGCCGTTCGAGGGACGATCAATCACATCGATGGAACCGTGACTGCCATATTCGCGTTTCAATGTTGGCGATGACGAATTCGAGGGTCGATTGCCGTGATCTAACAGCTCCAAGCTGGAGTTACTGCGACAGATGTGCTCCGGGGCGATGTGGTGCAACTTACGAGGGGTGGAATGGTTGTGGTGGCGGTCGTTGAATGAGGACCTACTCAATGAGAGGCCCGCATTGGCCCAGGCTTTATGGACACGGTGATTGTAATACTCCACTGCCTGGGCCGTTCGTTCACGTGTTGTGTTCTTCGACAGAGGCGCTCTAGGGGGCGCAGGCCCGCATTCTTGCAGACCGATCATCCCATCACGCTGCAACAAAACGAGAATCAATCAAATACAAATTGAAAAAAAACACACGACAATGGGTATTTTTATGAGTGAGGAACAAGTTGTGTTCTAGTCACCGTCTATTACGCAACACTGCAAATAAATTAATACATTACTGTGGTACCCATTGTCATCGGTATGAAGGTGTGCAGGTATTATTAGTCATGTGGCACGTGAGTGCAATATTTTCGGGTTGGATAGTAGAATCTGTTGTAAAATGTGCTCTCGTCGGAGAATCCAAATTCCTCTCGTATGAATAAAGATTAAAGAATGAAAGGATCGTGGCTGCACTGAAAATGGGGACTGGGTATGCCACAAAAGAGAGACAGACACGACATCACGTTCTGTTTTGTACCCTAGGTGTCTTCTGAAACATCCTCTCTTTAAATTTATACTTTTGTCAGATGCTGGCATATTTGGGAGGCTTACATTTTTTCTCAAAGACAGACATACTTTGGTCATTTTACGAGATTTTGTCGTTTGGACCAGAAAATTTTAAGGCGTCTCCGTTGTATTTAATTCCAATGTTAATTAGCGCTATTTTAGTATTTTATAATACACAGGATATATTTGTAGACGTAAACAGGATGTGGATGGAGGTAAAGTATGCATATTTTACACACTAATATCATAGCACAAGGAGGTAATAATAAGATTTAATTGATATGTGTACGAATATAGTTTTGTATCTTTTTATATGGCGATTCTTAATTGAATTCAACTTTTTTTAAGACTGGTTTCATTAGATGGACATACACAATGTTTTCATTTTGCGCACAAAAAAAAAGAAATTGACCTGAAAATTATATTTTTTCCGCAGAATTTCCCTTAAATAGAAAGTTATATGGTTTTGTAAACTAGTTTACTAGGTTGAAGTTCATAAATTTGATAAATTCAAACGTTTTGTGAATAACAAAAAGGTTCTATGTGAAAAGTCTTGTTAAACAAAGCGTCCGAGATACAAAGAAAATTGGCTCACTGAAAAAGACTTTTTAGTTGTATTGCAAGTCACTCTGTGATGAGACACGATATTACGAGATTATCAACATATAGTAAACCATTTCCTTTGTACAAGACACTAAACGCAATCAACGTGTATTTATTATTAAATTATGCAACGTACAACGTGCATAGGAAGGAATGAAAGTTGGTTTTTGTTAATGGAATTAACAAAACCGTTCTGACTAACAAAGAAAATGCTGCCAACAATTTCCTTATGTAAAATTGGATTGCGCCTTGGAGTGTGCAAGGGACTAGAACTCGAACAAAGACTCCTAAGACATTCGCAAGAAATTTAAATTTAACAAGTTGAGGAGGCCTGAAACGACTTTAACCCAATTAACTTGCGTCAAATCAATCGTGCTTCGCAATGAAGTCCAACAGCTTTGGCCTTCAATTAGAAACAAAATTACGCAGAAGACAAAGTTGTATAGTCGAACGAGAGAGTAGATTACAAGTGCAACTTGAAGTTTTCATGTAAAAACCACTCAAAACACGAATAGAAAACCAGAAACAACAACCATCAACCTCCCTAAGCCCTTATTCACTTGGTATATAAAGGTGCAACTTTGCACTTGAATAGGAAAGGTTAAAAACGTGTACCATCTGTTTTTATACAGATTCATATTTCTAAAACATCTGTCCACAGCAACACACCAACATCACCATTATAAATACACAAAACTGGTACAAGTAGCTGATAATAATGTTTGAATACCATATCTGGGCGGTCTTAAATTTCATTAAAAACACCAAGAGGAATTTAGCGCCCCGAACAGGAAAATTTCATTAAAATCTCTCACTGGTCCAATAAGTCTGATTAAAATTTAATGAAATGAAGGAAAGCGGTAAGGAGTGCGGGTGTCGGTGAATTTTTCATACCATTAAACACACCATCATTAGTCAATTTCAATTATCTAATCTATACAGGATTATATCGCACCCACACTAAATATTCCGTTTTAGTCACCCATAATAATCTATAATTTACTTTTTGTTCACCGTACTTTTTCTGTAATTTGCCGCAAAGAGGCTGGAAACGGCCACACACTGACCATAAACGACTAACTGTGCACGTTCGTTTTTTGAATACTGGCCACTTATTGTCTATTCATTCTCTTTCTATGGTGGTGTGGCAATGGTCGTAGGTGGAGATATGCATGGTCGGCCGGATCCTTTATCCGGTTTTCTGTTTCCGCTTATAGAATACCATAAAAAGCTAACAACAAAATCGTCTTATCTAAACCATACATTGATGCATATTGATTTTAACCCACTTTTTATCGTTTGTTTATTATTTACGATGTGAAACATAAATCTGGCTAATATTTTCCACACAGCACACATCATCCGAAAATTTAATTAACATTTTCTCCATGAATTTTTATTAAGTCCAATCAATAACTTCCGCCCTGTGTGTTATAAATATGGCAATGGTGTGTGTTTTAGTATGCAGTTACGTTCGTAAAGGTTTATGAACTTGCAGTGCAGAGCAGTTACTTTATAGGACAGTTTAATTAATGAAATGATTATTTGTAATTGCGCGTTTTATTTCACCCTGTTCGCATTTAATTGTGGGTAAATTCATTAATATAAATTTTACTAAATTACACTATATTTATGTAACTGTATTGCTCATAATTTCTTGGATCATTTCGTAAACACAAATTGAGTCTCTAATTAAAGCGAATTTATTTCAACAAATTTTCTAGAATTATCGTTATTACACTTGCAGTCGGTTTGTTTAATTTGTCTTATTAGCAATCCATTAATTAAGTGCACTTATCGCGTAAAAAGATTGCACACTTTCAATGGTTCATCTACCTTTTTATGTCTAGATTAAAAACCGTCAACATTTCGCAATGAATAAATCCTTGGATCAACAAAAAAACTTTTGTTAAAAACCGAATATTTAGCAATTGTTTGATACGAAACGAAAGGCGAGAGATTATTCAGATTAAATAAGCGCTGGTTTCTCATAGTCTCCCACAGCCAACAGCTTGACCATGCATATAATTAGATCGAATGGGGGCTCTCATTCCATTCTGGTGGTAAATTGACTCCCTTTGCTTGGTTTTTATTAAAAGGGTGCATTAATGTTCGTAATTACTATTAATTAAAATTACACAATATTTATTATGATGGAAATCTTGTGTATATTTAATAATATTGTCAGCAAAACAACGCACTAGTATATATAATTATTAATACAATAAACAATAACAAATTCACACAAACACACACAATAATAATTTGTTACATAATACGTCATTAAAGCTATTTTAAAATAATTGAATCATGTTTCATTGTTAGAAAATCAGCTGAGCATTTTGTTGTTTGCTCAGCAACGGAACCAGAGAATGACAAATTCATCGAAAAAAAAAACTGAAAAATCGCCTAGACAATATCAAATTGTTCGTTTCGAAAATTTCACGGTTTACAATTTATTAGGTAAACAAACGTTAAAGAGCCCTGAAACTGATAAATGTGTTTTAAAATTCCACTAAAGAATGTTATGTAAAGAAACCATTTTCCTGGTTATAAATCTGAACGCGTTTCCCAGTTTCTTCATATTTACGGCATTTTTAAACATGTGTAAAAACGCTTTCAAGCACATGTTCCTTGCTTAGGTGTTGCTATAAAAATGTTAATGTTTAATAATGGGCCAATGTTTACATTGTTTGTTCAGTTCTTGTGTTCTTTACTGGTTTTACCGTTCGACATTTTTCAAGCGACAACAGACGTTGAACAGATTTCTTCAGAGAGGCAATATGAAACGTTCTCTTCACAAAGAGAACAAACAAAGACTCTGGAAATGCACCTACAATATAATAAATAAAACGGTGCAGTAAAACCGATCGAAAAAAGGAGGGCATTGTTTTATTGCTTCAATGATAATGTACAGTTAGATAATGGATTTTTTCACACAACTCCGATATTATATGCCGATTTGTTAATTGTTCACTTTTCAAGCAGAATATACAAAAATACAATGACGGGATTCCAATGCTTATACTTATTACAGTCCAGTAAAAGCAATTTTCATATGAAATCGCTTATAAAACGCGCACGAATTTGTTCGGCTTAATTCACTTCTAATTATTTTACGCATTTATTACGTAACAATTAACTCAGACCTTTTTAATTCAAATACGGTTCTTGTGCTTTTCCTAACCATCCATCCGCTGCAAACGCACTACCATAAAATGATGGTTCGTTTCGGTCTTTTGTCCATCAAACAACATAAAAACTAATTAAAGACAATGATCATTTCGAGAGATAAGCAAAGATAAGTTCGTTTTCATTTTAAAGTCAATTTTAAACAATTCCATATGAACAAACACCCGCAAATTGATAATAATTGTGTATTTGTGGTTGTAAACGAAAAAAACTATTTGAATTCCCTTATCAGTAAGTAATTTAGTTACAAACCTCGGTACAAACACTTGACATCTCTCTATATCCTCTAATAATTCAAGCGAGTTTTTCAAGGTTTCCTGATGATAAAATTCTTTTGTCAATATTGACAAATTGCATAATTAACGCGCTTTTTAATAAATTAGTGGGTAGTTGTTCTTACTGCACTCCGGAGTTAATTAATTAAACGCGGATGCCTCGAAACACACCCAGCATTTTAAAGTTTCCTATTACAAAATCCTGTGTCGGGGGTGGAACGTTTTTATTAAAAGTTCCTGTTGATTTGCGTGTGAAAAGGCGTAACCTTTTCCACCGTCATATAGAATCTATTTTTATATCTAGATTCATTTCATTGATAAAAACGAAAAATTCATTCACTCCATTGCGTTTTGTTTTAAAATTAATACATCATCAGTCGGTGGATGACGTCAATGAAAAATTCGATATACAATTTTTTTTCAACAGTCCATTGAACATTATCTGTATGCAAATCGTGTAACATTTTTTTCTACATGCCATTTAAATATGAGTCATAAAACGGTTTTCGTAAATACATTTAATTGGAAAGTTGGCAAAGATAAGATAATAAAAAATACCAAAACACATCGAGGCGTCAAAACTATTACATTCGGACCTTCTATAACCAACTATGATTAGAGTAATTGGAAAAATTGTCCGAATCAGTTTGTTGAACCTTTCACCGAGGAATTCTCCGATATTCGATTGGAATTCAATTACGAGAACTATTATTTGTTATTCTTGTACATTGATAAAATTCCGGAAATTGCACTCCAAACCAGCAAATGCAAGTTAATTCTATTTGTCACTTAATCGCATTATAGGAAACGGAATGGTATCGAAGAAACTTTATAAATTTCTTAATTGACCATTTACGACCTAGATTCGCATGTCGCAAAATCTCTTTTAAATGATCGAACCAATTTTTTGGACTCAAGTGCAGACTTACCGATTGTCAATGCATCCGTTACAGCATTTCCTTCCTCATAAAATCAAACCGATTAGATATGACCCAAAAATCGGTAATAAGCTATACGAAAAATTCGTAAATCTCGCGCCTTCCGACTGCATTAATTAACATATATACTCGTATATAGCAGTATAGATAAAAATCGGAGTGAACAGTTAATGATTCGATATAAAAACTCTTCATTATACAGTAAAAAGCCACTGGCCATGAACATACACCTTCTTTAAAGCAACAATTCTCAAACATTATTTTTATTTAAAATATGTGTCACTGTACAGTTGTACAGCTTTAAAATCGTTACAAAACTAGCGTTTCAAGCGAGTTTTATACCATTTATAGGCGCGAATGCGTGGGCTTACATTAAGGAAGACTTGAATTGTTTCAATTTTCTTGCAAAACTTGCATTTCCCCAACTGCACCAAGTGTTTATATTTGGTCTTAGATCACAACGAAATTCGCAGAAACGGTAATAATGAAACAATACAAGTTGAAAGAGTAAAAATATCTGCAAATAATGCTAATCGTGCATTTATTGTGATAAATTACAACTTTATACGATAATGAAGACCTACAATCGCACCAAAACAGGACCGTCCTCAGTAAACTCGATAAAAACTTTTGACTGTTTGTTTTATTTTATTATTATCAATCGCTACGTCATGTTTTCTTTGTTTGCGGTTTTAGCCCAATCGGTCCATGGATTATGCTGTTTTTTCCCAACCGCACTAGAAAAATTCAACTCGCTTCTGTATCTTCAATTTATTCGCTGCAATTTCCGATGATTTCAAATTAATCTGTTCTGGCACTTGTGCCCGACACTACGTGATAAATTGAGCAGGGAATTGAATAAAACACAACCACATTATCAGGATTGTTTTGCTCTCCAGTAATCCAGCGATTAAATAACTGACCCAAATTAGAAAATCAAGAATCGCGTACTCTAATTGCATATCATCATCATTATCATATGTATAGTTTGTGAGCTGTAAACAGTGTGAGTGAGTTAATGTATGGTTTTTATTTCCACTCTGTTATGTTTTGATACGCTCAAGTTTCCATCATCGATAAAAAATCCGAAACTAAAGGGAAATGGTTTTGAAAAGTAATTTGAAGAAAAAAGTGCTAGGTACCGAAAAACAATAAAATAATTGAAAGATCTGATCAGTGAAGCAATGTGTCCTTGGAAATAAAACGATATAAAATTACAAATTCATCCTGTTATTGTACACCTTTCCTCCAAACTCGCATTACAATACAATGGAAGAGTGGCTTTGAAATTATGAAAACCTTATTCTTTTAATTTTGTTTAAAATTACAAATATACAACTTAATATTAATAAACTGACATGGTAAAGACGGCAAACAATACAGACTTGATTACAATATTTTTATTTTGTAAATTAAAAACGTGCGAAATTCACCTCGCCAAATAAACAAGACTAAATTGAATTGTAAACAATATACCCAGATTAAAACAAACTATAATACAATGCTTTCACCGCTAAATTAAAGTTTTCCCATCTGTATTACAGTTCCTGGTTGTAAAGTATTGTTTTTCGTTATTTGGAGCAACCCACACGCAACATAAACTGACAATAATTTTTTTAATTACACTCTTTCGTCATTGTTTACGAATATCTTATAGTAATTTAATTAGCATAAACGAAATTTCACCAAAACTATCTCACAAATATCTCTATTAGTTTCTATCATACTTTGTTGTCTACCATAACACGAACTTCTTCCTTGTACAGGACAATGGTGTGGCCATCAAAAGACTCACTCAACCACAAATCTAATCAGTCAACATAATATTGCATTCGTAATGCAACATTTTTATTATTAATACTCTCCACGTTAATTGCAATGCTATTATTGCATTAAACAATGACATGAGGCGTGTAATTTAACAAAGGTATACTCTTCGATTAATCATAATATGTATCTGCATATAAAAATGGAGTGAAAATATCTGACTTTGTTCTGATGGTATGTGGGTCTAAAATTTCAACGAAGGCGGACTAGACACACCGAAAAAATAAATTTCCTCTCTCCTTTAACAATCCCACAAAGTTAATTTCTTTTAATTTCAATTACCTAATCCCTTAATCGGCTTTTAGAACAAAAACCAGCTTCATGAGCTTTATACCCGAGTTTATACCATTCTTAAATAGACTGAAATGATTCATTTCCTTATTCAAAACGGAGAGCCTTCTTCTCCCCTTAAATTTATAATCTGTCTTCGGCTTTCATAACTTTATATTGTATATCCTACTAAATATTCGAAAACCTCTTTTATATACTGCTCCATATTATCAGTAGGATGACTGGCTTAATGACCAACTTATTCCTAGTCAATAGCATATGTGGACCATTGATCTGCTAACAAAGCAATCGGAATTGAATTTATGATAATTGTGGTAACGGAAACTATAATTAGATGCCAAGTGTAGATAAAGTGGATCGAATTAGTTTACTGCGGGGTACAAAAACGATTTTCAGCCTTTCTCACGTACTGGTCTGATGAAAACGTGACAAAAACCATCGTCAAACGAGTGCATTTTCCCTCCATCCACAAAAAACGCACCCATCTCCCACAGTAAAATGCAAATTGCGACCATCTCATTGAAACGAAACGCTCTGTGGCCATAAATTTCGCTCTATTGTAACACATCTCATAACAAAACTGTGCAGCTACTGTTTTCACAATACAATAAATAAAATTGTTTTATTTTCGTTGGCCATTAAATATACTAATCTCGTCTTTAATGTTCGTCTTTGGGATTTATTGTTGTTTAAAGAGCCATAAATAAATCGTGCAATTCTCACCCACAAATCATTTCGACTTTTTGGCTATTAAATCGTCAATGGAATCCTTTTACAGTTAAGTCGATTAAGGATCTGGCCGAGGTTCAGGTAGCTGGATGGCGAACATTTTCCAAGAAATTGTTGGCCCAACATCAAAGTTAGAACCATCGAACGAACACTAATTTATTGGGTGGATTTAAAGGAAAATTGTGAGATCAGACACGGCTTAGTCATCTGGCTAGGATGATGGAGTCGATGATGATGATGATGACGAGGTATAAGCAAAGCAATAACAAGCGTTCTGGGCTACAAGGTTACTCCGAGTTAAATGTCCCCCATGTATCGACAAAAGGCAGTGACCGCTGCTGTTGCTGCTGCCTCAACATTTGTTTGTGTTGTATTCTACCTCTTCTTTCCTCTTGCATTTCATACAAATGTTACCTTTTGCTTTTGGAGAGTTTGTTGTCTTCTTCTCTCGCTTTATCCGTCTGCTCCATTGTGGCCAACATCTGCTTTACGATCAATATGATTGCAGGAGGATGCATTGCACTGTGTTCAATTTATTGTTATTGCCAAATAGCATAGCGGAAATTCGGCTGAAAAGACGGCCAGCAATTATAGAACGGGTATTTAAAGATGGGACGGAGAATTTCGACCAAGTTGTAGGACGAGTGCATGCACCTCTCTCAGCATGTTGAAGACAGAGAAAAGATCGTGACTTTGTTTGTATGCGGAGGTTTTCGCTCAGGATGAAAAACGTTAAATTGGCGCACAAATACTCCGTGTACTATGTGTTAAATAGAATGACCGTGATCTCTTCGAGATGACGTAAGAAACGTATAACCGCTTTGTTAAATAATTCAGCCCCCAGCGAGTTTTGTTCTCGAGAATTGTATGTCGACTAGTAAAAAGCATATAGACTGAAAGTTAAAGAGGTATATGGGGACGCCGGAAACTGTGCTCAATTCGAAGGACAATAAAGAAAACATAACTTCAAGTTCCATTGTGTTGGGCACATACCATCGAGAGTTAAATGCTTATTTAAATGGACGACAATTGGCGCTTTAAATTCAAAAGTGGAATTCTTCAGGGGGTTGCGTGCAGTTGCGGATCTTTACAAAAAAAACTACTTACACATTCGCTCTGAGATGATCGTTTTTGGCGAGGCACACAAAATAACGTCACTTTAACGAATTTATTCTATAGAGTATCAGTGAAACATCGAGAGAAACAACGGTATATTATTTTGATTCCGTGGAAAATAGTTACGCACTTATTAATAGTGTGGGTTTCACAAGTTTTTTTAAATCACAATGCACATATTTAGCACCTCAATTAATTATTGGCACTATTTAAGAATATTCGTAAAGGTGGAAACGAGTGTTAGACAAGTATTTACATGTCAAAAATTCTTAAACACAACTACGTCACATGCAACTGTTTTCAAAGTGAATAAGAAACAAATAAAAAACGCCCTACAGAACAACTTCTTAAACTAGACAACGCCAATCGACAATTCATGTATCATACATGAAAACATGCCAATCCCCACCAGATACCTAGCGCACAATTAAGTTGAATCGGTGGAAACTCGCCTTTATTCCAAGACAACTTAAGGTTTTTAGGAAATTTCAAGGGCTGCGGAAGAAAAACTTAAAAGATGAGTTGGTTATTGGAATTGTGACAATTTTTCGATTATTTTAAGCCCAAACAGCACTGAAAACGGTACATTTTCTGAATTTATAAAGTTATTTCGGTTGCTAAGTAGGCAACTTAGAAAGCGCTCCATTTGATCTTAGAAAGTTGCGCAGGTGGAGTCCCCTTGTGTTTGGAGTCAACTTTCTGGTTCTAGAACACAATAATGCGTTCAGAGTTGACTCCGAGCCTTCCTAACAGATGACGGTGTTCATAGACAGTTCAAAAAATCATCTAAACTCAACGTAAAAACTTTTTAAATTATTCTTTTAAATCAACTTTTGTTACTTTCTAAGCTTTTTAACCAAATCTCAATCAGATCTACAACAAATCCGTCCATAAATTACATACCCGTTTGTTTCACTTAAAACTGGCAAACGATCCCTAACCGAAGGTCAATAGACCCGCAACTCGCATATTCGTGTCCTAAACTTTGCCCCTATATAATAGATTGCATGTATAGGCTGGTTATGAATTTAATTTATGAAATAATCGATAAACTAGAAGGATGACACGCGACAGTAAACAAGAATGGCTACAAGCATTGAAGAAAAGCTTTATGCACTCTTGCAAAAACTCAAAGTATCCGTCTTGCATCACTTGCAACTAATTGCTAAAGTAATCTAGTGCATTTTTCAGGAAACGGACCACAATCTATCCGTGTGCATCGTCCTTTTGCAGCAGTACTTGCGACAAAAAGTTCAAAAGGAAGTCACAGGGGTAAGTAAAACACTTTGACATCCTTTCGATCGTTTATTCATCAGAAACTCGTTCGGTTCTCTAAACAAACGCCTCAAATGAAACCCAATCCGAAAGAATGGTCCACCGTTGGGAAAACGGGGTATTCGTGGTAGTAGTCTATGTAAGGAGGATGATAGCCGTGGTCATGGGCATATGGGTAGTGTAGAGGTGGGAGGGGATGGTAATGAGGCGGGGGATGGTGGTAATAGTACCCGGGTTTGTGTTCCCCGTGGTGATGGTGGTGATCGTAGTCGTGGTGATCATGATGATGATGACCGTGATGATGGTGGTCGTGGTGGTCGTGATGATTGTCGTATGTCGGTTTAATGTCGAGAAAATCGAAGAGCAGGTCGGGATTGAACCATTTTTTGAATTTCTTGAATGTTGCGTTTGTTAAAGTTAAACTGGCGCAAAATAGCGTCACAATGATCTGAAACAGAGCGATTGTTTAGATGTGTGGGTAATTAAAAAAACGCGTTTAAATAAGCGCAAAAATATAAGTAATCGTTTTTGGTTATAGATTACGTAAAACTTTCTTATTCCTATAAAAAATCTAGCTGCACCAAATCCATAATGTTTCAACCAGCACAATTAACAAATCGAAACGTAATAATTTTCGCGTTATCTACTTAGTGAAACTAGACAATTAATCTACGTATTATTCCTTTTAAAAAGAAACTATTTCACACACTTTTTATAACACTTACAAGAATTTTCATTTTTCCTATGCATTAACTTATAAATCACATATCCACATTCACATGAATAGATCAGACATTTTTTTCTAGACTAACATAATAATCCCATTGTTATTTGTTTTTATACCAAACGGAGAAAATTTTACGTACAATTAGGTAAAGTAAATTTTGCAATTGTCTTTATTATTATTAATAGGTAATTGGCAATATTCAATTGTTAAGTACCCAGTCTGTTTCCTTTTATACAACAACGACTCATCATTAAATTCGTCATTAAAGTTAATTCTTACTGTTTAAATACATATAATGAGAAACGGTTTTACTTTTTTAAATCTACAATTATGTACATCCATATACGAATACCTACAGTTTCATTTATTCGAAAGAAAATTTTAAGTGTATTAGATATAATTTCACTTTTTATGTAAATGTGAATAAAACAGCACTTTATCATTATGTCTTTATGTGTCTTACATAAGAAAGTTGAAACAAAGCCAGACTTTTGGCGATTTCGTAAGTGTCATTTAATATCATATATTCAAATTTTCAAATTTACATTTCGAAGGAAATGGATCCAATCAATTGTTATGCAATTTCTGATGAGTACTAGTGATATATACTTGCAGTAACTTACTTAAAACTTCCGACCGCACCTTGCACCTTGTTATATGTCTTGTAATATCATTTGAAACATCTGTTTGGTGTGTGAGAATTGCTTTAGGCCAATTTGCGCGTTTATGACATCAAAATGTGAGTGCTAAAGTTCATGTGTTATGTTACATTTCCATAATTTCAATAAAGAAATTAACATTAATAATACTAACTTGGGTTAGGTATTTTATTCTTTGTATTGTAGGGAAAAGTTCAACTATTAAGGAAGTATTGAAATTTCGATCCGCGAATTAAAGGCGTGAAATTACGTTTTGCGTTCTCATTACGGGCACATTGTTTCGTTTTTCTATTACGTGAAGGTAAAAGGATCAAACATTTAATATCGAACTGTTTGCCTATGGATTTATATATCCGTTTGTAATTTTTCTATCGTTAAATTGAATTTCCGTCTACGTTCCTATTACTTTATGAAATACAATAGAGGAACGGTTACCCAATCATACTTGAGTACTGACTGCAGTATAAGAACTTAATGGCACGTGCATACAAAACAAATCGACTCCATATACTCAATAATCGTGAACATCTTTTTTTTTTCTACATATAATCGTGATTGTGGTATACTTTCGCTATCGAATCTTGTATAACATCTTGACCACACCTTTTAAGTGTATTTGAACTATGTGCCACAATTTTATCTAATAAACACAATAATGCGAATTGTATTGGTATTTTTAATTACTGTTACGGTTATTATAAGTGATTCATTTTCACAAGGTTCACGGCGGTGAAGTGGTTTTAAGGAAACAGGACCTGGTTTCTGTTTCTATGAAATGTAATTAATCCTATTAAAAAAATATATGAGGGAACAGGTGGCAGAATTTTCTCATATTTAAGGAATTTCATTTCCGAGAGTCCATAAATCTGCACAACTTTTCCTCTCTTCTGATCCCAGAAATTGCATTTAATTTCCCCATAAATTATCTCCAACAACTAGGCACGAATGGTCATTACTTTATATGAAATATCACTTATTATAATCAAATAGGACAGATTTCAGAGTACATATATTTGTGACTTAATAGCATTATGTAAAATCAGTATATGTCTTTTAGTCAGAAAAATTTTATAGAATTTGTAGGTACGATGCGAATAGGTTTAGAGAAAGGAATTTCAATTCATAATACCATTAGGATCGAATTTATTAATATGATTTATTAAAATGTTATTCATAGAGTCGTAAAATTAACATTATTTGCTATATGTATCTCCATAGATAATTTGTATGCAATCAAGTTTTTCGATTGCGAAATATTTCTTCAGTGCGAAATTTCGGAAGGATCTTAGACAGATAGTGAATGAGCAAAAAAAACTAATTACATTGTAATAGATTGAAAACTTCATGGATCAGTGATTGTATTCATTATTTCTGTTAACAATTAGCATTCTCTAATAGATATAGTGCGTGTATTTTAATGGGATTACCACTTAAAAACCAATAAAATAAATCTATACTGATTTAATTCTCAAGAAAAGTATGTCATGTTTAAGATAATCATTACGAATGCGTGCAAAAAAATTATACATTGCTCTATGAATAATCAGAAATTTTAATGTAGTAAATTGAAGATTATGCATTTAAAGGTTCGTTTTAATGTTTAAAGTGTAAATCAATCACTCATGTAATGGATTAGCATAAATTATACGTATACGTGTATAAAGGAATCAATTTTTTGTTTAATCACCTAATCAATTTCTTACAAACATTAGGTAGTTAATATTTATAGCTCATTGAGCGATTAATTTTAATAATGTTTGACGTTATTCGAAACGAAAATTGATTAAGTTTCAGTTATTGGCAGAAAAATGAAATATGACCTGAACCTGTATGCATTTAAAGTGGGTTTTGTCTATTAAAACATGTCCACATGCGAATTTTTTGCCCCAAAAATTGAGATTTATGACAACAAATTTATTGTTAGATTTCACATCTTAATTTTTTAACTAGTTTCAGGTAGTTTTAAAAGCACAACGACTGACTTAATGCACTTTTAAAACGCTACTTTAATTTATCGGCATAATTTCTTCATCGAACTGCCATTAAATAAGACAGCAGTAATTAAATTGTTAAAAATAATGCAATAAAAAATGAGCATGTAAAGTCTGACACTTTTCGTTAAAGTTGCATAAGGATTCAATTATAAATGTGTGAATTTAATATTTTTATATCAGCTCACTTCCACGACCGAAACAATACAAATCTACTTAATTGTGGTAAAATATCAGCAATTGTCCTTATCCTTAGTTCTGCTATTTGGACACATAAATTTCGCGAAAATAGCGTGTTATACTTCCATTGTGAAATGTACACAATAACGAGTAACATTTTTTACATTATTTGTCAAATTCAATGTTATATTGTGACACACAAAGAAGGTGACCATTCGTCGTCGTCTCTCGTAAGCAATTCCGTCAATAAATAAGCAAATATTAATTGGTACATATGTGTATTTTGATGAAATATACTGTCGCAATTACTGTCCCTAACCGTGTTTTAATTACTTCATAATCTTTTTGAATTTTAATTTCCGACATCAGGCATCCAATTTAAATTTCATAATAATACACCTTAAATGTGGGTCATTTTTTCCTTTCTTACCAATAACATTCATCAGCCACACTCACTCCACTCATCAATACCTGATGTGCCCTTCACAAATTTCAGCGGCAAAAAGCGACATGGGAGCGAATTCGACATTAGAAAATGATTTATGAGGCGGGACACTGCTGTAACTCGATGATTTGCATAATTTGAAATTGTTATGTCACTCTCAGATGGATCATTTATAGAACAACCGCTCCGGAAACAGACAAACTTAAATAGCAATAAATATGCAAAACAATCAAGAACACATTCAACATTTTTATATTTTCTAATTGATTCCTTTCGTAATAGAGCATCGGTGGAAAACATAGAAAATCGATTCATCTTCAGACTTTCATAAACCATTTCCATAATTTCATCATAAAATTTTGTAAAATTTAATACTAATTTATTTGTTTACGTTGAAAATCAGTTTGAAATTATGTAAATTCTGCACCAATTTAAAAATCCCATACCAGTACATTAAATCGCTAACACACTATATCCGATGTGAAGTAAGTGAAAAACGAATAGCAAAAACAAGCCCATATTAATAATTCACGGTAGAATGTGCAATTTCCGCACAACACACAAGAAGCCAATTATAATTATTAAAACTGGTGTCATTGGCGAAATTGGCAATGTATAATAAGTCTCCCCAAAAAGCGAACCGAAGAAAAAATTCAATGTCACAACTTTGTCCTTTGCTGGCCGATGGATGGAGTGTGGACTCGGTGCGCAATATTGTCCCCCAAAAACCGTCTTTTTCTACCACTGGGAAACAAGTTAGAGTGCGATGGAAAAATGAAGAAGTAAAAGTAAAATAGCTGAATTACAAAATAACACATAGGATACGTGATGGCTGATCTAGTTTAATGATATCCACACGTGATTAAAAAATATACTCGCCCCAAACCCTACCACTCAACATATATGTATAAATATAGTGTCTTTGCCAACGAATGGCATCAAACAATATTTGTTAACTCAAGTGATCAAGTTTGAAATTAAAACACATACACAGAAAAATGAAATTCTTGGTAAGTGCTGTACAAGTGAAGTGAACTATCCGTGCTGAAAACTAATGTGTCCAAATTGCAGGTTTGTCTCGTAGCCGTCTTGGCCGTCGCTGCCGCCGCTGAAGAGAAGAAGCAAGAGAAACGTGGTCTCTTGGGTTTGGGTTACGGATACGGTGGTTTGGGTTTGGGACACCATGAGGCCCTCCCCATCGCCTCCAGCTACTCCCTTGGACACGGTTTAGACTACGGCTATCCCGCTCCTCTCTTGACCAAAGCCTATGCGGCCCCAGCAATTCATGCTCCAATTGCCGCTCCCATCTACAAATCGTACGCCGCTCCAATTGCCGCTCCCATCATCAAATCGTACGCCGCTCCAATTGCCGCCCCAATCATTAAATCGTACGCTGCTCCAGCCATCCACGCTCCAATCATCAAATCCTACGCTGCTCCAGCCATCGCCACCTCCTACGCTCACGCCTATGACACCCCAATCATCAAGTCTTACGCTGCCCCAGCCATCGCTCATGCTCCTCTTTCCTTGGGATACGGATACGGATTGGGCGATTTGGGATACTCTTCCTTAGGATACGGTGGATACGGATACAGCAAACTCTTGCACTAAGTTCTATCCAGTGATATATCTGTATTATTTATGTAAACAAATAAGAAATTTTGTATATAAACTGTAAAACTTTCGAGTCAATAAATTTTTTTACAAAATTTCTGTTCGATTATTGTCCAGTGTTAACAAGCACTTGCCGAGGCACGAACCTGATTCATAGTTTGCTTTCAATTGTTAATTAGAAAGTATTGTCGTTTGGCTTTTATGAAAAACAAACGTGTTCTTTTTTTTGTAACACACAGACAACTGTTAATTAAATGGAGAACTCCTTACAAGAAGAAAATTGGCGGTTACATGAGCGTGTATTAAATTCGAAACCATTCATTATTTGTTTATCTTTTTTTAAAGATTGTTTTGAGATTAGTGACGTTATTGGGTACACATTCTCTTAATTTAATTTTGAAAAAAAAAGGATAAATTGATATATAAAACAATTAGTCTTGAATTGAAAACATAATAAACATTCACCTTGCACTAGATTTGTGCATATTAAATAATTACAGTTGGATAATAAGTATATCGCAAGGATTGTACTGTTATGACTGTTCACGTAGTTAGGTAGTAAGATATGAATGAAGTTATTGAAGCAAAAAGGCCAATAATAATGGGTTTAATGTATGTACATACGAGATTTTAATTAAATAACCGATGTTATTACTTAATCTGTCATAGACGCGCTTATTACAGGGTTTTGTAATAGGTATAGGTATGTTAAATATTTATACGTCTAAGACATATTTTTAATATCATTGAAGGTGTGTTGTAATGTACTAATGTGTAATCTTTGATTAATATTGTTGCAGTTCATAACTGATAATCAACTTTAGCATTTCCAATATATAATAATATACTTTCAGCTAAATTAAGTAGCTAAATAAAGAAGTTAAAGAACTAAGCAATTAAATCACAGGTTTATTTAAACAATCATTTTACACTAAAATATAAATACAAATAATATTTTGATTTTTTAAACATATAAAACAATAAATATCTTAA
Source organism: Silvanus unidentatus (assembly GCA_963930825.1). NCBI lineage: Eukaryota > Metazoa > Arthropoda > Insecta > Coleoptera > Silvanidae > Silvanus > Silvanus unidentatus. The sequence continues at coordinate 22,327,332 of OZ005760.1, forward strand.
ATATCAATTAAAATTACGATCCTTCTGTGCTATTTCCATTTCTTCTGTTATTAAACGGTGGTTCCAAAGATACAGATGGTCTAAAGATTTGTCCATCTGTGCCTTGATGCTGTAAGAACTGATGTTGTGGCAAATGGACTGGTAATTGCACATCAGTAAGACCAGGTTGTATAATTGGATGATTAAATGGCCCTTGTGGTTGCTGTTGTGGGTCAACGTGATTCAATTGCCGCCCATCCAGTCCATCGTGTCTAACTAGCTCACCATTTATGTAATGAAAATTGTGGAGTTCATCTTGCCCTTGCGGCTGGTGAGGATTGGGGATGTGTTGGATATGAGAAAGGTCCGGCTGTGGTTGTGGGAATTGTTGATGAATTTGAGGGAATTGTGGTTGTGGAAATTGCTGTTGTGGGAATTGGTTCACTGCCGGAATCTGTTGCTGAGGATCACCGAAATTCGGATGATTTGCGGGAATGAAAGGCGTTTGTACATCGTGCTGTTCGTGTCCCACTTGTGGATACTGCGGCTGTTCAAATTGTGGCGGAAGTTGACCATTAGGGAAGTTGTTTCCTGGTTGAAAGTGAGGCGGAGGCACTTGTTGAATTGGGTGAACATGTCCAGGATTTTGTAGGAGAGGATGGATGTGTGGTGGAACGGGAGGTCCTGCTGGATGAGGAGTAACCAAATGTGGTTCCACATGATGAACATGAGGATGGGTTTCTGGCGCAACTGGTTGAATAGGTTGAGGACTACCCACTATAGGGTGTAGATGAGGGTGTGTGGCTATTCCTGGATGAATATGTGGTGGAATATTACCGAGTGGATGAACATGCGGTTGATGAGGTGCAACTGGATGTAGATGAGGTGCCTCATGTGTGTGTGGTACTGGTATGTGACCGTTGAGAGGTTGGAAATGGTGCGTTCCATGATACTCGACTTGCGTGCCTGGATGGTGGCCAACTACGGCAGGTTGTACCGGAAACGCTGGAGGGAGAACTGCATGTGGGACATGCTGAATTCCAGCACCAGATGGGAGAACAGGTGATTGGAAAGTCGATCCTAACGGAAGAACTCCCAAATTGGGTCTGGTTACTTCGAATAGACCGGGGGAAGGAATGAACGGTCGTAAATGTGTACCAACGGGGACTACAGCGGCTGGATGATGGTGCACAGGAGCCACTGGAACCCCAGGTTTTATGTGCACTGGTGAAATTGGCGCCGGAAGAGGCCGAATAGGTGCTGGCGGGACGTGGAGATGAGGAGGAACGTGAACGTGAGGAGGAACGTGAACGTGAGAAGGAACGTGGACATGAGAAGGAACATGAACGTGAGGATCGTGGACATGAGGAGGAAGATGGACATGCGGAGGACCGTAAGTCTCAAAGGGTGTATGAATACCCGCTGGTGGAACGTGCACGGGAGGACTTACAGAAAGAATTGGCCTCCAACCAGAATCCGGTAATGAGGGTTTTATATGAATTGCGGGTTTAACGTGGTAATGGTATCGAGGTCTTACAGGACGGATGACAGGTACGTATTTTAAGTCAACGGGCGCGTAACCCAGAAGGACCTTCCTTCCAGTTGGAGATATTCCTACATGTCTCGCATAACCGTAGTTTGAAACTGTAGGATTGAAAATTGTGCGCTTATCTTGGTCTTTGGTTAAGTTGTCGTAGTTGTAATCATCATTAACGGGATTCAAGTGTTCTTGGTCGTCTTCTTCGTAGCTAACATCCGCATCGGAAAGGACGAATTTAGCGAAGACACACAGAAAAATCGTCAGCTTCTAGGGTAGGAGCTGTGTTAGTTTTTTGAAAGAAATGAAGAGTTTTACTTACAAAAAGATATTGAGCCATATTTCACAAAAAATAACACACTAAGCAGAGAACTAATATTAAAACATCCTCACTAGTCCAATTAATATTAACAATAGAAACACTATAGTCACTTTCTTTTCGTTTTTATACTATGCATTTTCTTCAAGACGAGGGTTGTATATTAAATAGTTTACTAGCTGTTTAATATTAATTCAATTACATTTGGTTACAATGTCATTGACAAAGAAAGTGCTTTGCCTAATCTTGGATGCACCTTATATGTAATACAAATTATTTACTTTCTGTTGGCAGAAATACATAAAATTTCTTCGTGGACGAGATTGATTTATGATAATTAAGCGAAAAAAAACCTCTCTTTTATATGAGTCCTGGTTGCAATTAGGTGATATAAACAATAAGATGCAATTAGACAATAATTTATTCATACTTCCCAGAAATCTCATAAATGCAAAAAATAAACACATTAGAATGCATTTCGCATTTAGCAATTAACCGGACAAATGTATATCATTAGACAATTTAAAAATAATGACTACAACAATTTAATTGGTCCCATTTCTGTGTTATAAACATTTCTTTAAACATGTTTGAGTCATAATATCGGTAATCTTGTGAGCTGGTAATTTAGATATGGAAATCCATTATTATTGCCGCTTATTTAATACAGTTAATCCCCTTGATATTTTGACTTTGCTATTTATCTATTTAATTGGACTGATTTTTTTTCATGGCAGAAGGTTCTTTTTTAACTGACCAAATAACAAAATGTAATCTGAAAATTACAACACGACCGGATGCTGAATTTCTCATAATTTTTTCCACGTTTTATTGTGTCCAGCCTTGGACGCACATCCGTTTCACATTACGAATCTCCAAAGAATTCAAGAAAATTGAAAGATCGAAATTTCTAGCTGCAATTGAACCGTAAACAATTCATGCCAATGTTAATGTATTCAAAGAACACTGAAAAATCGTATTCATGTTGGAAAAATTAATAACATTTCTAAAGGTAGAGGTTTGACTTGTAAACTAGTCACCGATACGAGTATAACATTTTTCTATTGATAATAAAATTCATATAAATTGTAATTACGAATAGCGAAAGTTGCCCTGCTGTAACATATTATATTTGTAAGGCGTTTTTCCGCTATTTAAACTATTATGTAATAAATTGTGTTACAGTATCAATTTTTGTTGTTTTATAAAACATGCATCTGTCTCGGATTGACCGTAAAAAGTAAGTACCATTGCATTATACAGACTTTCCCTATCTAGGTTAAATTATAAATTTGTTTGTTGTTTTCTGTTTGGTTTCTTTTTGCCATTTTTAATACGAAATGCTATTAAAAAATGTTAAACTTGAGTTTGATTGCATCAAGCGCAGTTTCTCGCTCTCAACAGTTTATCAGAGACGCATAATACTGGAATTGGTCAATTTATCCTCGATCTATGGACGACAAGCGGGGGCTATTTGCAACAATAAACTTGAAATTTGTGTCCCAAGTATTTAATTTGTGTAATTTTTTTATTAATGCGTACCTTGGTGGCACTTAACGATAGGCAAATAATCCACTTTCTTTTTTATTGGCGTGTTAAATTACAATAAATTATTCCTGACACGTATCAAAGACTGGAGTAATGTCGGTCATATTTACCAGTTGGGACATAATAAAACGGAACTGCTAAGAGTGCAGCAAATAATAGAACAAATCAATCTTTGCTCAATAAACACAATCATATAGCAATGTGAAATGCCCACTTGAGTGAATGCGACCTGAAAAGAAATCAAGAAGTAGGTTTATAAACATAATAATCAATCTGTTTGTGTTGCACCGAAAAAGGCTGAATGATTTTGCAAAATGCCAAATTTAACTAGGAAATATACGAGAAAAAATATTAGCATTTTATGCAATCGATTTCCTCACTTGGCCAGTTACATATATCATTGAAACGAATTTATTTTGGTTTGATTAGTTAATGTGTCATAAGTAGGTACACAGAGATGTAATAGGTAAATGCTTTATTTATTCATTGATAAATTTTGCTGCTAATGGGGATTTTCGGTAAGCTTAGATGATGGAATTAGTGGGAACCACATGGTTGAATAACAATTCGTTTCATGTGAAAATTTTACCGAAACTATTTACTTAATTTTTGCATTAAATTGTGTATAAACATACTTGAAGGTATTCAAACCGCACAATTAATCTACTTTCCTCAATATTAATATTGTTAAATCGAGTTAGTGGTTTACCAAAAATATTAGGAAAACTCCCTTGGACATTACATTATGTACAATTTAACACATAATATTTGTTATTAAACTTTATTAGTAGCTTTTTCATCATAAAGTCGGGTTTTGCTGTCTAGTGATGCATTAACACAATCATTCAGTCATACAATAAAATTTACATAACATGGCACTTTCGCGAAAAACGCAACATTTATACACAGTCATAGCTAATGTCAATCTTTAGTTGAAGAGAAAAAAATTCGCTGCCTTTCTCTATAATAAATCGTTTGTGACAAGTGAAATTGTTTTAAGAACAAAGCATTTAGTCGAATTTTTGTATTTGAGAAAGAAACACGCCTGCACCGAACACAGAAATCATGTTAAAATGTTAATTTTGCGGAGTACAAGTGTTTTCTTAGTTGTTACATTAGTGGTGAATTTGGTGAATTGTCAGGATAGTGCGGACAATGATCGGAATAAGAGAACTATTGGTACTGTTTTGAGAAATGTTGCCGATATTTTCGGTTACGATGTAGCGAAAAGGCCCTCTGTTACTTTAGCTCCTCCACCGCCCCCAGCAGCTCCACCGGCACCTCCTGCTCCTCCAAGACCAAAGGCTCCTCCGGCAAGACCTCCCCCGCCGCCACCACCGGCACCGGCAAAGCCGGCTCCTCCGCCTCCACCTCCGCCACGGCCGCAGCCAGTGACAGCACCGCCGCTGCTGACGGAAAATGTGCGCAAAAGTTTCAGTGTCAACTTTAATTGGAATAAAAATGTTGCTACACCACCACCGGCACCACCTGCTCCTCCGGCTCCTGCGGCTCCACCAGCTCCTCCGCAACAGCCGCCTCCACCTCCACCAGCTCCGCCGAAATCTCCACCACCGCCACCGTCTCCACCACCGAAAGCTACTCCAAAAGCGTCCCTTTATACTGAATACTACGACGAACCAGCAAACAACAAATACTCCAATGATGAGGAGGACACCGATAGACCGCAGAAATACCAATTAGACTTTCCCGATTATTCGAATGAGGACAGTGCAGAAGCAAAACGGGATATTGCAATAGAGGCATATGAGAATTATCAGCAGAATAAAGACAAGTTCAAAGAGAGTTTCGATAACTTTTGGCAAAATTCTCCATTTACTGTGGAAAATGGATACAAGTTTTTGGCTCCTCCAGAAAAATCTATTGGGAATTTTCAATCTGATTATCCGCAAGAGTTGTCCAAGTACGAAGAATACGATTTACCTAAAGAGAGTCATACTCGTAGTGTGAATTGTGGTGGACAGATATGCCCAAATCAACCAGTTTATTATGTTAAACAAATAACACCGGATTATGCGTATGTGGTTAATCAGAATGGGAATGTGGATGCGAATGCACCTCCGGTCTATAACGCACAAAAGTACATAAATTCGCATTTATTAAATTTTTATAACAGAAAATTCCATGAAGATGCACTAAAGAAGCAAAAGTTGTTGCCTCTAGATTATAATCCGAATTATTATTATTCTTTAAACAACTTGAATACCAATCCCATAGTTGTTGAGGATGAATTGAGAAAGAGTAGCCAGGACCAGAAAGAAGAAGAAAAGGAACATGAAGAGGAGAAGGAAGAGGAGGTCGAAAAGGAGCAAGAAGCCGAAAAAGAGCAAGAGGCAGAAAAAGAGCAGGAAGTAGAAAAGGAAGAAGAGGTTGAGAATGAAAAGGAATCGGAAAAAGAACAAGAAGTGGAGAAGGAGGAAGAAGCTGAAGAAGAAAAGGAAGCAGAAAAGGAACATTATCGAGCTGCACCTGATCATGAAAATCAAAGTGACAATGAAAATGAAGAGGAGGAAAGTCCTAGGAATGCCGAATATAATAACGATAATGAAAATTTTAAAGTGGAAATATTAGAAGACTTACCGGAAGAGCAAAGAAACTACAATGAAGATGTTCGATCAGAAAATAATAATGAAGATGACGATGGAATTGATGAAGAGTTTAATAATTACAGAAACGACCCCTTTTTCCAATCAGTTTTTTCTGAAGAAGAATCATCGAACTATCAAGAAACGGATGACGATGAAAAAGAGAATATAAAGGATTCAAATGACGAAGAGGAAAACAACAATCACCCTGAGGAAGACAAAAAAAGCGAACAACTTTCAGTAAACATTAACGGTAACAAACATTACTTCCCCGTAGAAATTCCAGATAGTAGTGAAAAATCCGAAAAATACGAAAAAAATCCTGACAAAAACTCACCGAAGAAAACCCAGAAAACAAATTCAAAAGGTCGACCGCCTTTCTATAAAAACCTAAAGGAATCCTACGAACACGATTACAAAAAAGCCGCCGACAACTTTAAAAAACAGAAACAAAAGGAGAAGGGCGACTTTTATTCTAGTTTTAGAAAAACAAATAAAGAAATTCCACAGCGTTTTAACCGAGAGTTTAATAAAAATTTTAAAAAAATGAAAACCAGCAAACCAGAACGGGACTTTAAAGATGAACAAAATCACGAGGCCACAGAAAAATCGGAAATAGTTCGACCATTGTATAGTGGTATATTGAGAGGAGACGTGTTGCAAGAATTGCATCGATCGAATAAGCCGCTCACCATACCAATAGAAGTGGATTACAGTGGATCAACTAAGAAATACCACAAAGTACCACTTAACAATAAGAAAATAAAAATAGATCCTAGGAAAATCAATCGTAAAAGCGATAGAGACAAGTTTGCTAATGAGGAAGTAAATTGGTACAGGCCAGAAAAATACAATTCTAATTACGATTACACAGTTCCCGAATCAAAAGGGGAAGATTACGCTAAATTGGATAAAATAAATTACGATGATGACGACAAACTTTCACCAAACGCCAAAATCATCAACAATGAATATGGACAAAAGAAAACTTGGATAAGGATCAATAAAAATATCACCGAAATTTTGTAAAGGTTTATTTATTTGAGAATTGTTAATTTATTTAGGTTTATGTAGAAGGAGATCAGATGTTACGTTTTTGTTTGATAACACCAAATTGTCGTTAATAAAATATCTTGTTGAAAAAGAAGAAATAAATGTTTTGCTTTTAGAGTTTGACTTTTTATTCGTTCCATTACAATATGTTTTATTTTAGGATAAGAAATCCGTGGGTGTACAAGCGACAGCCCAAATGAGAACCGCTGAAAAGTGCACTGAAACCCAAGCGGATTCCACTGGTTATCAGAAAAAGTATCAACACTGTGAAATGTTCATACACTGATATATTATTTAGACTATTTATTTTTAGTCTCACGGAAATTTTCGACAGACTTCGAACCGAATTAATGGATCTTCACACACACATTGAAAGGCAATCCGTAAAGTTGGACTAGGATATCGTTCACCAAATGACCCACATCACTGCCTATTTATTTCTATTTATTCAATGTGGTAAATAATACGCTATTGAAACGTACATAAAACTCTATTGTAGTAATTAACAAATCACACAAAAAGTACAGTAAATATTTGAACGTCTTACAGAAAACAAATAAAATCTCTATTAATATGTGAATTATAAAAAACTATTTACATGCAATAAAATCTTTATAAAAAACTTGTATCGAGAACGATTTATTAAAAAATTCGTATATAAAAATTCGACGGTTTACTTGAACTTTTCGGTTAAAAAATTGTGTGCGTAATCGTACACTACCAACATTATGGCCCCACCGGGTCCAAGTCGCATAACTTTTGGAAGAAGTCCCTTATATAGGGCGAGAAATCTGCAAAAAACGGCCGGGTAAATATAAATTATCGAGTCGAGTGACCAAAAACGCACCCTTCCTCTTTATAGACAATTCCAATAGAGCTCAATGTGCCCTTGTACTTTATCTCCCCAGCAACTGGTTGAGGGCCTTGAATTCGTGACTTTGCAACATCAAATGGTATATTTACACACGAAGCCAACGTTCCTGACGTAAAACCAATACAAACTTTACGGAGAAACTCTTTTAAAGGATCCTGAAAATAAACCGTTTTCAAACAAGAATTAAAAATAACATTTAAACAAAAAGCACTTCATATTCAGGTAAATAGCCTTTGACTGAGTGATAAAACCCGAAATAGACCATGTTAAAAACGCCATTTCGGGCTATTGTTGCTGTCACTCCTTTATTTAAACCCTTGAACCCAAAACCATTCTCTTTAACAATTGCTCGGGCTACGGACCAAGTGCTGGGCACTTCTTTCGCTCTCGCCCTGTTAGCCTGCAGCGTTACTTTCACTACTTCAAAGGGGTTCACTAGAATCGCCTCCGTTACGCCCGCTCCTAAGCCCGCCAACGAAAATGTCTACAAACAATTTATTTCAAATACTGTACGATAAAAATACGCAAATTGTTAAGTGATTTATCATTTAGCTCACCAAAGGCGTAGGTGTCGGTGAACCAAATAAGAAAAATTGTTTGTACTGTTCAAAAGTAAAAAACTAAAAATAAGAACGAAAAAATGTCAATATAATGCAGTGAAAATAAGCGTGCATTAATTACTTTAACCGCTCTCTTGGGTGTTTCGGCCAGAATTGGGGGCACAATTCCTTTCCAAAAGGATGTGACCCCCTCGTTTTTGTACATTTTTCGAAAACAATCAAATACACCATTATAGTACCTGGGATCTGATTTGCTTATTTTGTCAGATTGGATTTGTAAACGTGTTTTTACTAAGTCTAATGGGTGCATTATGCATACTTCTACAAAGCCTAAGCAGATTGTATAGAATTAAATGGGTGGAAAGGAATTTATTGTATTTTGGGTACCTGCAGAGCCACCAGAACCAATCTGGATGGCTGCTTCTTTTAAAATGTGTCCAATATCAGTGGGCATTCTGTTGGTGTTGCTGCTCACACTACAACTGAAACATTATTGCTAAAAATGTAAAAACTCTTAAAATACACTTGTTTACGTGATAACCAACAATGATAAAGATTATTTACACAAATTAAATAATTGTTCACGATAATATCAACACTATCAAACATGTGCCACGAAATTTTCAAATGGCAGACTTGTATCAGCGTATTTTTATGCTATTCTGTAAATGCATGATATACAGATGGTTTATTTATTTTTAAATTAAGCATTTTATTCATGTTTTCATATTTTTAACCTAATCAGCTGGTTGAATCAGCTGATTCATGTGGAGCAGAAAGGTTCACGTTGAGTTACTCTCAGACAAACTGGAACACATCGAAATGGTAAATGCCTAATTTTGTTGTAAATTTTTTGTATAATTTAATTTTAAAGGTAAACTGGTTACATTTCATTCAATTATGTAACAGATCAAAGATCAATTTTAAATAAATTAATTACTTTTAATCACTTTAGTGTAACGTGACCCTGTATAAATAGAACCAATGGAACATGAACTGAACACAGTGGTCAGATTCTGACAAATGACAGAAAATTTTGACTGAAAGAACTTGTTATGGTCGTGAAAGTTTTTTATATAAAATAATGATAAACAAATAGAAAATTTTGTACATATAGACTACTTTTAATGTTAAAAAACAGTAGGACATATCCTTTAAGTGTGCAGTTACGAAATAAATACATTTATTTCCAGTTAGTTTATAAAATAAAAGAAAGTGTTTTCGTTTTTTGTATTGTGTTCAAGATGGTGTGCAGGAAAATTCGATGTATTTTCGCCTATTTAATATTCTAGTACAATAGAAACACCATAAATCTAAATATAAATGTTTGCATGAAATTTCTATAATGTTAGAAGATCAACAAATGGGCTCTCAGACATTAGAGATTTTAAGGCAAGGTATTTGGGCTTCTTTAACTGGGGGATGGTTTTATGACCCCCATCAAGATGTGTTTTGCAATACATTCCATTTATATATTTGGTTGTTCCTATTATGTCTACCATTTACCATTTACATTGTAAGTTTTGCACAATAAAATTATTGTGACCTGATTTTACACAAGGTGCAAATTTCAGTACTTTCCACCGACCGAATTGCATTGGTACATTTACTGTGGTGTTGTAGCAGCTGTCCTCACCACAATCAAGCTACTTAATTACAGTTTTCATCATATGTACGACACATCCGAATGTATACAAGAAGAGATCGACGACGAATGGCATACACAAAAACGGTAAATTTCATTGCAATTAGTCACAATGTGGTTTTAAACTGTCTGCTTTAGTGAACAAGAGGGAATTGAACTGCAAATCTTGCCAAGCAGTAAATCGAGAACTGAACAACATACATTAAGTACAATCCATTCGTATGGCACAACGGCACCACACCACAGCACCGATGGTGACAGTATCGAGTCCACTGAATTTCAACAAATCAATGAAGTGGATCGAAAACCGAGTAGCACCATAGGTGGTTGTAAAATCCAACCAAACTGTAAAGAGACAATTAATCAAATGTTCTATTTCAGATTTGAAAGCTGAAGTACATCGAAAGAATTCATCAGAGAGTAGCGATGGTGCAATACCAGTCATAGAAATAATACCACAAAAGAACGAAAAGAAAACCGAACGTAAACCAAAGAAAAGTGATTCGTATTTAATTGTATCAATCAAAGATGAAAAGGATCAGTCTTCAAGTAGTTTTCGAAAATTATACCAGCAAGAGAGCAGCGATTCACAAGAAAATGGTGTTCTCACACAACAACCGTCTCTACAAAGTGTGGACTGTGAACAAGGCACGTCTAACTTAATCGAAAACGATGTTCGCAGACACTCAAACTTTACCAACAGTAGTTTAAGTCTTCTGCCATTCTCTGGCGCACCTGACATCAAACCGACAGGTGAATCAGATTGCCAAACATTCCACTTGTGTAATTTAAAGTGTTTTAAAGGTTCCTTGGAGTTGGCGTACTTGGACAAAAAGCCCGAACAAACATCCTCTGAAGGATTCTATTTTAATCCTCGTAATGGCGGTGTACGACGTATACGTTCAACGGGTTTGGAGCGCACCTGCCCATTGCCACCATCCCTCACTGCCCATCCGAATAGTTTAGAGATAATTGGATGTAAAAGTGCCCGAAATCCATTACCGCCACCCAGTTCGACATTAGTACGTAACCAACATTTCAATCTCTGTTCATATTTCGGTTCGGAGATTGTGTATCCAATTGCCGAACAATCAGACGAACATCAAACATCACATGGTCCCGATACCGATTTGGATTCATTAACACACATATCAGATTCGGACTTTGAGGAGACAAATCAAGGCAGCAATTCACCATTAATCTATATAAAATTGAAGAAACTTCCTAAAAATGTGCCTTATAGTAACAATAATTCGAATATTGAGAAACAAACACAGACGAAATTATTAGATGACGAACGTAATAGTGCAACGTCGAAGGATGCATTATTGGACAACGATAATTCGAATTCAAGTGCAACGCCAGAAATGCACGATGCTCGGACTGATTGTTACGGTACGGATAATGAAGTGAGTGATAAGAAATTAAGTGAGTGTTCGAATTTGTCGTGCAGCAATACAAGTGTTGAGTGTGATGAGAGGATAGTTGATCAACGGAAACATTATTCTAGACGTAATTCGAATCATTCGCGAAATAATAAATGGAATGAGTCGACTGGTGGGTGTATCGATAACGAAAAGTTTACTGTTGTCGATGGTGATTATAAATTGTGTGATATTGAACCAGCAGTGAATGTGTCGGGTATTGTGCGTAAAAGGAATATTAAACGGAACAAAAAACGGAAATTGTCCACAAATGATGTGAATAAAAGTTTGAAATCGGACAATTGTTCCAGTTTGGTGGAATTGGACTTGGATTGGTTATTCGATGATGATAGTAGTCGATTACCACACCGGAAAGGTAAGAAAATTGGTTTCGTTTGAAGATGTGTAGAAAAATTGCGGTGTTTTAGAGCCCCTCAAACGTGAGTCGGAATGGTCAAGTACGACCACAGTTTCGTTGGAGCATGATGTTAGTAAAGTGCTCCAAGAAACTGTGCCATCGGCTAGAAGTTTGGGGGCAATACCAAAAAAAACACGTGCCTCTTCCATACCATCGACCAGTTACACAACCGACCATCATCAGCCAAAAACTCCAAAAAGTGAATCAGAAAAATGTAGTATGTGTAGATCAAAGTCTGATATACGTTCCTCATCGTCTTCGTCGTCCGACAACAAGAATACATTGTCGAAAAATCGATCAATGAAAGAGAATAAAGTGACACAAACGTTGATACAAAACGATGGACCGTGCAATGTGGATGGATTAGAATGTATTGTGATACCGCCAACAAAATTACATCGAATCAACGTATCTAAACGAGGTAAGAACAATTACACAAAACAACTAAATTACTTTTTCTGTGTATATATTAGCTCTTTTCTTCTGTTTTTTCTTTTTATGGTTTGTTTCTCCTCCCTATCTCGTTTTGACGCACGATTTAGGCCCAAAATCCTATAGAAATCGCTTTGAAGACGTCGCATCTACATGCGGTTCCAACAATGAACTCAGCACACTTTTACCAACAGCTCCTCCTTTACTTTCAGCATTTCTATCGTCACGTCGTGACTATCCATTGTCTGCTGTACGATTTGATCATTCACCACATCATACACGTTTACGAAGGAATCGAGCGAATAGAAGACGGTCGTGTGTTGTGAAACGGGAGAATGCAATTACAAGTTCATTGAATGCTGGCCATGGTACGCACAGTGCGAAAAATTTCAATGATACAAGTGATGGTTCAATTCATTGTTTTATGGATGAGCATGGTAATTGGATGACGTACACGTTCGATGAAAAAGGATCAGGTAATTAAGGTTTTTTTTATGAAAGCACAGAAGGGCCATTAAAGTAGTGATTTTTAGTCGTGTTTATAATATGCTGTTGTATTTCTTGGCCCTTCAGCGCTTTCGCAGTGTTCTTAACGGTTTTAGTGGTTAATAAAGTGATTCGTGGTTGTTCAGGGACTGCAAATGCACGACACGAGAGCGTTTCATCGGAAAAGACGTCAGTCCGACGACGACAAAGCGATTCAGCTTCCCATGTGACTGCTACAAGAAGTAACAGTTCGAATAACAATACTAATACAGCTAATAGTAAAAATAATGGCACAACAGAACTATGGGATAGTAATAGCAACGATTCGATGTGTAATAGTTCGATTTCAACGATTTTAGATGTGTCTGAGAGGAAATCGCGTGTCCATCCTGGCCAGAATGGTGTGGATGTGTATGAAATGCGATCGTATCGTGGCTGTTTTGGGAGGCCACATATAATAAATACGTGTACAAGGCGAGTTGTGCGTTCCGAGCACAGTTTAGATGAGATGAATAATGCAGACGATTCGTTAATAAGTGTTGTTCGTGGTAGTGAGAATGAATATGGTGGTGCGATACCATTATGTCAACCATTTGCATCGACCACACAAAATCGTTTTAAATATATGCAAACAGCGGACACTGTGAATAACAATTATCCACGGACAAAAAGTTATTACAAATATAAAATATTACCGTGGATATCTGTAAAAGTGACCTTTGATCGTCTGAAATTACTTGCAATGTTAGATCGAAATTTAACGGCTAGTGAGACGATATTATCAATATTCTTAGGTATTCTAGTCTCTATATTTGGTGCTACTTTATTGTATATGGACTTTTATAACGATTTGTTGGCGTTTATATTTTGTTTTGTGATGGCCAGTTGTCAATATTCTTTATTGAAAAGTGTACAGCCGGATGCCGCATCACCGACACACGGTTTTAATCGTATAATTGCGTATTCGAGACCGATTTATTTTTGCATTATATCTGCATTGATACTTATTTTACAACAGTATATTGATGATGGTCTGATGGCACCGACAGTGAAATTTTATTATGAATATAGTACACATGATGTACTTGTGTGTATAAGAGATTTTCTTATCGGTTTTATATTGTTCTTTCCATTGTTTTTCTCATTGGGTCTATTTCCGCAAATCAATACATTTTTAATGTACTTATTAGAACAAATTGACATGCATGTGTTTGGTGGCAATGCAATGTCTAGTCTATTAGCGTCAATTTATTGTATATTTCGTTCGATATTAGCGGTGATCTTGTTGTATGGTTTGGCATATGGTGGTTTAAGTGAGAAGAAATCATCGCAACATATACTCTATTCGATGTTTTGTGCTTGTTTAGTTGCTTGTGCATACCATTTGAGTCGTAGTGCAAGTGATCCAACACATGTATGGAATTTGTTGAAAAGACATCTATGGCCACCAGATATTTATCGTGAACATGCGACGAATTTCGATGAGAAATTACAGAAAGATTTGTATAATAAGAGTAGAAATGAAACGAAAAAAATTGGGGGGAATGAGAAGAGAAGTGAGACAAAGGAGAAAAGTGTAAAATTTCCCGATAGTAAAGATGGTAAACCAGTGGAAGAGCATGTGGATCCGTTGCCACATAAATTACAAAAAACAATAAATGCCCGACTGAAGAATGATGTGATTTTGTGTAGTTTAATAGCGATTTTAGTGTTTGGTATACATGTTAGTACTGTATTTACGGTATTACAACCAGATTTGAGTCAGATTTTGTGGACAATTGCTGGAATATTAGGATTTTCGTTGCATTATATGATACCGCAACTTAGGAAACAATTACCATGGTTGTGTATAGCGAGACCGATATTTCGGTCACACGAATATGAACAATACGAGATTAGGGGACCGGCGAAGATTATGTGGTTTGAGAAAGTGCGAACATGTTGAATGTGTATGGATTTAACGATGTTTAAAATCATTTTCGTTTTAGGTGTATCTGTATTTATGCTTTCTGGAGAAGAATATACTTTATCCATTGGTATTCCTATCGGCACTGACTGAAGATGCACCGAAAATTACTGAAAAATTTGGCACTGTTCTTGGTTCATTTATTGTCGTTATATCTGGTTTAAAATGTTTGCGAATTTGTTACTCGGACCCAAGTTCACAATATTTAATCATTATTTTTACGGTATTATTTTTTAAATATGATTTTCGGTTTTCTAATGCTCCATTTTTGGCACTGTATTTTCTTACCAGTATTTTGTTCCACAAGTTTTATGAGCTGCTTTTAAAGGTACTTAAATTTGACATGAATAAATGTTGGTGTTTTGATGTGATTTTATCTTTTTTTAGGTACAATTTGTGGTGACTTATATTGCCCCATGGCAAATAACATGGGGCTCTGCATTTCATGCATTTGCCCAACCGTTCTCCGTGCCTCATTCAGCTATGCTCTTTTTACAATGTTTTATATCTGCGATTTTGTCCACTCCCCTGAATCCTTTTTTAGGGAGTGCAATTTTTTTAACATCCTATGTTCGTCCGGTGAAATTCTGGGAACGTGATTATAATACTCGACGTGTTGATCATTCAAATACACCGCTCTCCTCGCATTTGGACCGTAATTTGGGTGCAGATGACAACAATTTGAATTCAATTTTTTACGAACATTTAACCAGATCGTTACAACATTCATTGTGTGGTGATTTATTGATGGGTCGATGGGGTCCGGTGAATCAAGGGGACTGTTTTGTGCTTGCCTCCGATTATTTAAATTGTTTAGTGCATATTATCGAAATGGGTAATGGATTAGTGACGTTCCAAATGAGAGGTTTGGAGTTTCGTGGTACTTATTGTCAACAGAGAGAAGTTGAAGCCATCACAGAGGATGTGAAAGAGAACGATGGTAAGTTGTGTTTGAAAAAAATTGATCAAATGAATTTTTATGCGTGTGAAATGTTTTAAGGATGTTGTTGCTGTGACACTGGCCATTTGCCTGAAATGTTGAGTGTAAATGCAGCGTTTAGCCAACGTTGGTTAGCTTGGGAAGTAACTGCGGCCAAATACATACTAGAAGGTTACAGTATATCGGATAATAATGCGGTTTCGATGTTGCAAGTGTTTGAATTTCGAAAAGTATTGGTTTCGTATTATGTCAAAGTAAATGTAGATTTGTAGTGTTTGTTGTTTGTGTACTGATTGTCGTGTTTTTAGAGCATCATTTTTTACACTATTCGCTCTACAAAATTGGAAGAATGGCTATCGTCACAGACAATTTTAAAAGCGTTACAACCAATCGATAAGCGTGGTTTTGTTGATTTGGATCCAGTTTTCAATCATAATATTGATGAGGATTACGATGTACAAAATTGTGGTATGACAAGAAACATGTTTGTACAAGTACATGGCGATTGGATAAATTATTGTGTTGAGAAATGTGAGAAGAATATTGATTCAACATGTAATTCTACACTAGTTTTACTTTGTTTTGCATTGAGTTTGTTGGGTAAAGATTTTTGAACATTTTTCAAAATTTAATATTAATTGTTTAACATTGTTTAGGTCGTCGTACCCTTGGTGCTGTCTCACACAATACAGTTTCGGGTGTAGAATTCTTTCTTTACGGTTTACATGCACTGTTCAAGGGAGATTTTCGTATTACTTGTCCACGAGACGAATGGGTGTTTACCGATATGGATTTATTGAAGTGTGTCGTTGCGCCTGGTGTTCGTATGTCTTTAAAATTGCATCAAGATCATTTTACGTCGCCCGACGAATATGAGGACCATCCAGCTTTGTTTGATGCCATTTGCAAGCATGAAGAGGAACTGGTTATATCGCATGAAGGAGATCCGGCTTGGAGGAGTGCTGTTTTGAATGGTACCTCAAGTCTTTTAGCTCTCAGGTAAGCGGTCAATATAAATAATGTTGATTTGTGTAGAACGATGAATTTCCAGACATGTTTTGGATGATGGTCAAGATGAATATAAAATCATTATGTTAAATAAACGTTATTTAAGTTTTCGTGTGATAAAAATTAATAAGGAATGTGTACGTGGTTTATGGGCCGGTCAACAGCAAGAGCTTGTTTATTTACGTAATCGAAATCCAGAAAGAGGTAGTATACAAAATGCGAAACAAGCATTAAGGAATATAATAAATTCGTCATGTGATCAACCGATTGGATATCCAATTTATGTGTCACCATTAACAACAAGCTATGCAGAAACGAATGAACAATTCCGTTGTTTAGTTGGTGGTTCGGTTAGTTTGAAGAAGATCAAGAACTATGTGTTTAATTTGTTTAGAAGAATACGGAAAAGGTGTGGTGAGGGATGTTCAAGTGGTGCAGCGAATAGAGAAGAGATTAGTATGGGCCATGAAGGGATTTATGCGATGAATACGATAACAACGTTGAATCATCATACAGCTGGTAGTCAGTCGATGGATGGATCGCATTTGGGCGGTAGTATGGGACGTGGGTGCAGTTTAAGTAGAACGTCTTTAGGTAATATAACATAATAAATTTTTGTCAGTTATTTAATGGTTGAGTTGTGAATTTAGGAGGTAATCGTGGAAGTTTGGTGTCAGTTGGGAAACCGACCAGTTCGACATTAGCCAGTTTAGCGGGTTTATTTAAAGAGAAGGACGAGAGGGTCGTTTCACAGACACCGGATGCCCAAACAAGAGCTGACGAACGTTTGGGTGATGTGAGTGATGTTAACGATATGGAATACATTGTGTCTAGAGTTAGAGTAAGTGTTGATTTGATTTGTTGAGAATGAATGGGATTAAAGATAAATGTTTCGGTTTGTAGATTATCGATCCGAATTTAGTATATGATGCAATTAATCTTGGTAGAAGAATTGATGTGTCTTGGCCAACGGAATATATGCGTTTGAGAGGAGGACGATCGCATTGGAAAGATTGGGTACCAGAAACGGGAATGGAGGGATTGGTGAGTAAAAAAATTAAAATTGATTGTGAATAGATGTGTAAATGTTTATTGTGTGAAGGTGGTGCACAAATGGACTCCATGTAATAAAGATCCGAATAAACGGTCCCATGTTGATCGTACGATTTTGTTAGTGCAAATTGATGATAAGTATGTGCCGATCGCTGAATGTGGTGTACATGATCTTGGACCGGAAGTATAGCATTTGCTTATTTACAAGGAATTTTTATGGAATATAGATGAAAGGTTCTTTATTCCGGAACAATTTTGGTATACTGAGTATCTCTATTAACGATTTTTAATAATTGGAAGTCAGTTTTTGTTTTGTTTTTAAAGTGCCATATTATGTAATGTAATAAAAAATTTTGGAGACATGATTTAGTTGTGATAATCGTTTAGGGTTTTTAATTTATTTACAGTTTTATATGGATATTTTTTATATTGTTGGATGGTTTACTTATCTGTAGTTTTTTTTTGTTATTTACTGCCACTACTTCGAATAGTTTTCTGTTTTTGTTTGAGTAAAAACCTCTTTTTAAATCAATCAGATTATGAATATACTTTAAGAATTGTCCAAAGACTTTTTGTACTTGAATATAATGGTCATATTTTAATAAACTTGTAAATATGTAAGCTTATTAAAAGAAATTTACATTGTTACGCGGTTGCCTTAATAATATATCAATAGACTGATTTTTTATGTTTAAAATGGTTCTGTTTTTCATTTATTATCGTGTTATTAAAACAAATTTAGATATTTTATAAGCAGGTGTAAGTTTATTAATCATATTTATATTTGTAAAAGACATAAACAATTTAGGTACAATTACATGTATAACTTCATTCTCCATTTATTACATAGAAAATACTTATATAGAATGTTGTTACTTGCTATAATCTTATAAAATTTTTATGATGTAGTGTGTTATGAGATTTATATTTGTTTTATAAAACGTATTTATATGTATGGCCTAAATTATTTAAAACAATGTAAATTAAAGATAACTAAAACTTATATCGAGTTTTATATGTTCTTATGAATATACTGTACCCGGTTATTAATGAATCATTTAAATGGATCATAGATTCAACGACTGTCTTATAGAAGGAATCCCATCTTTGGATATTTTTTAAATTTGAGAATAAATTATAATAATTTCTCATCTTTTAATGGGTGAAGTTACAAAGACCAATTACAAAAATAAGAAAGTACGTGTATATTTATTAAAAAAATATGTATAAATATGGCAATTACATGATCGTAAAAAAATACAATACTTTTCCATAATACTGCGATCCCAATACCCTGTTTAGTGTAATACTTCTGGTAAAATTTACCAATCCAATTCTTCAGGAACTCCACCAGGATAGTCTCCTGTAAGACAAGCAGTGCAGTGACCCATTGCTTTATTATTCCCTTTGATATCATTCTGCACCGCTTTTACCAAACCGTCCACACTTAAATACTCCAAACTGTCAGCACCAACTTTCGATGCCAAATCTTTCAATTCCAAACAATTGGCAATAAGTTCTTTCCTCGTAGGAATATTAATACCCATATAACAAGGGTACTTTAGCGGTGGACTCGCTACTCGTATGTGAATCTCAGTTGCTCCAGCTCGTCGCAATAGCTTAACAATTGGACCAACTGTATTGCCCCGAACAATGGAATCGTCAATTAGGATTATCCGCTTTCCTTTGACGTTACATGCAATCGGACCTAAAAGAGATTAGTTAACAAATTTATATTAAGAAGGAAAGGCGCATAATTACTGAATTTTAATGTTACATTCATCTGTCTTAAACGATTGCTGGGTTGAATAAAAGTGCGTCCCACGTACGTGTTTTTTGCAAGAAGTTCACCAAACGGTATTTTCGACTACAACAATACAATTATTTACTGAAGAGGCGCTCTTCCATCTGTTACCTGTAATGAATAGCCATGTGCGGCAGCGTTTCCAGACTCAGGGACCGAGCCCACTACATCCGCATCCACTGGATGTTCAAGGGCCAATTGACGTCCACATTGCGCCCTTACAGTGTACACTTCTTGCCCTTCGAATATACTGTTGGGCTTTGCGAAGTAAACGTATTCGAAAATGCAAAATGCCAGACGTTTCACTTCTGGCGCTTCCACAATATCAATTGTCCTCAGACCATTTTGGGTCATTTCGAGGATTTCACCCGGCAGCACTTCTCTCATGTATCGAGTGACTGTGATAAATGCACAGGACTCGGAAGACACCACCCAACCTTCAGCGGCGTTTGAATCATCGTGTCCATTGCTTTCTGAAGAAGCAATAAAACTAAAGATGGTAATTGTAATAAATAACTAATCTTACGGTCAGAGTTTGATGGTATTATTCGACCTACACATAAAGGCCTGTTTCCATAAGGATCACGCACAGCGTAAATTCGATCTTTTAGCATTAGAAGAAGTGAGTAACTTAGTGGAGCTAATTGCATCAAGTGGCGTATTCTGGCAGGCCAATCTGGACCGTTGACTTCTCCCTCGGGAGGTATGAGGCACAAGGCCTGTGTAATCAACTCACTATCAGAGTGTGTAGACAATCCCACACCTCTTGCTAGAACCTATTGAAAGTTAAGAGATCTGGAAGTGATTTTAAATTATGTTTGTATCAGATACCTGTTTCCTGAGACTGGCTGCATTTACAAGTTCTCCATTATGTGCCATTGCCAATGAACCGTGCATTGAATGTACAACAAACGGTTGGCAGTTAATAGCTTCAGATTTTGAGCTCGTTGAGTAACGTGTATGCCCAATTCCCATTACTCCCTTGAGAGTTGAAAGATGTTGGCTTGTGAACACATTCTTTACTAAACCCATGCCTTTGTGAATGTGAAAATCATTGTGTCCTTCGCTGGTAACTAAACCAGTAGATTCTTGGCCTCTGAAATGGGAATTTTACCATTTGGTTTTCGTATAGCAAGAGATTTTGTACCGATGTTGAAGAGCTTCAAGTCCTACACATACTATTAGAGCAATTTCTGTGTCATTGGACCAGTTTTTATTGCCTATTGCACCAAAAACACCGCACTCATGTGTTAATCCGGCATTTATTTTACTTCTGTTCAATTTTCGATCTCTCCATTCAACGGAATCCATATTTTTCTTTTAATTAACTGATGATTTAGCATGAAAATAAGACAGAAATTGGTAATTAATTGAAATAAAAAGATTTGAATTCAAATCACCTTATCTAGAACTGAAAAATGCGATAAAGAAACAAAAACATTTAAAAGTTAAGGCACACGTGAGAGAAATTCTGAGGTTAGATTTTTTGTAGTTCATATGATATAAATGGTAGATCAAAATGCGCCTCTAAGAGACAACAGATCTATCGTTCGTTCAAACAAATTGTTTGTTGAGAAAGTAGTTCCAATAAATTTAAATTCAAACACTTTTAATGTTACTTATAAACAATTTATTCCAAAATCAGTACAAAATTCCAAACAGTTTGACTATGATATCAATTTAGATCTAAAACTAATTGCATAATACGCAACCCCCAGTGAAATAAACACTGCCAGAAATTCGCAACTGATCCATGGTCCTATGTAGGTTCCAGTGTGATTAACTGTTATTGAAGAAAAAGGTGGAACATTCGATATATCTTCTCCATTCCTCAAAGCCTTCCTAATAGCAGAATATCCATTTTCATCGAATATCTTCACTGTAATATCCCCAGTTTTCGCTGTCTTCAATTCCTCCGTCCAACTTAATTGATATTTACTCGGACCAACTGTAGAAATGGGCACAAGAACATCATTAGTAAACAAGGCATACAGATTCCCCGACTGGCCCTTTTGGCATTTCACATTAAATTCAGAAATAAACGTAATGTGGTTCAAAACTGTAGCATCTTGGGTATTGTAAAATTTCGATATCAACTCAGGACTCTGGCAATTGTCGGCCAAACAAAAAGACCACCCAATGACTACACAAACCAAAACCACTTTTAACACCGTCATTATAAATAGAAATAGTAAAAAGCACAGGGTGCAAGTGCGGATCGATATTGTCACAAATTATGCGATCTCAGCGCGTTTCTCTCCCATTCGTTCATTGGTCCGTCAATTAACAGCGCCAAATTCGAATATTATCATAGCAAACACCATTCAAATAATGGAGAATTTCTCATTTCAATATCGACATGGGAAATGATAATAGAAATGCCGTATAGTAAAACTGTAGGCATTTTATTTAAATAATTATCAATATTAATAGTAAAGCATTGACCTTAAAACCGCAATCTACAAAACATACATAAAAATGCATTACACACAGCATATACAAATTGAAATTGAATAATTTTCCCTTTCCCTAATCGGATACCTCGAGTGTACGTAGCGGTGTGCCGTACACCGTCCTCTCTCGAAGGTGCACCGTGGAATTGCCGCTACAAGAAACCGCATTCAAACTTTACCTGTCCACCACAACCAACGCGATATTTCTGTATATACCTACCTGTTGAATTTTAGATACAAACTTGTTGCATAGAATGTTATAGTAAGTGTACCGTAAAACAACTGCCAATTTATCGTAGATTTTCGCGTGCTCTTCAGTGCAATTTGGTGGTTTCATTAATGAATTTAGTGGTGGATCCTTTGTGAAAAATACTCTATCCATTTAACGGTTGCATTCACTGAATTTTAAATCACATTATTTGTGTTTATTTATGTTGTGTGAGCATTTACGGTCTGAGTTAGTGTCTTGCTTTCGGAATATTAAGGATACTGTCTAGGTAAGCAAAGAACCAACACTATTTTCATCTTTCCATATCATTCGAATGGAATTTTAAGTAAGGGTTTGTGGGTTTATCAAACGGAAACGCACTCCAGACATCCCCTATCATAAATTCAAGACAAATTATGGTTTTCTGTTCTGACTGTCTTAATATTGTTTACAGAAAACCCCTTAGATCCGGCAAATTAATGAGACAAGTATGCGCGAAATTATAATTACAGTAAAAATTTCAAGTGCAACGGTACATTTATCGACAGTCAACAGACTTTTGATATAAATTAGGTGTATTCGCTTGCCGATGGATGATTAATTGCATTAATTCGTAAAGGTAAATATACTATTTCACTCCCCTTGTGGATGATGTCACTTAAGTAGTGACATTTAACTTAACAAGAGAATGTATACATACACACAGCAAAGAAATCTTATTGTCGACACAAAAGAAGAAATATATTACACTTTATAAATACCATTGCTCGGTATTGTTGGATAAGAAAAGAATAAGAGGCTCGACATCGTTTCAAAGGCCTTGCAGATCATTTGAATAAGTGAACGTATAAGTACGCTTACAACAATATAAACAAAAAAAAATTCAGAGGCTGTAAATTTTTTTAATACTCTGCCCAGCTCGTAAAACACACCCGAATAATTCGATTAGACAATAAAAACATATTTATTATCAATGATGTAAGTTTTGTCGTTGAACGAGTGAATTTCGGGTTTAGTTCAATGACAAATGGTTATATAACAAACGAGAAACCCAAAGACTGGTGTTTAATATAAAAAAAAAATTATATAGACGTGTGTATATTAAAAATGTTTATAATACCTTGGTGGAAGTAGGTATAATGGGTTGAGAAGCACGTTTCTAAAGGCTCAAGGAAAATGTGTGCCTCAAGTGTAATTTCACGGTTTCCCAATAGACGCACTCGGTTATGAGGTACAATTGGTTTGGTATTGAAAAAAGAGATTTCGATTCATAATTGGAGCTGGAGAAATTTCGGTGTTTAGAGTGTAGGATGGGTCGTTTTTATGGATTTTTTCGGGTTGGCGTGCATGAGACAATAGTTAAATATAAATGTCATCTAATGTAAGCCAATAATCTGTTACATGAAGAATTTCTGACAAAACATCTTCCCATCAGTCGCAATTTATACAAAAAAACACTATAATTTGAGTTGAAGAAAAATTTTTGTTGCAACTCACGCAAAATAGAATACAAAGTTCTCGTTAAATATTGCAAAATGTATACATCATTTATGACTTTGCTATTATTAATATTGTGTTATTATATTTTATATAAGAAACTAATGTTAAAATTGTTTTTTTTTTCTAAAAAAAATAAAACAGTAGAAAATGAAAGTAAAATTTTGCAATGAAATGAAATTGTTTTTGTTTGTTGACGAATTTTCTTTTATTATTTCTGATGATTGATGAAGAGAAGAGGCTCATTATAATTTAGGCCACGACATAGAAAAAAACCATCTTCAAACATTTATTGTCAATAGATTTTTGTTTTATTCAAAAAATGTACCTTACTCTTTAATTAAATTTAATGACTGTGGCATTTTCAATGGTACACTGCTTATAGTATTTAAAATTATATCATTAAACACAGGAAAACAAACACATTCATCTCTAAACAATATTTAATCGCTGTGGAATCCTTTATGTTTGGAAAGTTATTAGAACACCAATTTCGTCTGTGCTGTTGGGAGATAAAATTGTTATTAGGTCTAATAATATGTTACGAAAAATATTTAAGTAGGTAGATCGATCTGCGGATATATGCTGAATAAGGAACAAACGTAACTTTCCCCATTTCTTTAAAATTCAAGAAAATATTTTACTGCAATAAAATACAACTCATTTATATTACGTGTTGTGTCTGTTCTTCATGTCTTACTGAACTCTAACCTTTTGAGCATTATAAAAGAATTAGGCACAACACGAACGATATTGCTATTTAATGCTTGACACATTATTTATTTGCCTTTGAATGTGCAGACGATTACAATATGCATATATAATTAAAATCACTTGTGAAATGAACCTTTATTGTGGAAATTAGGCCGTCATTTTACACGCTTTTTTCTGAATTTATTGCGGGTTCGTGTCTTGTGCGCCGGTTGGGGTCTCCGCCAATTTTCCCAATCTCGCCTCCATCGACTTCAAGAGGTATATGCTTTATTGTGCCTTTACATTTGCGATTATTTACAGTTGCTACTTAATCAAATTAACCGAAATTTTACAGTTTTTTTTTTTGAATCACTTCGGGTTCGTCTCTTGTGCGACTGTTGGGATCTCCAGGAGTATTCACTTAAATTCGACACTATCCGCCCACGTATATCCATAATAATATATTTTTTGGCTTTTTCCATTAAAAGGAACCATTCACTGCAGTTTTATCGATGTAAAAATCGAATATATTTAAACAAACAAGAAAGTTTATGAGATCCTCATTTCAACTTCAAGGAAATCAACATTTTTATCCCGTTAGAGCACATTAGTTTTTCTCGTGTATATTTCGAAATGAGCAAAACAGACACATAAGCTATAATATTTTTCTTGCAAATTCGTTAAGGTTATTAGCTTGAGGGGGCTAAAAACTCTATATCTCAATGAACTAGTAATTATTATGAAGATCTAACCGTTAATCATTTATTTGGGGATAATTTTCAAGTGTCTAAAAATGTGTGTCAAATTACAGGACATATTAATTATATTTCTTATATTACAAATGTACAGTTAGTGACTCTAATAAAATTATTATGAAGAGACATGTGTGTGTTCATTTTAGAACTTGAAAAATATGTGTAACTTTTCCAACATTAGTTCCACAATGTAAAATATATAAATTTTATAACGCTCTCATGTAGAGATTTCATAAACATAAAACTATATATACCTACCTACTCGTTTGATAAAAACTTTTCGCATCATGAAGTGTTTATTGCTCTAGGCGGTTTTATGTCTTTTAATTTAAACGTTTTTTCTTTCTTCAAGTTATATTAAAACAGCTTGCCTGTGTGTATAAAATAGATAAGAATAATAATACTCTGGCAATTTTATAATACTTAATCAGCAAATAAAACGTTTAAAATTTTCAATTGATAAAAATTCTATAGAAAGTGAAAGGAATCGTCATAAAACACCATAATTTAATTATTTACACATTCCGTATGTCTAATCGAAGTTTAACATTATTATAAGACAATTGGATAATAAAGAAGATTGCCGTAACATCATTGACGGGATTTTATTTAAATCATCATTCCGTTCGTACATTGTAAGAAGAAGCCCGTCTTAAAGCCTAATCATTATTTAATCGCCATTAGACGACACAAACTGAACATCTCGGCATAATTGGCTTTTGTAATCGCAAATATGAATAAAATAAGGCATAAAAGAACTGATGGTGGTGTTGTGGGGGCACGGTTGTTAGCTGAAAATGCGGAAATAATAGAACATATCTCGTATACACAAATGGATTTTTTCCACTCTCCATAAATCTTTTTATATTTATATATATATAATTATATTGTACCTGACAGTGTTGAGGAATTCTTAGGTATTTCGATGATCTCAGATTATATTACTTACAGCACATTGGCTGCTGTGGCTTAGGTACACACATATAAAAATTCGAAAGGAAAAGGTGTTTAGCTCGTTTTCTATACCTTACCAACCATCGTCAATGTCTGCAAATAAACAATCGCAGAAACGCTTATTAATTGAGATTGTTCGATGCCAATTAGTCTAACTGCTCATAATTAAGATATACAAGATTGTTTATTTCTACAACACTTTTCACTGCTAATTGCAGCTACATACTGTGCGTTGACCATTCAGGAAAATAAGCTAATTAGCGATGTCACTTATTGCTATTATTTAAATGCGACCAATTATATACGATGAGGTAATCACGTATAGACGAAGCAGTCCCTCTTGAACCCAAGTAGCAAGTACACTCTATTTACCTCGTGCATCATTTCCCTCATTATTTTCACACACATGCACGATGTGATGGTTTAATTGTGCAACAGCAATTTACAGTTTAGCGACATTTGTTAAATGCTTTTTGCTTTGACTGAAAGCATATGGTTTAAGAATAAGAAATGACCTTGACAATTCCGTAATATGAATTTAATTTACTTAATCCTTGCACACCAACACGCATTGAAATCAAAATAAATATCAATAATATACAGTTAGATATATATTTGTATTAATAAACACGTTTTACAGTTGAATGTTTACAAAATTCATATTTGCAATTATAATAAAGAGATAATTATGTAGGTATATATCTTTTATACTTCGAGTTCCATCATACTGAAAACGTGAAAGAATAATGCCTATATAGGGTAGACTAGATTCGCTCGGAATTTTATATTAAGAAAAACTGTGAGATTGAGATCATGTGAAACGCAAATTTATATATAAAAATGTGTAAGATATAAATAAGTGTTATGTGTGACCTTTGTTATAAATAATTCCATATTGTTTCTGTTACACTTGTTTCTATTGACTTAAAAAGTGAATAATTTTCCACTTTTCAAAGCCTTGATTGATAAGAATTTTTATCGTTCTGATGCATTAGCAGCAGCTGTATCCCCCTACCATAAAATACATTTTTTCAGCCAATTAATCCAATAAGCAGACCTTAAAAAACCGACCGAAAACAACAATATTTTTAAGCCTTATCAATTAATTACGTGAAAGTACTAAAACTGTAGCATATACAGAGTGCCTAAAACTTTCTAAATATATTCTGTATTTTTTTTATTAAATTTCCTGCCAACATTATTAACATAATTTGCATTTAATTGATGTGTGTGTGATGAAAATCGCCCAAGTCAAATGCACCGATTTGATAATAAAGTCAGCGCATAAATAAAGAGAAAAGTAAAATGTTAAGATATTCGAGAGATTTGTACTGAGAGAATGCTGGATACAGGTATTTTGACCTTGTATAGATGAATTTTTGTATATGCATTATACATAAATGAATAAATAAACGCACCGAGCTTTATTGTTTAGAGATACCGTTTTTGGGTTTCGAAATGTTGTTTACTTTTTTCCTAAAAATAAATAATTATATGCTTATTTCACTCTCGTATAATTACTCAATTTCTTATCTGCATTTCTAATTGCCTCCAATTACGTTCACAAAACAATAGACAAAAATAGTGGTACTTATGATTGTAAGAAATTTGTATAGAAAAATACCAAACTGTCCACGCCTGAATTTTTGAAACAGTTAAATCAATTACATCCTTTGTTGCAATGTACTGCTAAATGTCACATCGATCTAAATTCAGCTCCCAAGGCTGTCCAATAGAAAGGGAATTGATGATAATGGCAACCGTTTTTATTTCAATTCTAAATTGTACTTTCTTTCCATTATTGGTATATCAATTTACCTCATGTAGGAGCCGTTTTAATAACGAGTAACGACAAGAGACGCAATAAAAACACCAGTCTCTCAGTGCGGCTCATTTGTGGGTGGAGAAAAATGTGCGCTAAATGAATGTGGAAACTCACATTTGAAAGTTGTCTTTCCGCAGCATCAATCATCGCATTGGCACTAAAAAAGTATGAAATTGCTTATAGCGTCAATTAAATGCCTGTGTTAATGACAATCACTGGGGTACACAACCTTCTTTTTGTCATTACAGTATTTGTATGCTAGTAAAGGCCGCAACAAGGCTATTTTAAACAAAGAAAATTTGGCAGAAATCGTGCAATACAAATTAATCTCGAAACTAATCACTTTCGGATTTGTCGGTTCCCACAGTCTTGAAAAGATCGACGAAAATGGTAATGTAAAAAGTGTCTCTTCGATATGATATAAAAAGTTAGATAAACCTAATTAACTGCATATTTTCGTGACACCTGATGGCCAACTTAATGTCTCAGAGCATTATACTTAATCTAACAGTTTCGGCATTATATTTAAATTGGTCCGATATTTGTATTAATAAAAAGCGGTTTCAGTATCAAATGCTTATACAAATAGAGCGAGTTTAGTGCTTTGGATGAGCTGAAATCTTTTTCGAATGTGTGTCACTATTTTAAAGGCAAACAAATTACTTCCTATGGCTATATTTAATAAAATTAATGATTATGCAGAAACAGTTTTAATTAAAATCAAGCGCAACCCAAATTTAATTGCAATAACTATTTGTGGCAGGGTCATGAGTAGAGGAGATGAGTGTCCACTTTACTGTGACGTAATTGTTTGGGTGTTTTAAAAAGAATCGTTTTTCTTATATGCAAATTCCAGTATTCAAAACAGATGTGTAAAAAAACTTTTTAAAATGCATTGTTTGCCTACATGTGGAATTCCTGACACCTAAACACAGAATCGATTTTCCACAATCGGAAACTGGTATTTACAAACCACTGAATTGTAATTAAAAGTTTGTATTTTTCTGTAAGTCCAAGTAGGATTATGGGTTAACGATTGTTGTTTTTATAATTTGCATACACAGTCGGATGATTGGTCACAAAATCTCATCGTATAAATAAATACAAGTATTATAAGATATGATAATAATAAAACTAACTGTAAAAATATACGCATGATTAATATCTTATTGGACAAATAAGAAATTGTTGATTGCAAAATGTTCACTACTGAATTAATTTATTACATAAAGATTAGGAAACTCTTCGAGATGTTTGCTGAGGTTTTTTCACACCACTTTTCATATTATTTACACACGCATAAAAGCCCGCTTGAAAACTTTTAATTTTAACATAGCGCGTATAGAAATGCAAATGAATTTGATTTGATTATAATTAATGAACTTTCTATATATCTTCGAAGACTTCCGTAATTTTATTCATCCTCAAGTCACAGAGATAAACATAAATTCCACAAATAGCAATAATTATGAATGTTTATTTCATGCATGCACATTTCAATAAGAATGAAGGAGTCGGTGTATAACTAATTACGCATAAGTGTGATCCCTTCAACCAGAGAGCCATAAAAATTATTAAAATTGCACCTTATACACCGCGCCATATAACTATAATTGACAAATTTCTATTATAGCATTAAAATTCTTGTCACAACATTAAATGCAAATTGCCCCTCCTCACAGCGGAAACAATTACCATGTTCACGATTACGTTTGAATATCAAAAAAATATTGTGATTAATTTCCCTAATAAATTGCCGAGCGCCCATCCACGCCACAAGCGCCTTTCAACTATAGATTTTTGCAGGATGATTTTTCCAAGTGCATCCAGTGTATTATATACGAACAAATGGTCGACCAGTTTTAAATAAATTGTAATATGCAAAGTAATCTAGTACTTACCTGTAGCAGTGTATACACATTGCGAGAGTATTGACCTAAGCACATATGTGCTTTGTATGTGCGTGTGTTAGATGTAGTCAAGAAGTCTTCAAGTTGAATAGCTAATGAAGTAAGCAGGCGGTTTTCAAATGGTTTCGTTCAATTTCTACAGCTAACATATATTATAAACCTGGTGGAATCCTTAAGCGAAATACCAAATCTAATTTAAATTATGTTGTTAATGTTTATAATTTTGTTTAGTACATTTTTATGATCTCTTATAAGTAAAGAATTTGCATCAAGCTGAGAGCCATTGGAGGCTGGAAAGGCCATTTTGATTCAGATCCACGGTTAATTGCAAATCCACAATCTTGCAATGTGATTTTTTGCTTGATTTCGGAATAAATCCTGCAACTTTTGACATACATTCATCAAAACATTTACACATAACACGTAAAACAAGTTTTTAATGTAAGCGGATTATTTTATAGGGTGTACCACACGTTTGTAGAGTAAAAAACCGCTGATAGATGCGTTGCATGCCTTCCATTTGCATTTTTGAAAAGAGAAAATTGATTTCTTGCAATCTTGACAGCTCATCATCTCATTAAATCGCTTCATGGTAGAAAAATCGTTTAAAAGAAACAAAAACGCCATACATTAACATTTCCACACTCTGAAACTCTCCTTAATAGAAATTGGACATATTTAAATGTCGTCCATTATTTATTCAACAATGTAATAGATATTTAATTAACAATGTTCTTGGTGTCCTCAATATTTCAATAGCTCAAGGCGGTTTTCTTCCATAAAATGTAGCATCATTCGCTTGAATCTCAATAAATCTTTAAATAGTCATGTCTCTGAAACGTTTAACTACTCATTGCCAAAAAACAACAATTTATGGCAGTGTCTTAATTATTGCTGTAATTAATTTATTATTAGAAATCAACAAAAATAAGATTTGTATTGTCTTCGAGCAGAAACGATTCCTTTACATAACTAAACAGTCTCTATAAATAAATTGATCGGAAAAAGAGATCTGTGAAAGTCAACAAGAATATCACAATTTAGATGTAATATGTGAGTATCTCGAAGCGTTTTGTTTAGGAGAGAAAACTATAACTTCCTTTTATATAATTAGCGGTTTAATAAACAACCACAAAATATTCCTTACATATGCAAGTATAAATCAGTAGATACACAGTTTTATATTCTTGTTACATAACTCGTCGAGTAGAAATGCAACTGAAAATATTTGAAAAATCCTCTGCAGCAATTGAATGTTTCACTTATTAAACATGTCCTTGATATTTCCTTTTTACTAATGTAATTTATGTCCATTCTCAGATGAAATCTGACAAACCCCATTTAAACGGTTTATCAGCGAAATCGATCGCTTTTATTGCACATTTACCTATAAAATTTTGAATGGGGCTATTTTGGCCTTAGAAGGTCGCTTTGGATCACAACATTAAATTACACCTCATATGAATTAGACAGTTTCTATCTCACACTACATCTGATTCTTTGTTAATTAATAACTTTATGTAGTAACTGAAAACAATGCGAATTTATAAATACTTAAGCAGAATTTTGTAATGCCGTCTCATTTTTCTTCAATTAAATTGCACGTGGGAACAATTCGATCCACATTCATGATACACTTCCGACCTCGAAGTGTTGCGAAAATCATCATCAACATTACGATGCATCTGGAGCGCTCCTCCCCCAAATCTAATAATTTTTTAAAAAAATCACCAATTCACTGGTCAATTCCAGCACTAAATTGCGTCTAACAGAGCGTATAGAAATACATTTCTTGCACTTATTTTATTAGCTTTCTTCGGCCTTGCAAGCTCTTACAACCGTTTCAAAGGTTAAGAACACATTTATTATCATTTGTATATGTAAACATTTCCTATTACAATGAAAATATACGAGCTTATATGTGTGCTACATAATTATTTTCCATTTCAGGTCTCCACTCACCTCATTTCTCCATTCTCAAAGTGCCATCGAGGTGCACCTAAAATGAACAGCTATTACTGAACATGGCCTTAAAACTACGCAAAGACATCAAAAAGTCCTCCTATTATGTCTGGTTTCTAGGAGCAAAGGAGTCCAAAGGCTTACGCGGCTCCGAATACATCCTTCCTGTTATTAAGCATCTGGAGGAGCGCGAGAAGGATGTGG
The DNA here is from genome assembly GCA_963930825.1 of Silvanus unidentatus. Taxonomy (NCBI): domain Eukaryota; kingdom Metazoa; phylum Arthropoda; class Insecta; order Coleoptera; family Silvanidae; genus Silvanus; species Silvanus unidentatus. The sequence goes on from OZ005760.1 coordinate 22,359,442, forward strand.
AACCGTTTAAAGTCACCCTCCAAGTGTCCCACAAGGGTCTGAAAATCATTCAAAACATCGTAGCCCAAACGAACAAAAGTTCCAAGCCGAAGAACGAAACTATCAAACATTTCATACCACACAACACAATCACCTGTGTGTATCAACATGAGGATATAATTGCGTGCATTCTTCTGCTCTTCAATCCGGTGACCAAGTGTCCATTGCACGTCCATGCCTACCGTTGTGACAGTCTGGAGACGGCCACCCTCCTCAAGCAGCAACTGCAACTGTTGATCGAACGACCAGAGAACCAGAAGAAGTTCGCAGAGATCGAGAGTCGACTGAAGCCGCAGAAGGAGCTGAAAAAGGTGGAATCGTCGTTGGGCAGCGACACGGGCACCAGTACGAGGGAGAGCGAGTCCAGTGAAGAGAGGTAATCGATTAGACAGGAATTGCGGCATTTAGCTAGAAAATGAGTATAATTACAGGTTTGCTGTGGAGAACACGCGAGTCACAACTCTTTACGACTCAGTGGCTGCTGAGTTGCGAGAAAAACTGGGCAAGAAGAGTTCGCCGATTCTGTTGCCGCCCAGGGACTATGACACTGTGCACAGACAAAAGGGCAATTTGACGGGCATCGAGCTGCGACGGTGTTTGAATGCGAACATTGTCGGTCAGAATGTCAAGGGTCGCCGAATTGAGAGCAGTGGCGGCAGTTCGGGCATTGGATCGGATCATCCGCCCAGTCCGGACTCTCCAGACGCACCAGAGACCCGATTTAATACGTTGGACAATCAAAGTACAAGTGGTAAGTGAAATTTAACTGTTTCTTGAACAGAACCGCTGATGTGACCTTACTGCGTTATTACAATAAGATGAGATGGCAGAAACTGTTCAAGAACTGGGTTATAGCATAATAATTTTCCTTTACGCCTCTCTGGCTTTTGGAAACAGTTAAAACTGTCGTCGTTTTATATGCACTTGACTGAAAAAAGGTTTGCATGTTGTGTGATTGAAGAGAGTGTTAAAGTGGCTTAGTGCCTTTTCCGGGTATCATCACTGTGTAACCAGATCCAGTTACTGGCGGAAGTGTATGTAAGCAAGATTAGGCACATTACATGTACTATTAATCGTGAGACAGTTTTAACATCTATCTAATTTGCTTCATTGTTGTGTACGCATTCTTAATTGCTAAATACGACTACAATGCTTTTGTAACTGTACCACAACCTTTCTGGCTCTTATAAAAATATTGTTTGCCAATTATTGTAAATGCACTGGTTTTTGCGGTTTGTTGTGAGAATGTGGAAAAATTATGGTAATTAAGGAATTTTAGAGGCGGATGGACTGATAAAAAAACTTGATTCGAAGTGTATAAGCGACTTTTACTTTCCCAAATTGTCTATATCCGCCTCAGAACGGTATAATGTCCAATGATTTTCTCAATTTCATTGTTTTACAGTTGATTACCATTTGCTTGGTGCTGATTTATCTAATATGCAAAATAAATTATAGAAATCAGTTTGCCAATACATGGAGGTTGGCGACTAATACGGTGACCGGAAACAATTACAAGTAAACCTATAGTATTGTAAATTACATAAAGTCACGATTTGAGTACTGTAAATGCATTAATTTCGGTTTTGAATGTAAATTATTAAACTTTTCGACTAACAAGTAAACGTGTATTGTCGAAGAAGTGCTTTCTAATGCACTTACTGTTTCCCAATTAATCTTTAAGGTTGTGTTTAGACTGTCTAATAATTATTTACTTCAGTTTAGAATATGCCCTGAAAGGGTAATTTACAAATCTGTTCGCCGAGATTAATGAGAATGGCAGTAAAGTTAATTATATTGAGGATATCCTAAAAATCTGCTCAATGAATTTCATATTTAAGACAGTTTCTCAATAATAACATATCGTTTTGTTGTTAAATGGATATTTAATTGACTTATTTTGTGTTTCTGAATAAATATATTAAAAGATAAAAGCGTAATAGAATGTTGTTGCACAACCACTTTTTAAATGTGTGCATTAATTTTACGTTCTAATGGTCGGAATTGTTGTTAATTTAGGAATAATAACCGCGATGAAACCATCCATATTCAGTGCAAAAAATTTTTTAGAATAATTACAGTTTTACAAAGTCCTCTATGTGTAAAATGACATTAAGCTCGCTTTAATTAGGGATTCACACACGTATCTTTGTTAATTGCACTTTCCTATAGACAAGAAAATAAACAAAATCGTTTACTATGGTAAAATTTAATTAGTCTCAGCGAAATTTAATTAAACAAGCAAATATTTTATAATCTTTATGCTCCTTTTTTCTGTATCTAAACGAAATCGTAATAGTGTGCTACTTATAATTACCATTAAAAAAATATAATTAATACCAAATCACAAGTCGAACGTAAGTGAAAACTATAGACACGAATTAATACTACTACTTTTAATTGAATTGCGTGATTCTGTAGGTATTAAGAGCACAAGTGCAATTAACATAACAATTTATATAAACGATGCTACACACTTACACAATAATTTATTGTAACGTAAAAAAATTTAATTAAAGCCAACTACATAAGCAATTAGGTATACATTTCAAATTGTGTTTGAACCTGAGAAGCAAATAACTCTCGTTATTATTAGATCAAGTTTAATGGCAATAAATTAATTGGGACGGATAAGCAAATCTTCGCTTGTGTACGTATCTCGTTTCTCTACGAATTTAAATACACTTCTCTCTTGTAAATTTTGTATCCGGCCACACCTGTAGGTATCTCCTTAGTTGTAATTTTGCAAGAGGGCAAAAAATCCCACTTGACTTTGGCACACCGGTCCCCGGAATCTAGGTTAACAAGTTGTTTGTATGTGGGTCTAAATGCGGCCAACATATCACTTATTTCTCTTATGTGCCAAACGTGATCAACCTGTCTCACTGAACCGGCAACAACAATCCACCATCGAGAGAAGAAGATATGAGAAACGAATCGAAAAACCAATCATTACTTCACGTGTACAGGTTTTTGGCACGGACCACTTGCTCCGTTTGCCGGATTTAATTATACACCTATTTGGCGAAATTAATTGCCACTTCGACTACTTATTCATATTGATATTACAGTTTTACTAGTATACATTATTATCAATTTGCAACAATAGAGTTGCTTTTTATCAGTTCGTAGAACTGATGCCTTTAAGAAATTGCATCCCACAATCAGGAAGAGATTTATTTAATTAAGATGAAATTAATTCCTATACAATCCTGTGAAAAATCTTTGAAATAACGCTAATAATAAGCACTTATCTGTTGATTGAGTCTATGTTGGATGTAATTTTCTCGATAGATTTTCACTTTCATAACAATTTTGACATTATACTTCCGTTCTTAAAGTGCTCATTATTGATTAACTCACATAGTTATTAAAGCTAATTATTGTTTGTATGCAGTTGATGTAAAGTACGGCGTACATTTAATTATACATAGTATGTTGTTAATTTATTTGATTTCAGATGAATTTCAAACATGTACTAAATTTTAATTAGCAGTAAATATTCCATTTGCATTCAAATCGAATCGGTTTTGCCATTAACCAGTAAATACAATGCGATGATGAATTGCCCTGTTTGCTAATTGAATTAAACCATACACATTCCAATTCGTTTCTATTTGATATTCAGCCTGTTGTGTATAAGGAGATCAACATTTAAATTGAACCTCTGGGCTCTTTTAATTGGATTTTTACCTACAGATTCATGTTCTTCGGCCTTTAATAATTAACTGTACCGTCAAAGTACATACTTATCTAGAGATGAAAGTTCTTCAGAATTTTTCTAGGAAGAAATTTAGTTCTTTGACTTTCTAGAACAGCAGCAGCTTTTCCAAAACCAATAAAAAGTCATTTTTGCTAATTGTAAAATTGTAAAAATCTGGGACATAATGAACAAGTGGAAGTAAACACGCTAAGGTGCGATAAAATTAGCATAAAGTTGATGGGATTTAAAGTTTATACGAAAATAATTACGCCTATAAAAAGTCAAATGTAAATTCCTATCTTCTAATAACGAAATTCACCAATCATTGAAGTACTGTAAAAATATTAAGTGGCGAAGTTTATTATACTTAAACGAGAGAATGAAATATCTTATTGGAGAATCTTTATCTTTATCGATATTTACTGTAAGAGCACCATTCAAAAATAAATAAAATTTATAGTTGTAGGAGCAACTGTATACCGTTTGGTTAATAAATAACATACTTATTAAGCGTCAATAATTGGCTAATAATTATTAATAATTTTCGAAAGTGACACTAAAGATTTGCTGAAAATTAGCAATAAAAACAATCATCACTCGGAAGACTTCAGGGAGAGTTTAAGGGTACCCACAGTACTTTCTAAACAGCATCATTTTCCACTGGATGTAAGAGGCAATAAATCAGCTATCAAATTTTAGGCATAAACTCGTATGTATTGAATTATACAATTTTTTTGCCAAACTTTCACCCACCATGCATGGACATGATTTGTATTATTTATAACAATACAAACGAGTCATACCATATTCACAAACTTTCATATTTAACACAGTAAACGGTTCAAATCAATCAATAGACGGCAATTGTAATCTTTCCATCAACATAACATGTTTCTGCTATTTGAGAGTGCACAGCAGTTTGTTTGTCGATATGTAAATAATGCACAACATTAATTGCACTAATGTTGAATCCGATGAAAAGACAGCGACCAGCAGAAAGATGTTTCGCTTCCGCATTCTTAATGCGGCCTACTGCTTGGGGGTACCACCTGTACCCATATTCGAGCCTCGCCCAGCCTGTCGCAGGTCATTTCATTATGATTAGGTCTTCAATCAGCTATGCTCAAAAAGACTGACAGCAGAGGCATTGAAATAAGTAGGACTTTGCTGGAAAAAGTGCACTCCAACCTGATTTTTATCGACAATTAAACCATCTACGATTTTCTGCACTTTATCATTTACGTCAGCTAAACGCACGCTGTGTAATTGATTTAACGAAAATAATGGAAAAAGTTAGTGTGCATTGGTCTTCTTTATGTCATGCTTTTGTGCGGTAACAATGTCCAGTTACATAATTAGATATTAGTTCAATAATTGCTAACCGACAAACTGATGTAACCAGTAAATGTTTTCTTTTACACACACGTACGCTTTAGTTTGAATTTGTTTTTTGAATAATGGAATTGTAATTATTATGAATATAACTGTGGTTTGTAATCGTCACAACATGTAGTGTAAGACAGTTGTTGTGGCTATGAATTGATCTGAACGTTGTAAAGATTTTTTTGTATTACCTTTGTATTTTGTAAGATGAGCTATATGCAACGGTATTGAACTCAATCCGTTCCGAATCACTGAAAGTAAATAGTAAAAAGTTTTTATTATAACCAAGTATTAACTATTATTATATTTCTTTTGTAGATGAGGACTGGAATGGCGATCCAGCTGAATCCACATTGTATTTAATGCATGGTCCACCGCAAGTCACCTTACCACGATCACATCGTAATAATGAACGTGAAAAATCACCGGAAAATCTGCACAGGTTTGCTCGCTATTCAGAGCCAAACTCGCCAAAGTACGACGAGGAAAAGAATCGAAAGAATCGCACCGACGACAATATTACCAAGTATTTGGAGAAGCCGATTGCCAAGTATTCGGACAACAAGTACCTGGAGAGACAGAAGAGTATTGAAAAGCAGAAAGCCTTTGATCGATCAAAGAGCTTCGAATTCGATGCAAAAACGAACAGGTACTTTGAGTACCAAGAGAAGGAGAGTTTTGATAGATATCCGGAAGCAGAACGTTATGATAAATACCAAGACAAAGCGAAGAGCACGAAAGACGATTTTAGGAAGTTCGAGAAGGAGAAGCCGATGAAGTACTTTGATGATGACGGGTTCGACGAAAACATTAGGTAAGTTTTTTTAACAAGCAAATTTTTGTTTGTACTTAAAATCAATTGATGTAGGTATCGAAGTAAATCAACCGAACTCGATCGGCCAAGGTACCAATACGGGGAAGAAGAATTCTTTGATGAAAAACGACACTATAGAGACTACCCCGTACCAAAAACCCGTCAAAAGGTGCCAAATGAGAATGAAAAGTATTATAAAGAGACAAGTCGTTACTTTGATGAAAAACAAAAATTCCAACCCGATGATTCAAGGTTCTATGAACCTGAAATTAAGCCTAGAACTAAACTGATTAAAGAAAAATACGATGACAGGAAAGAGGATAGAATGATACGATCTGAATATAAACAGGAAGATCGTTCTTTTAAAGACTACAAAGAGGAACGTTCTATTCGACGATCAGATGACTATTTCGATGAACCACCCACAACAATTAACAGAAGACAAGCTCAATACAGACAGAGAAGCCCTTCACCGGAGGAAGCAAAGGTTTCTCCAAGGGACCGATTCAAAGATGCAAAGGAAAAGTTTTTGATGATGGAACGGGAGAGAATCGAGCAGGAGAGGAAACGGCCGGAACCGCCCATTTCACCTGTGCAAAGAGATAAAACTTTTTTGAAGAGGCATGAGAGTATGGCTTATCCGAGTAAAGAAAAATCCGCATTTGACGACAGGTTTGCATTGAAAATGGAGTACAGAAAACAGTTTAATTAAATTCGATTTTCAGGTATTACGACGAAAGACGAAGTGAGGAACATAGGCCGAAACCAGCACCAAGAAACATCCCTGAAGAGGTCAGATATAGGCGTGACATACCGATGGATCGTTACCGAAGTACGGACAAAATGGATCCAAAAAGACGCTCAATGTTCTCCCTGATTGAAGAAGAACACAGGAAGAATTCTAATGAAATTGCAAAGGAATTAAAGAGGCGGTCTTATTTGGACACGACACATTACGATGATGAAATTGAGTTTGAAAGAGAAAGGGATCATCGCGATACAAGGGAGAGAGACAGACATTTCCAGGATTTACCAGAAGCGGATCGGTATCCAAGTCTTGATTATTCAGATATGGATAAAGTGGGCGAGATGAAATATATTAAAAATCAAAAAATTAAGAACAATGCAGGGTACAGGCACAGTTATGCCGAACCCAAAATGAGGTTTGACAAGGCGGGAAAGAAGCACTTTGCGGAGATGTTGCATAGAACGAATAGTTCAGTTTCGAATAATGGGAGGGTTGGTATTGCGAGTGTGCATCCATATTGAGAATTTGTTCTATAAAGAACGGGGATAATTTGTAATTTTCAAATTGAATTCTAGGGTTTTCTTTAAAAGAAAACAAGCTAGAAGTTTGAGAAGCTGTGTCCATACAAATAGATTTTGAGTATTAGTAAACGTTTAATGTTTAACAGATGGAATAATGTTCGTACTTAATTATTTTAAACAGATTCTTCATTAATTTACGTAATAGTTTATATTAAAAATGGTATTTAAAACGTATTTACTAAAAATATACAATTTAAGGAGTGTATGGTTACTGCACTAACAATAGAGTCGTATAATAATTATTGTAATAAGATACTTATGTATGTGTCGTGATTTATTTAATTTTTGAAATCGAAACTTAACAAAGCCTCAATGACATGAATTTTATCTTTTGTTTGTAAGTAAATATAAATTGTCTTAGTTCGATATTGTAATATTGGACTGTTGCTCATTTAAGTTTTTTGTATATTTAGTCATTTTATTTAATTTTTTATGTATATGTATGATAATATAACGAATTTTAATTCGAATAATAATTAAGAAATTTCTATATTTCAAAATAATGAAGAAAATTATACTTATTTATAACTAAAGTGCCTATTATGTCTTTATTGTTTCAAATTATATTTTATGAAATCGTATCAGACGTTTTATACATAATATATGTTTATCTAATAAAAAATTTACATACTGGAAAATTAGTGAGTTTTTTCGCCTATGACGCACTGTGATTTAGAATACAAAAACTATGCCAGTCCAAAATGGCATAAAGGAACACAATTTGGATATTCTCTTTACTTCTTATTCGTAAAGGATTTTGGAATAATATAGACCAAAAGGCGTTAGATATTGAGGAACAAAAGGAAAAACAAAGATAATATTGAAAATCAACTCGAGCTGTCCTCTGGTAGTAAGATTGCTCAACAAATATAAAAAGTATACAGACATTAAAGAACACAATTTATTAACAAACAAATGCTGTAAAAGCATATTAAGAAATTGAGACATGTGTACCTTTTATTAGGTAATAATAATGTGATTGTTTAAAAATCAGGGTCTTTTAAAATACTTAGGTATAAGGTATACATAATTGATATTTTTGTATTAAAAGTCTTTTAGTATCTCTTATCATTAGGAACATAATAGGTATTTGCAATTGATATCTCTTTTACACAAATATTAAAAAATCGCAACTTTCATACTTAATGAGATCAAGATTTTGTAAAATTGGCTGCCTATGTTCAAGAATTATATATATTCGTATATCTTGGTTTTTATTCGACATTGGAGGGATAAATCAATAGCAACATATCTTTGAAAATATAACATCAATTTTAATTAAAGGACCATATTAATGATCATAAATTTTAGCGAATGTATTATACATATTGTTACCGAGAGGACAACGATCACTGGCAAATAATATGTATCCATATATTTTAAAGCTATTTATTGAAAGATCAGGATGCAATCCTCATTTTGAGGACATATATAAATCAAAAAGTAATTGTTAATTGTGCGTTTCGTTTTGGTACCTTCTCTTAATTAAAAGTAACTCGCTATCCAAATCCAAAGAATCGTTTTTTATGTTTCACTTAATTTTTAAATTGGTTTTCTTAGTAATTTCGAAAAAAAGTATTAACAAATACAGGTTAAAATGGCAATAACTTTTCGTTAAGTTGTCTTATACGCGGGGATTATATATTAGTTTAACACGCACTACCAATTAACATGATTTATAACGCGGCATGCTTCATTATTTCGATACTTAATAATATTCAGATTGGCGGAAATTATAATTCTGAAAAAGCGCAAAAAACTAATCCTTATCGAAGCGTGTAATACAATCCCCAATATTTAAAAAAAAGAACTCAAGGTAGGCATCTTTTCCTGGTGCATCTGAAAAAAAAACCTCAAATACAAACATTAACATTTCGCGTTTATTAATGTTTATCCGCATTCCTGCAACAAATCTAACTTTAAAAGTGACTCTACAAAATCAATTGGCTCCATTATTGGTGAGGGTTAATAATTTTCAGTGAAAACCTCAATATTATTACACCAGGTGGAAAAATTTCAAAGGTCAAAGTATTCTCATGAACCTTTTGTAGACTTTGCCAACTTTCACACTAAAACTCAATGAAGATCATCATCATTTACTTAAAGTGAAGAGAAGAAAGCTTAATACATTGGACAGTATTAACTAACCGCAATAAAACGTACAATGGAATGATTAATTTATTGGCTATATACACATACATCTTTATATCGCATTCGGCCTTATAAATTCATACACTTATAAATGAGAAATTAGGTATACAACCATAACGATGACTATTTAATGTTGTACAATGTGGAAACAAATGTTGAATGCTATAAATGATGATTGCCTCTTTTACTTTTATTATGATACACCGATCTGTTATGTGTTAATTTAGACGGGCCACTTAACAGTTAAAATCACTTCCATTTCAGGCGCCCATCATCATGTGAACGACCATGTGAAAATGTTTTCTTCCACTTCCCGAAATTTTATGTGAAAAACACTGGACAGTTCCAATAGAGCGGCTTTCTTCACTCGACTGTAAAACACCATTACATGGAAACGGAAGTGTTTCAACCCCCCGTCACCGGCATGGAATCTCCTCGTTGAATACCAGAAAGTGCTCCACTCTTCCATCATGTAGGTAATTATATTTTAAATGCAACACACACACAGGGACTATATTGCCTTACACTGTATGCTCGCTGTTTAGATAAATAATTGTAATTATAAAATATGCTCAAAAGAATCCTCTACATCCACTAGATACAAGGCCTTTTGATGTGGAGTCGGAGCCGCAGGCCTAAAAATTTATTCCTGCCTTTATACATTCATGTACTTGTCTATTACATAAAAAGGACCGTAATCATTTCACATTTAATTATACCAGATTACTATTATTATTAATAAATATATTCCGAGTATTAACAAGCCTGTTGGTACCCACATGGTACCAAATAGAAAAAATGCACTTAGTACATTTTTGATGTGTACGGAAAATGAAATCGTAAACTTGAACGAACCGTCCAATAAGTAAGCAATTACGGAAACAATTTCTTTTTTTATTGTCATCAGCATCTTGAACAAAAACGAAACTGTTCCCATCATTCATCATCGAAGCCAAACATTGACGTTTAGCCAATATTGTAGTCCATCTAATGGTTAGAAGAGTTGCGATGTGGAGTGGCGGTTTAATAAAACGCACCTGAAACTCTCCATCCATTCACCTGACCAGAACTTTCTGAGTCCGCTGATGGTTCCCCTCTTTTAGTAGTAACAGGTGTCTCTTTGGATGCAGACGGTTGCAGTCACTTTGGTTCCACTGTGCCGGCTTCAGCAACACAAACACTCATACACGATTTACGATACGATTTTTGTGCTTCCTTACAAAAGACCCAAATACTGGATTGTTTTTTTACACACAGACTAAGAGAATAAGTGCAGTTTGTGAGGAAAATGTGGTGGAAATGTTAAGTGTGAAAACTCTTAAAAGTGATGTATTTTCGGAGTTGGAAAGAGGATTGCTTTAATTTTGATTAGTTGAAGGGTAGGTAACTTACAAGTATTTGGAAAAGTAGTTTTTGGTGTGAATTATGTGGGTCTTTAACACACCCACACACTTAAAATATGTAAGAAACGATCTAAATCTGTTCACGTAATTCGTTTAATGCTTATGTTAACATTTTAAATTAAATTTCAATCGATTTTTGCGATATATACATTTGTTTTATGGTTTTGAATATTGGGAAACACTTATAGCAACAGGTGTTAATTTATCTTCCATTTCATCACAATGTAAATGTTAGGATTTGAATTTTTGACAAATTTTTTAAATGTTGAGGTTGAATTGAAATGAAAATTATTCAAATTCGTTGACATTCGCTATTCGATATGATTTATCATAAAGACGGTTTCTGGCTATTATTTGCGCAAGAAATATTAAAATCGTTAAATATTTGTTCAACATGTTTCCTCATTTAATGAGCCAAGTGTCTAATAGTTTTAATATGGTAAAATGTAAATAAACACCACGTTACAATCATAATGCAATTTTCGATCAAAGAACAGTTTGTTAAATAAATACTATGTACTTGCAACATTCTAATAATAATGTAATCGAAACAGTCTTCCTTCATGGAATTATATTTTGAATGGAATTGAAGGAGAGTTATTCTTAACACACTTCAGCTTTGTGGTCTTTTACTGATTAGATTTCATTTTACACCGCAACAAAATGTGTGCGGAGGTGCATATGGAAAAAATTCCATACACAAGGAAGATGATTCGATAATTTACGACTGTATTCATGCGACATGTTTTTCTGCCGTTTATGGGATGACGGGTAGCATAATAATTATTATTTTATGGCTTTTAATTATTTGAAATGTAATTATTTTCTATTGTATCTATCCATAATTACGAGCTATTATCGAGGAATTGCTGGTAATGTCCATAAAAAACGGTCATTCGATTTATTTTTACTTTGCGGACTTTTGTACAAAAAGTCGCACTTTTTCATGGCCAATATTGTATATCAAAGTTTAATTATCATATCGACCTTAACTTTTGCGACACACAAACATATTCGCGATCCTAAAATCTTTCTAGAATAATTAAAATTTTAATTATAACACATCCATGTCGAAAATAATAATAACACTCCAAAAAGAAAGTTATTAAATTAAAATCTAAAGAAAGTAGACGCCTTATATTTTAAAGCATTTCTGCTGTATGTGATTAGCCTCTTCCGTATAGTTTTTTGTTCCTTTTTCTGCATTGTTATTTCTTTTTAATTAATTCTTATTAATAATTAGGTAACAATAAAATTTTTAGTGGGTTACGCAAACACATTTTTCACACATTTGTAATATACATGTGGATTCAAAAGCGCATTTTTTATACTGTGGATGCGTGTTTGTGTTTCTTTTCTCGGTATTTGGAATATTTTTTTGAAAAATTCATGAATAAAGCCATTCATCAGCATTGTTATTAAGTATGATTTTATTCAAATGCTCGCTCGTCTATTATAGCCCAGTTATGAAGTTGACTGAAATATTCTCGTGTTCTAAGCATACACAAAATAAATCAGAAAATTGGCCCAGATTATATATGCATTTAGTTTCTTAATTGCAAACATTTACGGTCAGTGCTCTTCATTAAGGTTTATGAATCATGATGATGGTTTCGATGCGCCTTTCGTGTTATTAAAAATAATTTTTCTTTTAATTACTCACGTTACCGTTCGAATAATTTGTTCACTTTTCACATTGTATTTACACGTATACGTAGGTACCTACACTAGATACATATTGTCTATGTGGCCATGTGCATAAAAGGTGGAAGAAACGTAGGCTTTCGAACTGCACACAACTATTCCAATAATAAATTATCCACACACAGAGCAGAAATGGCTATATCATATACACATTCCATTCTGAAAATTGCAAACATTCTCATTGAGGCAGTGATTTAAAAAGCGCTATGCTTTCCCATCTTTGGTCTTCACATATATTCATATTATACGGGGACAGTTTTTCTCTATAAATGTTGAAATTCACGATATTACTTACAGTAATTGCATATATGATGGTATTTCGAAATTGCGTCTTCATATAATAATTACACATATTCTGTCTAAGTATATGATAGTATTACATAAGCGAAAACCAATTAGACGTATCAAAAATAATTTGTACATAAACTTGAGTGAAATGCAACTAGAAATTTCCTTATACGAGATTTGCGAATTAATGAATTCCAAATTACATATTATTGTATTTAACGTTATTGTTTTTCTCTCGGTTATTTAATATTGCAATAAAATAAATGACTTTTTAATACTAGTTCTATTGAAATTTATGTCCGCATGTTCTGATGGAATGCTTAGAGGACATTTTATCACCGCAGCCCATCTCCGTTTTTCATGAAAGGAAGTTGTAAACTTTTTCAGAGCCATTATTCAGTTCATGAGGTGCATAAAATGAGATTAGGCTACAATTATCACTAATGTCCTTTTAAGGGTGATGCTTTATTTTGGTATTGCATAATTTGACATTTCGAGTACCATGTGAACCAGAAAAGTAAACATGCAAAGCAGTTTAGCTTTAATGAGCCACTAATCGAAGCGAAAATACACAATTCACACCCATAAATTATAATAAAATGCACTTATCATGTTTTTAATGCGAATTGAAAGATTCTTCACAACTTTCTATTCGTTTGTACACATATTTAAAAGTTCGTTTCGTTTACAAACTCGTAACTTAATAAAAACCGTTTAAAAGGTATTCATAAAAAATTTCACTTTTCACAATAATCATTTTTCTTTAATTATTACAAAATTATAAATTATAAATCAGACCCGTATAATGTTAACATGTGATTAATTGACATGCCATTCGAATTGAGTTTTTTTTTTGAAATATTCTCAATTCCCCAGCACACCGTATGTAAGATACGTATATAAAAGTAATATTTCCTAGCACAAAATCACCATTGAATAACAATAAGAAAAAATAATTATACTTGTAAATAAATACAAGATTATTTTACTGTTGTTTTTTCTATAAGGTATAAAGTGAGTTAGATACTTCCTTGTACGGAAGTTGATTTCCTTAATAATAAATAATTATAAAATGTAGAAGCCTTGACCATTACCAGATGCTCATCTATATAGAATTTATGAATCATATTTACTTCCCCTTTTAATGTATGCTGTATGTTTCATCATATCAAAAGCTGCCATTGTTACAGATTGAAGATTGTGCTCATCTAACCAAGACCACACACTCTGTACAATATTTTTTTCTCTATTTTCCTCTATAAGCCGCATTTTACTGTCATAGAATTAAACTTAATTGCATTTATTTACTATACTACGCGCATTCTTTATAGAAATTCATATAAGAAAACGAGCGCGATGTTAGCGGATAGAAAGACTCTCTTATACAATGCCTGAAATTTTTGCGTGCTGCCTAGAAAAGACCGTAACTTAACAAAATTATTTAGATGTCTGATAAGGAGCCTCGTTACATAACAGATACTTATCGCTTTATTATCAATATTTTAATCTGCCAGTTTTCCTCCCACACATATACGAAATAGTCCCACGCGTTGGTACAGAGGCGAAATGATTGATTGTGTATATGTAGACTCACTTTTACTCAATTACAATTAAATTTGATCGAAATTACGAGCAAAGCCCTTATATGTAAAGCCAGTAAAGCGTTTTCCCTCGTCTCGCAGAGCGACGACTTGAACTAGGAGAGTGGAGTGATTTAAATCCAGTCTTTGTCTTGAATTCCATCGGTTCTGGAATGAATGCATTTAATGCTGTGTAGGGTAACATTTTTCACCTCCTGTTATGTTGTTTGTGGCCGGAGATTTAAGATTACATTTAGAAATTTGAGTGGTGCTATAATAACTACGTATTATTAATAGTTGAAAACTTGCTGTTCGGGACGCCTACATTCACTTCTACAATCTCGAATTCCGTACGGCATAGACTAAATGCCCTCGAGGGCAAATGAAACCATACCACAAAATAACGGATTCAATTGCACATACATATAGATATACTACCTATAGTATACAATATAAGTATTTTCTAAAGTGAATTTAATTTTATGTATATTCTCTGGCGAACAATATCGGTATGTAACCTGACGATTACATTGCATATACACAAGTCCCCGGTGCCTTTTTAATGCCGATTTTATTGTCGTCCGCAACAAGCACATACCAATACACAAAGACCTAATGGATATTAGATGATTTCGAATCTATACCAGCTAATGAAAATAATAAAACAGTGCTATATCGAGTGGTAAATGAAATTTTCTTCAATTGTGTGCAGGAATAGAGAATGCATTTTACCGATAAACAGAATGGATTTGCGTTTCATGATGAATTATACCAAATATTATACACATACAGAATACAGATATAAAATCCATTAAGGGAAGAGCGTTTTTGTTCACTTTTGCACAGTTACTAACGGCAGCTAATTTTTAAATAATTACAAATGAAATTCTATAGAAACATTTAATATGCATTCCAGATGATGTAAACTGTTTTTTTTTCATTAATTTTTCTAAGATTACATAAGTGACAACACACACACACATACAAATAGACAGTTAGTTAGAAATTAATTACAATTGTAAAGGATTTTAAGGTATTTTTGCAAAATCGAATCGAATTACTAGAGACGAGTATAATTAGAGAATAGAAATTGTACAATAATTCACACACGCGTGTTGGAAATTGGAAATAATTTCAAAAATCAAATTGATGCTGTTGAATGTAACGTGATGATGACTGATGAAATACAATCATTCTTAAAATTTTCTTTTAAATTTCAATTACCTCATGAATAGATTCATAAATATATATATATATATATTATAAGTTATATTAAAACGGTATTTGTTATCAATTTCAAACTACGAGATAAATCTGTTCACATATTTTAATATGTTGAATAGTTGCGATAACGGTGTTCGACTTTATTAATAATAATAGTTATGGTATTTATGTTTTTTTAAATATTCTAAGCACACGAGTGGTACACACAGTTATATTTCTTTATATTAATCATATAAGAAAATAGTATAAATTATAATTGCATGTAAAAAGGAAGTCTATATATTTTGCCTTGTGTTATTAAAGGTCGAAACTAATGGACATTTGTAGACTGCATTTATAAACACATATTATATTATTATATGTGTAACAAACAACTTATTATAATGTTCAAGTGGAATACATTTTATTACTCAATAAAAACCAATTCGAATCTATCTATAAATAATATCAAATAATGTGTTATTGTATGTTAACAGCACAATGCACCAATGCAAATCTTTTTTATTTTTCTATTCAATTTCATTACTTGGTTGTCGTTAAATTTCCGTGTAATTCATATAGAATTTTACACCTGATGCATAATGTGTGTCAGAGGTAAAAACAATAAAAATCTGATATTTTAGCGGAAATCGTGAGTCACAAATATCTATGTATTATGTTATTTCTTACTGTCATCTAATAACACGTCGGACATTTGATACATCGTCATTTTTCTTTATAAATGCGTTTACTCTAAGTGAATTTTGAATGCTCCAGTGCATTTCAGAAGGAAGTAGGGTGAAACGGTGTATATAATACTTTTTAAGACTCTGATGATATATTTCAGAAAAATTATGTCAAATCAAATGAATATAATTTACATTTTAGAAAATTTTAATAGATCTCGTGTTACAAATTGAAAAAATACATTTTCGAATGCTATCGCATACTTAAGTGCTAATAAAACAGCAAAACAAGTTGAGCCGTCTAAATTTAGAAGAGCGGAAGTACAATTTTAAAAAGTGAACGGAATTTTTTAGAACGAATTTAATGTTGCATTGTGGAAAAGTGATTTATTGCAAATTAACAATTGATTTGTAAGCAGGTAACTGAAAAGTTAAAAATCAAGAACAAAAGGAATTATGATTGAAAGGTTAAATGTTACAAGTTTACAATATCGAGAATTTAATGCAATTTCCATTTGTTTTAAAAGTGTTTTCATCTATTTTATTCCAATTACACAGAAATATGCCCACATTATTGCAATGTTGATATTGTTAATCGAAAAATTTCGTCATAAATAAGTATTATACATTTCCTACGCTTTAGAGAAATCAAATATACTTATACTTTAACTGGTTTTCATAATATTCTTAAAAGGTTTACATACGTTTTCGTTCATTTTTACAAACAACTTTCTGATATTATATTTGAAGTATGTACCCGTTAAATGTCGCTCGTTACCTGAATAAATTTATGTAATTTTTATGTTTACAGCCCATCCATTCCATATGCCTATGCAAATGCGAATGTGTGTAACGTTTCGATTAACCGTTTAGATTCGATATAATGAAAAAATGATCAAGTAAATAAATTGAAATATAGAAATTATGATAATTGAAACTGTGCGCTGGCATGTCTTCGTTCAAACGCAACTTTGTCATTTTATGTATTACATAGTGCTATTATATAAAAAAGCGTAACTATTTCCCCGACACACTCTACTGGTTTTCTTTATTTTATTGTATTTCTAGGTCATCATAATACATTATCATTGTTGGATTTATGTAATCAGAACTTTTAATGCCTAAAAGAAGAGCATAGTTTCCTTTATAATTCCATAGAATTTTTCTGCATTTTTCAATTCTAGTTCAATGTCCCCCTAATACATTTCGAAAGCGTCTCTTTCCCCTCTCTTCCATACTTCACTAACTGGCATTTTCTTTTTGGTTCCAGATAATGAACTCCAAAGATGCCATTAGCCGCACTACTACTTAGGGAAGAGTCAAACACCTCCCTCTCCACTCTAGTGGAGAAGTCCCAGCAACAGAAAAAGGGATTCGTCCTCGAGTACGACCTCCAGTTGAACAACTGCCGTCTCGACCTCATCCTCACCTCCAAGTCTATATGCAAACTGAACTCAACCTCCACAGACGAAGGCTTCGAGTCAGACATTGACAGTCTGTCGATCGTGTCCAGTGATGACAGTTTCACTTCCGCCAACATCTCCGACACTACATCCAAGACTACCACAGAAACGGACAGTGCCAATGGATCGGCCAGTTCAGACTCGGACACCGAGTCACCACCAACGCCCCAACCATCGTCCACCGATCAAACACAGACGAGCCACATCAGTGACTTGAATAACAAGAAAGAAAGTTTTAATCTAGTCGATTGTATTTGTTACACAGATGTTAAATTCCCTAACATCTTACTGTTTGTTATTAAGAAAGAGGCGCTCGTCTTTAAATTTGACAATTTAAACGTGCTCCAGAACTTTTATAGAAACTTTACCACTTTAAAGGCGGTCACTAACCAGAAAGCGTACAATAAGAACGTCGAAGCAAAGTTCAATTTACTGCAACGGACTGACGTGAATGGAGTGACTCACATTGAGATAACCAGAGAACCGGATACAAATAGCATTATAAACGAAAATGGGCCAAGTAGTATTATAAGTTTACATGTTTCCGACCATATAGAGCGTAAGCCCAAGTTTGAGAAGGAGCGTTCAAAGACCCTGAACCGAACAAAACGTTACGATGCGGGCAAATTGTTAGGCGAGAATCGCTTTAACACTCTGAGCGTCTCCAAGTCGTCGTCCAGTGACAATATCCTCGATTTAGACAAATCGATTGCACCTGATCTAGTCAGCACATTAAAGAAAGAGGGCACTCTAAGAAAGGTGTGGAATTCAGCGGAGAGTTTACTGGATTCGCCTAAGAGGCCGGAAAGAAAGAAAAAGGTAAAGCCGAGAGCGCCTCTGCCGCCCCCATTGGCCACCACTGAGAAGTCCGACATCTTTAGCGGTCAATACGTACGAGTCAATGTGAATTTTGACACCAACAAGTCTGACAGCAGTCGCCTGGTTATCAAAAGTCACGGAAACGAACCGCATCCGAAGAAATTGCAAAATTTCAGTCTGTTATCCAGTAAACCCAATTTGACGTCGTTCCTGAAACCCAAACCCCAATTGATCAAATATTCCGAGCCGAGGAAGATCGAAAGCAACACTTTAAGTAGACCGAGTTCCATTTCGGACAGTTCCTGGACAAATTCGGTGCCGCGACTTTTGAGAAAGAATCGAAGCAGGAGCGAGACGAGAAACTTTACTCCGATGGCTTATCGTTACATTGACACGACGCAGCGGTATCCTGTGACGTACAGCGTGCAGCCGACAATTCCGAGACTCACATCGAACATCCAGGGGCCGGGGTTGCCGCAGGGGTATAATTCCAATGTCTATGGTTTTTCTACAAACACTTCATCCTATCCAAATACGCAACAGAATATCGGTAATCGGCTGTTCGGCCTGTCGCCGAAACTGAGAGATTTTAACGCGGCTGAATCGAAACAAGAGTCCTCCCGGTGGGGTAGTGCTAGTGAATTAGGTTGTAAGGGGGGTAATTTGAAAAGTGTCATAAAGAAAGATGAAAACAAGAAGAAGAATGAGAAGAAAGTTACATTTAGCGCGTATACTACCGTACAAGTCGTTTAGTTTTTTGTTTAGAAATTTTAACATTTTTTTTTTGTTTGTTTTGTAGAAATGCACTTAAGTCTAACATCCCGGTGTTTTACTATGCTTATACATACATATAAGCGGCTATTAGTTGCACATCTTTCAAATGTTTACGTATAAATCTGTACTTTATACGTAAAATATTACATTTATTTTCTTTAATTTCATATTTTTGCAATGTAAAATATGAATTTTGCACTGATTTACATTTTACGTACTTATTATTCTGCCATTTTCTTAATTTGTTTATCTACAGAAGTAAGTAAAACACATTTTTAATTATGCAAAAATAGCGTACATTAGCTGCTATTATACATGCAAAACATGTTTCCTGTGTACTAGATTTTATTATATATGTATATAATGTATAATTTTTATGTAATTGCATTTATTGTTTAAATAAAATGATGTAAATAAATGAACCAGTTTAGTGATTTTTCGACCTTTGAAAGTAAGCCCTTGGAACATTGGAACTCGACGAAAAAACACACAAAAAAACATTGAAATTATGTTAAGCAAGTTGTAGTTATTGAAAAATGTAACTTGAAATGCAACTATAAAAGGAGCAATGGGTACATAATTATGGAATAGGTAAGTATCTGATGGAAAAAAAACTTGGTCAATGACAACAAAAATCCTGATAGTTGCTTATTCATAATTATTTACCATCCCATACAAGTCTTCTATAGTTTGTAATTAAGGAGAGACATAGTTAGTTACCAAACTCGATTAATACAATAAATATGATAATTATCTGTTAATTAGACTTGGTATTTACATTTTGTCGTAGAGAATTTTCATCCACAGCTCTATAATTGGAATTATTGCATATTTAGGTTGCTTTGAATTGTATTGATGCTCTTAAAATGCTAATGGTGCATTTTAAAATTTGTTTATGCACATATAAGCGACGATTAGTAACTGAAAACCTATGCACCATCAATGCCTGATGGTATTTCAAGAAGAATTCAAAACATATACCTATATACTTGCTCCATAGAGGAAAATATTTTCTAACTCGAATCTCCACCGAGACAAGTTTCTAAAGAATGTGTTTGTATATAAAACGAATATAAATAATACGTATGTAAGTAGTGGAGAGAGAGACTATACAGATTAAGTAGGTAGTCTGATATGCCTTAGGCCAAATAGCAACTTTCCATCGGTGATTTGGGTCCACTGACTTCACTCAAGGGAATTACAACAAGACTTAAAACTGATGATTTTAACACATTGTTATCGGGTCTCTCGCATTATAGCCAATCGCTTTCCTATTGCACAATCATTTGACTTAATCAAAAATAAACACCAGCCCCCAAATTACATTTGCAAACATATATTATATTTCTGTGTGTCGCAAGTGCACCGTCAACGATTTGTTTAACCTTTTTCGTTTTATTACCAATGTGGAACAGAGTTAGACTTAAATTGTGTGCCAATACACCAGGAAAGTAGGTAAAAATAACACGGAAAGAGATTTTCTTCAAGTGGAGACTTATTGGACATTACAAACAAATCGCGTTCAGTTTCTTTACTCATTTTCTGGCAAACCGCTTTCTCGACCCATTTACCGGCAATTTTGATAATCGTTTGATGATACCAAACTATTCAAATACGCATTAAATATTTATCACGATCAGAGATGGATTTTATTAGACAAAAACAGGCTTTCAATCAAGTTTTTCGCGTACGCCTCCGACTCATGCCTCCAAAATAGGCAATGGTTCAACTATAACTTTCGCCTACATAAAAAAATTGTAAACAATCAATTTATTGAACATTTTCATGTCCAAGACAACAGTCAGTGTCACGATTTGATCCAAAAGTATCAATATGTAAAATTCAATTGGAGAAATACAACAATCTTTATTGTCATGTTTACACGTTTACATCCGTTCCTGTCTGCTTATTTACTACCATAATTGTGCAATGAAATAAAATAAATATGATTGTATCTATTCATTGCATTACCTTATGATTTTACGACACTATAAATAAATATATTGTCTCAAAGTCACGGCTTTTATTCAATATCGATGGTAAAAAAAAACTCGAGCCAAGTTCAATTGTTAATTTCTCTCATCTGATTAATAGTTTGGTTTTGTAGAAAAACATGAATAACTCTTTTGAGAGAGAAAATGGTGGCTCTTGTAAAAATTTATTATAAAATACGGTGCATTAAACTGTGTTACTTTTCACCTCGACAAGAGACCATGATTCGAGCATCTTCTCTCCGCTCGTTTCAATCAAGGATTACACCTCATCAAAACCGTATTGAAAAAACGAAACACTTTTTTTGCTATTTGTTATAAAAATAATAATAAGTGAACATCTCAAGGTAAATGAGATGTTTAAACAGAAAATGAAAATTTCTGATGATACTATCAGCAGCCTATAGACTCTATTCTCTTTTTTGTTTTGTAGTACAAGGTGATATCTTCATGCAAAGGAACGACCTACATAAATCAAGTTTTTATTTGCCAATTTGGGTATTACTAATTTAATAGCGTTATAATGTTTGCATTCTGCTCTTTTATAGGTATAAATATTTGCGGTTTGGATTTGTTATTGTAATAATACGATCATCCATTGTGGTCCAGTTGTACTTAATAAGTGAATTTGCATTCTTATAAAAGTTTCATTTAATTGACTGGAAAATGATTGATTGAAATGTTATGTGGGTAAGGGTTTGAAAAAAAGATCTAAAATTGTTATAGCTGAGTAATTGAAACTTTGAAATCGTTTTTGTCCCCACAACTGAAACTAGAATTATTTATTCAAGACGCACCGAATGCATACAAACATTTTTTCACCGTAGTTTATGGGCCTTCGAGTTCTGAATAAAATTTAATATTGACCACTTAAAAGAAGGTTATTTACATGGGACTGTTTTTTTTTATACCCAACAGGTTAACACTGTGCAAATGAAAATGTGAAGGCTGAAAAACAATTTCTTCCCAGTTCGAGATTAAGAGAGGATAGGTAGAGATTTCTAATACTAATCCGGAGTGTGTAATTAATTAATAATATAGTTACATACATTAATTTCTATAAAGAGTAAATCAATTGATTAATAATACCCTTAGAAACAAACAAAAAGTTCACAACAGGATAGAAAGTTGCATCTTTCTTTACGTATTTTCATTAAGCATGGAATTACATATTACTTTGAGAAACTTGTGGTAATTATTTTAATGAAAAAAGAACTTCGGAAAGAAAACTCGTGTAAAGATGGAAAAAACATAACTATGAAAGACAGTGGTAGAACATTTCAAACGCAAAATGAATAATTCATTTTTATTTTATTCTTAACACACTTTGGATAAACACTGACGTATGTGCCAGAACAAGTCAATAATAAAATTTACATTTATTCGTTAATTTGTATTTTCAACAAATACTGTTGCCATTCAATTATTCCTGAACTATAAATAATCAATTTATCATGTGGGTATAAATAAATAAATAATCACACTACTATATGATTGTGTGTTTACCATTATTTAGAAACAACATGAAAATTTTCTCAAAATAACAAATCGAACGAATCAAACAGGTATAGTTCCCAATTAAAAATTTCGTTTGCTTTGTAGGACAAGTTTAATTAAATGTTGAAAAGCTACCAATAACGATTTTGTACAAGAATCAGTTCAATATTGTAATGACTGTAATTATTCGCATTGCAACTTATACATTTTCAGTTTCACACCGAGTGATCAAAAAATGAAAAGAAAGGCACTTTAATATGTATAAACGCATAATTGTGAAAGTAAATTTCTTTAACAATTGAATAATGTACCAGCGATTAGATTTAATATTTTTTTTATTTATCATTTGTCGAGAAAAATGTGTTGAAATAAAGCGAGTTTGTTGGCTTAATAATAAGCTGTTTGGAGAAAAACTCAACAGGAAATCAAAACAATATGCAATATATAATAAATAATGCCCATGTATGTTTAATGGCAAAGATAGTTTCACTTTATACAAGTTTTCAAGTTATCCCTTTCTAATAAACAATGTGACAAACAAAGCGGCAGACTGCAGCTAAGGATATCGTGGAACATTTAACCTCACGATAAGCGGAAGTTAAACATTATTCATATAATTAAGATTTTATAGAAAAAACTCTACTCAACAGGTCGATTAGAGGTCATTTTGGAAAAGTACAATAACTGAAAATTATTCAATTACGTTATAATCATTTACGATGGGCGAATTTTATTGTCATTGTCCTGATGACGAAGAGATTAATTACGACAATCATTCATATGACGATTATTGTTTCTTAGAAAGTGTCTTTTCGAATTATTTATGAGGCACACATAGTGAATTAATTACAATACCTAATTAATCAATTTTTTCTACTACCAATAGCTCAGACGCGTTGCGAAAGTCTTATGAAATTTTTCATATTGAACTTGAAATTGAAGTTATAAAATTAATTAGGCACGTAATTAAGGCAGCTTTGCAAATTTATGTGCATAAATATGCATAATGCACTAAGCGATTTGTAAAAAATCGTCACAAAGAGAAGACAGTTTCATGTACAATTTATTAGTTCAGTTGTGTATTGATAAAGTTTTTTCTCATTCCAATACCTAGTACATTAATCTACGCGAAACGTGAAATTAATTACATATATTTCAAATTATTTAATTAGACTTATTAATAATGTTTCTTTCGGAATTGTTGTATGGTTTAATTTTAATTTAAATGAATTTGAATGGTGTGCCAGTTTTTATTCGAAGCAAGCGGTCATATTTTTCAGTAAATTTACGATAATAAGATTCGTCTGTTTTTTAGGACGAAGATATTTCAATTTTTCCTACATTCTAGACAAAATTTAAGTATCGTGCATGCAATGTGTGTGTTTACACTTATGTATAAAATAAATCCTCTATTTGGAACAGTTATTTAGAAATTATCTTGAACAAGTTTTACTTTCATCCATATAATTTTCTGTTATGATGTTCTACATACATAGTTGAAGAATTTTTTGCCGTTGCAGTTTTATTATTGAAAAACAAGGCACCGGACAGCAACTTAGTATATATGTGTGCAAATATGTAATAAAGACAACAAAATGTATACATGCAACGGTCTGTAACAGAAAAATAATTTGTATTTATTCTATGTATAGAAAATAGATTACAACTCTTGGGTTCCGTTTCGTTTTAAAATGAAAAATGGGTGTAATAGAAAACTAGATCAGAGCATTTAATTCTCTTTTATTATTATTGAAATTTGGTAAAAATCTCAATTGTTGATGTTTCAATTACATTGTGGAAACAATAAAAAATATTGAGGTGAAACTCTTTTGTAACAAATCAATTGTTGAATTGTTGCCTTTAATATTTCGGGCTATAATAGGCTTTCGGCTTTCAGTTTACAAAACGTGTTCGTCTTTTTCACCTTTATCTTAAATGAGTGACCATAAATATTATTAAAAAAAATTATTTTAACAGGTGGGAGTGTTTAATGTCCTTCTTACACATGAGTAACTGATCCTTAAATAGGTGAAGATAGTAATAATAACTTTATTTGAGGGAATTGAATTACTCACAACTTGAACAATAAAAAAAGTACATTTACAATAGGTATGTTCTCTTAATTGTCAATTCTATTGGAAAAAATTCTTAGAAATAGTTACACACTCACTTGTAGCCACTCAGTCAGGAACATTTGTTAAGGCAACATTTGAATAATTTAGCGAAATTAAAATGAAATGGCAATAAATTTGAAAAATGATTGATAAAGTTAATAAATTTTGTATGAATTTAAATACATAATGAATTGATGTTGAATTAATAAAGTCTACACATATTAAATAATTATTAATCAAAACAGTGTATACCACTCCAATTAATAATAAAGGAAAGCTAAGAGGGTTTGTTAAAAGATTTTAGATAAGTAGTTAAGAACTAGAAATGTGCATAAAGATCAGCCATCAAATACAACTTTCCTTTGTGTCCTTCAGGTTATCATTGATTTTAGAATTTATTAGAGACCTCCCATACCCTATATATGTAGAAGTCGGAATTTTGTTTAAAAAATGCAAAATTAAATTTTCAAGATAAATATGTCAAAGCAAGCCCATACTTTTTTTCGGATAACTGGATTCTACAAGGAGCACTGGAAACTTAAAAACTGCTATTGGGAAACCCTGAAGAATTATTAAAAAATTTATGGTAAAATTACTTTTTTTGGAGTTGCACCAGTCGGTTTCTTTAATAAATTCTTGTACAACAAAACCAATTTAAAAGATTTAAAAGTATAGTTAATTTAATTGTCCACAGTTGTTAAATAACATTTAATATCGCCTGGATTACATGAATATCGGTACATTGTTGATAAATGATAAGAATCGATATTTTATGGGGTCCAGTTTTTTAATGTTCTAAAGATTATTTAACAATAATGACACAGGTATCATTAATTTTACATTATTTGACAGTGTAATTATTGATATTTTTTAATTATTCAAGACGAGAATAAATCGTTTCGGTTTGAAAAATAACGGAAGAAAAATCGATGCATTAATAACATGTTTTTCTGATCACAGAAAATCAGTTTCATAACAAATCTTATAAAGCATATTACTTTCTATAATAAAAAATGTATGAAAAAAAATATCTAAAGATCTTTAATTGGTCCAAGGCTCACAGGCCCATAATAATAATTAAAAGTAAACTTTTTTACTGCGCTTTTATTTCCGATACAAATAAATTTGTCAAGAAATTTGAAAGGTTCGATATCCGTTATATATTTGGAAAAATTGCACATTAGAAAGCGAAATAAATAACATGTTAAAAATCACTGAAACGTCAGGTTATTTGTTTAACATAATAATCTAATATTAATAAAGCATTAATATCTGATGACACAATTATTTTACTTTTACCATATAGTCGATCCGTCTCTTTCACACACATCCAATTGCCAAACTTGGTGGAATCATTGAAGAGTGAAAAAGTACTTAAATCCAAAGAGAAGGAGGATGTAAACAAGGTCAATTCTTCACAATTCTATTCTCCAATTATACGCCCCACTGATTATTATTCTTTCATATGTCTTTGAAAATACACACTCTGCTGTCTAGGTGTAGGTAAATATAAAAGAAATTATATACATTCACCTTCACTTGCTACATTCTGTGCGATAATCTTGATTGTCTTATTTTTATTCCACTCCTGCGAGATTATTAATGAAAGAGAGACATTTCACTTGCTTATACTTACTATAGCTGATCATTTTCACAGATTGACGTGGTAAATTGCACTCACTAATTTGACAATTAACTCACAAAACCATATCATTATTGTTATTATTTCTATTATTTAAACGACTGATGAGAGAAACTGATTATATTGCAAACTTTATGCTATTTTAGAATGGAATTGCCGCGAGATAATTTTTTTCTTTATTATTACGCACATACACATGCAATTCCACAAAAGTTCACTTTTGATGAATTTAAATTGCTTTATTATTACAAATGTTTCCGTATGAAAATATTTGATACTGATATCATCAGTCTTTTTCCATCTGGCTGCGAAGACAGGCCAGTAACTTTCTTAATAATTGCCAGTAATTAATAAACTTATAATAATGGTGTGGTTAAACGAAGATCAAATTGTCGCCTAAAACGAAACATAAATCCTTGGTGAACTTTCTCATTTCTTGTGAAGAGACCTTACAGAAAAATCTACTTACTTATTGGCTAGTGCAGGTGCATAATGTAATTTGTACAGACGTTATTTTTTTCCTAATATCCAGGAAGAACAAATTTTTAGCTAAACACGCACAATATCATTATTCCATATTTTACTTCAAACAAACGATAATAAATTTGTATGCATGTATAATGGTTTTGTTATGAAATGTGTGCAAATACATTTATATAACATCTGCAATTAACTGAAGACGAATTTTTAAATCAAGATTTAATTTCATTGGCTAATAAGGAAATGCCGCCAATGATGAAATTGGTTTTTAAAAAGTTTGCTGTTTTTATACAGAAGCAAGGTAATAAGTGCATAGGCATTTGGACTTAAGTGGACATATTTAAATATTCATGATGCTATAAAATATTTTTTTGGATTTTTTTCCAAACAAGAAATACCAAATCAAATTGCGTTTTGTCCGCAAATGTCACAAGTTTTATAAACATCTCTTAACCGCTATATACGGTATTTCCGAGGGTACTTTGCTTTATTTGCTAATAAGACATTATTTGTTTAGAAATTTATTGTCAATTCTCTCATAAAATAATAGAAGTATGTAATTATAAGTGCATTTAAGAGAAGCGAAAGTTGAGTATTTTTTCAAAAACGATGGAAAGTGCACGTCTTCAAAGAAAAACAATAATTAAATGCAAATTACATCACAAAATACAGTCATTTATACAACGAACAAATCAATCGCTAGTTCTCACTTATAAATTCCCATTACAGAAATATAAAAGCCGAAAATGCAGAAGAAATGTGCGTGTTAAGGTATCAATAAATCGTATTATTAAAGAAAGTCTCTATTAGCATACATTTCTTTAATTTCTAAATAAATAAATAAATATGTACATTAATTAATTGTTTCCGTTTCACCACAATAATTGATTTTTCTTATCATACTTTCATATGAGTTATACATATGTTGTAAACTTTTAAAAACAGAAAAATCCTCAGATACATAAATACACAACATTTCCGGAAAAGATGTAAACATAAAATCTCTTCTTCCTTGTACGCATTTTCCATAAATTATCTGCAAACAGAAACTTAATATCGTTGACTATTTGAAGAATCATGTACATACTTACGCCTATAGAAAATGTTAAATGTGTACATCATTTATTTATTTTATGCCATCATCGAAGACATTTACCACAGAGCTAAATGGTGGGCACGAACAAGAAGATGTAGGCCACAGTACGTCTCCATGCTGCAGTAGATGAGTTTTTTTGCTGTTGAGTGTTAAAATATTCGAAATATCAGACGGGTATACTTTCTTCTTTTGAGGTTTTGTGTGGAGCATCTCAACTCTTCCGGCAATAGAAAGCAGACAAAACGATTTGGCCGACCACCGTGTATGCAAAAATTGAAAATCCATCAAGAAAATTTATTCCTAGGCGGGGTCCACATCGCGGGGCTCTTGTCGAATTATTATCTAATGTTTTGCCCAAATTGGTCGATCTATTCCCCATCTCCGATGTAATAAATCGACTTTCTATGTATTTACAGTTACACTGTTAGGAATAATTAAAAGAAGCGTTATCAGCCCCTTAATAAATCTTTGTTGAAGCAGTTCACTCATTTGCATTTAAACAGCGTTGATTGTCAACCTTAATAATATTTTTAATTGTTTCGTTACACAACAATTTGTGCTAATGACGAGCAAATGAATGGCAAAAGAAGCAAAAAAATTGTTTCAAAGACAATCGTACAACATATACATTCAAAATGAATGAGCTGAACTTGACTATTTCTCAAGGTTTCTCTCTGGTGTGTGTGTGTTTGTTACAAAGAGACAATTGTTTGAAAATTTCTCATTGTCATTGTTGAATAAGCACTTAAAAGAAATAAAACAGATTCAATTTATTAATATAATAAATAATATGGGTATATGCATCCAACACACGCATACACCGGCATTTTGTACATGCAGAAAAAATTACTTTACCATCATTTGATGGGAGAACATCGTATTGTAATTTATGTTTAATTGGTAATTGAACGTACATGGAAAAAAAAATGAAAACTGTGTACAATTTGATTTCATTTAAAGTTGAAATTGCTTTTTCACCATTGTAATTCACGTCAATTAAAATAAGTGTAATTATTGTTATTGTACGTATGTACGTTATTCGGGAATTATGGACTGTGAATAAATGTTTTCATAAAATATGCCTTCGTATATGCACTTCCATTCTTCAACTGCGACATCACTCCATAAAGAAGTCAAATTGGACTACTTTTATTGTTTTATTTACTAATTAGCACCGCAGACGTGAACATTTATATAATGGCCCTAAATAATGGTGCATTTTTTCAGGCATTTTTCTGAAATTCTTAATTAGTTCAAAAAATATTTATTCAAAACAAACGCATTATACAGTTATATGCATATAACGTTTATTCTTCTCCTGAGAAATGTTACAATAAACCCGGCAACAGAAAGAGGCATCAAGCTCATGAGGCACATCCATCTCGCACAATAAAGTTGTCTCTGTTTTTCGGGGACAGCAATTATACGTGATGTGGCCTTTGTTCACCTTTTGACCAGTGGAATTCGTCAGGTCAAAAATTAATTAATGAATTGTGCAAACGTCCGCAGGTTTGGGCCTCTTTATCTACGCACATTTTCCATATCATCATCAAGAGTCTTGTCTAATAAATATCAAGTTTTTTAGTGTAAGCAATAAGCATCCTCACAGACCTAAAACACAATATTCTTCAATAAAATTGTCATAGTCGTATAATGTACCTATAAATTATAATATAATTTCAAATATAATAGAAAAAAATACGAACACAAATTCCATTGTACTGACCTGTTTGGACATCGAACTTAAAAACACAATTTTATAAATACTGGGAATTTATGTTTAAATTTGAATAATTTTGAATGTGCTGAAAATAATGAGACAAACAAGTACGTATTATAATTTCGCGGTCGATTTCTTGATTATAATGCGATGATTCAACCCTGATTAGCGTATTGTCGTTTGACGCAAAACATCTTAATTTCGAAATAAAGTATAAAAAAAATTGTTACCAAATACATAAAAACAAAATTTCAATACTTCAATGTAACAAGCTCAGATCATTAACGTATAAGTAAGTGGACCTTTCCGTTGGTTCCATCGGGTTTCCATTACCTTTCTTATCAATGAAATACAGGTGTCATTGTTTAAAACCTTAACTAAACCAAAGTCGATAGCTGATTTTTTAAACTCTCTATTTAAAAAGATTTAGCTACATAATATGGGTTTTCCCTTCTATTAACATTTTTCAGCAGCAGTTTGATAACGAATCACCGTCAACTGTTTGGTTTAAACAGGTCGTGTATTGGTTTTGCTTTTCTTTTCCACATCAAATCACTGCATATTTGCAACAAATATGCACTTTGTACATTCTCTTTAAATTTAAATAAATCTAGTCTAGTAAAATAGTTTGTATATGAAGTAACGATTATGCAATCAGCATTCTCTGCATTTTATAACGAGAATTGCAAAGGGCAAGACCCCGTAGAGTCGAAGGCCGTTTGGACATTGGCCACTGCTGTTTACTGTTAATAATAATGAATATTTAAACATTACTCGTTATGCAATCAATTATTATAATGTTATAAAGCTCATTGTTCCTGTATTTAAATGAATCACAAGCCCTTCAGGGGTCTCGTTACCGCCTTTCTAGTTTGTTTCTGTAAATTGCTACAATTTACACAATGTAATCGAGTAAAGCTGTTAAAGAGTAATCAAATTGGGATTTCCACTTAGTGGAGCGAATAATTTGTTCAAGAAACTTTTCGTTAATTTGCACATTTTCGAATTTTGAACAACAAACACCATGCTTCCATCTGGTAGTTGGAGTCTCAAGTTGAGATTATAACTTGCTGGAAACCAAGCGGTTTCGCAAGTCGTTTCACACTGCAACCACAGATGGTGAATGCAGATTTTAAAATCAAAAATTTGGAGATTTCAAAGTATGTAATTGCAATTCAAAAGTAGCATTACCTATACTCGAATTACAAGAAAAAGCGGTTAAAAGGTTTTAAGATTGACGAAAGTATTGAAATTGAGTGGTTCTCGCAAAATTGAAAGCACTTAAGGTCTTCTCCCTTGAAAGGATTTTCATTTCAAGGACTCTATTGTCCTCAATTAAATATCATTCCGTCCAAAGTACCTTCATGCATTTAATTAGACGACGGTGGTTTATATAACTTGTCTCTATGGATCAGTACGTCTTAAACAATTAAACAGACATTGTGAGGCCTGAGTCATGAACCAGGTAAATAAATACAAAGGTATGAGACGAAGAAAAGGTGAAGTCAAACACAAGTCGAGTCTAATCCGATTAGAATGATGCAAGAAACTCCACTCTACCCGCTTTTTCACAAATATTTTGTAATGGACTCGGATGGAACAAATTGTACCTTTTATATGGACCAAATTTATGGTTCCTGCTGGACGAAAAATCTTCGAAAATTCCTCAAAGAATTATCCCACCAACAATACAGTTCGGAAGGCAGGTAGTTTCACCTTTCAACAGGTAATCACCTTGCTCAATCCCCTCTTTCTCTTTAACATTCTCCAACTTACCTGTAACTACCTGTGAACGAACGGACTTCTACGTGGACCTCAGCAAGTCGGTCGTTGAAATCTCCGTTTCATATAGTTAAATATTTAACAATTTACAGTTGTTGTAAGTCAATTAACACCCCGAAAATTGGTGGTTCAAGTGCCGGCAATTCATCCCCCGTTGATGCAATCAAGTCCATACGACTTTTCTGTGGACAATTGACAAAAAGTGATTAGATTGTTTAGTAGTCTTGTGGTAGTGTTAGTGAGGAATTTAGGTGTGTTGAGTGTTTAAAAAGTGCTTGGAATAACTTCTTGGATTTTTATTAGAAATTTTCTTAGCAGGTAGGCTTCAGGTGTATTGCTGATTTTTCTAAAAGAATGTTATTGCAACTTTTCTCAGTTAAGGGTGGGGGAGTTGTTTCCGAAGATAATTAACCTGGTGCGTTTATCGCTAATGCTGCATTTTATCAATTCACTAGAAAAGTGCAGTACACAATTTCGAACACCTGCAGGCATAATTGGCTCAATAATGCGAATATTTTACATTAGTTAGCTAAATTTTATCTATTATTTGTTTATTGCTATGCATCAGAGGCAAATTAATTTAATTCCAGCTGGAGTACACATTTTAATAAAATGTAATTGCATATTAAATAAATTGCACGCAAATTCTAGGCACTGTTCGAATAGCCAAATTAGGAAGAGTTTGAAATGTTTTCGTTTTAACACTTTTCAGGGAATTCTCGCTTTCCCATAACTTACACAACCGCATATTATTAAATAATTGTATATAAATAATCCAAATTGAAAAAAATCAACATAAATAAAGACAATTTTATAGTTTTTTATGTAATTTAAACGGTTCGTTTGTTGCTGTTTCTCTTATTGTCACATATAATTTTGTAACAATGCTTAAATTTTATGTTTGTTTTGGATAAAAACATGCTTTCATACCAACTAATTCTTATTTCTTTATGTTTTATTGATTGTTTGTATCTTATGTTTATTTATTAATATGTACACACAGAAAACTAATAACAAAACAACTGGTGAAAGACAGCTTGAAAAATAATTATAACAGAAAGACAGAAAAAACATGTCAAGGTATTTAATTGTTGTCAATCGCTGTAAATTATCTATTGGACTTTAAAATTTTAAGTGATTTCTCAAGGTTTACTATTATACTTAATTATTATAAATGAATTTATTTATTTGTGGATTTTCGTAATTCGGTAGCCGAATTTCTCTTCGATTTTTTGGAAAAACTTTCCAAATTCCCAAATAACAAATATAATATCTAAACATGTTTACTTGTGTGGTCGGGTTTTTCTTCTAATTAATTTAGTGGTATATATTATGTTGCTGATGTTTATGGAAGATTCGTCTTATTAAATCACTGATTCACTCGCTTTTTTTAGATGTTATCTCAGCATATGTTGAAAGTACATCGAAAACAAGACGCGCACTACGAAATTGATTCCCACAACTTCTATGGTTCTGTGTGTACGAGTATGTAATTTGGTTAAAGAAAAGTAATTGCTTTTTATTTTAACAATTTTTTGAACTAATTAATTGGGGAAACTGAATGCGGGATGGGAAAAGAGAGAAACTTTATTGTATATTATGTAAAAGTCCAATCAAATCAGCACCCAAACTGATGTTCAGAGTGTCTGTCAACTTTTAAAGAAAAGCAATAGTTTCTTTTGCCCCAAAGCAATACTTTTGATCAATACGCTACTCCGCAAATCTCATCTAAATGCAATAAGTCAATAATTATTTAATAGTACCCGCTTTGGTGATTTATTTTCGGATTAGACATCCAATCTTTGATTGAACTAAGCACGCTCTAACTAATCAATGGGACTGATTTCCAGTCACGATTTTCACATCTCTGAAAACGAAGGTGGATCCTGTGTGTGCTGGAGAAAATGCGAACGCATTTCTTACGGTACAATTTTCATGGAGGGAGTAATGGGGGAGCCCTTATACAACATATTACTGACACATTTTCCAAATGCCTAGGCGTATATAAACATTATGAATAAATATCGTTGCCTTTTACATCTTTGTACATGCATAAACATTAAACATATATTTAAGGTGTGACATTATATATATACATATACATATATTTTATTGCTATCGCGAATACCTCCTCACGGTATTTGTGTATACCGTCAATTATTACATAAATTACACGCGATAATCAATTGAAAACGGAAAAATACGAAAATATGACTATACATTTTGATGGAAATTGCTGTAGGCGATGGTAATTAGTTAAAACAACAATATTTACGGCAAAATATTTTATCGGTAAAGAATGTAACCTTGCTTTTACTTAAAAAAACGAAAGAAATACCCAACCAGACGGTCGTCTGATGGGCTTTATATGCCAAGCAGAAATGGCATGCTGTATTCGCAATGTATACGATTTATTCGATCCAAATTTCTATTGTACGAACATTCTTAAATATATCCTATCATTAAATCAGCCGAGCACGAAGAGAGAAAAATGAGAAACGACCACATTAAAGCAAATATATGGTTTATAGTCGACCCATTTGGGTCAAATATGCCTGAAAACGTATAAACTCCATCAAACAAAAGCATTACTCAGAAGGAGATAATTTTTGCATAAAAAAAACTGTTATAATTTACAAATTGTATTATTGTATTATAATGATTTAATAAACAAGTTCGTTGACTTGCATTGTTTCGGGCCTAAAGTCTTAAAGTCCTATACGTCGGTGTGTAATTAAGCTTTTTATTATACTCGCCAAAAGTGGGTTAATAATGAAATTGGTAACAAATTGATTCCTAATATCACAAAAAAAACACATTTGCCACTGATTTACGGTAAATTTGATCGAAAAGTGACGTCTCAAGGGGTCAATTTTTCGTCCTGTGAACTCATTTCACCACAGTACCGTGCATTTTAAAAAGACGGACAAATTCCACTGTGTGTGTATTTAATAAATATTTTATAATTTGATTTCGCTGGACACCTGTTGTGGCATGATGACGATGACATACATTCTAAAAAGAGCTGGTTTTCATCGTCAAACGAAAATATAAATAACTAAAATTTGAATTGATTTGTAACATTTAATACAGTCTGATTGTATAGAAAGAGCGTAGAAATTGTGCGAATACATAAAATTCCTGGCGACTTATTAACGAGATGAGATTACCCGTCTTTATAAGTTGGTATTTGAGTGAAACTGAACATACTCGTATGTGTTATTATGCAAATTGCATGTGCAATTATTGTGCTTTTTTTTTTGTTGCAGTGTGCAATGCCACTCAAGAGCAGGAAGACAAGTTTAAGATAAACACAGACGTGAGGATTCGAGTGCCGTGTCCAAGTGAAGTGATCACAGAGTAAAATGACTGAATCAACGCCAATTTGTAGATGTAGGGTACTCTATTTGGGCTCCAGTGTCCCACAACAAACCAAAGACGGACTGCAGGGCATTCAAGAGCCATTACAAGAACTGTATCCGGACCAGGGGGCAACGGGAGCTCGAGGGATCGACAGCTGGCTGAGTGTGTGGTCGAATGGTATCCTGTTGGAGAATGTCGACGAGAATCACAAGAAGATCACCCGGTTCTTTCCCATTGAGAGTTTGCACTATTGTGCAGCAGTCAGGTCAGTTTGAGATGCATTCACTTTGCAAATTGTTTCATATTTTATGTTAAATGATGCAATGCATTAACGGCTAGCCGTCCTTAATTCACCAATTACTGTTTCCGTTTCATAATTAACAATAATTGTACATCATAATAAGATATAAGATGCGATGGAAGAATATGGTTTTATTATTGTAGTAATAATTGAGTGACCTTTTCTCGTGGGAGTCTCGTCATGATTCTTTGTCATTTGCATTTGCACATGTTTATATATGTGCATAAATCGCGGAAAATTCACTGTATTGAGTCTATCACTTTTACTTGCAGGAAAGGATCAATTTAGTCTTCCTGTATAATACAGCGTGTTATAAATTATTTATGCGTATTTTATGAAAATAAAAACAATAATGCTTTCATAATTAGCAGAGGATGTTACAAAAGACTATCAACTAATATTTTTCATGTATTTTCGCAGTTTCTCACCACGGGCAATAATTCAGAAAAATTCCTCATTTAATCGCAATATCCTGAAATTTTGGCGTATTTAAAAAGCGCTAAAAGAAGCAGTGTTTGCGAAATACATGTTCGTCAATGTGCGTGTTAGAATTGATTAAAATTTCGATTAGAGAAAGCAAATTAATTGTCTAGTATATGCTTGAAAACAAATTAATTTGAATTAAACAATGTGTAAAGGATTATAATAAACTTTATAATTTTTCTTGTTGGATTTAATGCCAACATAACAATTTAATTTCCGGTTTCATTAAGCTGACTAATGTGTCGGTGGTACATGTATTTTCAATTATCGTTAATAATCTTGATAATATCTACTTTTATTATAGTCCTTAGTAATGAACCCGATTTCGCAAGTAATTATAAAAACAGTATGAAAACAGAAAACATTTTTAATTATTCTACGTAGTGCTTTTGACAAATAATTAAATATAACTTTCAATAATATTGATAGTATCATTGATAGCGGTATTTTCAAGGTTAGAAGTCAACATTCTTCAGCGGCAGTTTATGTACCTAGTAGAGAGACGGAGTAGGTATTATAAGCGCTTAAAGGTAAAGTCGTACAAATACGTTATTTAGCGGTAACGAACTGCCATAATAGTTCAATCTCTTAGCAATGTTGTTTACCACATCAAGAGCAACATTGTCGACTGAATTACGGTTATTAAACACAAATCGGATTTACAATAAGTGCAAATAGAAAAATATGTAACATTAAAAAAAAGATTCGAACACACCTATTAGCAATCAAAGAATTTCCGATGCTACGAGATTGCGTGTGCAACGCCGCATTTTATTATACTTTCATAAGGAAACGGGTTTTCAAAATTTCGTTACGCGACAATCTCAATTTTTTTCTCTTGTATAACACTTCTTCATTTACCAAATACGGAACGTTTTCACATTGTTTTCTCTTCTTTACAGATACGTTCTAGTCCCAGAAAAAAACACACTGCACAGTCCCAGTCCCCGTTTTCTACCATTAGACTCGCCATTCGCCCGCACACCCAACCCCACCCATCCACCCCTGTTCGCCGCCATCCTCCGCCGAACCACAGGCATTAAAGTGCTCGAGTGTCATGCGTTCATCTGTAAACGGGAAGTGGCCGCAAATGCCCTGGTCCGATGCTGTTTCCATGCTTATGCGGACTCCAGCTACGCGAAGCAAGTGGACACAGCTGGAAGCATATATGGCACCCTCGCCTCCGAACGACTGTCCAACAAGGACAAGGTCAGCACAATCGACCGACTTTTCCTTGCAGCAACTTGAATGAAAATGTCTGTTTTCAGGTGGAAGACTGGAAGATGAGCCGATCCCAATCGGGCTCCACAATGACAATAAACACCATCGGAATTGGAACGAACGCAAAAGACGACGTCAGTATTTATAACGGCGACGAAAACCACAAAGTGTGGGCTGGCTCTCAAGACAACTTAGACACCATTTACGATGTGTATTCAACATCCACAATCAGTAGACCGTCGAGACCACGACAGATCTCGCAACCGGTCGCCGTACCCCCGCCTCCAGTCAAAGACAAGAAGAAGAAGAACAAAGGAAAGTCGTTAAGCGGGTCCCGAGAGGATTTGTACCATCCGGTGATGAATGGAAAAGCAAGCAGTGTTGCAGGCACTTTAGTAAAACCCCGACAAATGCCAATGATGCATCAACAGCCCATCTATATCATGGCACCCCATCCGGGAACGCTCCCCAACCCCAAGTTCTTCAAGCATCACGGTAACTGGGTTTAATCCCCCGTTTATCTAGATTTCACACTGAAATTGTTTCCAGGCAACACTTTTTCACATCGACCTCGCGGAAAGGTCCTTATCCCCGCTCGTCCCATTCCACCCCCACTTGTTCCCGTCGCTCCCGTCATCATCCCAACCACAGTGCCAAAAAACAAGAAAAAATCCTCGAAACATACGATGGAGGAGCCGATTTACATGCCCAGCAATCGAGCCCTGTCGCCAGTCGCCAGCTACCAGCCCGTCAACTTTCCCCACGAGGCCTATCTGATGCAACATTACGCCACGATGGAGTCGCAAGGAAAGCAAAAGGCTCGCCAAAAAAGCCAAGAAAAAGGCAAACTGAATAAGAAGTTGGCACAAAGTATGAATGGACTGGACGACCCGAATTTAATGGCGACTGAAGAGAGTCCATTCAATACGGGCATATACAGGAAGAAGGGCCATTTGAATGAGCGTGCATTCTCTTATTCAATTCGACAAGAGCACAGGAGCAGAAGTTACGGAAGTTTAGCGAATTTGAAATTTGCCACACCGATTCCGAACGGTGTTCACGATGTAAGTGGATCGATTGTCTCTCATTTCTATAGGAAGAAAGTTTCATGGCTTATTAATTGCCTGTTGGGCGTTTTGTGGTCTAACGTGGCTAATTATGTTTTGTAAAGTTTGTTCTTACCATCGATTAACTTTTATTGCACAATTAAATTCTATAAACGTACAACAACATCCGTAAATCTGTTTTTCATTCTATTAATATGCGATTGATGCAATGAGATTACATCACCTTTCTGCCCACAGGTGGAGGACAGGGAGGACATTAAGAAGGAGCGCGAAATCATGCAAATGGTACAGGACCTCGACCTGTCCGGGGACGAGTTGGAGCGGTCCGAGGTGCCGCACGGCATGTACGAAGCCAGAGGGGGCCATCCCGGGGGGCCGGTGATAGTGACTGGGCGGCAAATGAACGGCCGAGACCATCGCCGATAGACGGAAAAAAAGGTATAAGAATCGATTCCACGTACGGTCTTGTACAAAATGAGATTCACCAACCATAAAGTGGTGTGTACTGTTCCAGAAAATATGTGTTACAATGAAAACAGATTCTATTTCAATTGAACAATGTGTGCTATAAGACTTTTATATTTGTGAAACGTAGAAAAATGCGAACAAGCACCATATTCGCTTTAGATTGGAAGTCGATAATGTTGCCACAAAATAGGCATTGTTTTAAGGAAGACGCAAAGTTGCATAATGAGCTGTTGTTCACATTCCATCGTGACGAAATGTGTGCTGTACGGAAAATGTGGACTTTTCAATGTAATTGAAGGCAATGATCAGATAGTACACTTACTGTTAAACTGTATCTACCCTTCAATAAACACACACGAGCAATTAGCATGCTCATTGAATGTACTGGGGAACCGTTAGTGTTGTGATTGTTGAAATTAGAGCCTTTTTCCAGCAGCTAGTTTGGAAAAAGGCAAACATTGGCAACCGATATTTTTGAATCGGTATTTTGCGGTCGCTATTATTTAAATAAATATGTAACATAAAGTTAACTGTGATTTTCTCTGTTTGTTACAGGCGTGAGACTCTCTATTTGTATAACGGAAGTCGGGCCATATTCAACCATTTCCAAGCTTACATACTTTTACAATAAAGGTGTGTTGGTATTGAATTGATCACATATATTGTTCACCGATCGAAAAGTAAAGCACTCCATTGTGCTTTTTGTCCATTTCGACCGCAATCATTCTATTTCCCTTTCATTATTTTCTAATTTATTGTAGTATTTGTTTAATATGTAAACAATATGATATTATGGTTGTATTCATTTAATTTTATTTTATAAGTAGGTAAATAGATTCCATATTTTCACCGCGAAGATATTACGAGCATTTTTAATAATATTTTATGTAAATATAAGCAAGTTGTACGTCATAATCTTGTAATTCGATTAAGTTTTTTAAATAAATTTTAGGTGTTAAGAGTTTAAAAAAATATTTTAGCAAAAGTTTAATAATTTTAGGTACCATAAGGTTTTAAATGTTGCATAGAGATTTTAAATTGTACATAATTTAATCTGTTTTTTTATGGTAATTGCTCAATAATATCTGTTAAATTGTCGGTTTAGGTATAAATACAATTGATTTTAATTATATTCTGTTATATCCCCAATTATACTTTTTTGTAAATAATTTATATACATTTATCTAATTAAATAGTTAGATATATTATTAAATATGCAAGATTACATGTAGGAGAACTACGTCGGGCACAAGAGAGAGAAAGTATTGTAATTATTCTTACATTACGACTAATCATTATGTCATTATATTTTGTATTCTGAGATAGAGTGCCATTTTATACGAATAATTAAAACTGTTGTCATCAAACATATTGAACAAACAATCTTTAGGTACTTCTTGTATTTTTATTGTACATAGCAGTAATAAAATAAAAATTTTATGATTGAAGATTGTTTCTTTTTTGCGTCATTTTCCAAATAAGAAGCTCGTTTCAATGTTCCTTTATAAATGCAATTTAATATCATTTCATTGCCAGCGTTTCGTCTGCAATGTTAAATTATTAAATCGATATTATTTTACCAACATTTCTAATGACTAATGATAGTCTACTGCACAGAATAAATTAGTTCATTAAGTTACATTAAAAACAGACTCTCGGAGTTTTCTGGGAGTCCATTAAAGAATTACCTGAAGAAAAGTGAAATACCGAGTGAAATAGTATATATGTCTCATTAATGTTTCAAAATGTTTACGGTTACGGTTGTTGATTGCAAGAATGAGAAGAATTGGTTGCCTAGAATCGAGTATTCTTTTGAATCATTCCTATTTCTATTTAGTTTTCATCTGCTTTGATTCATTAAGGACATTTATTAGACTAAACAATTTGAGAACATTTTCAGAAAAGAAATAGAAACTACTCTGGGTTTTCCAAAACTTACTAATTTAATTAGTCAAGTGTTTCGAACACTATTATGGAATACCTTTACCTTCGAAAATGATCTTCTATTTCATTGATTTCATATTAATCAGAAACATATTTATAATTAATTGGATTTCTGGTACAGATTTTAGTGAAAAAGTCCATTATTTCAATCATCCCATTGTAATAAATTCAATATGTATTTGTAATTAATGAATTTAAAAAGTTTTTTGTAGAACAAAAGTGTGGAAATTATGAACATATTGTCCAAAAATACATAACACATATGTGCACATTTTGTATAAAATATGAAACTTTTATAACCTGGTTTAATTTTTATTATCTAAATCATTTTTTCTATTGCAATAAAAGTGCATCATTATACGTTTATCTTTTCAGCTGTACAAGTATAATATACTGACATGACCTTATAAAGTTGCAAAAAAATCATCTTATAGTACTTTTTATGTGCAACTTTATAATGTCTGTTTAACTGTATATTTTTAGTCAACAATCGAAATAATAAATAACTGAAACTCTCTTAGTTATTGTCCATCAATTTTAATATCGCATTATCATTATTCTTCGCTGAACATATGCTCGAATATATTGGATATTTGATACTTGCGATTAATGCAATATGTCATCGAATTTGATGAACATTCCTCTTAGGACAGGAGTGTCCTAAGAGAACACTTTTCGTGACCGAATGTCCCCTTAAGAACCACTTAAATTACAAGTAAGACGTAGTACAAATCTCGATGCAAATTGATTCATAGAAGCAAAAAAAAATCGAAAATTTACAATTTATAAGAAAATAGTACTTACAATCATCACAGGATTTAGTATCATCCAAGTGTATATTTGTTGATTAACAATTAACATTTTCTATAGTTCTTTGGACACAATAATAACACTGACCGACACCCTTGCACGTGTGACGCGTTTCTCTATCCCGGCCCGGCACGCTTTAACACGTTTTTATAATTCTGCAATCTCAGCATTTCTTCTTCGACCAAATTCGGGATCAACAGGCAAAAACCACGTGTTTAATTTTCTTCTGGGATTCCCCGTTCCGTAACTTACGAAGGACTTTTTCGTAAGCAAAAAATCCACCATCCACGGTTATGTATATATTACAAAAAGAAACTCTCTTAGTCTTAAGTAATAATAAATTTCAATTAATTCTCCATAAACACAAGAAAAGTGCATTGGTCGAGTAGTTTACATTCTAATTAGCGAATGTTGTTATAATAAACTTGTAATTTATTGGTATAATAAAAAAACCAATTGGTTCTTGAAATTGTTAGTTAAAATAGGAAGTCCGGGAGAGCGGAAAAAAGCTTCTAAATAAATTGCTTCTCGCAGCATCCAAAGGGCTCGACTATACAACATTCTCTCACAACCAATAATCAATTTACTATCATGTAACAGTGGCATTTAAGATATGTGTTATCGCAAAACGCATACAAAACTGTAAAACTCAATGTAAAACTAAGTACCGTGAGAGTGCTTGAAGAAGGGGTCTTCTTATAACACTCTATGTACAAGAAATCGCAGCTAAGCAGTCATGGTAAGTTCGTTAGTACCGCACGAGTACCATTACCAACACGCATCGATCAAACACCGCCAATTTGCATGTGTTAAAAAACATAAATAAAGAACGAGTTTCGATGCAACTGCACGAAAAATTGATAAATTACAATTTATTAGCCGGAATTTCGTGTGCATAAAAATTTAATTGTGGCCATTTCACTGTTTAGTGGAACGTTTCCGGAAAACTATACAAATAAGAGAAATGCTGGTACTTAATGGTACTGGATAATGGTTTAATGATTAGTGATGTTTAATTGCAAATTGTGATCCATTAGAAGTGTGTTGATCGTTGGGTAAAAGTGCCTCCCTTATTATGGTTTTTTTGTGCGCTCAAACTGTCCGCTTTGAAACATTACAACCAGTAAGTAGTACAATTAAAAGGATTTATCTATCTGTTTATGATCTTACAATCTGAACAAGTATTACGCACAATGGATTTCTTCAAACTACACTTAGTTTTACAGTTAAGAAGTAAAAAGATATAAATAAATATTTTAGAAAACAAAAACTACTTCACCATAAAATTTCGTATCAATTTCCGTTCTAAAAAACTTTATATACGCTTCAATTGTATTCTAAGCAAAATCGTTTTACATAAATAATAAAATCATCTCTGGAATTCTACATAGACATTTTTCAGCAGATCGATAACAATTATTCATTAGCGTTTTGCTAATTAAAATTTTATTTACTGTTTATATGTACGTAAAAGGTGGAATTGTGTTGATTGCACGAAGGAACAACAGACCGACACTGGCCGTCTGTTTTTCATTAAATGCGTGCACGATAAACACTCTAATTTCAACAATTTGCATTAATGAAGTTTGCAGTTTGGCCTGTTTTGCAATGAAAGCACGATCTTTGATAGATTGAAGGGATGCTGCGACATTGGCGAATAAACAGTGTTTTGGGGGCGGATTACAACGTGGGCAAATGTGATTAATCGCCAAACGTTCTCAATTCAATTCAGCCTTCCTGTGCTTTGCGTAATTTTAATCGAAAGAAGAATATGTAATTTGTGCCAGAGACTTAGATATGAAACTCGGATGTGATGAATAAGCATCAAAACCCCACCAGAGGATTATATAAAAACATGACTGGAAATTTATTATACCATAATGGACGTGTTGTTATGTATTTGGCAATAATTTTACGTACATGTCACCGAATTAAAACATTAAAGGAAATTCTAATTAGTGCTAGAGTGGGCGATGAGTTCTCTAATAGCAATTAAAACTGATAATTTTGTACGATATTTGAAATATTTTGAAATGTGCCGTATATAGGCGTATATTTGTTTGTCGAATAAAATAAAAGTGTAATAAACGGGAATATGAAATGATCTCCCAATCTAGTGTTTAACTTGAATTTCTAAAATTCAAAACAACACTATTGTTTCTTTTAAATATTTTCGCATACTTTTATTTTCAAGTGAAACATTTTAATTTCTCGTGCATTGTTTTATGCGTAATTTGTCGAAAATAAAAATTTATTTATTGGCCACTGTTAAACCAGAAGAAAGTCACTGCTAGGGCCGTTTA
The DNA here is from genome assembly GCA_963930825.1 of Silvanus unidentatus. Lineage (NCBI taxonomy): Eukaryota > Metazoa > Arthropoda > Insecta > Coleoptera > Silvanidae > Silvanus > Silvanus unidentatus. Next base: position 22,403,063 of record OZ005760.1, read on the forward strand.
ACCCACAAAGACCGAATATGAACCAATTTGAGCGGGGCTGCCACCGTCTGTTGGCTGAATTTCGGCGGAACAATAGTAATAGCCTTCAAAATACCGTTGAAATTTATTCATAAGGAACAGTTAAGAATTTTCAAAGTTGAAATGTACATGCTATTGCGAAAAGTATTAGCCGATTATGTTTTTCGTATATTTTCCCTCATCATTACCACCGCAGCAGCACGCAACGCAAACATATTATGCATATATTACATGCTTTATAGACAATGTAAATACAGTCTTCTCTCTTCAATTTACATATTTTATTTATTATAAGGGTAATTAGAGTGGTACAAAGTCGGTTTCTTCTTCATCACAAACAATTCGAAAAAGATTTTTGCTTTTTACTCGGAATAACAATTAAAGTGCACACAACACACACCATACTTTCATTACTCGGGAAAATTTCTATATTCACAAAATTTTGTAATTTATTCACTTTTCGCTGTACACTAATAGAACAGCGTATGAAAAAAAAACTGTCAACAACCAGGACAGGATTTACATAATCTGGTGGGCGTTTAATCACTTCAAATATGCTACAGAAATTTTGCAAATTAATTAGTGCTGTTTTTGTCGTGCTTTACGTGAAAGTAAACAAAAAAAATCCACACAACATTTAAAAGGCGATATATTATTTGGTACCCAGTTTTGCACTACGTATTTAAATTATTTACGTGATTCCATTACCTTCCAACAATAATGCACATTTGGTATAATGGGAAAGTTTCAACTTTAAAACAAAATTGAAATCGTTATGCATAAATTAATTAAGATGAGGCGTATTATCTGTTCCGTTGGCCATACAATCAATTTTTCAACGGTTTTTACAGACTAATGTCTGTCAGTCAAGGAATCAATAACATTTTTTATTGAACGAAATTTCACTTGATTGCGGACGATCAGGTGCCGGTTTTTTGCTTTGATTACCTTTAACCCGGTTAGAAGAGGCAGTTATATTGTCTTGTTACGTTCATCGAGTAAAAGTAAACAATCTATTAAAAAACAAGTCTCGATTACAGATTATACAAATTGAATTTCGTCACTGGATTGACTGAATGTTTAATTACTTTCACGTTACTGGACGAAAAAAAGTCATTTCATGCAATTTCGGTGCCTCTAATCTGTAATTAATCGCAATTGTTGTGCAATAGGTTGAAAAAACATAACCCCCCGATTATTTTCCACTTTCTATACTCACTTATATCTGTTGAAAAAGCTGGTTACAGAGGAATTGATCAAGACGTTGTACCGGAAAAAATTGAACTTATTATTAAGTATCGAAATAATTGCTTTTATGCCGTAATTAACAGTTAACAGAAGGAAATTACTTTTGTTGGGTTAGTGGAGAAAAAATCGTTGTTAACTATATATTACGAAATGAGAGCACATTTTATTTGTTTGATTCTGATTTTATGCTTTATTTTGTTTGTAAGAACGCATGTTATTGCAGCATTATAAAAAAAACTGTTTACATTTGCGAAAAAAGTCCTTTACAACTTTCAAATGCAAATAGAGGATATCATTTGAATAAAAGAGTAAAAGTAATTATTCTAATAAGCTTATATAAGAATAACGTAAATTATTAATCAGTCTAGTTGATGTTTGTTATTAGCTTTAACAGTTCCACACAGGCATATTCATAAATTATGTTCTCCCTCTGCAAACGACATTTCACTGAAATCAAATTACAAACAGAATCTCTGTTTGGTAAACAAGGTTGTAGAACTCAAGAATCTTTTGACCGCTTTTGAACCTCTTTAAATTTCAATAACACATTTTTTCGAATTGCTTCATTAACTCTGAATATACAGTGAATATACGCTCGGTGTAACTAATAAAAATTCCTCGCAACGGCATCCACAAATAATTGATTAGGTATCCATTGGGATAATCCCAAATCGTCTCAAACAGCCCTTATTAAGCGAATAAAATTCAAACAATACAAAGACATCCCATCTCACATACTAGCAACCTAAAGCCATTACTTTAATCTCAAACCCCTCGGGACAGACTTTATACTTTACTATATTTCAAATAAAATTGCTCAAGTTCTATATAATACGTTTATAATACACAATATGTATTCCGATATATATGTCTTCTCGTGCACTTTCATTGGAATCGTTTTTTCTTTCCCCACTTATATTGGGAAGTAGCTTACGTTGTATGCTCTAACAATATTGGTTTATTCGAAATCAAACAACTTTTCATCAAAAACTAGAAATCCACTGAACAAAGTAGATCTTGTAATAAATTTGAATATTAGGTAAATTGTGAAATTTTTCCCTTGTGTAGTGCGTAATAAAGTCGGGCAAGTCGTGACACAACCGTCAGCATCCTAACAATATATGTAGGTATATCCACTTTTTAATTGCACAGTGAAAACAATAACCGTTCAAAGAGGCAATCATTAAGCACATGCTCGAACTGTTTAAAGTAATAATATGAATCAATATTTATTACACGGTGAGTTTGAAGAGAGGCTGCAAATTACACCGTAACAGTAACAAAATTGAATTGTTAAATAGCAACAAAGTAATGGGTATGCAGTTGCATGACAATTCGAATAGACATTCAATTGAGTGTATAATAAGCGGTGTTCCTAGTGACCGAAAAAACACTACTTTTCAACTCTTTGGCGGAACGACACAGGCTCCGGAGGCACCAAGCCATTTAATTCCCATCGGGCCTCTGTATGTTGTGATTTTTTTGCTTGGGGCACGAGCCCATCTAACTGTACATTTAAAACGCTAAGTGATGAAAATTTATGCAATTTGTATAAGTTTGTGTAGGCTGACTCGACCATTCTCTGTGTAACTGTTCTATTAATTCGTCCATTAAACGTTTTTTTCTCTCTTTATTTACCTATACTTACTACAAGTCCAACATATGTCGCATTACACAATTATTCGAAATTTGAGCCCGCCGTTAGAATAAAGTCTTTGAGAAAGTTTGGATGGTTAGAGGTTTGCGGGATGCTTCCAATGCCGCTGATATAATCACCGAAAATGGGTTAAACGCGTTTGCATAATTTGTGTAAAAACAGTAAGAAACGTTTATGTATTAATTTATCCAGTTAGATGCGGTCTGAAAACACCATCAGTCGACTGTGCTGGAAATGACCATAAATTGAACATCTAATGTGGGTCTAAATTTTTTTGGATGTGCAGAACGATGTGTTTATGCGGTAGACAAAGTGTTTTCCAATAAATTAAGACATGGATTTAATTATGTATACCAAGGATATTAATTTTGTATGAAGTGTGATTAAATCGGATCATTATTGTAACGAAAGTAAACAATCTCTAAAATATTCAAATGCACATAAGTTTTCATACTTTCTTCGGGGCTATACATTTTTACACTTTCAGAATTCAATATCGAATCAAAATGAATTTGTCAGTTAATTGAATAAATCAATTTCGGCATGCAAGAAAATGATTAACACTTTTTAAATTAAAATAACAACATTTCTGCTGTCTGTCTGCATGAATTTATCAGATTTTTCCGTAATTAATTAAATTGATAAATAATTAAAATTTCTGGTAGGCATACACATCTGGGAGAAGAGAATTTGTATATGAAAGATTTATGACGAAAAATTGAACAACTGTTAGTTTGTTTATTTAAAAGAGCAGATTCTGACATTAACAAACCAAACTCACTAATGAACAACAAAATACTATAATTGCGTTACATCATAAACGCATTCACCAACCGTTAGGAAGTACTTACAACAATAATGATTTCGTGTTAAATATTTTTGCATTAATTGAAATTTGCAACATATGTTTAGGCAAAGTATATAGATATTAACGTTATAACAATTCGATCTGCTCAGATGAGTGTGCAGAAAACGCGCTTTTACGCCCTTTGGATCCGAGATCAGAGATGTAATAAACGCACACCGAACGTCCTAGGCCCCATTAAAAGCAACCATAAAAAATACCGTATTCACCTAGATTCGTACAAAAGTAAACACAACAATCATTAAATATTAATAAATTTCAAGAACCCTCTCGGTAACTGTAACACAATAGCTTTTAGTAACATTTTACAGATGTTCAAGTGAAGTTTAATGATAATTGGGCACGTATAAGCAAGCGTATAATGGTTTTCAGATTTAATTTGATTTCATTATTAAATTTATAATTTGCGGCAAACTGTACCTAAGCATAACGGACAGTTCTATGATGGTGCGTCAAAAAATCCGTCTCAGACGGAAATAAAATTAATGACCACTTCATTTAACTGATGATTAGCTACGATTACAACTATCCAAACTATGATTTTCGTCCATCAATGACGCAACTGTTATGCAGATATGATGCATATTCTTAATTGCAAATCGAAACAACCGCATAAATATAATCAATCGTATACTGTATTTTAATGATTCCTCATCCGAGGTGTGCAACACGCTCGTGTTTGCTGTTCATTAGCAAAGAATCACAAATGCGATTCGTTTATAGGTATCACAATATTCCGACTGCTGTATGTCTATCTATATTGGGCGATGTTCATTTTAGTAAAACAGCAATCAGTACATGGATTTTGCCTGAATAATGCAGCTCCAGCCCATTACCGTCTGTCATGTTAACGGTATCCGTCTTCTTTCGATGGCATACGGTATGTCTCTTCAGGCTCTTCTGTGTATGATTCTCCACAGTTATAGGTGCCTTTTCGAATATTCCATAACAATTGCACTTTTATTATCGCACTTCAATGACTCAATTGTATTCATCTTCAGGTGATCATTTGCATTAATGCGTCAGTTTAATGAGGAAACATTGTTCGCTTTAATTAATCATATCTAATTAAGGATTCACGAAGTTCACGATTTGTTTTAGCGATAGGTGATTCAATTAGCAAAGATGTGGAGGGTTTGGGTTTGAGATCTATGGAGAATGTTTCCATTTCCAGTTCCTAATGCCCAAAAAGGCGTGTGACAGTTAATCGTACAAGCAACAAGAGAAACCAGCCACTTTTCCAACGTGAAGAATGTCGCAAATTTTTTTTCTTCGTGGTCTAACTGTGTCCGCAATGAATAAACGGTTCAAAACGATAATGAAAGCTTGTTCACTCTAAATAAATATTGTTTTATCGATTTAGTGAAAATGATTTATATTTAGAAATGCTCACTTTACGCTACTATTGTGTAATGTCTTATATATGAGATGGGTTTTTTCACAAACAATAATTTGTACCTGTTAAACTTGTATTAGGTGTCTATAATAAGTTGATAAATTTATATGTATCAGATACGAATGATATAATTAAAGTGTTTACGACTTTTAACGGTAAAACACTAATTTATCAGCGAATTTTTACGACTTTTAAATGCAAAAGTATTTTTTTTTTTGAATTATCAAAACACAGTTCCTTCGGCCTTCAAATAGCAGATTTGTGGCAGATAGTAAATGTTATGAAATGAATATCTGATGCACACATGGAGATGTATAATTACTGAAAATCGATAAAAAAGCATAAAAACGTACTTGGATAATCTTTTTTTTTATTAAGGCAGGAAGATGTTTAATTACGTTGTTTCGTTAGTGGCACACAAACTGTTCAATAACAGCACGTTTATCTGAAATTAAAAACGGAGAGATTAAATTGACGAACAAAGAAATGCAAATGCGACGAGGACGTTCATTAATTTTAAATGGAATTTGAGTATGTTACGTAAAAGGCTTGTCTATGAGTTGATTTATTCGCATTTTTCATCGAACAAGTATCTGAAATAAGCCCATCAAGAGCTTTAACATATGGATGTCTCTAACTGGAATGTTTTCTAGTTTGTAAAAAGGTGCGGAATAAGAATCTTAATCAGAACAGTAGGCAATTAATTAAAACAAAATAGATTTTTTACTCAGAAAAGTATGTGATATACAAGAATATATTGATTTATTATTCAAGTTGGAGTTATTTATCTTAAAAACAAATTCTTTACCTCCAATAAGGCTCACAAAGTGTGTATACAAGTATTAAGAGAGGATTTTTCTCAGCGAATGTTATTTAAAGCCCAGAAAAGTATTAAATTCTTCAAACTTAAAATTCGAAATGTTCTCTTTCAAGTAATGCCCGGGAGAAATGTTTTCGTTCAGGAATTACGTTCACAATCGTCATCTTGTAAATTAAAACGAAGAGCAAATTTAAAAGCATGTCAAAGCAAAACGCAAAATTATCTTACTGTATAGTTTTATTTTCGAAGTAATATGTAAATTTAATTATGTCGTCTTTTTAATAAGTTTTCTTACGTAAAATAATAATTTCGATATTATACATATAAATTCAAATCGACGTGATTACGGTGTTTCTTACGGGATTATAAACAATAAAAACTATTTCTAACATATGTTTAATAAGTCCAGACAATTTTTAATAATTAGCTCGTTATCAACAATACGTTTTATTATTTAGTAATAACGGCACACAATGCCAATGTATATAATTAAATCAGCATTATTTTAAAATCACAACAAATTATCTTTGAATACACAACATAGTTTCATAATTAATAATATAGACAAACTAAAAGAATATTAATGAATGATTGAATTATGGTCGGTTGAGTGAAGAAAACGATAAATCAATAGCGACGTGCCCGATATTCATAATCCACGAAACATTTACCTACAGATCTACAAAACTGAATTCTAACTAAAACAGTGTATTCTCAATTATAAGAGTAAAAGTTTAATTATGTTGCTTTGTTTCTTATAATCATGCTACATTAATTGCTGCGAACATCATTTATAAATCTCACTAACCCAAATAAATTACGTTTCTAATTATATATATTGCCAAATTAATTGACTTTACAATGTAAATGCATTTGATGAACTTTCAAAATCTCTTTCCAGATGACAAATTAGTGCGCCTACCGAGCGAATAATGACAACCAGATGACACCAAATGTGCGAAAAATGGTGATGTGCAATATGGAGAACGTTGCTATACCACGTCCTCCGGCGATGCCGCTCGCGCCTCTCGTCCCGCCGCTCTTCTCGTTGCCCAGCAAAAATCCGCCGCCGAAAATCGGTTCTCGTAATGCGAGTGTCCGCAGTAAGGACAGCTCCAACTCGCAGGGCTTCCGACTCGTGGACAGCCAACACCAGGACGACACGGGCAGCGTTTACAGCATCTACAAGCAGAAAATCGACTCGATGTTCGAGTCGGACTCGAGCAGCACAAAGAACAGTGTCCAAGCAAAGATAGAAAAGATGTTTTGCGATGTGGCAAAGGACAGCGGCCTTCCTGTCAGCGATATAGGGGTGCACTCGTTTTCTGTTGACTATTTGGGCTCGGTTCCATTGCAGGAGAAAGTGACGAGTCTAGCTGGACTGCAGAATCCCCTTAGAGAACTCTATTTCTCCTATAAGAAAATAACAAAGCATAAGAAACCGCTAACCGGTCGATTGGAGATCTCTGGGGTCGGATTAAAGGTGCAATATCAGGGAGAAAAGGGCGATCTGGAACAGCTGAACTCGTTCCCTACCATTGCGGTTTGGTCTGCTGTTAAATTTGTGATACACGAAAATGCAAAGTGTTCGTACGCCTTCCTACCGCTCATCACTGATCCGGATAATATTGATAAGCAGTCGTTATTTCGAAATCTGGACGACAACGAGAAAAAGTTTATTAATAACGACGCCCATTCGCCGTTGTTCGCAGTGGTGATGAGAAAAATCGGTGTACATAAACAATTAGAGTGCCATGGGTGAGTTAAAATCGTTTTTAGTTAGGGTAGACCGTAATGAAACATTTATTTTCGGTAGATTTGTATGTCAAACTTCCGAAGATGCGATTGTAATAGCAGCCACTTTGTATAAATCACTGGTTGCTCATATGAAAGCTAAGGAGAAGAAGCCGAGGAATAAGAATGGGGTCACTTGCATGTCGATTGCCTCTAGTACATTTAATGATAAGAATAATTTACCGGTACGACCACCTAGAAAGAAAAGAAGCACCACTTCTTCAGTTATCAGCGAAAGCGACGCCCAAACAGTAATATTTTTTGAATCTTGTAGACTGTTTTGATTTTTTGTCATTTATTTAGATTTCGGACACTCAACCTCTTCTGTCCAATGCAAGCAAAGCGCCTAAGAAAAGTACCAAGACGCGGAGAGCCCCCAAAGCGCCCGAACCTAAACCGGACCTGGATGCAATCGTTCCATACGAAGAAGCGATTCAACTTAATCAGGGCGATTCGCCACCAGAAACGGACAACACGAAGGAAATCAAGCCGAAGACATTCTCAGGTGAAAACTCTCGCAAGTGGTATTAGGAAGACGTAATTACTGTTGCGTTTTAATTATAGATAAAATCAACACATTTATGAGCCGTGAACAAAAGCAAATAACAGCTGAAATAAAAAAGGTAATGAGTGAAAGTGACACAAAGGGCCTCAGACGAGTACAAAGTATACGGAAACGCAACGAAGAGCCGATCATAAAAAAGGAAAACTCTGGTGATATTTTAACAAAAGTTACGATACCGAGGTCGGGTAGTTTCTTGAACGCTGGTGGTCTGACGAGGTACAAGTCGAAAGTTTCCAGGTATGAGCAATGAAATCTATGTGCATTTTAATTAAATTTAATGTATTCTCGGCATTTGTTTTCATTTGGAAATGATTAAAAAAATTTATTTAATGGAATAGTCCTGTAAAAGTGTTTCACGTAAATAGCAGCAAATTACAAGCCGGATCATTTCCTATATAAATTATAAACTGAACGTTATGATGCATTAAATACATTATATCAATTTGAAATAAAGGCAATTTGTATTTCACAGAAACAATGATCAAACTACCGGCGGTTCTCCGCTGGGATTCAAAGAGATCTTCCACGAGTTGAGTATACAAGAAGGCTTACACTCGCTTGATGATATATTGGGCGTGATTATCGACCCTGACGGCATGTCATTCAATGATCTGAAACCCATTTACAAAGAATTCCTCTTGAAACTCTCTTTAACACTAACGAAGGACGAACTGTACCAGCGATCAAAGTCGATAATGAGACGTCAGAAAAAGAAACTTTTACGTCGAAACAGTAGCATAAACACAAAGAAAAACCACCATGTTTTAGTAAGTAGAAAGTTTAAGAGACTGAAACATGTTTTTCAACGGAACTTAAAAATGAAACTACATAAAACACACAAACACCAATCAGAAAAATTAAAGTTACATAGTGAACAATTGCATCCACACCAAAAGTTGCCGGAAAGTTCAATATCGACGTCTTCCTACGACACCAGACAGTTTCGTCCCAAAGAAGAGACTCTCTTAAACCGTCGACAAAGTTACAGGAAAAAGTCGTCCGATTTGCAAAGAAACAGACGCGATCGCACCAGCACCAGTGAAGAGAGTGATTTCTTCTCCCTTCGGCGCAAATCCAAATCGCACAGTCTCACCTTGAATAACCAAAATCGAAATTCGTCCAGTGGCTATGTTTCATGTTCTGAATGTTCCTACGATTCTGACACCTGCACGTGCGTGTCGGCGGACAAATGTTACTGTTCACTAGGTCACAAACATTTCAACAAAAAGACCAATAAATCGTACAGTAAAATCGAGGAGAAGTGCTGCTGTTCGTCGGAGAACACGTTGACATTCTGCGGTTGTGACACGGACAGTTGCACGGAGAGCAATAAGTGCTATTGTCCAACGATGCCTAAAAACGCCACGATCCTAGAGCAGTTGAAGCAGCGAGGTTTCATACAATCGGTGGACAGTGGACGATCGCACAGTAAACACAAAAAACTGTGCAAAAACAACTCGAATACGAGAAGTACACGGAGTTTGGAGTACATGCCGAACCCCAGCGAATCTTATTACGAGAAACTCAAATCCAGGGTCACAAAAACCACTGCAAAAGGTATGTTTCTAATGAAAAGTGACCGGATATTGTAACATGTCTATTTCAGCTAACAAAAGCGGCGAACTATCCACCATTGCGAGTGTCTACGCTCAGAATTTCATCGAAACCGGCCCATACGGCGTCCATCAGAGACCATCATCGATTAGAAGCTACGGTTCCAATCATTATTCAAAAAGTAAGCCCAATTTCGTCTTTTTACCAACTTGTTTTCATCTAGTATGGGAAAGTTTTAATTTATTTCAACGTCGTACGATTTTACTCTCGTCAATAAACTGCCAGAGAATGACATTGAACGCATATCGATTTCGTGTTCGCATCGGCCCTGTCACTAACAGTATACATTGTTGTCTTTTCCAGCTCGAGTTCAGTCGACCGCAATCTCGTCGGGAGCCTGTACGGAGGCCCTTTCTGTGAAGAAGTCTGCCGAAATAGCGGCCCTCTTCGCCGACATCAAGCTCAGTCAGACAACGGACATCACACACTTGTCGAGTCGCACTTGTTACGATCTCGACTCGATGATCTCCTCCCGAAATGCGTACAACAGCAAACAGTCGGGCAATAATGCGAAAAACGTCAAGTCGAACAAGACAAGTATGGGGAAGATGGACGTAAAGCCATCGAAACACTACAGCACTCAGAGGATTGTGCAGAACTCATTATATGCGAATCGAATAAATGGCACAAAGGCGAACTTGTACAGTGCGGAAAATGGACTGTATACGATACAAAGTCAGTCGGATGAGTCGAGGAGATCGAGCATTAGCGGGGAGCATCATCTGCACCGTCATCGATTGGACGACCGGGAGTATTTCGAATTAGATGCAAATTTTAATGATAAGAATGTCAGTAATAGTTTAGAAAATTCATTGGGGTACTTGCCATGACCAGTGTCGTACTTGGGGGCGTGGGTTCTCTAAATTCTCCTCGTTTTGTACATGAATTGTGTGCTTTATGGTTGTATATAAATGGTTGTCTCACCTCACTTTGATAATTGCAAAGTGTTACGTCATCGAGAACCCCAATAATCGAATTTTAAAACATTCATTTACTATTTTATTAATGGTTTTGTAATGTTTGGCCGGTTTTTTTCTTCTCCCTTCCATATGGCACGCTCTGGGGATTTTTCTCTGTTTGGGAATTGGTTGATGGGCGATTTATTAATTAGCTATCAAAATTTTAAACGACTTTTTAACTTATTTTAGGTTGTTTAGTGATTTCTTGAAACGTATGTGCAATATTTAAAACGTGCAATAAATTACTTTTGAAAAGTCTTCGCTTTAATGTTATTAATGTTGATTTATTTTGTTGTAAACTGTGTGCAATATTTTTAAGAGTATTTTATAAGTATTTATGTTATCCAAGTGCAATAAAATTTTATTTCAGCATCATGCGCTTTATTGAATTTTTTTACGCAATCGTGGAATGGAATTTTTTAACTTTATAAGCCCTTAATTAAACATTACGTCCAGACTGGATCGATTTTAAAAATATAGCCAAAAACCCTAAACCGCTTTCACGTGCATTTATTTAAAAAATCGCCTCTATCTTTTTTCCCTTTCACAGAGGGAGAGAGTGCCTATTCCCGGAACGGAATAAATATTAATCCCTACATTGTTTAATGTTAAAGAAATAGTAGGTCATATTCCCTTATGTGTTGTCACATTATAATAGGGTTGAAAAATTCAGGTCATGGAACGAAAACGTGTTTACCGCAAATGATGCTTTTGCACGAAAAAATAAATAACTTGAAAATAATTTTATTTTGCAACTTACATAAATATCTATATAATATTTGTTTTAGCAAAACATTTAATTTCAAGAGCGCTAATTCATCTAATCAAGAACATCTTCTGTTAAATTGTGCCACGCTTCGTGCCGATGGTCCGGGTAACGAATCATATCCAGCCAGTGCTTAAGTCGCTGTCCCTTCGACCCACATCCACCCAATATCAACCCCCCTAGATAGTCGTTACTCTTGCCGTAGTCCTTGTCAAAAACAGTGATGTACAGACTCTGGGTGTAAAGTTCGGTGGGCCGCGACTCGAAGGCGAACTCCTCATTATACACAGGATTGAGATTTTTCCATTTGATAGTTGTCTTGTGTTTCCTGTGAAACGGATCGGGCCGCAACTGCCTACGGAATTGATTAGAAACTAGTTACACAACATACTAATTAGGCGACCGCATACAATTTAATGAACGGATCGGAGAAACCATTATTATCCATCGGTAGTAAATTCGTGCAACGGACAATGGTGACAAGTAGAGCTCTACGTCTGGTATTGTAACACAACGATAACAGTATTTGACCCCTTGACCATAAATCGTCGAACCATTGATTCAATTCGGGCGTCGGCATCGGCCCCTTTTGTTCAATTCGCAGATTTTCCAATGGCAAAGTGAGCTTGAAAGGGAAAACTTACACAACGAAACTCTCAATTAGATAGCAAAATGTCCTTACATAGACGGTATTTTGAACTTTCAATTTGGCCAAATTAATTTTCACTTCGCCCATATAATCGTGGCCGTATTTATCGTCATCAAAGACCAGGATGTGTAGTGACTTTTTGCCCAATTCACTCTCACTAATATCGTAGAATGTCAAATTCTCATTGAATTCGGGATTACGTGTCTTGTGTACGGTCTTGGTACGGAGTCGTGTGGCCGGTTTCGCATCGGGCAGTATGTTCAGCTTACAGAAGGGATCCGCCAGGCCGGCTATATCCATCGAGATTAAATTCTTCGCCCTGTACACCGTACAGTGTAAAGTGCTCGTCACCTGGTCGTACGTTAAAGACAACTCAATAATCCCCATTGATGTGTCAGTGGATTTCGATGGCGATTCGTTCACATTCTGCACATGTAACAAGTGTAAAGCAAAGACACAACATCCCATCAGTGGCGTTCACCTTAAAAAGTGCACTACCGATGCTGGACGTGCTTGGGGACACCTTCTCGTCACTTCTTGTCGCTTCACTCCAGTTCCATTCGGAGGGAGTCGATCTGCTTGCCATCGATTCCCTACGGGACGCCTCCTGGCTCCCGACCGACGTCCCATCTGACTCGTCCCAGTTCTTCGCCTCGTTCACTGTCATTGCACTCATGTAGTACGTCCGCAGTGATTCCAGCTCCTTTGGCAATTGGGACTCGTGCGAGCTGCCCTGACGACTAGATAAAACAGCGGAAAATCGGATTTTCACTTTGCTTCATTGAATTTTACCTGTAGGTCGGCGTATGTTGAACATTGGAATCCTGCTGATCCTGCATATCTAGAAAAAAACAGTCAAAACACACGTTCACAGATGAAGGGACACTTAAATACTGTAAAATCGAACAGTTATTTAGTACAAGACAGAAGGGGACAATGTAATATTTATGTGGGAATACAACAGGCTTGTTTTTAATACATATATTATGTAAAACGACGTATAGATTGACTGTGGTTGTCTTCAATCGATCCCATCCAAACTGAAAATGTAATTATTTCAAGGGCTGCTGTGGTGGCTTTTAAATGATGTGGTCTTTGCACACTGCTACCAAATTCCAATTGTTTCCACTTAATCAAGATAATTAGTATTGGAACAATTAAACGTGAATGTCATATAATTGCGCACTAATCTGTGGAAATGGAGTGATAATGTTCCCAATTGTGAGATAATAAAGTACAATTGAGAAGAGCTGGCAATAATTGCGACGACGATACGCAATCAACAGCTAATAAAAAGTTCTACACTCACCATGCATGCTTTCCGTACTCGAATATCGCCTCTGGACTTTACCCCACATCCGTCTCTCCTCGTCCGAACTGCTATCCTCGTCCCGATGCCCTTTGCCGCTTCGCGACATTCGAATGTTGCGGTGTTTGCCATACGCGGGACTTTCTGCTGGAAGAATGTATTTTGGGAGACTTTTGAAGAACCAGGCGCCCGATTTCTTCCAGATTTCTCGCGTTTCAGCGCATATCATGCACAACCAGTACCCCTTGGAGCAGTGACTGGAAGAAAATCTTTGTTGGAACCGTTGGCGAACGTGTTAAGCAGCGTACCTGTTGGGACTTCGCATGGTATGCGACTCGATGGCACATTTCTGACACGCTAAACGTCTGCAGTCCATGCAAATCACCTTTTGGGCCCCCAGCATGCCGAAGGTGTCCCCACAGAGGAGACACTGGGACGCATTTCGGCCTAACGCATTCCGACGCATATTCTCCAAACGTTCCACTAAACGGCCCACCTGTTAGCATTCGATGGATTTACAAAACAATTTGGTGACAATGCCATTTGGGTCTTACACGCTCCTGTTCAGTCAGGTCCAATTGTTCGGCCCGTTGGATTACCTGGACGATAGCTGCTTGCTCTTCGGGCTCCAAGGGTTGACTCGAGGGACTGTGGTAACCGAGTGAGGCCGTTTTCATGCTCCATCCGGTTTTCAGTCTAAAGTTTAGGACGAGATAAGCGATTTAATCGATAAAAGGATAATTACTACATATAGTTCATTATGTATTGTTCTTGATGGTGAAGTATTTAATAATCAGGATGAATCGAGGCGCCTGCATGTCGCTGAATTATAGACGTACAATCCGATCTTGTTAGGAAAATGTATTATTACATCCGTGATTGTTTATTTGCATGTGATAATTGTATATGGAGTGTTGCGAAAGTGCGCCAAATAAAATAATGAATTGTAAATCAAAACGTAGCACGAAATTATCGACGATTATCTCAAAATCAATACACTGAGATAGGTCTTTCATTTTTAGAATAATAGAAACAGCGTTCGCGTCGAAGGGTAAAGGAAAGGGTGCATTTATTTACTTAATTGTTTCGAGTGTTGTTTACTTAACAAATGAGATACACATTTAAGAAAAAAACACTTACTTTGCTCTCAAAGCTAACTGCCTGTCATTTGGACAAACAAATCTGTTTGTATTGTCACTTGATCCACAATCAACCATTGTTCAAGCTGGAATATGATTATACTTTGAAAAGTGCGTTTATAAAGAGATTTCTCGATGTACAAATGGAAATTGTCTCTCTCAATATGGGTTTTGGTTATCCTGCGGTATTACATTGTAATTATTACATTGTAAACGCATACATATATGCGGTTTGTAAACTAATTTATGGTTCATCATAATAAATCGACATAAATGCGAACACTTTTTGTAGCTGTGCCTTTTATTCAAACTTTTAATGTACGGATGAATGGGAATTTCTTTGGAGAAACTCCGGTATTCGGTGGAAATGATTTTCTGATTTTGTATTTAAAATAGTAAAGTATCATTAACTGCATTAAATTACGGAAATTTTCTAACGAAAACCAGATAAAGTTCTGATCAAGTTAGGAAGTTTGAAATGGAAATGCTAGTGCAAAGTAAAGCTGCTTATAGTTAGTTGGAAACTGGAACACAATTGAATTTTTTTTCATTATGTAGGTACTTTTAAAAAAGCATTTCATGAATACATTTATAAAAGTAATATTGAATTTAAAAAGTAGCCAATCTGAATATAATTTTTTTATGAATAAACTTAAATAAATAAATTAGTTTTATTATTGTTGTATACATCAATTAGTTTCTATATCTACTTACAGCATAAGTTCTAACTAAATGGGAAATTTAAAAGTGTTTGCATGTTAGGTGAAAATGAGGTTTTATTTGAATTTTAATATGATTTCTATTGTATAATCAAAGAGCAGATGTCGCGTTTTCATGTACGTATACAACGAAAATGGTTAGTATTATTAGATTTAACGCTTCCGAAAGATAAAATACAACTGACGCCTGTTGAATTTGCCTGTTGCAACGTCGGGACGCTCCGTGACGTCATTTAATCGATAATTTACTGTTATATATTATATCGTGTTGAATGTCAAATAGTTTGTTACATTATTGTTTCACAATATAAATTGTTTGTTTTAACAATCCTGTAATTACAGTATTGATTTCAGGTATTTCATGCTAAATACCTGCATTTTGAGGTTGAGAAATGTTAATTAATAATTAGTCAAATAACTTATAGTTTAATCCAGTAAAGTATTGGCCACTGTTTTGTTTGTTTAAAGTTGTCCTTTGGGTTTGTCTATTTGGTAATAGCATGATTGAAAAATTAAAAAATTGTCATAATATTTCGGTTTCACACTCAAATTCCATTATAGGGTAAAGAAAATCATTATAGGTACTACTTTAATTAATTTTCATCAAAGTCTTTGAAATGTTTTTTATTGAATGTTACTTAGAAGTTTTTTTGGCGGGTTTTGTTATTTTAAACTTTCAAATTACAAGCATATATAATAATTAAAAATTGTTATGTTTTATATGGGCTTTCCCGCCATCTATAAAACAAGTTACAAAGATCATAAAACTCTCGCATAATTTCTATTTTCTTGATTTCCGATAAAATGTTGTGTTTGAATATTAAAATTATATATTTTATAAATTTAAACAACACTTTTTTACAACAGAACCTAATTGCCCTGGTATTACCTTGCACCTGAAGAAGCGAAGCAGTAAGTTGTCCACTTCGACCATATACCTACATACATTTGTATTGAAATGTTAAAATTTAAAAAAAGGGGAAAGGGATGAGTGAGAGACACACTCCGCTCAGTCAAGAACATTTTTTAAAACGAGTACATTTGTTGATTGAAAGAGAAATTTTTAAAAAATGTTAAAGTTCAGCAGGCCGACAAGAACGGCGGAGTGTTTTCCTGCCAGGAAAAGATGGGGAAGGTAAACTGGAACCGGAAGGGGCTGAAAGAGAACATGCATTTAAATAATTTTACAAGAGAAAATTTATAACAAAGAATGTTCTTAAACTACTCCCAAACTTATAGCTATAAGTTTTACATAATTCCTAATACTAAAAATTACTATAAATTAGGTATACCTAATTCGATAATCATGCTTAACTCTAGTATAGCACTAATAGGTACACTTGAACTCAATAATAAAGTAATAGTAACAGTAAACTACATATCTTTTGTGCCCTGTAATGCGAAAATATTTCATTATAAACAATTTCATAGTTATAATATTCGTACTTACCTAACTTCCATTTTTCTGTTACAAATAGCACTATAATTCGCTTTAACACAATTAAGTAATAGTAATAAACAAACTATTACTTTTTATATAAGCACTGTAAAGAAAAAATATTTAAGTATAATACCTAATTAATAAATTAGTAGCACACTTTTGCGCCCACCTGTGAACAGACTTACGAAAATATTATTAATAAGTCAACAAAATTTTGGCTGAAAGAGAACACCCTAAGCTGACATGCTGGCACGTTAGGCCGCTGAAAATCCCTTAGCTAACTGCATTTTCGGATGAACGATTTATTTATCAAATTTGTGGTTTCTATTGAAAATCTAATGTTTAAATCAGATTACAATTAGATAGTTAAATCAAATCAGAAAATTGAATTGAATTATTAAACGAAAAAATATGAAATATTTAGACAATAAAATAATTGAAAAACCAAAAAGTTCTTTATCCGAAAATGCTAAAACACCCTAATCTGACATGTGGCACGTTAGGCCGCTGAAAATCCCATTTTATTTTCGATTCCCCCCTTAACATTTTGATAAAACGTTTCTTTATTTATTTAATTTATTTGTGTGCACAGCAAAAATTTCGGTACTATAAAATCAAAAGCGGCCGTTAAATCTTCCTAATTCGTTTGCTTCTGCAAGAACTTGAGAGTAATGGTTGCAATCGGTGATTTTCCATCCCATTCAACAAGAACCAGTTGCAATCGGGGTGATGCAATATTCATTCACTCTATTCACTCATCACATCGAATGGTAATAGTTAAAAAGTGCGACACTTTATAGTTTTGGAGAAAAACGCGATTTTCCATGTTTTTAGAGGGTTTTCACCCTGCAACCACCCCTTCGACGGTGATTTCAAAAATGAGAATAAGCTTATTGTATGTATTTTTGCCGTAGAATCGAATGGTGAAAGTTTCAAAGTGCAACACTTTCTAGTTTTGGAGAAAAACGCGATTTTCCATGTTTTTAGAGGGTTTTCACCATGCAACCACCCCTTCGACGGTGATTTCAAAAATGAGAATAAGCTTATTGTATGTATTTTTGCCGTAGAATCGAATGGTGAAAGTTGCAAAAAGCAACACCTTCTAGTTTTGGAAAAAACGCGATTTCCCAAGTTTTCAGGGGGCTTTCACCCGCAACTACCACTTCGACGGCGATTTGAATAATAAAAACAGATTTGTTATATATATTTTGTGCCGTACAAACGAATTGTGAAAATAACAAGGTGAGACACCTTACCGTTTTCGAGAAAATGCAATTTTCCAAAAAAAAAAATTTATCCGATTTGTCGTCCGACCGTTGGGCGGTTGCTAGGTCGTCTAGTTCTCGAGTTCTCGGGTTCCCAGTTCACACCGGTTCGAATGCGTTCAGAATTAATAAACCATCGTGGACACATATCTTTTGCACTAAATTGTTGTTTTTTTTTGAAAGTGGAAATACATAATTGTTCATCATTTCGACCTTAGGAAGCATTAGGGCATACGTTTTTAAACAAACATCTAAACATTAAGCAATTTAGTGTAAAGATGTACGTCCGAGTACGAAAGTTCTTTATTTCTGAACGCAAACATATGTCTTTGTGTATGTTCTCCAATTTTAAAATAAATGTCACGTCATTAAGGTTAGAATTTAGATTGTCAATACTGGAAATTAATTTTAAAATTATTTAGATAATTTTGTGTGTTACTATAAGTCATGAGTGATTTTGAGGCCTTAGAACCTTCATTAAAAAATGTCATCAATCAAACGACCCTCAAATGGATATTTGTCGGTGGAAAAGGGGGTGTTGGCAAAACAACCTGCAGGTATTTACCAAATTCCCATAAAAACATGCTCTTCATCCATCACCTCTAGTTGCAGTTTAGCCGTCCAATTATCCAAAGTACGCGAATCTGTTCTAATCATCTCAACAGATCCAGCCCACAATATATCAGATGCATTCGATCAGAAATTCACCAAAGTGCCAACATTGGTGAAGGGCTTCAACAATTTGTATGCAATGGAAATCGATCCGAATGTGGGCTTCAACGAACTACCAGACGAATACTTCGACGGGGAACCGGACGCTATGCGAATGAGCAAAGGCATCATTCAAGAGATAATTGGCGCCTTTCCCGGCATTGACGAGGCCATGAGTTACGCTGAAGTGATGAAACTCATCAAAAGTATGAACTTTTCCACGGTTGTATTCGATACGGCTCCAACGGGGCACACATTGCGCCTCCTCTCCTTCCCGCAAGTGGTCGAAAAGGGCCTGGGAAAGTTGCTTCGACTGCGCCTACGAATTTCCCCATTAGTCTCCCAATTAACCAGCATGCTGGGCATCACTGATACAGACAGTCTTTCATCGAAAATGGAGGAGATGTTGTCCGTGATCAAACAAGTCAATGAACAATTCAAAAATCCCGATCAGACAACGTTCGTTTGTGTTTGTATAGCCGAATTTCTGTCCCTCTACGAGACCGAACGTCTCGTACAAGAATTAACCAAATGCAAAATAGATACTCATAATATTATTGTCAATCAACTGTTGTTTCGAAAAGCGAACGAAGAGCCGTGCAAAATGTGCATGGCACGGTATAAAATACAAGAAAAGTACCTGGATCAAATTAACGATTTGTATGAAGATTTTCATGTCACTAAACTACCTCTGCAAGAGAAAGAAGTACGCGGTGTGGAGAATGTTAAGTCGTTTTCCGAGTATCTCATCAAGCCTTACACAACCAACTAAAATTTTGCTCTCAGGTGTATTAGTTAAATTTTTTTATATGTGGTGGGTTCTTACGATGTATTTGAAATAACACATTTTTTTAATGTATAAATAATTGTTAAATCTAGTTTAAGCGACTTCAATATTGTCTTTCAAATTGACCCAATCTGGTACTCTTTGTTCCTTAACATAGTGCTCTTTTGTTAGACATTTCATTGTTAAAAGTTCTGTTGCTCCATAAATAGAGCCTACAACAAAACACATTAAATATTTAACGCTATTTTTTTGTTTATTTACCTCCAAGCCAAGCGCCGTAATTCTCCTTAAATGGACCACTGTGGAACTTGAATGATTTTATTTTCAATTTCTTATATCTGTCGCAGAGGAGTTGTTTCATCAACTCTTCCTTAAAACGCGATTTGAAGCCGGGTGTCATCGTTGTTCCGCCGATAAAAACCACATTTTCAGCTAGTTTTTGCCTCAAATCCAGATTTACGCCGAGTAGCGCGTCTAAAACCATGGTAGAAAGGCAAAGATGGTCGTTGTCTTCCTCATATAAGACTTCAAACGCTTTCTCTCGAATTTTTCCTTGGATTGTGAGAGTTTCCGAACCGCCAACGGGGTACTTTACGTCAGGACATGGAGTTATTTCGGGTTTTGCGAGTGCCAATTGCTTGGCTCGTTCCTGTTTTGTAACAAAACAGCACCGGACTAAAAATGTTTCTGTTAGATCGTCAATTTGTTGAATGTTGTGATTTTTACCCTTAATGTCTTCAATTACGGTTTCCGGTAAGTTCTGAACGCCAGAGTTCGAATATGTTAACAAAGCTCTTAATTTCCTGAAACAGTTTGGGATGAGAGGAATTGAAATGAGATGTGTGGGTTCATTTTACTCGTGCACTGTGTGACCACCTAGTGGTAAGGCCTGCCATGCTTGGATTATCGGCATCCCATGACAAACTGGTATCACAACTGCTTCTTTATAACCGACATCGACTACAAGAGCCGTTTCCACAGCTAAACTAGCCAGACACACTAAATGGGATGGGAGGATAAACAATTGTCCGATTTCATAGTGAATAAAGAGCACCTAAAAATGTTGAATTGTTAATGGTTATCAACTAGAGATTGGGGTATTACTTTGGCAAGTGTTTCCCTGAATACAGTTGGGCAAAGTAGAGATTCGACCACAACGACAGCCCTGTCTTTCGGGCTTAGTAAGGCATATTTGAAATATATGTTATGTATGAAATCGACTAATATGTCGTACAAGTCTTGTTCAGATTGAAAATCCCAAACTCTTCTCAACTCTCCTGTTGTTTTACATCGTACTTCAGAGCGGATTATATTCCGTGGGGCGAATTCTCCAGCAAAACCAAATCTACGATAAATTTTGTACAAGTTGTAAATATATTAATTTTGGACTTACTTTGTATAGGCCGCACCTATATCAAGAACCACAGTTAATTGCTTGTCTGTTATGGGTTTATATAGTGGCATTTTACTCATTTTCGCTATTTTTAACGTAAACTATTGCTAATTAGTAATTGGAATGAAAAAATAAATATTTTTTAGGAGTATTTAAAAGTTAGGTTATATTGATGACACATAACATACTGACATTGACATAGTTACTGTTTGAAAATCACCAGATTTTACACCAAATTTAAAAATTTGAATTTTCAAAAATAGAGCGGGGAATGTAAGAATTGTTATCAGAAAATAAATAATGCCCGGAAAATCCTCATTGTAAATATAAATAATAAATTTATCTAGTAACTACGAATTATCATATCTATATTTAATTTGTTTTATCTATTTAAAAATACTTCTTTCGAAAACGCCAATTTAAGAAATGAAACAGCATATTCAAAAGATAAAAACCATGATTTTTAATTAGGAAGCATTACATCACAAACAGGAATTACAGAGATATAACAGACACTATTTCCATATTCAAATCTATTTCATCCAGCAATAATTGATAATATTTATCTTGAAATTTTATATCTCAGACTTTCATTAGAATAAGATAATAATTTTACTAAAAATAATCTCATCAATGTTCAGTACAGCTTCATCAGTGTTTCTCTCTGTATAATTTATAAAACCCATTACATAACTAGTGAACCAATCATTTAAATTGTGCTACACGATGTATTTACTCTGCGTGTACTATTTCTGTTTGTTCTTAATACCATTGTTAATGTATACAATTTTTAAACAAAGTGATTCTAACAAAAAAGGTACGCATTTATAAGCTTCCAGAAATACCTAATTGGCTCTAAACTACTACGTTTTGTAGGGTGGTTTTATTTACCAAAATTTTATTATGCATTGAAAGCAGTGAAACGTTATCAAAACGAGTGGCAATTAAAAAAATGCGCAACCTCCGATGATTTCCTTGAAACTGGAGTCAAATTTATCACAGATGAAGTAAGTTGAAAAAGTTTCCTCACCATATGCCATTGTTAAACCGAAAATGTTGGTTTTCTAGCACACAAACACTCATTACATTCATGGTACAGATAAAAGAAGAAACAGCATTTCGATCAGTTATTTGTTGAGGGCCAATAAATACGCCGAAATCTCCGTTTGTTTACGACTCGGAGGTCATATTTACATTTATCCAGGTATGCAATTACGTAATTAATTGCAGTCGAATACATTTATTATTTAAAAGGCAAACAAAATATTCGCATTGTGAGCGTACCTGATGAACGGCAATGGAAATCCAAAGACCTTAATTTAGAAATCTCTGAACCATATCGCTATTTGCGCATTACCTTCAATGGCATACTGAAAAATGTACAATCGGAAGCACTTGAACATGTACAATTCAATTTCGTGTAAGTGCAATTATGTCCCCTATCCAACAAAATGGAAATAATTGCTAATTATAGCTGGAGCTGCACTGCATCCCCGCAATTCTTCCCCCAAGATGCGAACTCTCGCATGCTGACGGAGGCGATTGTGGCTGAAAAGTGGCGAGATGGCAACTGGCTATCTTTACTGTAATTTCAGAAGAATTCCTTTTACATGGTAGTTGAAATGATGATTTTTTAGCACCGACTTAAGCAGCAGTTTCGAGCAATTTGGAGCGTTTCGGGGCACAGTAAGAGGCGATTCTTTTACCGAGGAAACAAGTTTCAACTTACCGGGAGTTAGAAGCAAACATGCCGAAGAGGATATTCGATACACATTGAATCGGAAATTGAAAATTTTTATTGCGATTGAAACTGGCGCTCTAATTAACATTGAAATACGATCCTACAAAAATGGATGTTCACAGTAAAATATTCGTATTTTTTTGTTTAATACAAATTGTTGTTTGAATTTTTTGCAGGATTAATTCAGGGACCGTTATTGGATCAAATGGAGTCATTGAGCCAATTGAGAGTTTGGATATTGATTTGGAATCGATCGCTCCTCATAAGAACTTGCCAAAATTGTTCACATTCCATGTGAAAGGTTTGACGGCCGTTTATTTCAAAGAGTGTTAGTGAATGTTGTGAACTTTTAGTTTCGAGCATCGTATACAGGTGCATTTTACACTTACATCTAGACCAAGCGGTTAAATTGGTCAATGAAGAAGTTTATGGGAGTGAATGCATAAATGTACAAAGCGACTGTGATGTAAATTGTGATCAAGGGAGAGGTGTTATGGAATTTTGGTATAGTTCTAGTGGTAATAGTACCAGCCTTCCACCTCCGCTTTTACGTTCAAAAAAAGTCCATGATATTCCGGACGATTTAATTGTTGACATCAAGAGCGAAAATGCGCAAATTTTAGAACTGACTGGAGGAAAGGGCAATTCTCTTGCTCTGCTCTCATCGATGAACACAAATGAAGTACAAAAAAAATCCATTTTATTTCCGCTTATTCAATTTTTTTCAGTTTATTGTTCCAGATGGGTTCATTGTAACAGTAAATTCTTTTAAAACATTTTTGAACAAGAACAAGTCCGTAAAAGATGCATTGTTAGAGTTGCAAGAGATTTGTTATGGAAATTCTGCAGGGGTCTTGGAAGAAACATGCACAAAGTACTTACAATGAAGAGAAAATTCACTTATTCATTTGATTCTTATTGCAGGACTGTTTCTTTGATCAAACAAACGAAAATGGTAGAAGAAATTGAACAAGCGATTCGGTCCCATTTAGAGAATGTTAAAAAGAATGAACAATCAGCTCAACTAATTTCTTGGGCAGTTAGATCGTCAGCCGTTGGAGAAGACTCGGAGGAATTATCTGCAGCTGGTCAAAATGAAACCTTCTTAGGATGTTCATCGAATGAGAGTGTTGTACAATCGGTAGTAGCTTGTTGGGCGTCCTTATTTACTTATCAAAGCGTCCAATACAGAAGGTTACTGACTCCGCATCTTCTTTAATTGACAATTGTTTAAAAAGCAATTTTTAGGCAGCACGGGTTGCCGGTTTTGAGTGATATGGCCGTAGTTGTTCAACGAATGGTTCCTGCCGAAAAGGCGGGAGTTCTGTTCACCTGCCATCCGACAACTTCACATCCGTTACAACTAGTTATAACAGCTAATTACGGACTAGGCGAAGTACGAGGTACGATACCATGTTGTTGATAAACTTTTCAATGCGAATTATTTCTAGAGTGTCGTTTCTGGTAAAAGTGATCCGGACACGTTCATAATACAGCGAGATTTCATCAAAAACGATCTAAAAATCGTCAATTGTACTGTTGGAGAGAAAAAAACGGTCATCAAAATGACTGACGGCGGAGTAAGCGAGCTAGAAATGAAAAACTTAAATGAAAAGTCTTGCATTTCGGAATCAGAGGCTCTGAAATTAGCAAAAGTTGGAGTTTTGTTGGAAAATGTGTTTGGTAATACACGGGACATAGAATGGGCGCTCTATGGGGTACGAAAAAAAAAAATCAAAATGAATCAATTCGAGATTCTTTCCTTGTAGGAACAATTGTTTCTGCTCCAATCGCGGCCCATCACAACCACTCACGTTTGGACGGATTTTGAATTACTGCACGAGATGGACACGCCGATTTTAACAGAGGACTGGGTGTTCACGGTAGGCAACACCGGAGAAGTGCTTCCCTTGGCCATAACTGCCTTGTCGCACAGTGTTACGATAAGAGCGTTACATGCCGGTGCCATGCAGACAATTGCCAGATTTTCCGATCCATATGCGGATAGGCTGTTGCCCGTAATTAACAAACGTACAATGTTGAATTGTATTAATGTAAGATGTAAAGTAGAAAATGTGTTGTGCACTAATGACGTCCCTTCAGGCCATTTACAGGTTCGTTGGTGATGAAATTGGAATAGAGGTGCATATACTAGACTTGGCACTCTTTGGACATTCCGTCATAAACGAGACAATTCATCGAACTGCATTAAAATGCAATGCCGGTGCTGGTAAGAAGAAGTTGGGCAATTTTGTCAATAGTCTCAGAGTGGCGTACAAGATTTCGAAAATATTTACCAAAATTCAACAAATCTCAAAACGATTCCAGATCGATATATCCGATTCGGATAATCTAGAACAAAGTATTCAGAAAATTGAGGAAAAATTCGATGAATTTATCGAACTGAATCTTTTACATTCACAAGCATCACAGACTTCTGTAATGTATCAGACATTGTCGATGGTTTTGTTGTGTGGCAAAAGCAAAGGTACGATATAAATGTTACGATTTCCAGTTGATTAGCGATTGATTTCTTTTAGAACTCACCTTGGATCACTGTTCGGATTTCGCTCAGATTGTGTCATCGTGTGAGAATGTGGTGTCAGCTGAGGTGCCGGCAGTGTTAGAAGAAATGGCTTTTATTTTGCAGAAGCAGCAAGTCTCTAAGGAATTTATGAAAATCGATCCTGAGTCCGGAATTCAGTGGCTACAGGAGAAATCTCCGGAGACAAAGGAGAAATTCGACAATTTTTTGCAAAAACATGGTCATCGAGTCTTAGGAGAAGTAAGCGTCATTGTGGAACACTTCTGAGCATTAACATTGTTTCCTTTAGTTTGAATTTAGTGAAAAGACTTGGGGGATGGAGCCAGCGAAAGTGATTTCAATGTTGCAAGCTGTGTGTAACAGTCCTGTTAAAGTGAAAGAGAAGACAGTTGATAACACTGACATAGTCGATAAATTGGTGTCTCCAAAATCGAAGATTACAAAAGCAATTCTTCGATACCTTCTTCCGAAGACCCAACGAGCGGTCGCTTGTCGAGAAGCCACAAAGTCAGAATTAATTCGCACTGTGCATAAATACCGATTGGCTTATAGGAAATTGGCTGCTAAAATGGTATCAACCGGGATTTTACCATCAGTGGATTTGATATTTCATTTGACGCATCATGAGCTTAAGTTATTGATCGCGAAACCAAATCCTTTGTTGATCACCAAGTAATTAAAACGAACTAAAAAATTGAGACAATGGATTGAAATGCTCTGAATTCTTCCAGGGCTGTTAGACGGCAAAAACTGCATCCAAAATGGAACGCCTTCAAATTCCCGGAAATAATGTACGGCATTCCAAGACCAGAAGTTGAAGACGACATCGTGCCTATCAACGGGAAAGTTGTGTGTTCTGGTACCCCCGTATGCGATGGTACCGTTAAAGCTAGGACTTGTGTAATTCGGAATTTATCTGAAATTGGTCAACTAGAGTCCGGTAAAATTACTTACACCTACTTAAAGAACAATAAACACTTCCATTAACATTTTAAGGCGATGTTCTGATAACGTACAGTACAGATATCGGCTGGTCACCGTATTTTCCGATGGTCGCAGGTGTTGTTACCGAATTAGGAGGCTTAATTTCCCATGGTAAGAACGTCTACGTGTAAAAAATATTTTTAATCATACAATTAATTTGCAGGAGCCGTCGTTGCCAGAGAATATGGACTACCTTGTTTGGTAGGTGCAAGAGGGGCCACGAGAATATTTAAAACGGGAGATATGGTATTTCTGTCGGGCAAAACGGGTACGATTTCGTTAATAGAATAAACTTCTAAACATTCCAACTTTATAAAAATGTGTTACTTACAAAATGGTAATTTAATTAAATGACAATATTATCTCATTTAAACTTTTTAAATCTTCAATGTAATACTGCGGTTTAAAATCCTCATTGAACTTCCAGTCGATTAGATCTTCGGCTTTTGTTGCTCCCGATAAGACTAGCAGTTTTTTGTAACCTCCGATTTCAGCGAAACCCATGTCGTCATTGACCCTAGAACAAAGAGTTATGTAAATTACTGAATAATTTTTTTGTGGCAAAAACACTTACGAATCACCAATGAAAAGTACCCTTGAAGGATCCGCTATTTTTAGCTTTTCCACAACAAATTTATTGTAATCAGGACTTGGTTTGCCCAGAACGTAAGGCTTTCTACCACAGAACTCATTCAGCATTTTGTGGATATAAAATGTACCTAATAATGATACGTTTTGGGCAATGGGCAGTTTCTTATCGCTGCCTCCAGTAATGTACAACACGTCCTGTCTCTTTAAATACACCAATGATTTCAATAGTCTGATGTAATTGAGATTAATATCTATATCGATAATCACTGCTCCCACATTTTCATTATCGACCAATTCCTGTTTGATGCATAGCAAAGATTCTTCAATTTCGGAAGGCTGAAAAGGAAAAATTAGTAGAATTTTTTGTAATGTTGGAAAAAATTACTCCTTTATCCGAAAGTTTGAAGCCAGCATCTTGCAATTCTTTCCTTAAATGCTTCGTGCCCAACACGAAGACTTCCTTTTCCTTGTCGAAATTGTGCTGTTTTAAGAACGCAATGTAAGCCTCGGTGGGGTTGACTAGTTCTTCTTCTGTTGCTTCGACTCCAGCAGCTTGTAAATGTCCTAATAGCATTTTCCGTGAGAAAATGGAATTGTTTGTAACAAAAGAGACTTTTTTATTATGTTTTCGCAATGTTTTGATGCAGTCCGAGGAACCGGGTATTTCTTTTGAAACGAACCACACAACGCCTAAAAGTAAGAAGTTTATTATATAAATATTTGCAACTTCGCGTATAATTCGTTGTTAATTTACATTTTAATTTGTTCTGTGTGTTTTATTGATGTTTTTTAACTTACAAAGCACAAGTAGGTTGAATCAATAATAACGCACATTCTTTTGGAGGTAAACTCTTTACACATAACCGACATTTTTATCAACTATTCTATAAATAATTGACAAATTTCGATAAGATAAGAGGTATAATATAACGATTTACTTTATTATTAAATAAATAAATCAAAATCAGTTTTACTTATGTAACAAAATTTGGGAAACTCTTACCATCCAAATCGCACAAAATCTGATCAAACGAATTTAAAAACTCTTTCTGTTCTTGCAAACTAACACTTTTCAAATTTTTCATTTTTATACTGCAATTCTTATCGAAACTAGCTAGTATTACGCGTGTATAGATATTCACTGTAATAAGTACACTAGAGTTGTGAGTAATTTCGTTTCAAAACTACGACTTTTCTGTTGTTTTATTTATCGCGCTTTGAACTGCGATATGATCAGCGAATATGGAAGAGCAATATTTGTTGGTAGATAAGGATTATGACTGTCAAATTTCTAATTATTTAAAGAAGTGTT
The DNA here is from genome assembly GCA_963930825.1 of Silvanus unidentatus. NCBI lineage: Eukaryota > Metazoa > Arthropoda > Insecta > Coleoptera > Silvanidae > Silvanus > Silvanus unidentatus. The sequence goes on from OZ005760.1 coordinate 22,431,351, forward strand.
AATGAAGAAACCCAATGCTCTCCGCGAAACTTTCGACTCGTTCCCAAATGCGATTGGTCGCCAATTTGTGAATGTTTCTGGTTCAAATAAATTACACAGGACAATTGTTGATATGAATCATCTAATAAGCGAAGTAACGGAAACAATCGTCCTAAATTATAATTAGAAAAAATGAAAATCATCATTCTTAGGAAAACGTTGTAGTTAGTTGCAACTTTTACGCTCGAATTCTGTCATTTGTCCTCTAAAGACTAGATTTAAGTGTCCAATACAATAAATAAACAAGCAATAAAAATCTATAACTATTTATAAGTAGGTTCAACATTTGAAATTCAAGTTGGAAGTTGTGAGAGTAGGCAATCCGCATAAAGTTTTATAAAAAATGCTGCCTACAACTTTCGGATTAGAACACAAATATTTAAATATTTATTTAAACATAAAAGTAATCATGTGCTTAACGTGCTTAAGATAGAAGTGTGGTACTAAATTTATATTCTATTCAGGTATGTTGTAGAAATATGTATTTTTTCGGAGATTTGTTATAGATAAATGCGCAAGTTTACACGAAATTAAAGTTAATATTCCAAAGTATCACGAATAAATCACTTTCTAAATGACAATAGTCGCTTTTATATTAATTGATCTGACCTATTAATAATAAATATCGTAAATACAAGTAATGGTCTTGCATTGTTAATGTTTATGTCGAAAGAAGAACACAACTAAGAAAGAATAAGGGTATGTAATTTTGAATTATCAATTCTAAACGACAAATTACTAATTACTTGAATATAAAAACTAATTTAGGAAGATTCTTGCAGCAGCAAAAGTGAAATTGCGTTTTTTCCACTTTCATTAATAAGCTATTAAAAGAAACCACAAATTGGTTGTTATTTAATCCTGTTTAATTTATTACTCGCGCTTCTTTGAAATCAAATTATTGCTGCATTCATTCATTTTTTGTGAGTTTATAATTATTCCAAAAATTTTTAAATTGACCTTAGCATCAATGGTTGAATACCTGATCTGCGACCTCGTAAGTCAGAACCCATGACAAGAAAAACTAAAAAAGTGATAGTGTACTAGATAATATTTGATAAAAACGCAGAGACTATTCACATTTAACAACTACTAATGAATTTTCCTGTTTGATCAATTAACACAAACTGTTGCATTTTGTAGCAGTAAAAATGCATTTTTGATTCTCGTCATAGGTAATAATGGAATTTCAAAAATGCGCGGTAAACAAAATTTGCGTATTCATCAATAAATATTTGCGTCCTCCAAAGTAGCAAACACAATAGGACCTTTCGTAATATCGTAATAAATAATTTTTATTCTGCCACATAACGTTTCAACGTCCTATGATGTTGATGTTAGTGACTTTACATAACTGTGTTAGATAACATGGGACTAAATTCGTTGGCAACGCTATTTTCGGCCAGTGTAATAGCATCTCTGGCCGCTTTCGGCACCTACTTGTACCAGAAGAGAAAAAGTAAAGAAGCAATACCCACGAAATGGGAGTTTGTGGGAAAAATAACGAAAATTCGACTGTATCCTTTGAAAAGTGGGCATCGCGTGGAGGTTGACAGGGCTGAAGCGACACTTTTCGGTCTCAAACAAACTGAGGAGGATGAAAAGATCTTCCAACTCAGAGATCGGTTAGTATGATTTTCCGATTCGAAAAGTGCTGTTTAATACTTTTTTTTGGATTCACAGAAGTCTGGTCGTTTTCAATGAAAAAGACCACGAATACAGAACCGCTCGAACATATCCAAAAATGGTCCTCATCGATGTCTCTGTCCATGATGAGAACCATTTAGCAATTGACGCACCTACCATGCGAACTCTGTACGTAAAAATTCCTAACAGCAAAGAGAATCCGGAAACGAACGTGAAGTAAGTGTTTGATACTCAAAGTTCACATTATAAAATGAAATTTTTTTTAAGACTAGCAAGGGAAAATGTGAAGGCTATTGATTGTGGCGATGAAGCAGCACTTTGGTTCTCTAGATACATTTTGGAGAAAGACTCTGGCTTACGATTGGGGTACAATGATGCAAGCAGAAGACGAGACATCTCCAAAACTCATAAAAACCTTCTGGATTACTATTTGAAATTAAGCAACGCTTCCACGGTATCACAAAAATTCATCGTCAAAAACTTTATATTAATTTTATATTTTTATAGGGACTATTTTCTGATCTAACAAGTATCCTCCTGTTAAACCAACAATCAGTAAACGATTTACAAAGACGAATTGGAAATTCAAGTATCTCAGTTGAAAACTTCCGTCCAAATATTGTGGTCGATGCACCTACTCTTAAAGCGTACGATGAAGATGACTGGGACTGGCTTAAAATCGGGGATGTTATAGTTCGAAATGTGAAAGAATGTACCAGATGTATTATGACAACTGTGAACCCGGAAAATGGTACCAGAAGTGTCGATCGGGAACCGTTGAAGACTTTGGAGAAGTACCAACATGTACCTTCATTTTGAGTTGAAGTAAAATATTTGTTTTAGGTACAGAATGAGTCAAGGACCTGAAAAATCGCCCATCATGGGAATCAATTTGGAGGTACATCAAACTGGATTTGTTCATGTAGGGGATTCCGTTTACTGTGCAAGAATCAACAGAGAAGAGTAGATAAAAATTTTAAAAATGAATTATATTAGTTGTAATTAATAAAATGTACTTTTAAACTAATATTTAGTTTCCTCTTGAGCTGTTATTTAATGTGGTTGTTGTTATTCTTATCAATATAGTCAAATGTTGGTAAATAGATAACCTTTAACATTGAAAGCTTATAACTTACTGCGAAATTAATAATTTTTGAACAGTATCTACCGAAAATGTTAGGTCCTACTATCACAAAAACCGCTGTAATTGTTACTCTCGGTGCAGCATCAGCAATTCTCCTCTTTTACGTTAGGAATAAACTGTGTAAAAATCGTGTACCCAAAAAATGGAAAGCCGTTGGAAAGGTAACAAAACTGACCATCTACCCTTTGAAAAGTGGACGTGGGTTGCCAGTTCAGAGTGCTAATTGCACCAAGTTCGGGTTGAAGGAGTTGCCGAAATATAACAAAGCCGTTCAGCTTCAGGACAGGTAACAAATCATGAGCATTTGAAATTGCATTTAAAATTCTTCTTTTAGGACATTCTCGGTGTATAGAGCAGATACGCATGAGTACGGCACTGCAAGATATTATCCAAAAATGGTATTGGTGAAAATGCGTGCAGATGGTATGAACTCCGTTCGAATCGAAGCTCCCGATATGGATCCTCTGTTTGTTGTGATCCCCGAAGAGGATAAAAGCAAATCGACATATGTGAAGTAATTAAAGGCAATAACAGGTCATTTTGGTGTACATACAATGTTCATGTTTAGACTATGGCGAGATGAAATGATTGGGATATATGACTGTGGAGATGAGGCAGCGGAATGGTTTTCGAATTTCATTCTAAAATCCAACGTTGGTCTGAGATTGGGCTATTTTGATTCGAAATTCAATAGGGATATTGAAAAAAGTTTCGCTAAAGAGCTTAAATATTATGACAAGGTTTCCAATGCAGCTAAAGTAAACGTTTCTCATACATTTAGGAGAAAGTTGTGAATGAATGATTTTTAAGGGGATCTTAAGCGACATGGTGAGCATGCATTTGATTAGTGCCCCTTCCATAATGGACTTGAATAGCAGACTTGAGGGCAGTTATGTGTCGGCAGAGAATTTCCGACCTACAATCGTCGTAGACGAAAGGGATTTAAAACCGTACGAAGAAGATGAATGGGATTGGATCAAGATTGGGGATGTAATATTGCGTAACGTTTCTGAATGTCCCAGGTGCCTTCTGTGCACCATTGATCCGGATACGGGAGAGAAGCGTACTGATGGGGAACCATTGAAGACTTTGAAAAAGTATGTGATTGTTAAAAATAGTTTTAGAAACAAATTGTGAACTTTATGGTATTTTTACAGGTTCAGAAAGTCTGACGGTGCGCTACACGGTCCAATTATGGGCAGATATTTGCAAGTTTGCCAACAAGGAACTCTTAATGTTAATGATATTGTATATGTGAACAAATGAGTGGCTTATCTATTTTTATCTCTTCTCTTGTATCTCTTGTTAGTAAATAAAACTCGTTATTAAAGTGTTTATCGTGTTTTGTTTGTAAATTGAATGATTATGGCAACATGTTTGCTCTTTAGAAATCGTTCATCAGTTTATAACACAACAAGAGCAATGTGCAGTAAACGCGGACTGTTTCTGTGTGCCTTCGCCCTTTTGGCCACTGTAAGAGCTGATAGTAAGTAAACCTAGATTTTTTATTATGTAAAATGGTTTGTTGATGTGTGTGCGATAAAAGACTTTCAGTTAAAGTTGGATCATTTCCGAACTAATACCAACTCCGAAACTCAAAAAAATGCTGTTCTAAATTTAATTCAAAGGGTGATTCCTCAAAGAGCGTCGGAGTTTCAGGTGGATATTGATCCAAGATTGGAAACCAGTGGAAAAGATGCATTCATAGTAAAGTAACTGAGGTGAATTTTTCTTGCAATTGTAAAAAAATATTTGTTTCAGTTAAGGAGCGAAGGGAATGTAATCAAAATTATTGGAAATACCGGAGTGGCTGCAGCCACGGGATTTAATTATTACTTAAAATACTACTGTTCTTGTCAAATCTCTTGGCAAACATCACAATTAAATTTACCTAAGCAATTACCAGAAGTAAATATACAAATTTCGCTAAATGACAAGTAAATCATATTTAATATACTTAAAAGCATTCGTTTTTGTTTTAATTATCTTTATTCATTTAGAGTTCGGTATTATCAAAATGTTTGCACAACCAGCTACAGTTTCGTCTGGTGGAATTGGAAACAATGGGAGAAACACATCGACTGGATGGCATTAAATTCATTTAATTTAGTGCTAGCTTTTAACGGTCAAGAAGCAATTTGGAAAAGAATTTATCAAAAATTCAATCTAACGGCAGATGAAATTAATGAGCATTTTAGTGGACCAGCATTTTTGTCTTGGCAGAGAATGGGAAATATAAGAGGTTGGGGTGGACCGTTGTCTGAAAATTGGCACTCTCGTTCTTTAACATTGCAAAAACAAATTATTGAAAGAATGCGCGAGTTTGGAATTATTCCAGTATTGCCTGCATTCGCTGGACATCTACCAAGAGCCTTTAAAAGGTAATTAACTGCAACACCTATCGTTTGTTAAGAATTTTTTATTAAACAAAAAATTTTGTTCAGGCTCTATCCTGATGCTAATATGGCGATATTGTCAACCTGGAACAATTTTAGCGATAAATACTGTTGTCCATACTTTTTGGATCCAACGGACAGTTTATTTAAACAAATAGGGAAAGTTTTCATAGAAGAGGTTCATTTGGCATTTTCAGTTACGTTTTTAGTTTGTAATAAAAATTCTTTCAGCAAATCGCAGAATACGGAACAGATCACATATACAGTTGCGATAGTTTCAATGAAAACACACCTCCAAGCACAAATTTACAATATTTAAGCAACGTTTCCAGAAGCATTTATGAATCAATCACAGAAGCTGACCAAAATGGAATCTGGTTGATGCAAGGATGGTTATTTTTTCATGATCTTTTCTTTTGGACAAATGACAGGGCTAAAGCTTTATTAACTGCAGTACCTCCGGTAAAAATATCGAACATATTTATAAAGTCTGTAAATAGTTATTGTTGTAGGGCAAAATGGTCGTTCTTGATTTACAATCCGAGCAATTTCCACAATATAACAGATTACAACAGTATTTCGGTCATCTGTACATATGGTGCATGTTGCACAATTTTGGAGGCACTTTAGGAAACTTCGGATCCATAACTATCTTAAATCAGGTATGTATACATATGTTATGCATGTATTAATAAATGCAAAAATTGTGGAATGTCTTTAGAGACCCATCGAAGCAAGAAAGGCCGAAGGTAGTACAATGATTGGAATAGGTTTAACACCAGAAGGCATTAATCAAAATTACGTGGTTTATGACTTTATGATTGAAAATGCCTGGAGAAATGAGAGTGTTGATATAAAAGAATGGACAAGAAATTATATTCAAAGAAGATACGGATTTATTAATGATAAAATAGAAACCTCCTGGTTGCACTTTATGGTATAAACTTTAAGTTACTTTAATTGTTTTTTTGGTAATTTTTGATATTTTAGACAACAATCTACGACTTTAAAGGATTAGAAAGAATTCGAGGACAATATGCTCTTACAAGAACTCCTAGTTGGAAAATCACCACTTGGGTATATTGAAACAATTACATTAAAATTGTTTTATATAATTTTGAAAACATTTAGACTTGGTACGATCGATCTGATTTCGAAGATGATTTCACAAATTTTGTTATTGGAATGAAAGAGTCTGAAGCGTTTGAAAACTGTTCCGGTTGTCTATACGATTTAACCGATTTTTCCAGACAAGTTTTACAATTGGAAGTTGATTTGGAATACGAGAATATGTTAACATGCTTTAACAACAAAAATCTATCGTGTTTTGAGTACAAACTAAATATTAATAATGCACAGAATCATTTCATTTTTTCTTTTTAGAACAGCATCTCGTAACTTTCAAACAACAGTTAGCCAAATTGATGCAGTCTTGAGTGCAAATCCCAACTTTTTACTCGGTTCTTGGATATCAGATGCCAAAAATTGCGCAACCACATTAGACGAAGGGAAACAGTATGAATATAACGCTCGCAACCAAATTACTCTTTGGGGCCCAAATGGAGAAATAATGAATTATGCTAATAAACAATGGGCTGGTGTTGTGGAGGACTTCTTTAGTCCTCGGTGGCAATTGTTTATTGAATATTCACGACAAGTTTTGGAGAATAATGAGAAATTTAACCAAAATTACATTAAAGATCAGATGTTCAAGAAAGTGGAGGAACCATTTACGTTTTCAAACAAGGCTTACCCAGTAGAACCATCAAAAGGTAAGATGTGAATATGTTTAGATAAAGAAATACTCAAAAAGGCGTTATAGAAAACCCAATGGAACATGCTCTCACTTTGGCCAGCACGATTTCAAAGAAGAAGGGTCGAAGGTTTGAACGAAGTCCTAAAATTTTGCCAGAGGAAGATGACAATATAGACTATTTACATTTGTATGGAAAGCGCGTGGATCCATCGGTAATTCTTGTATAAATTTTCCAATATTTATTAAAAATATTTGCTAGAAAAGGAATAAGAGATCTGTTGATCTTTTAATACACTCTAAGTAGTTGTAAGTACTTGTAATTAAATATTTGTGATATAAATTTATCATGTTTGTTCGATTGATATCAATGAATTGTTGAAAGAATTGGCTCTAATATAAATAAACACTTCAAACTTTTATTCAGTCAGTTTTTCCTTTTACATTCACCCACTTACAATGAAAAATCTTCTAAACGCGGCTCTGTTTTTAACAATATGTGGTTCCTTGAAGGCTATTGGTGAGTACTTGCGAAGACGACTTATAAATTCCTCAACAAAATTCCAATTTTAAGACTTCCAATCAAGTTTGGGCCATATAAAAGCTGCAGCTGATCCAAATGTGCAAAAAAATGCCGTTATAAGTTTAATTAACCGGACGATTCCAGAAAGAGCAGATGAATTTGATGTGGAAATCGACCCTTTGTTAGATCCGAATGGGAAAGATGCATTTACTGTAACTACATAGTTTATAAAAGTTGTTGTACAACCAAATGACAATGTGATCTTTATAGATTAGAAAAGAAGGTGATATCGTTAAAATTCAGGGTACTACTGGAGTGGCAGCCGCCACGGGATTTAATTACTATCTAAAGTACTATCTTTATTGGCAAATTGATTGGCAAGTTTCACGATTAAACGTAACACAAGATTTTCCAAAAGTGGACATAAAAATACTACTGAATGATAAGTAAGTACTTAAGAGCCTGATAATGAAAATACTATATACTTATTTTTTAATTTAATGTAAAATAGGTTCCGATACTACCAAAATGTTTGCACGCCAAGCTACAGTTTCGTTTGGTGGAGTTGGAAGCAATGGGAAAAACACATCGACTGGATGGCCTTAAACTCTATAAATTTAGTTCTTGCTTTTAACGGACAAGAAGCTATCTGGAAAAGGGTGTACGAAAGATACAACTTAACAGCAGAAGAAATTGATGAGCATTTTGCTGGACCCGCTTTCTTATCCTGGCAAAGGATGGGCAATATTAGGGGATGGGGTGGTCCTTTATCCGAAAGTTGGCACTCTCGTTCATTAATTTTACAAAAGCAAATTTTGCAAAGAATGCGTGATTTTGGTATGATTCCAGTATTGCCTGCATTTGCTGGACATTTGCCAGAAGCATTCAAGAGGTAGAAAAATTAACAAAATCATTTTAAAACCAAAAAACAGTAAATTGAATTTTCACAGGCTATATCCTGATGCAAATATGGTGCAAATGGGAAAATGGAATGGGTTTGACGATAAATATTGCTGTCCCTACTTTTTGGACCCAACAGACAGTCTATTCATTGAACTGGGAAAAGCTTTTATGGAAGAAGTAACAAAATCTCGCTTTTACTCTTAATGATAGTTTAGAAAGACACATTTTTTAGCAAATTGCCGAATTTGGAACTGATCATGTTTACAATTGTGATAGTTTCAATGAAAACAAACCACCAAGCACTGAACTAACATATTTATCGAATGTTGCAAAAAATATTTACGAGACTATCACTCAAGTGGACAAAGATGGTATTTGGTTAATGCAGGGATGGCTTTTCTACGACCAAGCAAGCTACTGGACCGCAGAAAGAGCAAAAGCATTACTCACTGGAGTACCGATAGGAAAAATGATTGTACTTGATTTGCAATCAGAGGAATTCCCGCAATACGACAGATTGGAACAATATTATGGACAACCGTTTATTTGGTGCATGTTGCATGATTTTGGTGGAACTTTGGGCAATTTTGGATCCATAAGTATTTTAAACACGGTAAGACAAACTGTCTGTAAAACCGAATTTATAACCGAAATGATTTCAGAGACCAATTGAAGCGAGAAATGCAGAAAATAGCACCATGATTGGAATCGGTCTAACTCCGGAAGGGATTAATCAAAATTACGTAGTCTACGACTTTATGATTGAAAATGCGTGGAGAAATGAATCTGAAGATATAAGAATATGGACACAGAAATATGTTCAGCGAAGATATGGATATCTAAACGACCAAACCGAACTTGGATGGCAGCAATTGATGGTATACATATAGTTTAAGAGTATAATTAATGTTTCCGTGCCTTTTAACAATTTTAGAATAGCGTATACGAATTTAACGGTACTCAAAAGATGAGAGGGCGATACGTTCTTACCAGTTCTCCAAGTTGGAGTCTTGAAACATGGGTATGAACTTGTGTTAATATGCAAACTTAATTCAACTTGTTAATTATATAGAGTTGGTATGATCGTCAAGGTTTCACTGCAACTTACAATAAAATATCGGATGGAATGACAAAGGTTCCCGATTATGAGAACTGCTCTACATGTAAATATGATAAAGTGGATTTTATGAGACAATGGCTCCAAATACAAATCGATCTTCTATATGAAAATTTAACTGTTTCATTTAAAAATAAAAATTTAGATGAATTTCAGTAAGTAGTCGAGATAGACAAGTTGATTAATCTAACAAGAAAATTATTAAAGGGCCCAAAGTGAAGAGTTTTTAATGTTGTTCCAAGTGGCCGACTCAACCTTAGGATCACATCCCTCATTTCTTTTAGGCAATTGGCTTGAAGACGCTAAAAATTGTGCAAATGATTCAGATGACAGGGCACAGTATGAATACAATGCCCGAAATCAAATTACTTTGTGGGGTCCAAGAGGAGAAATAATGAATTATGCTAATAAACAATGGGCGGGTGTAGTTGAAGACGTGTATTTAAAACGATGGCAATTATTCCTTGATTATTCAATACAAGTGTTGACAGATAATAGCACCTTTAATCAAACTTATATTAAACACAAGATTTTTGACGAAGTTGATGAACCATTTACGTTCTCAAATAAAACTTATCCAGTTGAAGCACACGGTAAAAGCATAGATGAAAATTTCGGAGAAAAATAATTATTTTTTGATTTGTAGGATTTTCTAATGATCTTATGAAGAAAGTGACGGCTAAATTCAACTTAATTTAGTTTTAATTCTTATTCAAAAGCAAACTGTTCTTAATTTAATTAAAAAATTTATTGTTTCTGAGAGATTTATCTCGTTTTAAAATAAACTATATGAGGTGATGTTGTAACTTGCATTTCATTTACCTAAAATACATTTACATTCTCAAATAAAACTTATCCAGTTGAAGTACATGGTAATTGCATAGATGAAAATTTTGGAAAATATAATTATTATTTTGATTTATGAGATTTTCTAGTGATCTTATGGAGAAAGTCATGCCTAAATTCAACCTAATTTAGTGTCAACTTTTATTTTATTCAAAAGCAAACAGTTCTTAATTTAAGTAAAAGATTTATTGTTTCTGAGAGATTTATCTCGTTTCAAAATAAACTATATGAGGTGATGTTGTAATTTGCATTTCATTTACCTAAAATAATAAAAATCATCTATTAGGTGCGTTTCCCAAATATGCTAATTTTATTTCTGATTTGGTTTTGTTAAACTCTTGTCAGTTTGTATAATTCTTGTTTCCAATATTTTGAGAAAATCATCAGTTGACCCCTTCGGATGATATATCACCCTATCACCTGATGATACTATCTAAAACACCTCGTATACTGATTGGTTTGCAAGGAGATTAATATGTTCACAAATATCCTATTACCTACCTATATAAAGGCCACCTAAATAATTTAATTTACCATACATCGTTAAAGTTTGATAGACTATTCATCAAGTCATTGTTCTACAATGAATTTTCTACTAAAACTATTGACTGTAATAATCTTCATATGTGCATCTGTACAAGCTCATAGTAACTATTACACCATAAAAAATTAACTAGATAAAAATTGGGTATCAAAGAATTTCAGAAAACCTTAGGCCATCTTAAGCCTACGGCTCATAAAGATGTTCAACATCAAGCAGTTCTTGATTTAATTAGAAGAATTGTTCCTCAAAGAGCAGAGGAATTCAATGTTAAAATCGATACACAACTGGATTCAGATGGAAGAGATGCTTTCACTGTAACACACTTTACATAACTAAGTATTACATAAACTGTTTGTATTTTTTTAGATCAAAAAAGAGGACAAAGTTGTAAAAATTACTGGAACTACTGGAGTGGCAGCTGCAACTGGATTCAACTATTATTTGAAGTACTATCTTTTCTGGCAAATTGAATGGCAGGGATCTAATATGAATGTTACCCAAGAATTTCCAAACGTTGATATTAAGATAACATTAAATGACAAGTATGACGGTCGATTTGTACAAAACGAAATATAACCCGAATGAAAATTTCAGATTTCGCTATTACCAAAACGTGTGCACCACTAGCTACAGCTTCGTTTGGTGGAATTGGGCGCAATGGGAGAAACACATCGACTGGATGGCATTGAACTCATTTAATTTCGTTTTGGCATTTAACGGACAAGAGGCCATCTGGAAAAGAGTTTATCAAAAATTCAATTTGACTGAAGACGATATTAATGAACATTTTACTGGACCCGCTTTCCTGTCCTGGCTTAGAATGGGCAACATTAGAGGCTTTGCTGGACCATTGTCCGACAGCTGGCATGAGCGTTCACTCATTTTGCAAAAGCAAATTTTGGAAAGGATGCGCAGTTTCGGAATGATTCCAATATTGCCTGCTTTCGCTGGACATTTGCCGAGAGCTTTCAAAAGGTAACTACATTCCTGCAATGGTTTTATATTGAAATGCTGATTTGCATTTTCAGACTTTACCCTGATGCTAATATAGTGCAATTGGAAGCTTGGAATGGATTCAATGACACATACTCGGGCATCTCTTTCGTGGATCCAACTGACAGGTTATTCAGTGAAGTGGGAAAAGCGTTTCTTGAAGAAGTAAACAGGTCCATCATCAAATTCCCAAAAATCTAACAACATTTTTTGCAGCAAATTTCAGAATACGGAACTGATCATGTGTATAATTGCGACAGTTTTAATGAAAACACTCCACCCACCACCGATTTACAATATCTGGCCAATGTGTCTCAAAGAATTTTCCAGACAATCACCGATGTAGACCCGCAAGGTATTTGGGTGATGCAAGGATGGCTTTTCACATTTGATTTTTGGACAAATGAAAGAGTTCAAGCACTTGTGACGGCAGTTCCACAAGGCAAAATGATAATACTCGATTTGCAATCAGAAGAACAGCCACAATATAACAGATTGGAGCAATATTTCGGTCAGCCATATATTTGGTGTATGTTGCACAATTTCGGAGGCACTTTGGGGAACTCTGGAAGAATTACCGTTATAAACACTGAGCCCATTAAAGCCAGAAATGCAGAGAACAGTACAATGATTGGAATCGGTTTAGTTCCTGAAGGAATCAACCAAAATTATGTGATTTATGATTTTATGATTGAAAACGCATGGAGAAATGAATCAGAGGATATAGGAAAGTGGATTGAAAAGTATGTTAAGAGGCGTTATCCAATCATAAATGAACAGCTTGTAACAGGATGGAAGAACTGGATTGTAATACCTGAAATATGCAATTAATAAGGATTACTGATATTTTTCTTTATTTTAGAATACATTCTATGACCTTACTACCGAACGATTTACGGGACCATATGCTTTAACAAGCACTCCAAGTTGGGAAATCAGTACAGCGGTATGTAATAATTTTAATTATGTTGTAAAGATGTACAAAAAATAATTTTTAGAATTGGGACAATAACTCTGTATATTATGACGTATATAAAGACATTATGGGTGGAATAATAATTATATCCATGCAAACAAATTGGACGGAATGTTTTGCTTGTAGTTATGATTCAGTTGATTTTGTTAGACAATTGTTCCAAATACAGATCGATGGCATATATAGAGATATGTTGGATGCATTCAATGGTAAACTTGAGAGGAAATTCAGGTATTTGTAAATTACATATTCCTACAGTTCAAAGTTAAAAATGTTGTAAATATTAGGGCTCTTGGACTGAGATTTCAGTTGATGGTTAGAAGCCTTGACGATTTGTGTAAAACCGACAAGAACTTCTTGTTAGGGGTTTGGTTGGAGGAGGCAAAAAGTTGTGCCAATAATTCAGAGGAAATGAAACTGTTTGAATACAATGCCCGTAATCAGATTACCTTGTGGGGCCCAAAGGGAGAACTCACAAATTACGCCAGTAAACAATGGTCAGGATTAATAGAAGACGTTTATTTAGCACGTTGGAAATTGTTTATACATTATTGTTTGGACGTTTTGCAAAAACATTCGGAATTCAATCAATCATACATCCGGGACGTAATGTTTCATGAAATTGAAGAGCCTTTCACTTTCGGTAATAAAACATATCCAACTGAGCCTCAATTTAGAAGTGTAGTTGAATATGTGAAAAACATTTTTGACTCTTTACATTTGTAATAAAATTATTTGCTCTTTTTCTAAAAGTGGGTAAATTTTAATTAGAGCTCTTCATCGGGGCCCACCCCTTAAACTAAGGTGCGTCTTCAAATGTAGGGTACATTGTATAAATGAAATTTATTCATTTTTATGTTAAATATTATGGTCTGTTTTAATAAAAATGCGCATTCATTGTTTCTGATAGTTTTGTATAATCACATAAATCCAATCTCACACAAGAATAATATTAACTAAGTTTTTACATAACATTTCTTAGACATGGTAATTTTTTTCAGGAAATGTGGCTAAGCTCTTCAGTGAAATGACTTCTTTCGTCGACACAGAATGCACTTTTCGAGGTGCGACTTAAAATGCGACAATAAAATAAAAGTGTATATTATTCTGAGAGACTTTTTCGTTCCTGCAAGAAAATAAGTTTCACTTTGTCGAATATTCACTTTCTGTGCCACCGCAAAACCTAAATGGAATTAACAATGTAATTCCTTGTAATGTGATCACGCAACATGTTGCACATTAGTGCATCCACCCACCACAATAAGTGACCCAATTTATGTTTTATTCGTGCAATTTTCCATGAAAAACAGTTCACATGATTTTCTAGCACAAAATAGAAAATTACCGAGCTTTTCTTGCATGACTACATCATTCTTATCGCATTTCCCTATCGTTATACAACCGAAAGTGTAAAGAAAAATTCTAATACACAAATAACTCATTTTCTTTATCATGCAAGATCTCTAAATTATTGGCGGTTAACATGGTTTTTTTATTGCACTTTAATTCGTTGGTAAAATGAAAAATGCCTATTCACTTAATTTGATTAAATCTCCCCTGGAAAAATTGATAAACACGTAAACAATGTGTTCGAAAGCCCAACGTATGTCGGGATATTGATTTCACACAAAATCATTTATCACATTAATAATGATAAATAACAAAAAAATTCTGTTTATTGTGTTTTGAGCCAACACAAATATGCGGAATTGATTCGATGTAAACACAACACGCCCAAATCCTCTTTTCGGGATAGCATGTGAAATAGTCATTAAAAAAAATAATTAATTTAGTTTAATTAAAGTGGTTATTATTGTTACAATATTTATTCCAGGGCAAAATCAATAGCTGTTCAGTATCCCCTAAAACATCGATAAAACGAATAATAAAGACACTGAAACCCATCCATGAGAACGAGAAGCAAAAAGTTCATGCAGAACAAAACCCAAGACGTGTTCATACACCGAACGTGTATTATTTAATGGTAGATCCACATAAACTCTTAACAATGGAAGCACGTTACCTATACAAGAAAAGAACTCACTTACCTGGCCAGGTTTTCTACGCGTCACAGTGTTCTGTTGACCGCCAAGCCGTTTCAATCAAAGGGGACGAGTTAGTTGGCCCACACGTGTTCCTCTGTCCCTCGAATTCGTCTAAAAAATTATCGGAAATTATTCAGATAGACATCAGTACGGCAGGGGGTCCCAAAAGCATTAAAAATGGTTTTATAAGTGCGAAGTGCAATCGATTTGGATTCCATTCACACACTTCAAAAGGCTTTTAATAAGCCACCGACTCGTTAATTAGTCTTCATTAACGGTATTAACCGCGCCGACGAAGATTTGGTGGGCGCAATTGAACAGTTCGTTCGAGCACTTCACCAGGACAAGCCGATTTTACACACCAGTTGCTGGCGCAACTTGCTCGAGAAACTTTGTGCGACCAAGACTGCGATCGAAGGTTTTTTTGTTGTTGTTTTAGTGCGAAAGTGTAAATAAACAGCGTTTACTTGGAGTGTTTGTGGTCCTGTTTTTTGGATATTTTCAAATTTAATTGTAAGTAAAAGTGCGACAGATAACAGTAAATAATTTTTCAATTTTCATTCAATACGATAACAATATCAAAGTCCCTGAACTTTTACTGAAAAAAAGTCAAATTCCGTTGACTTATTGTAACAACAAACACTTAAAAAACTGTTTAAGTGCATTGTTTTCACTGCACATTTGCTGAAATGTGATTCATTTAAGTAAAATGCAAACATTTACTTAAAATGCGAGCGCCTTTATGTCCCCCATTCGAAAACGGACGATGAAACAATGAACTCGAATGGGAAGTGAATGGAAATGTAATAATTCAAGATTGGCTTGTTTGTTTTGCCGTCTGTATAAATATAAACCGGAAAAATATTACAAATTGTTTTAAATATTTAATAATACTCGAATAAATGTTTACTGTTGTTGGCGATTTAGTGGTGGTCACCGCTAAGAGCTAAGATAAACACCGAATCAAAGCATCACCAACATCAAAAGATGTTTGCATTTTCTGGGTTAAAATTTCAGTTTTAAATCGGCGTCTGCTGTCACCTACAAACTGTTTATAAATAGTTTATTGCCTAATAATGATGACATTTGACTCTTGTATTTGTTAAATGGTCGTAATCGAATATTTATAGAATTTGTGTTGCACATCACCAGTAAAACTTAGATTCAAATTATTTTTTTCAAAGATTTTTAAGTATCTCGAAACTGGGAATAAAACAGATGCCAGTGTGAAATCGAAGAAACTTTCAAATATAAATAAGACTGTCAGCGAGTGGATTTAAGTCTAATTTGTTAAATTTCCCACTTGGGGCTACGTTTGCCCGTGAAATCCACGATGGCACAACTCCAATCCACTGTGTATAATTGGAAATTTTTATTACCACTCTTAGTTCGGTTTAATGTGTGGCATTTTTCATAATTCTCGCTATTTAAATATGATTGATGTTACATTTACGATGTGAGTAATATTCGGAAGAGCTCCACAAACCGCAATTTTATTTATTCTAGTGAATGATTGCATTCAACTCTGTGTTGGCAATCAAAATCGGTCCTCGGTGGACCGTGAAACTTTCGCACATCGCTCCATTCCCAATCATCACACTATGAATTTGGTTGCGTGTAAGACACACACGTTAATTGAAATTACAAAAGGGGAATCCATCAAAGTTGACAAGAAATTTAATTATGCCTTTTTCGATATATACGGTCCGAACCGGTTCGATTCAATTAGATCTGATGGGATAAGACACAGCAAATCGATTAAGATTAGCGCGCGGTCTTAATGAATTAGTTTATATAAAAGTTGAATTAGTCTAATTTATTTTTATTATTATGTTTTGCTCTATGAAGAATATTTCCGGCAACCTAAATCCAGTGTGTTCTATATAATATTTTTAATATTCCTATTTCTGTTTGGTAACGAAAAAAGTTACGGTTCGACTGCGATGTTATGTTCACCCCAGTGTGACAAAATGTTAATGTGGCCATTTGAAATTTTAATGCAATTTACAATAGAAAAAAGTTATGTATTCAAATCAGTGTGATTGAATGGGGTGTTACGTGTCGCTAATAATAGATCAAGTGCCGACTGTATTTATACATTTTCCAATTAACAACTTTTTTTTATTTATAGACAGTTTTTTTGTTGATTATTCAGCGGATGCATGACTCAATGAAGGAATCGCTCATTTTTTTTACTTATATTGTCGGAGTTTTGGTGAACCACCTGTTTCTATTTCGCAAATGTGTTTTCACTTTACGATCAGATCAGATTTTTACAATTCTGGGGTACGGAACCGAAAATACTTTTTTGTCAAACGCGTCCCCTTAGGACGGAAAAAATGTAATTTGTTACAATAATTCAGTCTTGATGATAATAACTGCTTATGAAAAGAAATCTTTAGTCCCTTCAAAGGAGAATCACCGCATCGAGGGTTCCAAAAAGCGCACACGGCTTATTCTTACCGAAAATAATTGCATGAAATTCAATAGTCGATCGAAGTGCTTCGTCAAGGCAATACGAACGTTTGAAAATGTGGACAAATATGAGAAGTAGGCAAATCAATAAATAACGTCCCCTTAGTCTCGTAATGTTTACAAAGTTGAGTGATGGATCCTAATTGCTTTTGTTATTTCAGTTACAAATAGCGTCTCCCTCCGGATATCTTACCCCTGTGCTTATGACAGGGACGAATTCTTCACATACACCACAAGTGTTGTATGCTAATAGAACGATTTCAACTGTATTTAATTTGAATTAATGTGCTGTACATTCGGTATACATTATAGTCGCGCCATTCGGTGCGTTTTCGCTTGAAAACGCTTTCCTTATTTAGACGTGGAATCGCACTGGTTACCACAAAAACTAGTCTAGTTAATATTTTATATAAAATGTGAACACTCAATGGCACTTTTTACAGTTAGTGCCGGAGAAATGTTGAGATTTGTGTCATACAAGGCGTTATATGCACAGGTTCACCATATTCGGCTGTAGAATTTAAATGTTACACGTGTATTCAAATTTTTTCTCTATCTAATTATAGGTATTACCTCATTCAAATCTGGCATGTAATCATGTACAATTTCTACATTTGTATGCAGAAAATGTGAAAGGGCCAGTTATGCATACAGGGTGATTCAACGGTTTGAAACCCACAATTTCTGTTGGTGTTGGACACTCCAACGCGTCCTCACCTTCGCACAATTTGCTTATTGTTTAGGCGGTTTCAATTTTCTCAGGAAATTATCGCAATTTTCGTAACGATGTCCATACTAAAGAAAAAATTATTTTAACAGAAAAACAAGCTTTGTGTTTATTATTACACGGCACGCGTTTTCTCCATATCATGTCCATGAAGAGAATATTCAAAATAAGCACCAAGTTGGTAACAGTAATAAGGAAATAACAGAAAGTTGATGTGGTTGTATTGTAAGTTACCAAGCAACAAATGATCCGATATCAAGTGAAGAGCTAAAAATAATGGATCTGGTCCTATTATTAGACTGTTTAATATATTATTTTTATAAATAATTCAAAGGGACGCGAGAAACAGCTGTTAAAATGGTATTAATTGCTCATGGAATTTAATTTGATGGCTGTATTATTCGCATGAAAGCGACAAACGCGAATTGAGGATGTTACAATTTTCAATTTCTACAAATAATCGAGTCAAATAGAGTTGTAAACTATTTTTTGAAATGTATCTATATCCAAAGTATGGTGAATACAAAACATAATGGTATATTTGAGAGGGGCTAAATGTTTATAATTTTCGCGTAATTAATTATTAAAAATTAAAATTTCGACATCACTCGAAGCTCGAGCCGATTTGTTCGTGACGTCACGCTCGGTCCTCTCAAAATGAAACAACTCTGTCACTTGTAAACAGTGGATCGCTTTTTTCGTTGGTACCTGAACTTATACTCTACTTGCTCGATTTCAGGTAAAATTATAGTCCGGAGCGGACCAACAAACCACTCTCTCCCCATTGGATGTTTGAACGTGATGTCGACCCCACGTGGTTAAAATCGCGGGTTTCGTTAAAATTTAAACTTTGTTCATTAATAACTAATTAAATATATTCAAATCCGATTAAATTTTAATGACAAGTCATTTCTTTTAATACAATCTATTCGATTAAGTGGTTAAAATTGCGATTTTCCAACTTAGTTTACAACTCTATTGAGGCCACATTAAAAAATATACAAACTTTTACGTTTTACTACAACAATAATTCGAGCATATTTGCTGGGAATTGTAATAGTAGCATAGTTAAATTTTAAATAGACATTACTTTTGAAGTGTGGTGCTATTATTAAGTTGTTAACAAGTTGGCGAATTTTATTTTTAATATTCGTAGAAATATAAACATGGTAATAACAATGGCATTTTGCGGTAATTTCTATAAATAAATGTTTGTATTGAATTTTCTAATTAACATATAAATTAGATATTTTAAGTAATTTCTCTTGCACTACTAGAGTTTTCGATAAAAAAACTTGGAACTTAGGTATTTATCGCAAACCAATTAACATAAATGCACAACTGTCCTTCATTCAATAATATACAAAGTAAAAAAAATACAAATTGCTCCAAGTAAAAGTCGGAATAAGAACAACGAACTAAACAATTATTGATCGTTTTCGCAGAGTGTATCAAATGATAAGTTGAGAAGTAATAAAAACCCATCATAAACCTATATACTTGGGGCGAATGTGCTAAAATAAAGGCCGACACAATTTAAATGTAGCAATTGCATGTGTGGCGTACACATAAAATTACTTTACCCACAACTATAACACTTAATGATTGTACACAAATGCGAGTTGATTAAATATAGGAACAGGCTCACAAAACTATAAGAATGTTAATAAGTTACATCATTTGTGCCGAGGGCACAACGATGCTTCTTCTAGATAATCTTAACGGAAACATTAAATTATACAACAGGTCTAGACCGAAAAGAAGTTCTTCCAGAACCACTTCATTAAAATATTGGTAAATGCATCACTATAAAAGTCTCGTTACGGTTTGTTGTTGTTAGAGATTAATACATAAACATTTTTCACGTTATGGAAATGGCAAACTTTATTTATGCGATCGGAATAATTGCATTTGTAAATTGTAATTATCGACAATGAGCATCACATACACAGACTGTTAAATGGATAAGGCATCAATTAAATGTGCATTTACAAGATATAGCGACCAGGTTTTTCTTCCATCAAATAAAATATCTAGACATGATTCCATGAACAAACTTACAAATCCACTTGGTTTTGTCGATTATTGGGAAATAGTGACCGCATAATTATCATTTGCAGTGAGTAAGAATTGTTTCAAGTAAATCTATCGAAAGTGTGGGACTCTTTCAATTCCACCAAACAGAATCTCTCTTTTGATAGTCTCAAAAATACTAATGATGACATCATTTTATTTATAATCTTGTTATGAAGTTAATTTTATATAGAATTCTCCTACAAACATAATAATTTACTGGTCCAAGATGTTGTGACAGAAAGTGTTACACGAAAATGTGTTAAAAATCCAAGTTATAGTAGCATTCTTCGGCAATGATACAAACAGTTCAAATGGGACGCTCAGTAAATGTGTGGATTATAATAAAAAGAATACAAGGCCGCTTACTGAATGATTACATCACCAAATTAACATTTCTACTAGTTGTATAAACGTATTCCATTGAATCGATTCACAATGTTATTTTACGACATTGTTTTTAACGTCCAGCTATTATTAAACGTTTTTGTGACTGTTGCAGATGTGAACATCACCGTTCGGGACCCATGAGCACAAGAAACCAAATAGAAATGTTAACAGTTACAGTGCACCGATTCGACACAATACTTTTTCGAATCATCGTCGACTGAACAATTTACCAATTAATTTTGTTACAATGAAGTATATTAAAACGAATCTCATCACCCTGAAATGTGTTCTTTTCCTGTTCTTTGGCGGTAAGTCGATAACCCACACTATAAAACCGTTCTAAGGTCTTTTGTTGCAGCAATTGGAAGTCTACTTCCCTTCCTGCCGCTCCATATGAACTCCATCGGCCTGTCCAAAGACGAATCCGTCATAGTGTCGGTGATAGCGCCTCTAATAGCCGTCATTGGACCGTGTGTGGCGTGTCTTCTGGCCGATAGACTCGCCGGCGGCTTCGGAGGTCCTCCACGCACCACCACCGGCACGTATTTACGTGTCATGATCAGTCTCTGTTTACTCCTCGCTACAATTTTCTACTGGATTCTCATGATAATCCCGCCAATTGTAATTGAAGTGCCAGTAAAATTCCGCATTTATAACGATTTTTATTCTCGCAGATCCGCAGTCCTCCGAATGTGACATTCATGTGCGACGAACAAGGTGGATTCGTGCTACAAGACCGATGCGGCGCCGAACGGACTTGCTACGAATGGGGCTCACGTGTAAATTGAATCCCAGTCGGTTGTATGTGCTTACCTTAATTTCCGGTTGATTACAGAAAGGCTCCGTGTTGGTGAAGAACTGTATATTCTCGTGTAATGCCTCCACTTCGTACACTGGTGAAGTGACCACTTTGTATCCGGACGAGGATGTTGGCCTACCCAGTGAGAACGATTACGAGAATGATCCGTACGATGACGTCAGTGGAGACGGGTATCCGTTGCCGGAACTCGATTCTATTGTACATTTATTGCTCCAAAAAGAGTCAAATTGACTAAAATTCCCTTTTCAGAATACCAAAGACTACGAAAATAACCACAACAACACCGGCATCCTGCCCCATCCACATATGTGCTTCAAGAACTCCAGTGGTGACACGTTGTGCGAGGTGTACACCGAATTCTCGAAACCGATCCACTTTTACATTGGCCTCCACTCAACCATTCCACCACAGCACAACAATTCCGACGACACATGTAAATACCCGTTCGCCGATCAATTCCATTGTCGCATCACATCCGAAGTGGTGCACAACTTGAAGAAGAACAATATAGAAGACTGTCATCCGATTGTGTTGTGCGAAATTCACGATCCATACAACAACACGGACAGTTTACTGAAACGATCCCAATGCGGATACGATAATGTCAGTTTTTGGTTCTATTTGTTTGTGCGATCCATGGCGGACTTGTTTCTGGCAGCGGCTGTGGCTCTAATCGGCACAGCTGTGGTGATCGCCACCAGAGAAATGTCTTCGGGCCGAGGCGATGTCGGTAAACAGTTCGCTGCCGGTGCGTTGGGCTTCGCAATATTCGCACCGATCATTGGCGGTGTGGCCAATGGACAGTTTCTTAGTGCAATGATCTGTTTCACTGTACTCATGCTGGTGGCTGTATTAATTCTGATATTCGATAGTAGAATGCCTCTAAGTCCGCCGGAATGGTGGTGGAGAACGAAATGTGGTCTATTGGCGTTGCCCATGTCTTCAGTGCGGAAATACGGATGGGAGACAGCAGCACTGGGTGTTGTTCTGTTCTTTTTAGGTGTTTTCTGGAACTCCATTGACACATTCTTGCCATGGTAATGAATCGATTGTACAATAATGTAAACAGAATTAATGATCATCCATTTTCTAGGCACGTTGTTAAAATTGAGGACGGAGAACCGCTAATTATCGGCCTAACAATAACTGTGGGTGCTTTACCAGCGGTGCTCTTCCTGATATACGCCGAAAAGGTCGTCGACTACTGTGGACACTCGAATCTACTTATTTATTGTTTCGTTAATTATATCGTTCATCATTTAGCACTCATCTTGATTGACAATGCCAAACTGTTGCTCATCTGTGAATTTTTGGAGATATTCACGCTACATGTTATGTACATTACTGCCGTGTTGTATTTAAGACATTTAGTGCCGAGGAAATTGACGTCTTGCGGTCAAGCACTGCCAATTGTTGCTCACTTTTGTCTTGGACGTTGCATTGGAGCGCTTCTGGGCGGCATTGCGTATTCAGAATATCCCGACAATTTCGCCAGCGTTCAGAAATGGTTCACCATTGCAGCGGCAATTGTGGCTATCATCTATTTTATCACTTATCACTTTTATATGAAACCAAAATGTGCCGCACCACCACAATTGCCACCGTATCCAGCACCGTCATTTGTACAAAGTAATTGGTATTTTGGGTGTTGAATTTTTGTGATTTACGATTGATTTTTTTAGGTTCGAATGGGAATGGCTCTTATATGCCATTGCGAGTATACCACAATGGAAAAGCCAAAAAGGGACACTTTAGATATTAATTGATTTTATAAAGCTTTATACGTTTTTGTAAAATTTTACAATTCACTGTAAATTTAAGATAAATGTCGTCAACTTTTTAAGACTTTGTACATTTTTGCAGCTGGCTTTAACTATTAACGAGTGTTTTTACTGTTTATATAATTATTATAATGGTCAACGTAAATGTGCTTATTTCTTGTTATTTTTTAATATACATTATTATTTCTATAACTATCTGATGTTTTATTTGTGTAAAGAGTCACATATGCATTTATATTGTCGTATAAATTTTATTTTTGAAAAATACAACAATCTATTTACATATTTGTACATTTGCAAGTTTGCAATGAATCACAAGTTTGAAAAAAATCATAGAAAATAGCATATTTTGGGTGAAATTGCAAGTGAATTAAATCATTAAAAAAATAACTCAAATTTAATCAAATCAATCAATGAATATATAAATTAATGGCATATTTAACATACTTAATTATAATCGTTTCCTCTTACCTAACGAAAATTGTTTTCTAATACGAGATTCCATCTCTTCATTGCGCTCAAGTCGAACTTTAGCACTCATCATTCGTTTAACCATCGGCGATGGAAATTTTTTCACATTATATTTCAGTACATTCTCCTTCTTCTTTACTTCAATGGGTTTCACCTCGGGTTTCACTGTCGTCTCTTGGTCCGCAACACTCTCCACATTACTAATAACAAAGCTCTCTTTACTCGGCTTAGTTTCATCCTCTAGAATGACTTCCTCCTGTTTAATACATTCACCATCTTCCTTCTCCGCCACTTTCGATGAAACCCCAACTTTCTCCCCCTCCAACAACGTATTCAACAATATCGACTCTTTAACCACCTTCTCTTTCTCCGCAATTACTTTCAACGGCGGCGGCTCCATCCGTATCGACACCGGCAACGACGGTTCATCCGGTATCGTAATACACTCCTTCGGTATATTTTGCAGTGCCGATATCGGACGCACTTTCAAATACGATGTCGGCTCAACGGCCGTCGACTTTTTCACAGTCGACGTCTCAGTCCGAATCACGTTACTCGCTACCGAATTACTCGTGTCCACAAATATCACATCATCATCATCATCACTCGCTACTCGACTTTTCTCCACCACTTTTACCGGCTTCATTTTGATCGCTTTAACACCGGACACAAAATCCGTATGCAAATTCTTTCGAATCTGTATCAAACCGTTTATCGAATTACTCAACACTTCTTGCAATTTATTATGTACAATAGCCAGATCTTTAACGGACGTCGCATTCGCTTGGAACCGATTCAATTGCGTTAATGTGTAGGAAAGATTCGAATTGACACGTGCTGCTGACCGAACAGTTTTCTCAAACCATTCATGTTTCAATTTCGAATCCATGTCATTGTGCTGCTGCGGTGTGACCGTTCTCGGATTGGCAATTCGCACTCTTTGCACTGTGGTCCGCTGTACTGGCGGACGGAGAGTGGGTCGGGGTGTCAGGGGTGGAGGCGCAATCCGAATGGTCTGCGTCTGATTCACATTGGGACTCACTAAACGCGTTGCTGCCGTCAATGGGATCCTATGCACTATGTTACTGGTGGACGGAAGACTCCGTATCATAATCGGTTGTGTACCGGCTGGTTTCGGTGGACGAAGAATTCGTATTTGTGTCATTTGACCGGGTATTGGTTGGAATTGAACTGGATTGGTGGTTTGGGGTATATAGATAAATTGTGCGGGTGCTGGGGTGGTGGCGGTTGTTGGTGCGGACGAGGCAATGCTCGTGATTAATTTTAAAGGGACTGCAGGCTTGGCTGCCAACATGACATTTTGTTTTTGATTCACTTTGATACTTTCGTTGATATCGTCCAGTGTTGGAACGTAATCGGGATCAGTTGAACTTGAACGTCTTTTTCGCTTTTTGGGTACCGCTTCACTGCCGTCCAGTGAGTTGCGTTTCGATGCATTCTGACAGCATGGGGAATAGTCTTTTGATAACGCTTCAATATCGTTCTCCGACGTTCGACTGGAATGAAACGGTTTAAAACAGTGTGTTAGGAGTTGGTAAAAGTACAAACGAATAAAAAGTAAATATATCATTTTTTCAAGTTTCTGAATTACTCAATTTTACTCAATCTTTTAAACGGGAGTTTAAAGTGAGTTGTTACCTCAGTTCGGTTCGAACGTATTCGAAGAGTTCCGCACAAGCGGCTCGTAAATGGCACAATTGTCGCGGATTGCATCGAAAACACTCCCAATCATCGCTGTCGGTGATGTCCTTGACTTTTTTTGGGCCGAAATTCCGTCGAATGCATTTCTAAAAAAATCAGACAGTAAATAAACAATAATTGCAATGAGCAATGATGGAGAATCACCTTGCAAAAGACGAATTCGCATTTAGAGCAGCAAATCACTTGCCCACCTTGTCCACACCATCGACAATACAGTTCGCTACCATCTTCGTCTTTTTCAAACTCGCCACTTGTGTAAAAATGGTAACAGTCTTTACACACAAGCACCTTTAGCAATGGATGCACGAATCGATTCTTTTGTGCAGCTAATGCGGTGCCCAAATGCAAATGACAAGCTGAACAATGTACTGATGAGAATTTTATTGGTTTATTTGGACCGAACGTTTGTTTGCGGATTTCCTCTTCTTCCGGAGTCAAGTCGAACATCACTTGAAATGAATATGAAATTTTAGTGAATTGAATTATGGTGTAGGGAAGCAAATACCTTCAGCGCCGGTGATTTCATCGACAAGAGTGGAGTAAAGTGTTTCGAAAAAGATGGGACTACTGGCAGATACTGGGACAGGCACATTTTCACCTATTGACACATTTTTTATTGATGAATGTGTGTAAAGTGATGTTTTTTTGTACATACCGTAACTGTTTATCACTTCATTTTCGTTCACATTCATATACACTTCTGGACATAGTAAAGAAGGGTCGAAATCATCGTCGGTCTCCACGTTGTCAACTCCTGGAAAATGAATTTGTTAGGAAGTCTACCAATGTCCTGAAGGCTAATCGATAATGAGGAATGTTACACTAATTAACGATTTGTGTAGGGTTTGTGGGTGATTGCAGCTTTAAGGCATTTCAACAGATGTACTGAATGTTGAACATGTGTACATAATTTTAACGTACCTTTGCTTGAAGTGGAATCATTTAGATTATTAGATTCCTCCAAGCATTCGGAACCGTCTTGTTCAGTTACTTTGGCAGTTTTCTCTGACAATACGTCTTTGTTATTGTCTACATTTGAAAAGTTCTCCTTATCACTATCATTCGGCGACTTTTGTTCCGATTCTTTAAGCGTTTCAGGAGATAATACAGAACTGGGATCATCTAAAAACGTTTGTATTAACAAAAAGGAGGTTGTTCATTGAATATATTTGTACCATTGGTCATATTAACGTTTTTATCATTTTCTTGTTCTTCACTTTGGCCCACATTCGGCTCTTTCACACAATCTTCAGGTGATTTTTCCTTTTTTTCACTTTCTTCTGCATTATTTTGACCCTCAGTCGATTCTTTAACACAATCTTCGGGTAATTTTTCCTTTTTTTCACTTTCTTTTTCATTATTTTGACCCTCAGTGGGTTCTTTCACACAATCTTCGGATGATTTCTTTTCTCGTTTTTCCTCTGATGTTTCAGTATCTATAAATAATTAAGGAATACAACAAGTTCACTTTTTCGGATTTATTTTTGCGTTACTTTGTTCGATATTGTCCTTTTCGGAATAATTACTTTCTATCTGTATTTCACTTTGATTCTTAGGACTAACAGGTACCTTTTCACTAGAATTTTCACATTCATCTGATTTCGAAATATCCTTACTACATTCTACATCTGTTGCTGGCTCTAAAAATTAGTTAGCATGAATATAACTGGAATTAGGATAACGTTTCACTCTTACCTTCAGTGGAATTGTTTTCAATTTCTTTCGGTTCATCAAGTACCGGGATTTTACCAGTGTCAGTAACTGAAATAGCTTATTTATCAATTTAGTTTAACATAAACAACAATAAAAGGTGCGGTACCTTCTGGTTCCATGTTTATAGGTTAATGAACCAAATTAAAAATGAGCGCTAAATTTTTAACCAAAAATTTACGTACACTGAAACTCAGTAGACATTGGAAATTTGATACGATAAATAGAGTGCATTCCAAAGAAGTAACGCCTCTATTCACGTTATTTTTGAATTTAACAAGTAATAAGTGAACAAAAACTGCAACCACTTTGGAACAACTATCAATAACGCCGATTCGAATAGTTAACAGCAACGACAACTGTGCTCACAGTTTACCGGACAAGCAATTGGAATTATTGGGAATGCACAGGACAGGACAGAACATTTGCCTGTATCCTGTATTTGTATTCTAGAAAAAAGTTTTGTTGCATTTCAAACCGCAGCTGTTTGTGAGTCTGCGAGTATGTCGTAAATTAGTGCGAACACATATGAGTAGTTCATCGAGTAAGATAGATGGAATAGAGGTCGCCACAAGCACGAAGTCTTTAAACTATTTTTTTATTTATTTTAAAAATCATATAAAACTAATTAATTTTATGGAATGCATAGAGTGCAACTCTGTGACAGTGTTAACTTTTTCTAACAATTTTTAGGAACTTTTTACCCTTTTTTATAAACAAATTTTCAAAATTTTCATGTAGATGCACATTACCATTCTGTGTATTTACATAAAATTCAAGTAAGAATCTTGGAGTGCCGTGTGCGTTTTATTAACAATTCAAAAATAAATTTGCATTTTCACTGATCGTAAATAATCTCAGACCGACGTATAACTTTTAAGTGGAAATAAATATAGAAACATCTACGCCACGGACGCTCGTGAAATCGTGTACCCATTCTTGTTGTCTGCGCATTGAAATCGGAAACACACGAACTCTTAAGTGGTCCCGAATGCTACATAAAATGCCCAATAAAATCAAGCCTTTGCAATACACTCGAACGTTTATGGTAATGTAGATGGCGCTGTAAGACTGGCTCTTTGTTGTGAGACAAATACCGAACAACTCCCTTCCACCTCTACTCGAACACCATTTCTAGAACGGAAGTGGGAGAGAAATTTTTCAAAAAACTGTTGTTCTTCCGTTTAGCGGGAAATTTAATTTTTTTAAAAAATATTCTGGAATATATAATTTTTATTCAACATCTAATAAACGACTACACATATTAGGCAGTTAATCGCTGTACCCTGTATATTTAATAAGTATTTATTCTCTCATTAAGGCCATTTGTAAAAGAGGTATTACAGATATCGAGGACAGATCCGCTAGCACCGCTTCAATATTCTGTATCGTATTCACTTTCATTAAATTCTCTTTTCGGAATGCCAATATAACAACCGCCAACAAAGGCAGAATTTCCAAAGAGTCGTACGCCAAAATCAAGTCCCAAAGTGTTAAAAGTTGTTCGGGTGCTAAATGGCCACTGAATCCCCTCATAATCCACTTTATAACCACTCTCAGTCTAAAACAAACATTCTCTACCATCCAAATAGACTTAATCTTTCGAATCTTACGGATGTATGTTACATTTCTTCAAATGATGCCACAAATTCGGTTCGTAGCATTGGAGCATTTTCTCAAATTGCAAACACAACGATACAATTCCTTGACTATTTGCACAAACTCTATGCAAACGGTGCCAGTAGCGCAAATAGTAGGCACGAAATGTGAAATATAGTTCAACGGGGTTGTCGTACAAGTAGCAAAAAGGCGCGGCTGAAAAATTACGTCCAAGTAACAGAAACAATCAACAACAAAAATGTAATTTTACCCACCATACATAGTGAAGCCATGGAAGGGTATTACGCCACTTGGTGGAAAAATTATCGAATTTTCTTGGGTGTTCTGTTTTCCTTTAATGTTGACCTGCATGAAAGCCGGCTGATTCGGTAATTTTTTAAGGATTTCACCGTCTCTTAAAAAGCAGAGCATAATCTGCAAAAATTCGGTAGCTTAAAAATGTGTGTTGAAATTTTGAGATAAGAAAAGTAGCACCTGATACAGAACGTCTTCAAAAACAAAGTATTGATCATCGTTCGATGCAGTTAAATTAATGTCCTTGATTATGAGTTTATCAATCATAAGATCGAATTGAAGGACGTGGTCTTTTAGCGATTGAAAGTAATTGTGGTGCTAGAAGAAAACATTTTGGGTTTGATTGGAATTTTAGTGTTCGTATTGGCGTACCATTTGCTTCACTTCGGAGCCCAGCAATAACGACCACATTTTAGACCGAATGCTCTTAGGACAACCACGTTTCAAGTATTCCTGTGCTAAAGGTGCGTAATTCTTCGCCAGGATTTTCTCTCCAAGTGCAATTCGTTCGGATTCGTACAAAGGAGAATTTTGGATGCTGGACAGGGTTAGAAAGTTGCATAGAATTTGGTCACCCCGTGACAGTTCCAAGTAGAAATTTCTCTAAAAACCACGACAAAAATGGAAGATGAAGAATCTAAAAATGTTTTTTACCAATTCTCCTAAGTTTTTGATTTTGAGAGGGATGTGAACAAACTCCCATTTGACTGAATCTCTGAAAAAGTTAAAACTCAGCAAAGAAACCATTTTTAATTGAAAAAGTTACGTTTTTGCTTTGTCCGTTGGCCCCTTTAAGTTCAAAAGCACCTCCAGGAAGTCTTTGGGTGCAAATACGGGCCGATATTTATGAATGTCAACCTAAAGAGAACAATTTGGATTGTATAATAAATAATTAAAGTCCCATTCAATTTACCAACATCAAAATTGCTCAGTTCAGTCCATTTATTGGAAATCTCTTCACGTTCGTTTGTTGACCGGACTTTGGCCAGTGAAATGCCCAATTCGCTGCACATCGAATTCAACGATTTATGTATCCGTTTGTCCCAATGGATTTGGGCTTTTCGAAAGAACGAATCGTACGGATTCACTTCTTTCTTCTTTGTTTTCATCCATCGGAAAATGTTGTTCTTCAATTCCGATTCCAGTCCAGATTCTCGCATGGCTTTTAAGAGTGTTTCTTTAAATTCATCTAATTTTACATTGGGAGTTGTCACCAGTTTCTTGAAAAATAAAATCAACTGACAATTTTTTCGTAAATTATTTTTGGTTTCTAGTCACCTCAATATCAGTGAATAAATTCTGATAAGAAGGCATATGCTTGAATTCTTCGCAAATTTTAATTGTTGTGTGATGGATACTTTTATCTCGTAAGTCTTCCATTCTTTGTTACGTTTTCGATAACAAAACGAACCGTGATAACATCAACAAACAAAATATGTTTGAAAATTACTTGGCAACGATTGATTTCTGTTTGAATTTTCAAATATTTCCCGCTGTTCAATGTTCGGCTGGTAAAAGTACTCGCTGTAATTTGTCAATGTTGTCAACAAGAAAATGTCAAGTATCTAAAATGTCATTTTTATCAAAAAATCCGTAAATAAAACATAATTAGTTTAAAATATTAATGTTGTTGTAATTTAGATAAGTAGTGCTATTCTATATGTTAAGTGAATGTATTAACAAGTTACTTTTCTTATTATTTACGCCAATATAATGGGATGTTGTTATAGTATTTTTTGCAAGGATGATAATTCATCACAGGTTTTTCTTGCACATTTCCATAATTGTTCTTTGTTTAACATTGAATTGTTTTCAGAACGGTGAGCCGGACGAACGGTCTCACTTATTATCCAATCCAGTATCAAATATAAATTATGCACAACGGGAAAGCAGGTGATAAAAATATCTTTTTTAATGAACCACAATTGGACATTGAATTCATTTTCAGTGAGGATCTCCTCAGCAGACATTTGAACGATTTACCCAAGAAGACTGACGAACAATCCGCATTAAATAGGATACTACAAGAAACTGCAACGTAAATAGTCGAAATGCGTACACCAAAACAAACTTTTATCGTTCTTTCTTTTAGGAATGTTATTGATGTTGCTGCATTGGATTCGCACAATTTGCAACAACACGAATACTTGGAACGCATGAAACTATATAATGCTAAGGTGCAACAAATCTGTCTAACAAATAAAAATCAAATTGTCAACAAGTTTAAAAGCAGCGTATTACAAGATATCGCTTTACCTGATGCCGTTTTGTCATCGGAATCAATTAGTAGCGAACATGCGAATTTAGTAAGCAATGTCTGCACTTGAAAGCGTAAAATTGATGTTTGTCATTGAATTTTTTAGATAACCTATGCTGTGTCCGAAGCAGTATCGGCGATTAATGATATTAAAGTTGAACACAAAGAGGACTTAGTGGTGCCTTTAAGGATTACGTGTTAATATTGTGATTTCTGGTCAACCGATCGCTTTCTTGTATACATAAGATTAAAACCAGTTCTTCGAACAGTTTTCAATGTGTTAATTGTTACTGTATTGACAAACCCTTGTGTAAAATGAATAAATCAAACACATGTCTATATTACATATATATATTTGTATAATCAGTGTTACAATAATAGAATTATAAATAAATTTCTAACATATTTTTTCAGACACTGTTATTTGCATGGTTTACATTATTATTGATTGGATTTAGTATGATTGGTGGTGTGATTGTGGCATGGTGGAAGAAGTACAGTTTAAAACCGACTGTTAACAGTAGATGCAAGGAAACAATGCCGACAGTGAGCAGCAATTTGTGTCTGGAGAGTTTCAGTGATGGTAGTAGTGTTAAGAAGAGAACGGAGCCTGATAAACAGGCAGCTACTAATACCAAAGTCCATTGGAGCAGGTTTATTTGTATGGTCCAAAGAATTGATACTGGAATGTAAACAAAGAGGGAATAGCCGTAGAGACAGATTAATTCTAGGGCTGAGGGGGGTGCAGCGTCCTCTAGACCATCTAGATCGTTCACATCCGAACTCCACTTCAACAGGGCCCATAGAATGAAGGGAACTAACGTTACGTATAAGCAAATTGTGGTGGCTGCATACGAAACTAAATGAAAGTCGTATTGCCAATGGTATTGGGTGTTTACATGCTGGAGATAGTTGGCTATATTACCACTAATTGCTATTGTAAATATCAACGTAACTGATATCCAAAAAGGCCCATATAAGTCTGGTTTTCTTTGTAAATGTTGTTTTAAGGAGGTTGTTCGTTTTGGGGTTATAGATGCTAAAATACGTTCAGTTACATCTTTGGTGTCGACATCGAAGAATTTTTGGTAGTATTCTAATGTCCAGAATGATTTTAGTGGTTCTGCTGGAAGATCATCATCGAATTGGGTGTTATTTGTGGGTTTTGGTACAGATTTCTCGTATGTTTCGTCTGTGATGTTTACATTTATTTGTGCACCATCAGATTGTAATGGGGGCGATGACGATGTGTGTACACTTGGATACTCGTGAAAGGATAACAATTCGTCGGTGGGTACTTCTTGCAAATTGGTCATTTTGGTTTAAAATTATTGATAATTTAACCAAATATTTAGCCAACACAACACTGTTGACATTTGTCACTGATTTTGTTATTTTGTGAGTAAGGGAAACTGTAAAAGAACTACCTTTTGTTGTTAATAGATGGCAAAATTTAAAAAATTAAAACTTGTTGAAATTTGAAAATTTATGAAATTGAAATGCCGCAAAACGTGAAATTAAACACTGAAAGATTTATTACCTCGTACGTAAAGCACTACCCAAAGAAACAAATTCCACCGTGTGTATTATAAACGTAAATATCAATCAGTTGGTTTCCATAAAAATTTTTTTAGTTTTTCCCGTCCGAAAACTAAACAACAGTTTTACGACCCCCTTACTGAAGGATTTAAGGAGCATTTGTCTGTGGCATCAGACGGAACAGAAGCCTTAGCAGATGTATATCCGATGTTCATGAATGTTTTTCACTTACATTTTCTTTTTTATAGTTAAAACAGAACAAAGCAAAAGCTGCGGATATCTATTTCTCAACCCCCTTTTCTAAAGACACAATAAACCATCAGTACAACTATATTCGAGGGAAGAGTGTGTATCAGGTGGAATACTGCGATATTGGTAACAAAATATTCCCTTTGTCTTCTATTAACAATAAATAATTTGCTTTAATAAACAAATAAAAGTTGGGGATGTAAAGAGAAAACAAGACATAAAAGCAAAAAGACTTGTTCTTCCTGCTGATTGGAACATACCACTAACTACCCAAAAATATGCATTTCGCGATCCTATTACTTTAAGCAAAAATGCCTTGGAAAAATCACCTACCCCCAAAGCTGCGAACAATCTTGGCCAAGACGGTAATAAAACAAGCAAAAAAATATCATACTTAATTGCACAATTTATTCACATCTATTTTAGAACAAATTAATCGCATTTTAAATGTATCCACTGGAATTAGTGAATACATGGACGTAATTGGGAATCTCGGTGAATTTATTGTAACTGAACAGATGCATGGCAAAATCGTACACGAATAGTGGCCAAAATTGTTAATGAAATAATTAAATTTGTGTGTTTAATGCTCTGAAAAGCACATAATTTTATTAGATATTACAGTATAATTACAGAAAATTTTAACGAATTATGGCCCAGTTAATAAGGGTGCTTATTTATCCAATACTCCAAATCCAACTCTGCCGTACTCGTTTTGGTAGCAAGTTAATGGGGTGTACATTCTGCTTGGCCGCACGTATCCGTACACTAAAACATCAAAAACGCACTAATTATTAGAATTACAAAAAAAAAAACTCTACAGCTATTTTCATGTGTAAATAAATCACAAGATTTCCCAATAAAATTAACACGTTTCAAAGCGACAGACAAACTTTCAAATTAATGTATTTTCGCACGTTATTATTCGTCTGCACTTTACAAGCGTTTTAAAAAGTCTTGGAAAAAATACGACTCACATAAATTATCTGACTAAAAGAGAATTACTGGAAAAATTTATAAAATTAGATAACTGAACGCAGGTAGTGAATAAATTCATAGTTTACGTGACAGCCACAAAAATATACCTCTTTTTGATGTCGGTACAGGGGGTAGAATTTGGCCGGTTTTCGGTCCGTACAATTTCCGGCAATATTCCAACAACTGATTCTCGAACGATTGTTCTGCTACGCTAGTTGGACCGTCTGAATTCTTCAAAACCACTGAAAGTTGAATACAGTTTTATAATGTTGTCATTTATATGGAAATTGGATATACTCTCTTTGCAGTAATGCATTTTGTATGTGGACCATAAACGCAACTTTTGCATCCGTTTAACGGCCGCTTTGGCTTCGATCAGATTAGTTGACTAAAACACTTTCCGTATTTCACTTTCGCAATAAAAATGATTCAACTCACATCATCATCACTTTCTTTATCCAGATGTGTTTCTACGTACCAAATGTCATTGTCTTTGCCCAAAATATTCTCTTTGTAGTTCTCGTATGGCAATATTCTACGAATATAAACATAGAAATGCATTAATCACAGTGGAATAGTGAAGAAAGAACACGTTACGGAGATAGTTTTTCACCGACTTTCCAATTATGCTTTCTATTGTACGTTGTTTTGAATATTTCTGTTGTTGAGGCCGTCATCGTTTATCAAAAATGACACTGTTGAGTGACACACAAGATAATTTTTTTATATATTTTCATGTCTCAGTAAATCGTTTTTTGTTTGTTGGGTAATTAGACAAAAACCAATTACCACTTTAATTACATATTCCGAATTGGTTCTGGCCACTCTATTGTTTAAACCACCAATTTAAATGCATAAAAACAATCCCATTTGTAGGTCATTTCAAGAATCCAAGTTTTATAAGCGTAAAATTTGGGTTAGTCATTACAAATAAAAATCCTCCTAATTATCTGGGTTAAATTAAACAATTTCCATTCTTATAAATTATTTATTACATTAAAAACATTTTATGACTGCTACAAAGTAATCACCTAATTTATAAAATTCTAAGTCTACACATCTTAATCATCATCGTCGTCGTACGTTCTTTCAGTTATATAAATAACATAGTCCATTAAGTTACTTTTTTTCCCTTGTCGTGGATTGTATTTCGGGTATTCTTCAACCTCTTCAGTGTTGTATTCGTTCACCAAATAACTCCCCTCCTCATTTGGCTCTTCTTCATTCTCCACATCATTGTCCAATATCAAATCGTCATTCTCTCCACGTTCAATCCGGTCCTCGACATAGTACGGTTCCGTATCGGAACTCTTCTTAATTTTCTTCGGATCCAGGAAAAACAGCCCCAAGGGAGTCTTAAAGTTGCTCATGAAATCGTAACTTCTACTCGCTGGCGAGTATTTCTTGTAACCTCTGTGCCTATTCCCGGAATACCCCCGACCTTTGTTATATTCCGGCAATGTAACATCGTAATAACTTTGTATGGGTTTCCTGCTCTTCTGCGGCCTCTGCACGGAGTAAGTGGGTTGGGTGGG
Source organism: Silvanus unidentatus (assembly GCA_963930825.1). Taxonomy (NCBI): domain Eukaryota; kingdom Metazoa; phylum Arthropoda; class Insecta; order Coleoptera; family Silvanidae; genus Silvanus; species Silvanus unidentatus. The sequence goes on from OZ005760.1 coordinate 22,466,918, forward strand.
TACCGGTGCAGCCACCGTTTCCTTCTGTTTACCGTAAATTAGGTCGTCTGGCGGTTGGGTTGTGTAATGGTTCACATTATGATAAGAAATCGCTGGCTGTTCTTCCACCGGCTTCACAACGGTGTACGTTGGCTTATTCTCATTCAAGTACACAGTGGAATGTGGAATTTGACTGGGCCGAGTGGAGCTTAAAACGGGCGCCGGCACAATATGCAGAGCTTGCGGTTTCTTGTAGTCTTCAATGTAATTGTGACCGACAAAATTCACACTGTCCTGTAAACTGGGCTTGTCATGGATCTGAAGACTGGGATGCTTCAATGGTGCATTCGATGAGAGCTTGAACGGGACCGGCAGATGTTCCGCTGTCGGTTGAGGAGTTGTCGAGAATTTCACGGGCGGAGAAGAGGATAATTTTAGTGGTACTGGTAGACTCTCGCTAATTGGTTGGTTATGCTGTTGCTTGATGCTTACTTGACTGTAGGACTGTTGGGGCCTGTCCATCGATGGCTCTTTGAAGTGGTAGAAATCCATTGAAGTCGGTCGGGGATGTTTATTTGCAGGTCTTGCTGAATTCATCGAACTTAAGTATTTGTTGTTGTACTGGTTTCTCATTCGGTTCAAATGTTGGGCCCGCAACAATTGCGGTTTTGTAATGTATTTGTTCTCGTATCGATGATCGCCCTCGAAATTATTCTGGAATGTTAATGGTCCATTTTGGAATTTGTGGCGCATTTGAGTGGAAAAATTCGGCTGATCTCTGAAAGCGAACATGTCTTTGCTCAATGCGGGCATATCTTCCGATTGTAAATGAATCTCGTAAACTGCGGGCACTTTGAGGACTTGCACCACTTTAGCCGCCTGATGCTGTCGTTCCGGTTCTTCCAGTTTATTGACGATGTTTTCCAGTTGATGGAAATTCGGGCGCATTTTCTCGTCCTCGTCAAATTCCTCTTGGACTTGATAAGAAATGGTGGGCGTTGGCTTGTACGACTGTGAGAAATGGGGCTCATTTTCGTGGAAAACCTCTTCAGTGGGTCGGTACTCCAAATGGTGATTTCTTGGTGGATTTTCACTTGCTTGGAAATGTTCGACTGGCTGTTCTAATTTGTAAAATTGGTGAGTGTTTTTCTGCTCGTTTTCGGATTGCACAGAATTTTCCTGGTAATGTATGGACGGCGTTTCATCGTGGTTTTCTAAAGAGACCAATGATTCAGCGCGGGGTAATTCGAAAGCAGGCCTGAAATGGACCTCTTCGGGAAGCGGATGAAACTCCTTTTCCGGCAGGATGGGTGTATGATGGTTGGCAGTTTCCGACTGGACCAAAATTTGGTCGGGCTGATGTTGCTGCTCGTTTTGGGACGACTGAAGGACGAAAATATCCGACGATTCCTGTTTACTGTCCGGCACTTGGGTGATTTTCAACTCAGTCGTGGACTGTGTACTGGACGTTGGCGTCGGTTCCACTTGGATAGCATAAACTGTACTGATTTTCTGACTGTCTGGTTCTTTGTTAGGAATGTTTTCAGGTTTCGAGATTTTTAGTATATCGGGGGCTGGAGAATGCTCTGTTTCCACCCCATAACCGGCACTAACATTTATATTTAAATTATCATCCGATCGTCGATCGCTAATTCTTCTGCTTTTCACAATTTTACACTCATTTTGTGTAACGATGAGGATTAAATAACTAATCACCTATTTAAAGGAACAATCGATCGTATTAGAACGGTGGTATTGAAAAATTCGAGGAATACTTACAAGGAAGTATCTCATGTCTTCACTGTTCACTCACAGAACTCTAAATGCGCTCATTTTTAATTGTTGTACTGGTTTTTATATTATTTTTAATTTGTTGTATAAATCTTTACACTTTCATGATATTTTATTGTAAGTGTATTCATTAGATCGTATAAATGAATACCTAATATAATATAGAACAAAAATTTGTTTCAAATGAGATTTTGTAGGTAAATGAATTTTAATAAGTTTATAATATTTCTGTGTTATAGTTTACTATTAATAATGTGCATAGTAAATTTACACGGTATATCAGTTAACAAATCAATAATTGATTTTTACGAAAATATACAAAAGTATACCAAAAATATTCGTTTTACGTAATAGCCGTCTTATTAAATAGGCACTTATGTTCTTTTACTGTTTGTACATAAAATAAACGTGCAACGTAAATGTTCATCAATATGCCGATTAATTGATAATTGATACTAATGGTGGAGTTGTTGAGAAACTGTGCTTCATTGCATTTTAGTGAAAATAGACTATTCATTAATGAACTTGTATAACTGTACTGGAAATGAATTTTAAAACTTACAAACAGTTACATTTAATTTAAAATTTAACAAATCGGTGATGCATGAATTTCTATGGACTGTCAATAAAAAAATGTACAAGGAAACCAAATCGAGATACGGGAAATTCGTATATTTTCTTTCAACTTGAACTTTTCCAGTTTGTTAATTATAAAATTCGTTTGAAAGCGATACATGTAGTTAGTTGTAATCTCTTAAACAAACACCAAAGTTACAACTCTGTTAACTGTGACATCATAACTGTCTATTTCTGATCTAACACAAATGTCTGCTCTAGCATAACCAGTACCAGACAAATCCGATGATGAATCTCGCACTTCTAATTTAATACGATGCCCAAAATGTTTATTCAATTCGGGAATACAAATTTTCGTGCCGTACGGTATTCCCAATGATTCGTCCATTGCCACTGTTACAAACTCCGTTCTGTCGTCCAAATAATCCTAAAACACAATCAATTTTTCTCTAGGTAATCATTTTATGTTTTGTCTACCTGTAACGTCCTCAGTTTCTTTCCTCTTTTGTCCACGTATCCGAATTCTTGGTCTTCATTCGCATAGTCCGGATAATAAGCCGTCAATGTGACATTGTTGAAGGTTTTTCCAGTGCATTTTACATTTTTCTCTAAATTTAATTTACAATAGAATGTAATGTTAAATTGAAATTTCCCACATACCGGCATCAAATAAACCATTCACAGTCCACAAAACACACAAAATAACAACAAGAGAAATGTTAACATACATTTTTCAAATGACTACAAACGCTTACAGATGCGATAAAAATGAATAAATATGCTTAGAAAGGAATTCAATAAACGCATGGATCACCAGTTCTTCGTCGTGACGATGGTAGTGGTTCAGTGTACTGTTGCTGACTCTTGACGATACTTTTGCCCATTTTACTGATTGTGTCCTGATATTCGGACATTCCTGTACGGTTAGCGAACCACTCGTCCATAGAAGTGGGCGCTAAAAAATAAACTTAATAATAGTCAACTTTTCTAAAATTGTTCATACTTCTGGTGAATGTAATTGCTGGACACACGTCCACATAGGGCTTGAAAATTGCATTATATCGGAACCTAAACGGATCCCTGTAACCCTGTCCAAGGCCCAGAGTGTCACTTTTCACGGGAACACCGACCGGTGAATCGACAGCCGGCATTAGTTTCCTATAAGGCATCAATTTCATGCCCCTCTTTACATAATCGGTCTGGTAGATCGATTCCATTTTTACGTCATCAGTGTCACAAGGATGATCGAGAAGCGCCCCGGATAGCATTGCCATTTGGCGGTTTAGTTCGTCCAATTCCCTGTACAAAATCGTCTCTTTTTCCGCCAACTTTTTGTACCGGTCCATTTCCGGGTCGTATAGATGGGCATCGCAATGGCAATACGGTTCGACGAGTTTTGCCACATAGTAGTTGTTCGGTTTGGTTCGTATTGGTGGTTCTGACGGCCTGAATAAATACTTAAACAATTTGTTGAAAATCGACAAGGTTTCAGTACCTGGGCGATAAAGGCTTTGAGGAAGGCCATTTATAAGAATTCTTTTGATTTGTTAAAAATGTGTCCTTATCCACGGTCATAATTTAAGTACTGAAAATTTATTTAGTTCTCACACAATTTACTGTTGTTTTGTTACTTCTATCATTCTATCTCTTGTTAAGTATTCGTAGAAGAAGAACAAATACTTTAAACCGAATTTAATGCAAAAGTACAAAACGAAATTTTGTATTAGCGGTGTCAAAATTTCAAAATAATCCATCACGAAATTCAAACAAAAACTCGATATGCAACTAGATTTTTATTTATTTCAACATTTCCTCATGGTACCGGAAGATTTTGGACTGTGAGCATGTAATATGTCGCGATACACCATCCGGCCCCATTGTTCGATCAATTTGTCGCATTTCAGGTGCGGTTCAGCTTCGAATGGATTCCAGTCACTTATTCCTGCCCGTTTTCTTCTTCTCTGCTCTTTCATCTCTCTTGCACTTTGGTTAGAAATCAGACCAGGCCTAAACGCAATCGGCCGCAAATTCGCCCGGACTCTGCTCTTTTTTTCAGGACATGGTACTGTTGATCGCTCTCCTGCAATGAAAAACAGTCAATCAAACACCAAAACTCATTTCTATACACTTTATTGGTACAATTTACAACTTAAACCGAATTACGATCTTTCTTCGAATCTCTGTCATGAATGCGATCCATGATGATGAAGGTACCTAAACGCGAAATGGCATCTTGATACTCCGAGGCACCAGCGGTCATGATAGCCAATGGACCGCTACAAGTACCCACTGTACAAACGACAATATCAAAACAAAGAAAACTACTGAATCAAGGATCGTGTCACCGCAATCGCGAGCTTTCTCGCTCCCCCTTGCAATCTGGGCACAAGGCTTGGACTTAATCCTGACATCGAAGGTGGTCTTTTGTAGGGGCCTGTAAGGATCGCCAGGTAACCGAGCTGGGTCCGCACTGGGCTGCAATCCGGCCACTCCCGCTGCCCTCAGTAGTTCGTCGTACGGTCCTGATGGGTATTCCCCTAACACAAAATCATTAATTTCGCAATATCGGAATGAGCGTAAAAGTCGCATCTAAATATACTCGACTGTGAACGTAAAATTGAATTCTAAGAAAAATATTTACTCATTTTGCCATAATCCACTTGATATGTAGACCTTAGACGTTCTTTATTTATCCTAGACAACAAATCGTCTGGTGGAGCAGTCTTTAAACATTCATAAATAAATGGATATTTCTGTTGGAGCTACAACATAAAATTGTAATTGATTTCAATTAATACTATTTACATTTTCCATGATGGCGCTATTTACTTTATCTAAAAACACATTCGGTTGAGCATATCGGCCAACTTCACTCGATGGTGTTGTGATTTTGGCCGGGTACAGTTTGGGGTCTAGTAGGGGACCCATGGGTCCCAGTCGACTCCACTCTTCCTGGTCGGCAGCGGGCGGTCCGAGCTGTTGAATCTGTTCGCTGGTCGGTGTAAGGACCTTTTTGCACTGACACGGACACGCTTTTCGCAATTTGCCATTTGGTGTGAAGAGATGTTGCGGTGGCGGCCTGAAAATGCTCATAAACTAACACTAAACGGCTGTAAAGTGGACGAATTACTTTAAGCCAATGGTTTTCACATAGGGCCAAAGGTAGTCTTTTCTGTAGGTGGTCACAAATTGATCGAAGCCCATTTCGGGACCGTAACATAAGATTTTGGCTTTTTTCACTAGATGGATTGAAATGACGCAAAATTTGACAATTGTGGTGCTTGTTTTCAGGTCAATTGATTGCAATTTTTGTGAGTTTTTTTGGGTTCCGAAAATACCATAAGGTTCAATGTGATGATAATTAATGAATAATTTAAATTTACAGACATGCTACATTACAGTCCACTGACGTCACTCACATATGATATGCAACTTAGGACGTATTTATAGCTTTGATATGTGAACATACAAGAGTGTATAATGTTAATTTTAGATTTACATTTTGTGTTTCCGAGCAGAATAGCCATTATTGAATTAGTCTGATTCATGAAATGGCATTAAAATCGCTTTTATTACAATTTACAGCCCTCGATTTTGGATTTAATCAGCTTCCGGGTATAATGAGGTTTTTTTTAGTACAGTTTAGAAAAGAACGATTTTCAATTTAGGGAAACCTTCAATATTTGCAGCAATTAATAATCCTATTGACTGCCAACATGTACAGATCGTTTTCTCAAGGTAAAAGCTATGAAAACTAATAATAATCGAATGTAACTAATTTTTATGATCGTATTTACTTTGGGCTAGTTGCATTATTATTATTGATACCTTTGGCCGACAAGATGATTGTTTTTTGCCAATAAAAACATGTGAAATTTGTTGTAAGAGTGTGTTAAAATTTCCTGATGACATCTTGGACACGTGTCCAATCAACTGATTTACAAAAACTCTATTATAAATAAAAATTTGTTTATTTGGCGACATATCAAGGTCCCCAACATCCATATCCACTAAGAGGGAATTATTAAAAAATTGCTATTTCAATTTGCGGATCGAATCGAGTTGTTATACAACGCAATTACCACTTTGTGTATGTATAATAATAACTTTCTTTATAAACCATTTAGACGTGCTATTATAGAGATACTGTGAATAACCCTTTGTGTTTGTTGGAACTGACACTTTAAATTAGAGCACCGCTGAGATCTATTTATGAGTAAGGAAGAAAAGCTGGAAAATTGGACATGTCCATTTGATATAAATTGCATATTCATCAGATTTTCTATAGCGAATATTTGCTGGTGCGTGAAAAAGGAAAGTTTAAAAATATTTGTGATTCACATTTTTTGGACCACTTGAATATAATGTTAAATTTTATTCAGATGTGTGTTTGGGTGGCAAACGTAACATGTGGCAATTTTCGAAATAGAAGCTAATACCGAATATCATTTCGGTAATAGCCATATATCCGGTAGTAAAATTGATATAGAAATCCCAATATCGTATTTCTGGGTCAAGGGGTTCGTTTTACCGAAATGAGACTTTTTATTATAAACAACGGAGTATATAAAAACTGGTGCGTATACGCATTTTAAATAAACGTTACATTAGTTCCATTAAAAAGGCTTATTAATAGCCCATCAGTTGCAATTTGATGTTTTATGGACAACAGTCGGCCTTATTATTCTTAGTGCTAACGAACTGTCTTATAAGAGTCTAGAAATGCCAAATGTCGTTCACAACAAGTGTTAAAAACAAAGATGGATGCTTTTAATAAGAAATATCAGTAAATACTATTTTAAAAATGAAAAATCAACTGAGACGAAACAAAACCGTGCCAAACGCGAGCCAAAAGCTTAAGACTCAGTGTTAAGTTTTCAGTCATACGGTGCGGTAGATGTGGGCTGAAAATAGTTTAAGTACACATGAGAGTATCAAACAAACCGCAAATTTCTGTTTGATTTTATGTCCATGTTTTATTGTACGACCAGTGGACAGAAATATTTGTTATTAAAGTAAAGTGTTTTGTTGATCTACTATAATATTAAATGGTTTAAAGTGCCTGTTTTACACTTGTATCGTACAATTATTTGTTTGTTCAGCGATGTGATCATTTTACTAAAAGCGCACAACATTTAAAACCGTCTTAATGATTACATTTGCAAGAAGTGACGTGGACCTGGTCTCGAGTGGAACATTTTCATTCAAGTCTTTTCCCATGATGGGCACCGAATCGACCAACTATTTCTCACAGAAATCCAAAAGCACCAGTAAGTGTCCTTATCGTCAACAACATACAACGATACACGACTCTCTATCTGTGAACAACATTTTTTTTTATCGTATCTGGCAATGATGCAATCAATGGAATTCAATTTCAATTGCAAAGCACTTGAAAACGAGAGTCATCCTCGCTTTTATTCCTTTCTCGACTCTCTTTCTTCTTAGTCATTTGTAAAATGCAAGAAACAAAGCTATTGTGTTTGATGGCCTTTATTTCGCATTGGACTCGAAAACGATATAAAATTAAATACTGGGCCAGGAAGTTGCCTCTTTTTCGGGCTTCCGTGTATTTAATGCAGGCAGAACGACAAGATAAAAGAGCCACACACACTGGAAAATGATTTACACACCGGTTTTAATCCACGAGTAATAACATTTTATTAAATAAGTAGTAAAGATGATAAATCCGTTCATTTGTCAGAAATGAAAGAGTGCAGTAATAAAATTAATGAAGGTAGAAGAAATGGATTTATGTATGTGCGTTCATATTAGCGTTGATATAAATCAAAAAACTCTAAGTGGATGTGCTTAGTCAATTAGAAATGTTTGAATTATGGCATTTTTGATTGTCCTCCACATGCACACGAAACAATCGCTATTATTTAAGGAGAGTAAAAAAATCCCTCGTCATCGATCGTGCGTATTCAGCTTTGATGTTGACAAAATCCCAATTTTAATTAGTATTATTGTCGGTTGTTTGATACCTGTTGCCAAACACCTGAGACGTTCTCTAGGAAATGTACGGATTACCTACAAATAATTAACTTGAACTGTAAACATTCAATTACCACTTGCAAGTACACACCAATATATTTTCGCTTAAATCCAGATAAATTGACAAATTGAGGTGAATTAATTTCAATCTATATTAAAATCTATGCATTTCTTTTAATCCATGTTATGACGCAGGACGCGGCATTTTCATGGTGAAGCACATTTAGAAATCGTGACTTTTCTTTTTTGGACCGTTGCCAAGTGTAGTTTTGGACAACAGTTTTAATATTATTATTTTATTTAAACAATTTCTATTTACAAAGGGAATTCGCTTAAATCGCTCTAATGGCATTTCCCTGAAAATCCGTCGCGCTAAATAATAATAAACAGCCAAAAACAGTGTAGTGTAATTAAACATTTCCCAAAATTAATTACACGGAAAATCCGTGAATAAAAATTCGTTTACTTGATGATTTTTTATTGGGCACTGTTTCCGTGAATAAAGTCAATATAACAGTTTAATTGAATCTTGAATATAATCATTTATAAAATTGGAAATCCGACTAGGAATATTCATATCAAACATATTTTATAAATAGCCACACTCCCACCGTCTAACGTACACAATTAATTATCTATTCTATAAATATTATTTGAAATTTTAAATTTCCGCTTTATTACATTTTCGGTGCTAAGATTTAGGCCCATAATTATTTTGAGCGATTAATGTGCACATGCATTAATCAAATTTAATGTGCATGTAAAGGACTACAAGACTTGGCACTTCCTAAATTCATTTACACAAATCCATCTTCTAAAGTTAATTTTTTTCTTGGTTCACTCAAGTTCAATGAATTTCGCTGTATTTGTGCAACATCAGCTCAATACAACTATTAATCAGCAAACATGTCTATGTTGTAATAAAACTATTTTCGATTGGAACACTTGAAAACCGTTTTAATCAAAACCCGCATATTACTCATTCGCTTTTCAAGTTTATAGGCTCTCCTGCAATTTTTCCAAAGTGTATGACAAAAGTGAATTTATAATATCCGGTCACTGACGTCAATGTACCAATAAAGTATCAAATATGATCAGAGTCATGCTGTCTGACACAAAATTTAATTTCAATTCCAACTTATAATGCCACTTTCCATTTTAAATCCTGACCTTCGAACTAATTTCGGAAAATTAATCCGTTTCAATGACAGTAAATAGATTAATTTTCCACAACATTCAAAATAATATATCAATGAAAACAAATATGAGCGCTTTTTAGACTGGCAGTGGGAAAGTTTGAATTTTCACGAAAATAGCATTCATACTGCAATCTAGTGGGAATCGCCCAAAATTCATATGGAAATTATTTGCTTTAGGAAGTGCTGCCCTCGCACCAACTCATTTATTTGCTCACTTTTTTTACATACGCGGCTTCCTAAACCTATTATCGAGACAATGTGCGATCAGGGAGCGCATTTGTGCACTAATTACTAATTAGTTGTTCCAGTTTTGAGTGTTCCAGCCCTTCAAAGGAGCACCTTTTTATGAAAATATAAATGATGTCATTTTCGACTTTTTCCTTTATGTTTACTTTCTTGATAAAAATAGTTTTCATGGCAAAGAATTAAAAACATAATTATTGCGTGAAAAATTGTATAATACCTGCCTTGCCCCACTGACAAGTTTTAAGATGTAATTGTTCTAAAACTCCTAAAAGTCCAAGAGCTGCTCTACGATTAAGTACCTACCTAAATTAACAAGAAAACTATAAATACACTCTAGCTACAATACGAGAGAAACTGTGTTCTTGCCAATAATGCAAAAAAGAAATTAAAAAAGAGTTAATTAAACGGAGATTTCGACTTGGGTGGTAAAAATTGATTAGATATCTTCAATTCAACGTTACACTAATAAGAATCTAGTTAATGTATTTTTAAATTTACATTTTAGTTGCACTATTTTGAAGGCAATAAAATTGAATATAAAAACTGAAAATATATCTTGTGTACTAAAAAAGCGTACAACTGAAACATTTTCACGATTTTAAGGATGCTATTTTTGTGTTAAGTAAACCTAATAAAGCTTTCAATACAAACAGTATTCAAATTTATCGTTTGCAAAAAGAATCTATGTATTTTCTTTAATAGAAATTATATAAATAATATTTTCCAATATTGCATCAGTCACACTTGCATTATTCGGATTGAAAAGCTCCATCCGTCAAAAGTTTTAATCCTGAAATCTGCTTAAACGGAACAATGCCTCTACATTATCGGATTATTTATGTTGATATGTTGGAAAAGAGAATTTCGAAGCCAGCAAACCACTCGCAGCTCTTCCAAATCGAGAGAATATTCGCGTACTCCAAAAACCGCATATTCTATCTTTAAAATCTAATATTTATCTTTACTAACACCGTCTAGCATTAGTACAAGCCTGTTGCCAAATGTGATATTTTTGTTTCCAAGTAGCCGCTACAGTTTTGTCGCGTCAGTTCTGAGTGGCTCTCTTGCAAACTGGACTCGAAGTGACCGCGCTCGACCGCTTAACAAAAAGATGTGCCATCTTCACATTGTCGCCCGTATGCCGGTGAAAAGTCGCCGCAATAAACCACCGCTAACCGTGACATAACCGATCCACATTAGTAAAGAACATTTAAATAAAACTCTCATTCATGACAGTATAAATGACCGTTTTGTGACATTTTCCTTAACGCAACAAGTGTGCAATTCGCAGTGTTCATTACAATGGGAAGATTTGTCACAATCGTTGACTTTTGAATGCGACCATCCGAAATATTTATAAAGCGCCCAGAAAAGTATTTTGCAAAATTTTTTTCAATGTGTTTTAAGTTCGAAATCATATGATTAGGCAATTTAAATTTTTAGAAGCCTACGCTAAAATTTAAAAGTAGTTTGCCAAGACGAAGTAATTTTAGATTATTATACACTTCTAAACTGCTTATTGTTTGATAGAAAATAATTAAAAACCCTCTTTACACACAGAGAGAGCGGTTGGTTTTTGTAAAATTGCCAGCGAAACAGAAAAGTGTTTTAATCAGCGTAGTGCGATCAAAAAAAGAGACACATCAACAATTTAAATTTATGTATTGAATATCTTTCCCGCATCTGTGTGCTTCCACAATTATAATAATAATATGGCAGATGGTGATGCCAAACGGAAAAATTTCGGTAGGAGTGCATCAACGGAGAGTACAGAATATTCAGTAAGTATGGGCCGATCGGTGAGGAAAAAGAAGCCGAAAGAGCGATGGCTTTTGACGAGGAAAACGTGGCGGTATATGGCGGACGCTGGCCGCAAACTGATCCCCGAAGGGGTGCAGAATCGGCCGGAGGACATACCCCGAATCGAGGCCTACTTTCAGGAGGTATGCAAAAAAGAGCCGCGGTTTCTGTTGTGGCGGAAGAACTCGTATCCCGGCGCTTTGGGCTTCCGAAAAAAGCGCAAAGATCGGGTGCTGAAAGGAGGCAGTTGCCGCAAGGCGGTGTCCGCCGATGAAGTGGCCTTTTTCCGACCAGAACGGCCCAAAGACCTAGCCCTCCAGTCCACCGCTTCAAGCAGTAAATTCGACATACGAAAAATGAAGGAAGACTTCCTCAACAAACCTCCAACCCCGACAGACTACTCAAATCTAAGTCCAACCAGTAAAGAGGACATGGAAAGAGAACAGGAAGAAAATCAATTGGTCAGTATGTTGGAAGAATATTTGCATTTAGCGGAAAAGGAGCCAACGAAATACAACAGAGGCGACTTTAACTACCAAGAACTGGTAGATAAATTGCAAAGACACCTGACGCTGGCAAGCAGATCCTATGCGACTCCTACAGCATCGACTAGTTACTATGTCGAACCGCAACAAGTACATTTTCAAGGAGACCATGTGCAAAGATCCTTATCAGAAACGTTAAGTCGCTATTTCAGTCAATCGACAAATCGGGATCGAGTCATTTCCGACATCCTAACGGACAGGAAAGCTCTTCAAAAGTTGTACTTTGAATTGCGCCGCACCCGCGGCTTCCGGGGCGGCAGAGGCACCACTCTGTACTCTCCCAATCCGTCGTCCTTCCACCACCAACGCATTCGCACCACATTTCCACCAAGTCGCAAGAACGATGCCACCCATCCACCACCGCTTATCGAGATCGAAAGCGAGACCGTCGAGATCACGTACCACGATTGGGGTGTGCAAACGTTGCCCGTGCCGGAACACGTCCTCATCAAGGTCGAGGACGAGTACCGGAAGAACCAGGCGGAAAAGGAGGAAGAGGAGCGCGATCAGCGACAGCCACGTCGTCGAAGTAGCGTCGACAACGACGACGTCAGTCAGTCGGTTAGTGATACGATAAAGCGGTACTTGCGGATGGCGCGAAAGAAAAGCGTGGACACGGACAAAGCGGATCGGTTCAAGCGCGTTAATTACGATCGCAATTTGCGGAATATCAAGGCAAAGGGCGAGATCACAAAACCGGGCGACGATGATGGCCTGAACAAGGGCTGTCAGACAAACGACGATTGGATACTGATTTATCGTGATTTGAAGTTTGATGAGGTCGCGGATGTATCGGATATTGAGAGTCGTGTATCGAGTTCAAGGAGTAGCATAGATATTGGCGGTGAGGATGGGGTGAAATCGTCACCGTCCTCACCGCCGCCCACCAAGAGTGGCAGTCATTCCTTTTTAAGTCAATTATTGCACGGTGGCAAGCATGATAAACATGAGAAATGTAATTCTGCAGCTGTTACGGGGGCGGGTACAATGCAAAAGAGCAAATCGTCCTCCAGTGTCATGCACCATGGCAGCAAGCTGATGGCGAAGAAGATCTTCAGGTCGCGGTCCAAGAGCCAAACAAGACCCGCACATACACCGTGTAATTGGACGCCTCAGGTATGAGTGTGTTGTGATTTAATTGCGGAATCATTTCAGGAATGTACTTGATTCATTTTCGTTCTTGTGTAAATAATTTTTACCGGAAAATGCAGTGTTGTAATGTTTGGTTGAATGGAAAATGTTGGACGACTATAATTAAACATCTCGTTGAGTTTTTGATGGAATGGATGAAAATTTTCTCTTTTATTAATAAAAATACATTTTGCATATTATAAATAGTAATTTGATTGCAACACTGTATGGGCCATGTTTGTTTGCCGTTAGAACATCTATACGAAAATTAGATCGCAGTGATACTGAACAGATTTTCTATTTGCGTAAAACTGAAATGAATTCTGAGAGGTATTTAAAATTGAGTTTTTCGTTGAACATTGACAATTAATTTTATTGTATAAACATATTAATTTAAGTAACATTGAACAAGTTTTACGATTAATGAAAATCGTCTAATGGTTTTTTTTTTCGTTATGTAAATATAGAATGGCCCAATAACAATGGTCTTATATAATTCCATTTTACTATTACAATATTTTGTATATTGGAAAATCGGCTAAAATTAGAAACGATTTTTTTCTGCTAGTTGTCCAAAATAAACAGTGCGATTTCAACACCCTCAGAAACCAAAAGTAAATAACCTTTCCGAGATGATATAGAAAAATAATTTCGAATATAAAAAATGATTATGAGAAATTTGAATTAACGTTTCTATTTTCAGGGCAGTTGTGTTTGGAACAATGTATCTGGTCGACAAGTTGTATTAAATGATACGAATCTATTACATTTGAGTGAAATTGAAAGGAAATTATTGCAGAAAGTTGCAATCGCAAAGTTGCAGGCACTCAATTTGGGTGTCAATGTTAAAGTTCCAACAGGTAGGAATAGGAAAATTTGTGACTTTGCAGCAGCTTAAAAGACATTATTTTGCAGAGAATGTAGCGACAGTGACGAAACCAAAAAGGCGTCCCTATTTACTGAAAAGAAAAGCATTAACAACTGGCATATTCGACACAAGTCGCAAGGATGCCGAAAAGGAGAAAGGTAAGCTGATAAGCGGACGAAGCCTCTCAGGGACTGAAACAATCGCATTATCTTTTTTAAAAAACGAAGAGGGATTATTAGTAAAGTTTAAAAATATCTCGATCCGTGCATATCTTTACCAAACAAATAAATATCAGTGCATATTTACATGATTCAAAGTCTGAAAATAAAACAAGTAATAATTATTTGCAGGGAAATAACAAATAAATTATTAAAATCACACCCAACTGTTTACGATTATTTTTTCCTCTCAATTCACCGCATTTCTCTTTCGGATGATAATAAAAACCTTTAAGTTGTAAAAGTGCAGTGTTGGACCAGTTGACACTTTTACCGTTATTTATTGTTGGAAAAATGTGCAATAACTTGATAAAAGCATCCCGAACGTATTGCTCACATTCACATTACAGACGGAATATTAATAGTCCTCAATCTAATTTTAACAAAACCGTTTTAAATTTAAACAAAGATGATAATATGGATTTTAAATAGTAAATGAATAGTGTAAATAATGAATTTAATTTACGATCGCCGCAATTTTATCTGATAGGCGCCAAAAAAACAGTTTACATTAGAAGTGTGTGGAATTTCGAAATCAATTACATTTTTTCTATTTGTATAAAGTTGATGGTTTTTTGCTTTGGGTTTTTTTAGAGGGCAGCTCGGGGGGCCTAGTGTTCGGTATTCCCTTGACCCAATGTGTGGAGAATGACCGTCTTAGTCGGACAGCATCCAACAGCAGCCCGTTCCGCAGTCGGACCGATGGCGAGGAGACGGTCACGATTGGCAGACACGGGTCCAGGGCCAGCTTCAGTTCCCTGATCGAGGCGCCAAGAGGAGACGAGGTGGGCACTTCAAACATGTTTGTGCATTCGCATATTTTGAATAGTTGAACTTGATGCACACATAATTCAAACAAATGCACCAAATAACAGCTGATTTTATTAATGTTCACTGTTTAGTGTGCAATTGTTGAGAAATGCTATGTTTAGATAACATTTGTGGAATTCTCGCCAAGTGGTCACACAATATTCTTCCTTTAAACATAATATTTCTTACGTATATGTTTTCCAAGTGCGGCGTCACATTTTTATGTGACGACTCTGACAACTATTATTACCATCTTTCGCACGTTAGCAAATTGTAAATGTTCGTTTTGATGAAATGCGGAAAAAAGCGGTGGAATTGAGTGCATTATGCATTTTTAGCGAGAAAAAATTGCTCTTCTATAATGTGTTACAAAATAAATGGAAACTGTCGCCTTATAGACGAACATATTTAAGGAAATTTAATTAGAAAATATGTATGTACACACAGCACATAAATTTGGCGAAAATCCATTAAAAAACATGAGGTGCTTGTTAAAATATTTTCACCTAAATAAAAATTCTTTGAAAATACTTGAAAAATGTCATTCCGATGTAAAGGTATTGGATTTATCTATCGGATTCATATTAAAAGTGCTCAGAACATTTTAAAATTAGATTAATTGCTTTGTTTGCACACAACTGTGAATCCCAGGTAGGTGAATTTGGTATTTTGGCAAAATAAACTATCAGTTTTTATGTTGGCATTATTATTTTTGCATAGGAAAGGCGCCGAACTATGCCACATAAAAGTTAATACAAAAATTAAATAAAACATGCCCCTGTGGCCTATATACTTGTATTTATTTATCATATATTCGTTTGTATTGTAAGGATAGTATAATTTTGTTTTTACGATATTCTCCCACGTCTGAAACGGTCACAAAAGGCTCTGATAGGAATCTAGCCTATTTTCTCCTTTGAACAAAAAAAAAAACGTGCATCTCGATGTTAAGAAATAAAAACCTAACGTAATAACATTTGTGGACACTTTATATATTCCTAGCTATTTAAACTGAAACTAAACAATATTAAAATGCTAAAAATAATTGCGAAAAAGTTTTTTCGGCAAGGTGAGCACCTTGGCTGTATTTTTCGATGGACTGTGCGTCTGGACGGTTCATTTACTTTATAACTGTTGACAGGATAATATAGGTAATTTTTAATTTATACCTTGACCATGCTCTCAAAATACTATTAGTCGCTTCAAATATGGTCATCTCCGTGCAAAGATGTCCACCGAAAAGCGCACAATTCCCATTACAATATAGACAAATCAATATTTACTATACGCGCTTTTAACATAAACCAGATGTGCAGGAACCCGGGAGAAAAAACGTACTTTTGTTTCTTTTACACGTTAAAATTAGTAACAAATAAATGGTTCTGTAAATCTAGGTGGGTTTACAATCAAAAAACGTTCCAATTCCAAAATACCAAACACCAATCGATTATCGTTCACTCATCGTCGAAATGATTGTTGTTTAAGTATGTCGCATCGATAAATACGTCATTAATGTTTGTTGCATCAACGAATTGACGTCAACGTTGACTTAGTTGGCACCAAGCCCCATTACTTCCAATTTAAATCTTAACTGGTGTTTTAAAATCGCTTTAATCGCTGCAATCGTACAAGATTTTCGCCTCCTTCATTTTCAGTTATAAATTTAGCATAGCATTTATAAATTGGAAAATGTTATGACAGGCTCTTTTATTGTTTGATAAACATTTCGATATGATGCATAATTGATTGGAGTGCGATTTGTGTTTTGCAGAGCGGCTCCTGCGAGAGTCTCATGTCCAGGGATAGAATAGTAGGTAGTGTGCCTGGATTATTAGATACTTTATCATGTGGTTCAACTGGCGATATTACAGGCGGTGGACTGGACGACGAGTCCATAGTGCCAAATATATTGAACGAATGCATACGGCATTTGGAACAGAACGGATTGCACACGTTGGGCATATTCCGCGTGAGTACGTCGAAGAAGAGGATACGACAGGTAAGAAGATGAGACAAGTGTTGGATTGTGGTTATAAGAGAATTTGCAGTTGAGGGAGGACTTCGACTGTGGCAAGGAGTTGACGTTGGCGAGCGATCAGTGTCCGCACGACGTGGCCACCCTCCTCAAAGAGTACCTCCGGGACTTACCCGATCCACTTTTATGCAGAGACCTTTATCAAGCGTTTGTCCAAACACAAAGTAAATAATATCGACTGTAAGTCGAAACAATTGAGTAAATTGTGTACGTTTCAGGGATACGCAACAGAAGACTGCAATTCGAAGCGTTACAACATTTGATACAACTTCTACCTCCAGCCAATAGGGACACATTGTTTGCCTTACTTTCCTTTCTGGCAACGGTGGCCAAACATTCGGAGGATACGAAAAATGAGGCGGGTGAATGTTTGTCGGGAAATAAAATGGATTCGAACAATTTAGCTACGGTGTTTGCGCCCAACATTCTGCACTGCATTAAGCCCGGATCGAAAGATGTGGCCGCTGATAGGCCAGAGGATAGGATAGACATTATAAATGTGGTGCGAACTCTGATCGACCATTACAAGATGTTGTATTGTGTGCCCGCTGAACTTTTGGACGAAGTGTACGTTCATATGATGGACACAAATCCGGAGTTTTTGGATCAACTGTTGAATAAACGAGACGCAATTGCAGCAGCTGATGAGTTAGTTAAAGGACACATTTGTAGGAGATTTTTATTTCTGATTGTTTTTTCTTGTTTAGATCTGTGGAGGAGTTGGACAGTGAGAGTAATTCGGCTCCCTGGACGCCCACAATGCCAACGGCCGACATTTCGATCGAGAATATTTTGGCGCAAAATGAAGATGGAAGAAGTACACCATCTGAACCGAGACGGATCTACTCGAGGGAGGAATGTTTGCATGAAGCTGCCGCAACGGGAGGTCCCAATATGGGAATGCGAATAAGGTAATTGCATCTAGTTGAATTAATTTAATTTTATAAGTGAAAGTGAACATTCACAAAGATATAGGTACATATACGCAATAATTAATTGGATTTCCTGTTTTTAGAAAAATATTTTTCCTTTCACAAAAAAACTCACTTTTTGTAACGTTAATTAGAAATGACTCAAAGAAAAGTGATTAATAATGAGAAACTCGCGTGAAGATGATTAACAGTAAAACCACGTACAAATTTTTTATTGAACCATAGAGAATTGATTTGCAGTCTTAGTAATTTTTCGTGAACAACGTATTTTCGAAAATGAATTAAAAAAAATCACATAATTAGAGGATTAGAGGATTACATAGCGCTCTTTTTATATATACGATTTTTTCCCTTTGTTAGCAAATATTTTTCATTCTCTCTATTCTCCTACTTTCTGTTTGTATCAAAAAGAACAATAATTAACAAGAATAAACGACATTTTTAAAGCCAATCCTATTTCTCACTGTAATGCTTTGTTCCCCAGATACATAGACAGAATCCGAGAGAAAAGTACTCGACGAAAAAGAGAAGAGTCCGCCTCCCGTAAACGAAAGGATGAAGAAGCACTGATGCACTCAAATCCAGCAATGACAATAATTTCCCGAATACGTGGCCAGAGAGAGGACGAATACAATCAATACAGTAAAAATCGATCATCCTCATTGGAGAGTAACAGTTCAACACATACCGACACCGATTTGCCACGTGTCTTAAGAATGACGGATGACTTACAAGAGCGCCGTAAATCGTCACCGTACGTTTTAGACAATAACGGTGTGATTACAGCAAGCCTTACAATTCCAGTACAAACCCAAGGACAATCTTACAGTGTAGACGATGACATTCCTTACATAGAGGATATCGAGAACAGTAGACAGCAATTGACAATTGGTGTTGTTAAAGCGCCTGCAGTGCCGCCAAGAAGAAGACAGCATTCAACTGGTAGCGAGTCGTCGGTGTCGTCAAATATTCAACAAGTTACTGGATCGATATCGTTGGTGCAGGGCTACGATTCAGCTGTTGGTTCATCCGCAACATATTCCAGTCCCGTGCAGAATACACCGTCGTCGATGTCGAGCAGTATAGGGGATGCTGGTGTGTTCAGTTCGCCACCATCGTGGGCCTCCACGCCGCCCACATCGCCCGAAAGCACACAAACTTCAGTCAATTACATACCGGACGATATTCCAACAAGAAGCGCGTCCAGAAAAAGTTCCGGTGTGGGCAAAAGCGCGCCGGTATTACAGAAAGTGACCTTCTCCTCCACGCAAGAGATTCAACTGTTAAATAAGGACAATCAGAAGTTGTTTCAAAAGCCCGTCGGCTTGGAATTGAGTCGAAGTGCGACGTTCGATAGTAAGACAATTGAAAGGGAACCGAAATTTGCGACAAGCATTTCAAATATTGGAAATGCAGTGTTACGTTCGAAGACGGCCGATTTTGAGCGCATTATGAAATCAGAGAAGGCAAAAACGGTGACGACAACAACAACCACAAGTCAAATTGAAAGCAGGGAGAAAAAGAAGTACACAAAACGACGGTATACCGATTCGAGACACCAAACTAGACATATACCGGACTCGGACACGCTGGACTCTGCTGGTCAGAAACAGGAACAGAAACATGAACGGAGCGGAAGCGCATCGCACGCTGGACAAGTTTATAAAAGGCGTGAATTGATATCGAGCGTACCATCGAAATAACAGTGTGGCAGCAAATATTTCACCATGTGTTCAAAATACTACTGTTAATCTACTAAATATTAAATGTCTTTTAGATCTAGTCAATGCAGCAGTTGTTTACTGTCATAAAGAGATTGTTATTTATTTTTTAAGAATACATGTCGACAAGTGTGTGTAATTTATGTAAGGAAATTTTATTAATATATACATCATTTGAATATGAGATGGGGTTTTTGATTGTTTTCAATAAACAGACGGTGATATGATACATTTATTATTTATAGTATCACATATCGGTAATATAATATAAATAAAGCAAAAATAATTGAAAATTTTAATTTTCGCTTGCATGTTTTATCGAAATTATAAAGGAATTAAAGAGAGTAAATTATAAGAGACAGTGGAGGGATATTTTACATTCTGAGTCATAATTATATTTACAAAACGCTATTCTCTTTAAGATTAAAATATTTCTGTACAGAATAGAAACTATTTAAAGAATTTTTTGAGGTGAGATTATTAACAACTCACCTATATGTTATTTAAAACCTTTTCAAGGTGATTTGTGTAACACAACCCTCTTTTTACCCAAATTCTATCTTATAGCATTTATGAGATGAAATAATAACAAATATATTAAAAGACTTTTTATCCATTGACAAATTGAATGGATATAATAAAATATATAAATTTTATACAACACAAAAACATATCAATAAAAAAGCAACAAAGTATATAATAATATACTTATCAAAAAAATGGACGGAGATAAATTAAGTAAACTGATCAATTTGTTTCTCTACAAACAATTGTTGTTTTTGAGTATATAGTTAAATAACAATGTTTTATCAAAATATTACAGGCACTTGTTCATCATACATTACAATAAGTGTGTGTTTTATGAGAAATTCACTTAAAAAATGTTGTTGGTGTAGTATTTGGCCCTCTAGTTCTTTTGTTCACAATAAATGGAAGTACTACAATAACTATCTAATCGTCACTGAACGCATTGAAAAAATGTCCCTCTAAATAAAAGCTTGTAGCCTAAAAACATGAGTATAAAAATTGCATTCACATGCAACTTTCAACAATTCCAAATGCAAATATTCGTTTAGACACATACTAATCAACAAAAATAAATAAAACGCCATCACACTTCTGTACTATGCGTCTGAATTCGGACTTTTTTCATACTACCATTCCGTGACATTGTTGGTGAAGTGCCAGAAAAGCCGGGATTCTGTATACCCAAACCGTCTTTCGGTTTCTTCTTCAAACTGGACCGTAACGGTGACCTTGTGACCGACGATCCAATTGTGGATCCATTCGTCGATCCAATTGTGGTCGATGTGGTGTTCATCGATGCCATACTGCCATTCGAGGCGTACGGTTTACCGCTGGCGTCCGTCATCGAAATGTGAGCACCTAAAACAGCAAACATTGCACCACTAAGAATCTATGCACCCACATTCCCTACCGTTCGTCCCGCGTTCCCGAAATCCGGGATTTCCGTAAGTGGTGCCTTCCAATGGAACGGATGACGTTGTCGGATCGCCACCCTCTCGTCTCGCAAACAGCACATCGTACAGAGCCATCACGAACAAAGTGCCATTCAGCATTATGGAGAGTATCTGAAAAGTGGCACACATTAGAAGATGCAATGATAATTAGTCATTTGTATTCGTATTGATTTATTTGTGTGAGAACAGTTATTTTAATAGCAACCGTTTCCTCTTCAATGTAATAAAACGTTAGAGTATCAAACACTGACCTGAATATAAAATGCTGGACCGCGGCTTATCTCAAAGCCATTGTTGCCCCGATCGTCTATTTGCAAAGCGAACAATCCGGCCGCCGCTATGGCCAATAGAGCTGCAAAAATATTACATTCTTTATGAAACATTTTCAACAAGAGAAATTTCATATTGGCTTGAATTCCGACAAAAAATGCACAATGTGTATATCGTTTTAATATGCAATTGAGATTGTTGGCATTTTTATGATTTTGCACTACTCACCAGCAAGCAATCCTAAAGCTAATTTCGACATAACAACTATGCTATACTTCATCACTACTTTTTCCTTTGAACTGATCATGGCCAATTGAATAACACTGAGAAAACAGAAGAGTCCCAAAAGGGTGACACTAATGGTAGCGACGATGCCAGCAACAAAAACGGACACTGAAATTCGAACAAAACGAACAATTAAAAATTCACTTGGAGACGTTTTCATTTGCATGGAGAACGATTGTTCATTAAACGTATAATTACAACGAAGACAACCTCGAAGACAACACGGTTATTGTGCTGGAAAAATTCTCTTCCCTTCCAGTACAATACCCAGTGCATGGCATAAATTTCGCACATTTGTGAACAATAGTCGAGGGTGTGGACCATAAATAATTGTTTAAGAAATAATGTGGCACGTCCGTTGAAAAAGGCGCAGGCGATAATGGACAGGGCTTGAAATCCAAATAAATGTGCGTAATTTTTCTCCTCTTTGCTGGATTTGAATGTGTGTTAAGCCAACAAGTGCGAAGGGAAATTAATGTAACATAACACCCGGCCGCACACATCCATCTCTTAGGTAAACTAATTTCACTGTCGATTTAATTGCTATTTTCCAATGGGTGTTTACTGTACCTGATGTCCGGAATCGTGTGGAGCCCTTCTCGCATCGTTCCCGGTTGTATAGGAGCAACTTGCACGTTTTCCATGGCCCGAAATAGCCCCGCTCCTCGCCTGGACCCGCTGAAAAACCAACACACTTTTGTTAGTAAAAATTCAGACGAAATTCGAGCGAAAGGCTGATGGCCCTCTTCAGCATGGCACGATAAGGTTCTTGAACCCTGCAAGTGTGGTGCCTTCAACCTACGTCGAAAAGTCAATGTTTCACTCATCTGGCCGTATACATTGTGTAATCATAGAAATGCAGTTAGTTTTGGCCTAAGCCATTCTATTAAACGGTAAATTACAACAATAATACACGACATTATTGTCGTACTGGAAACTATTCCGAGTTTCAACTGATGGTGGATGCAGCTCAAGAAGTCTGTGGATGAGACTATTCTCGTGGGAGTATGCAGAAGAGTTGAAATGCCCTTTTACTATTGTAAACT
Source organism: Silvanus unidentatus (assembly GCA_963930825.1). Lineage (NCBI taxonomy): Eukaryota > Metazoa > Arthropoda > Insecta > Coleoptera > Silvanidae > Silvanus > Silvanus unidentatus. The sequence goes on from OZ005760.1 coordinate 22,489,848, forward strand.
AACTGCCTAGTAATCCAGTTAATTGCATAATGCAATTTGAAATTGAAATGATCTAAATTATATTTGAACAGAGGAGTTTGGTGGAAAAACTGCAGTTTTCCACATCAGATTATCGATCACTTAAGTCATCCTGCAGTATGGACAAACCATGTTCGTGTTAAAAAGGGTAATTACAATTTATCTTTAACTCTCTAGTGTCCAGTTACAACATTGAAAATAATTTTCATTTTATAAAGGCACATAAAAGTGTAAGGCGGGCCTTTTGTACAACCCTATTTATTTCACCCTTGACCTACATTGAAGAATAAGACTGGGTTTGCGGTAATGACAGTTCCCTGACAAACATTTATTGTTTGCTGTACGTTTTATATATACAATCATTTATAACGTGCTTCATATTCCAATGGAAATCTTTTTTGAAATGCGACAGATTCTTTTCATTTCTTTTTCTCCTCTACCGACTTTTATTCCGTAAAAAGGGGGTAGATTTCGTTATTCTTTGGAGAGAATTTTTCATAGTTATTCCTATATCGGTTTTATGAGAATTTGTAAGCTGTTTTAAGCGCGCTTATATTAATTTAATATACCACGATAAGCAGAGCGCCGGTTATTTAATAACTTTTAGACGAAAAACTAATGAACCGTTTTTGTATTAATTATCCGGACTGTAATATATAGCGATTTATAAAGTTTTCAAAGTGCTATTAAACCCTGTTTTATGTTGGATGTTGGAAAAAAATTGTTTATAAACCAGGAAATTTTTGAATGTTTACAAATATGGAAAAAGTTTGTAATTTAAAGTCACAAATTAAGTAAATTATTCTAATTGAGATTTCATGTTGCGCATATTTCAATGCAACAGTCTATAGTTCTATTATTTTGTATGAATGTACATTTGATGTCGGAAATTACATTCAACAAATAGCCATACACACTTTCTATAGATTACAAACAGATTTGTCTACAAACATACAAGAGACTTAATTTATTTTTAGATCAGAAAATGTGCACAAGTTTGGCAGTTAATTAGCGTTGACATTAAAATAATAAAAACCGTTTCGGGGGAAAGTTTTTAATTACTTCTTTGATTTTCTTAACTATGCTATTAGGAATGGCATCAGATGAAAAAATGAACACAGGAGATTATTTGAAATGGAAATGTGTACCTCTCCGAAGGGGTTTTACTTTAATTAGTTAAGTTTACTTTAGTCATAATTGAAATAAAGATGGGAAATAAGTAAGTGAACTTTAAAGATTTTTTGTACAAGCGAAAAAACATTGGAATTTTCCGGTATTACGACCAACTGGGTAAGATTCTTATCAGTTCACATACTTATTCAGTATCACACACCCCACATTTTAACATGGAAATGAGTTCGGTTTAAAATGTACATGGTAATTAAAACTTGGTTGGTTGATGAGCATTTGGCAAACTTTTTTTTTGCCAAGAATCATGAAATATGCAAATCATTTAACAAAAAATTCCTTCATATTTCATTATATAGAGAATGACAATCGGAAAGGGAATACAAGACCGTCTTATCGAAATTTGATGAGAACTAGTGACCAAAATGGGAAAATGTTCATTGCCTGGACATCGATGTTGAAAAGTGTGAGTCAACTGATTGCAGTGCAATTGAACAGTCATACCAAACCGTAACATTAAAAGACGATTTAAATAAAAATAATAACTACTTAGGAAGTCTATTAGGTACGTGCAGCCTTGAACAAGAAATTTCTTCTATTTCTATTGTAAGTTGGGAAGCTTATTAAATTGAATCAAATCGGTAGTTTGTTAAATGGAGATTTAATTGAACAGAAGAAAGAGCAGTCGAGTTAAAATGTAATTTAATAAGTGAACTAGTTTGAGGGTAGTTCGATAACAAAACGAAATGAAATAGTTGCACATTTTGCATTCAAACGACAAATAGTACAGATACAGAATAATTATTAAGTTGTTTGAAAAGTGCAACATGTGTTGTCATGAAGTTCGAATTTCTTGTGGCTATTTAAACACAACTCGATTCGACTGCATATATAACTGTTTTATCAGACAGGAAATAGGAAGTACACCTCTTGTATCTCGAACATATTTATTTGTTACACTTTTAACAGGTGCTGTTTAAATTAAAATGTGCCTCAATTTTGATTATTTGGAACCAATCGACTGTTGCACATTGATTTCATGTATTTTATTGCCTTATTAACAATGACGTAATTGGAATTTAATTTTTGTTCGGCCTAAATTTTCGTTTTTGGTATGAACATTCGACAAAAGACTTAATTTCAGTATTTATTTAAGTTAAACAGCCAATTTGTACCCTTCACTCTTAAAATGGTTTTGTTTTAGTTACAATGGAGGTTGCTACGAAAAGGGGGAGTTTTTTTCATTTAAATCCTTGACAGACTTAATCACGTGTGTGACCCTTGTTGATGTAATTTTCGATTAATTTTCTACCTTATTCCACTGCGCAAATGAAATACTAATATGATGGGACAAAGTTGAAATGTACCTCATTAAATATGTGGGTAAACTTATCAATATTCGACATGTTGTGGTGAACTAAACAAACGTAAGCGATCTTAATTGGCCTCGTTACTGCTGAAGGTGTACAAGTATTATAAAGATACACATACACTTTTCGATTATTATGCAATTTGCAGCGATGCATTCGATGCATTCCACTCTGACTCACTATAAATATGCTGTAATGACGTAAATCAACAATAAAACTCTGTAAAAATACTTAACAAAAGGTCAGTTACTTTCATGTAACACAATTGAACGTTCAATATAACATTCGTGGATTGTGTTGGATTTAAATGAATACACAAATTGGACATTCTCTATTATCGAACATTTCTCTGAGGTCTCTGGAGGACCGCATTAATTACAGATTAAACTAATCAAATTCTAACCGGATTAGCATCACAATGTTGATACCCACAATAAAACAGGACCAATCTAGTCATTTAAATAATTTTCCAGAAATTGAAATCTTCTTTGATTTTAACTTCTTTAACTCGAAAAAATCATATTTCATACTGATTATATCGACAAATTGAATGCCTGTAACAAATGGAGTAAAAAGTTAATCGAATCCAAGGCAATAACTCGAAAACAGGCCGTCGTAAAAGAATTTTTAATACAAATCTCCAACAGAAATGTGGTCATCGTGCACAGTTGGCCAGAAATTTGCCAAGCGTTTTCTGTTCCTGCAAGACATTGTCGCCCAAAAGAAAATACACACAACTTCCATGTTGTAGAATTTCTATAGTTTTGTGTGTAGAGAACAAGAACAAGTCAAGCATTCAAGGCAGTCGACTATTGTATATCCTCACAACTGGGCTGCATTTAATCTCCCACAAGGTATTTTCTAAAGAGAACTTAATGAATAACTGAATGTGAATATTTATAAATGTTTTGCATTTAAATGCATACATGGAATGTCCATGTTCGATAGGGAATTGCGAAAATCTCCTCAATTCAATTTGCGCATCTTGTTACCGAAACTCGGAACGGAAGAGCGCTTCCGCTCTATTCGCATATTCATACACAATGCAATTAACTAGAGTTAATTCTGGTTTTTTAAGGCACACAGACGCATTACGTTTACCTATACTCGTCCAAGAACTAAAGCGTTGCTATTTTATTGCCCAACTACCATCCAGCAATAAATGTAACGATAAATTATTTCGCTGTGTAAAATAAGCTCTTCCAATTTAATTTAGACAAATTTATTGCATATTTAGTAATGCCTAGACGTTTTCTCATAAAATGACTGTAATGCAAGAGTATAAGGTAAAAAAATTGGAGAATAAATTCTAATAACGTGCTAAGCTAACTGTACAACAAACCAGTCCCCGTACTATTCGTTATAAAAATAACCAATGACTAATAAATGATTTTATACAAATATTCAACATTTTACATTCAAATTCGATACACAATAATAAACAAACAAACTTTAACATATTTTATTTACTTTTCAATCATCATATTTATTTACTCCAATACAAGTGAACAAATATTTAGGAAAAATGTGGCCACAGTAAATGGATCCATAGAAATTTAATTAAAATAACTTAAACATATGCGTGAGAAGGGAGTTTGTTGGGGGATCAGCGAAATTATGTCAGTACAAGTTTAGAAAGTATGTAAATAAATTGTTGAATTTATACATTTACGGGTATTGAACATACAGGAACTGGGCTAGGTAAATGGTATCATTAATTTATTTGTTAATGACCTGAAATGTCCTTGAAGTTTCCAAACGCCCCGCACACAATTAATCATCTTTCAATGTATTCCAAGTGAAAATTCACACAATTACCACAACGACGTGATGTTTATGCAGGAATTTCGGTGTGTACCTGTCCGATTGGGACTCGAGCCTTCCACACGGTGCAAAACAGGCTTTAGAATCGCAAACCGTGCTAATCCAGCTTAAACTAGTTGAACATATAAATTCGCAATGGGCGTTTATGCGGTTTTTAAAACGACAATTCAAACAGGTGTAATAAATATGCAATCCATTTCGAGAAAATGTTAAGTAGCTAGATACTAATGCGTGTTTATTACTCGCCGTTAAATGAGTCCGTGTACTTTATGGTGCATTTTTCCAATTTACGAGGCAGGAAAGGCATATTTGCACTTTTTTAAAACCGGTCAATAATGTCCGTTAATTGTGAGACTTGCTGATGGATTTTTTAAATAGAAACAGGTTTCAAATGTCTAAGATTTTGCGATGCGCTCGGACCAACCGTTAAATTTCCAACGAAATCGTCTAGAAATCCGCACAAATGCAACCATGAAACGTAATCAGATGCACATGTGATTGGCAAGGTAAACCTTGAATTTGCGCCTTTCCGTCAAATTGTACCAGAAAACGGCGCATTTAATTATCCAAAAGTGCATCCTAGATTGGATCAAGTTTAGATTAAGTGCGAATCTTATTTGAGATGAGATTGTATGCAGTTAACTAGACATAAACAAAGCATTTGAAACTGTGATTCCACTTCCGGTACTATTAAAAACGGAATTCCGTTCCAGTAATTGCACATTCGACTGTAATATACAATTTAGAAAAAAAAATGTACAAGAAAAGTAATTCAACCTCGTTCGCACGTTTTACAATTCCTGGGTATCTGTGCTGTTGCACTTATTACAATTTTATTCCCATTTACTGTGGCAAAGACGATTAGTCACATGAAACAGGGCTTCAGATGCGAGCGCGCATCTTGTAATTAAAAATCGTACGTGTGGGAGGAAGTTTTACAATCGAAACTTTCCATACAGCGAAGGTCTAATAAAGAGATCAACTTCTCAAGCTGTGTTGTTCCCTATTGAATTTCTGTCCAATTGCATATTGATTAATTTATGCACTAGGGTAAACTTAAGGGCCGCAATGAGCGTTCTCACGTCGAGTCAGTGCGGGGTCAAGGCGAAGACCGGAAACTTTGGGTTATTGTACCAACTCTTCAACTAACTGTTCATTCTGTGAAAATGCGCTTAAAAATGTATACGGTGTGTGGGTAATTCAGAGATGAGCAACTAATTGAAAACTCTAGGCTGAAAGACAGTGCCGTCCGGTACTTACCATTGAGTGTATCAAAATATCCCCACATTGGTATCCCAACGGCAGTGGCGCCAACAACAAAACATATAAATCCGAGCACGGCAACACATGTCGAGTACAAGGGCTTTACCTCCGCCATATCACAAAGAAAACATTTTATTTAAATGCATTTATTTGAATGGGCGAATTGGAGCGACGGCTTGTCACAAATTCCTAAACAACATTATAACAATAAACAATATAAATAAAACTGGCACTAATAAAGCGCATGACTTTCAACAATACATGTCATCGAGTTAATCAATAGAACTTGTTTACAATATCCACGTATTTCGTAAATGGTATTCGATTTTTCGCGGCACATAAAACTGTAAATCGCGTTTTTGAAAATTGAATTTGTTTCGGACACTAGGTATCACATTTTGCGTTCGTATGTAAGAAGAGAGCGCTTAAAACACGGCCACCTCCTTTTAAATGTGAATTGTGTAGCATAAAAACGCACCTTTGAATAAACGTTGCTTTAATCCAACTAAAGTCCGTACACAAGTTAAAACTACCTTGTGAGGTGTGCCGCGAACTGTTAGCGGCTGTTGGGGAAGGGGGCCACGAAGCCACGATTCACGTTCCGTTGCCGGACCGCGCTAGAGTTCATTATTCACAACTTTGCCACTTGTTTGACCGCTGAATATCGCCATCGATTTTAACACTTCTTCGGACTGGGCAGCAGAAGAGATGGACTTTTTTGGCGGGAACATATGTCTAGCTGGTACAAATTTGAATGTTTACTTTTGGCGGGAACTTTCTTTTGTCGTTATTCGAAAATAAGCGCATTAGAGGAAATATTTTCCGCTCGCTTATTAGATGCTGTTTTCGTAGTTGGTGATAAGAAGATGTAAAACAATGTACATGGAAGAGTTTTGCTTCATAGAAATTATTTACCAAAAAATTAATGAGAAAACCATTTCAACCTTCTTAATTTTGCATATCAACAATCTAATTATACTTTAAGAAAATAATAATTGACTTTAGACCATATCTGACAATCTACATTTCAAATTGAATTTGCTCTTTTTATTACCGGGTATTATTGTCAACATCCATCCGCTGAAATTGTATTTTCAGATCGAAAGTCAAGAATGAATGGTTCTCGATCATAAAAGGTCGTCTTATGTAAATTGTCTGGCTTATAGGCAGGATATTTGCATTCGAACCGTCTAAAATTCTAATAGGCTTGTCCTATGTTTATGAAACTTTACGTGTTTCAATGGAATGTGAAAATAAATGGCTTTAGTATAATTTGTGTAATTAATATAATGATTAAAGCACATGCTGTTTACATCTGATAACAGCTTCTAATTTTCCTAACAGAATTGTGTAAATATTTAGTCCACTGTTTTGCGGAAAAAGGAAATGCTGCTGTGTTGTGTATAGTTTGGGTCTTTAATAAATTTATTAGATTTAAATTCATATAAATCCGGTGTAAACAAATAACAATTTAACAAAAAAAAGTTCAATTTGTTCCATATTATTGGTGCCATCGATTTTAGCAACACAAAAAAAACTCATACACATTCTATGTATATGTAAATGGAGCGAAATTGGTGAATTGAGCCGAATTTGTTTTATTATTAAACAATTGCAAAACATTCGAATTAATTGTTGAATTTTTCCCAGCCAATTTAGAAGCAATCAAATAATTGAATTGAAATCCGTATTTGGAAAGTATTTTAAAAGTGATTAGCATAATCAGTCAGGTGAAAGAGTGTGTATTTGGGAAACAATGCTGAAAACACAAACAAACAGTTTATTGATGCCTAAGTCTAATTTAAATAAATGAGATGTTTTTAAAAAAATGTTGAAAGTAAATGTGCCTAAAAAACAAATGACAATTATACCTTGTTAGTCATCCTATTAAGCGAAATACATTCATTACAAATGAAACATTCAATAATAGTGCTAATATAATAACAAAATAACACGAAGAATTTTATTAGATTGATCTAGTTTTGGCAATATAGTGCATTTTAATTGAATTGAACTTTAGCCTTATTAAAATAGTTGGAAAATGTTAAGTTTTTAATAGGTTGCAAGAGATTAGAAAACTTGTGGGTTATTATTTGTAGCGATTTTCCGGACAAAATCCTTCTTTACGTCAACATTTAATTTAATCATAATTCAACCTGACATTTTATTATTCAGTTCAATCTTGGCAGGATTAAATCTCCTTTAAAAATGCTTCTATGTAATGCTTTATAAGAGGTGGTTGTGCCTCTATTTGTTGTTGTACATTAATTCCCTTTCTTTCCTTAATACTCCACTTAGAAAACGGTTGTTTTTCCACTGGATTATAAATGGTGCAATATTTACATTTAAAATAAAGCCCTCCATATAGCGATTGTACTCGTAATTAAATCAGTCTCCACTTTAAATGCCGTACTCAAAATCTAGCGATTAGTAATGGAGTTTTGTTTTCTATGAAAACCAAATTTGTTGTTGTACGTTTAGTTTTTGGGGTATACAATAAAAGTTTCCATTCTCGTATTAGTTATAACTTGGATGCATATTTAAATGGGTAATTTAATTTATGAGACTATGAGAGAATAAATCTCTACAGTGAATAACTGTAGGAAGTTTGTTGATTGTTGTCGTTGAAATGGAACATCTCTTTCTCTACAACGTCAACGTAAGCACAGAAAAGACTTTTCTTCAGTGGAATACAAATTTATGAGGTCTCATAATTACAAAGTAATGTCTCTGGCGTTTCTTTATAACCCACTTAATTAAAACTATAGTCTTTTGGGAACAAATTGACATTTTGAACCCCTTTTAGGTCGGTACCATTGAAATATAAACAATAGATTGGTAAATACTGGATGTTTGGCATAATCAATATATCACTTATATAATTTTCTATTATTTCATCTCCTATTCTCATGTACGTACGAATACATACAAGTATTTCTCACGTGGAACTGTGAGACTTACAACTCATGTGGAAAACCTGATCATAAAATAATTATGGTTTTCGCTTTTAATATTTATTTGCCGCACGTGAGACATTCTGGTAGATACAACTTGGAAACACTAGGGACTTCCTCACATTTTTTAAAAAAAATATGTAAACCATTTCAGAAGCAAATGTACGTATCTGATTTTTGAGTTTATCAACTTTGTATGTCGCATGAGATGATAATGCAAGAACCATGTCCATAAAACGGATTCATTTCAAATCGTGGAACTTTGCACTTTAGAATCGATTCATCCAATTCATCGTATATGTAATAAAACACAATGTAGGCCAATTGATATATATTTAATTAATATTGACAGAATTTTGAATGTTGTACCCTTTTACATATAGAAACATATTTAATATATAGGATTTTTAATTTGCTAACAGTTTGGTTGGGTTACAATTGCCACGGCCCATTTATCACTAAAAACCGTAGTCTGCACCTCTTTTTTTAAATGACATTATACATCTATACATACATAATTACAATATCGATAATATATTATGTTGATAAATGTTTTTTTAAAAAAACACACGGTCAGACATGCAGTCCCATTAGAGATGTGGCTGGAAAAACCTCTAATGGGAGAGCAGCCAACCTAGGAGATCATATCAAATTCGTTTTATTAATAATGAACATTTTCTCATTTTTCAAGTGTTTTTTTTTTGAAATTTTGCCTCTGTCACCGAACTGTAATAGAGGATTTGATGTGGTCTCCTAATAACGTATATGGGGTAGGTTTAATCATTTCCATTTTTCAATAGTTTTCGTAATCATTGTCGAAATATTTTGACAATAGTTTTTATTCATATAATATAGATGTAATCTCTAGAAACAAGTATTCAGAAGATATAGTAAGTACGTCAGTTAAAAAGCACAAAGGAATCGTTACAGCATTTGAAAATATGAAATGTATCAAAAATAAATGATATACTTAACATTTTTTTTATTTTTTTATCTAGTTTTATCGACATTTGCAACATAGTTTTAGCTAATAAAATATCAGTCGAAAAGCAAACCATAATCAAGTAAAAATATTTGAACAAAAATGGAATTGTTTTAAAATCGTGTCCGTTTATTCGTGCGCCAAAGGTCAATAATTTCGGAAAATCGTTGGTTTTGAAAGTTTCAAATATAAAAACTAGACTAGATTCTATTTAGAAAAATCAGTTCTTTCGGCGAAAAATAAACTGCTAGTTTTTGCATTTGAAACTCGAATGAATTGCCAAATTAGTCGAAGAAACGAACGGAAAACTTGTAAGAAAAAAAGAAGGAACCAAAGACCGTTTGAATGTGGAACTTAACAATACTGGAATGCCGAACTGTTTTGCACTGGATCTACTTATCCCCATTTCTGGAAGAGACCCATTCGCTGACATCGGCAATTGGAGCCCCACAGATTGCACCGACAGGAACTATTGTAGCAGCAATCGTGCTGTCTGTGATCGCAATTGCCGCCTCTTCGGATGCACGCCCGTCTGAAAAGGTAAATTAAGGAAGAACGTCTGGAAGGAAATTAGAAATCACTTACTAACCACATCAAAGGCCCTCTACCAATCAACACTAACATGGAACACCTAGATTCAAGAGCGATCTTTCATCTACAACACTTATATTGCCCGACAAAAGTTCGCATCTGTTTGCTTTTGGGGGCAAATCAAATCTACTGTATTATACTGAGAGGAGCGTGTGTGCGGATTGCGATTTGTGCGACGACATTTTTCACAAAAAGCACCTGACAACTGCTGCTGGAATTATTTCATCTCCAATTTCAGACATTCATCATTCTCCACTCTCGTACGTTTATTGAAATATTCCAAACTAAAAAAGCGCCTTTAAACGATTTGTAAATATTTCGTGTTTCGCTAAATTCGAGATGAGGCTCGAATTGGAGGGATGTGGTTGTAATGTAATTTCTAATTTGCTAAACACAACTTCAAGTACCTACACACAGTTCAACAGCTGCGAAAGCCATGCACAGAAAGCTTGTTATCAGTTTAAAATTCATAAGGTAATAAATATTTCATGAGCGTTGCACAATTTTCAGATGCTAAAACGGTAAATAAAGAGAATTACGGCCAGGATTTCTATTTGCAGTCGGAAGAATAATGAACAAGTTATTAACTGTCTACAGTTTGGAAGTCGCCGAATTTGATCTTTTTTCTATTATAATCGATTCCACAAGTGGCTAAACAATTTACTGCATTTCTATACTCAAACAATCCGAAGACACATATTGAAAGCAGCTTTTCTTGCATTCACAATACTTTATGAATAGACTCACTTCTGTGCCGATTGGAGTAGCCGGTCGATTGCATTTTCCGAATAGTCTTCTTCAGATGGGAAGCCATCATCTGTAAAAGAATATGAACTTGTTACACAAAATGGGATCTTTTTACGTTGGTGCATTCGCCAGAAACTCAATTTACATCGCTGATGTTGAAACCGGGAAATTATATGCGAAACATAAACATTAAATGCAATTATTTACATCGGTTTTAATTATACTGAATTTAAGGTAATGTTGCAAAATGGAGGTTGAACAAAACGCTTTTAACGGTGATGGTGGGCTGATTTTATTATGTACCACATTTCGAGTGAAATTTAAGTGGATACTCGCCGGATTAAAGGAAAACACAAGTGAAATACGAGAATATGTATTCTAGAAGTGTATTTGTATGTTGGTTTCTTGTTATTCAATTGAAAATGTCGGAAATTTCATTAATCGCGAACTTTGAGTGCAAGAATTGAATTCACATCCAAATTTATATTTTCAAAAGCTGTACACATGTCAGATTGAAACGTGTATATTTTTCATTTTTCAGTGTCGCAATGATGTGTTTATGAATTCACCATTCTTCATCATCTAAATGCATAAATGGATCTCTAATGGGTGTTGTAAGCCTGCTAAAATCTCTTATTCCGACGAAATTAATGCACTTTCATGAGTTATTTTTTTATAGCACCTAACTGTTGCTGTAAATGTGAATAACGTTTTTATTATCCTGAATCCCAAATGCAAGTTTATACTTTAGTGTAGATTGTATTGTAATGCATTATATTAGGTGGAAATGGGGGATCAATGCTGGCCTTCCAGAATTTACAATTTAAATTGAACAGTAAAATCACCCGATAGGAATAGAGAAACTGATTAAATGCATCTTCGCTTTCCTTCAGGATATAAAAACTCAATCTGTGCATTTTTTCTGTTAAAAGTGGAAAAAAAGTGATTGTTATTAAACAATAGTAATAATGTTGAAACGAACGTTTGATAGGCGACTTTATCTACCGAAACCATATAAAAGCGCTTTTCAGCAAATACAAAAGAGTTTCATGTTACTATAGCTCCTTATCGCCCACATAAGATAATACACTCATTGATTTGGCAAAGTTAATTACGTAAAATTGTCAAAAGGGAAGAAATTATTGCCACCGCATTCGGTCTAGTAGAATCCAATGTGTTTCAATCGAAAATTGTTCGTTTCAGCAGTTACAAATTTCTACAGGAATTGTTCACAATCATAATGAGATAAAAGGGTTTTTATTCCAATCACATTTAATTCCAAAGTTTACCTTAAAATCGAGGATTTTAGTTAGATTTATCAATATTAATGTTAAAAGTGCCCATTTGTTCATTAATTTTGATTATTCAACATAGTAATGTGCATTAATAATTTATAGCATTTGTATAACCGGACGGGCGAATTTAATTGCTCTGGAATGGAATTCTTTCTGGCAACCCTGAACTTGAAACTTTTTATATGCATTTTTAAAGCGGCATACGTAATTGAAATACAATTCGGGATATTTTATGACTTTCCATATTTGTAAATATCCAAGTCGAAAGACGTTTATTATTGAAAAGAATAATATCTACAAATTGATTTTCTCTTGTCTTCCATCCCCCGAACTCGCTTCTGATAAATTGGATGAGAGTCAAGTTTTCATATTAACTTTATACAATTAATTAAATTAATCTTGTACATCTCTCGACAACTGGTCTTATTAGATTCTGAATTCCCGCTAGGAAGAAACCTTATCGAAACAATTAACTTGCGCTTAATTGTGAACTGTTTACTTATCATGTGAGGGACGTGCTAAAAATTAAATGTTATTCTCACTTCGACGTTTCCAAAACAAAACGGTACGCATATAACACAAAAGACACAATAAAATGAATTATAATTGAGAGAGGGTGAATTTAATCCCGTATTGTAAGGAAATACAATTTCATTTGCGTTTAGAAATTCTTAACACAAAAGGAAATATTTTAAGTATTGCAAGAGAATCCTCCGTCTGGCTGTTAATTTTATTGACTTTTGTATTCCCCATTTCCCATATTACTGTGAAAATTCGATTTGATTGAACTCAAACATTAATCGAAAATCTCAAAAATACCTCTAGGTGCTCGATTACTTTTAATGCCAACGTTTTCATAAACTTTTTTTCTTATGATTGTGGGATTTTCTTCTCCCCATCAGAAATTTTAGATTAGTGATAAAATTTGATTAGCGAGAAGAGAATAAATAATGCGCTGATATTAATCCAGCTGTTTTACTATAAACTTCATCTAACTTTGAAACTTTGTTAATTCCAAATGGTTTTTGGAAGTTGCTTAAAATTACAAACTTACCATCGTCAAGATAGGGAGATGCAGCCGTTTTAGGCACCAGTTCAGCTAGCACTAGCACCACACAAGATGCTAGAACTAACCAAGTGTACTTCATATCTTAGAACAAATGCTAATGGTAACCAAAAATGAAACGAAACAACCGATATGGTGTCTGTGGTGTTGTATGTATGATCTGTATGTGTCAGAGTTGGTATGTCGCTAGTAAGTGAGAATTGGAAGCGTGGCGACGCGGTTATACTGCAGGCGACGCCTCCCTCTTGCAAGAGCATGCGTTCACTTCACGCGCCCACGGGCGCCTTACAGCACAATGTTCCCGTTGCATTTGCCATCACTCATTAGCCAGATAACAGCTTTTTGCCATACCAACAAAATTCATTTGCTTTCTGCCGTTAACACCAACTTTTTAATCATCCCCTATGTTAAATTAATTGCATCATTTTTCTTTTCAAAAACAGGAAACACAGGCGAGGGTAAAAAATCGCCACCCATTTTCAGGGATTCCAACCGGATTGAGAGGCTTTGGACTAACATCTAAACTACCTGAAATAATGTATCTAAAGAGTGTTGTATCCGACGGTCCCGTGGGCTTCGTCTGGGGACGAAACTTCTTATAACTTCCTTTCCAGCTACATTACACTATTTTATTTTCAATATGAGTCGTGACAGATGTTGGCATAAATGGCTTTTTCACCTTTTCAGAGTCTACATATTGGACCGATAAGTTTGAGTGTCGACCATCGACGCTGTTTTCAGTTTGCGTGTAATTAATTATCAACTGTTGAATTAAATAGACGACACTATTAATAACCGTAAAAAGTTAAATTGCTAGCAAGATGACTTTAACAGTTTGTGGTTTTGTCAACAAAACAACATTAATCATTTTCAGTAAATGAACAGTGAACAATATTGTCCCCTAAAAAGATCATTGAGCTGGAAACAGTAACCAGATAACGGATCATCTACTTGTTAACGCGTTTCTTGTCGCAAAAAGTATGCAAAGAAAATGCGGACCGCTTTCGTGTGTGGAATTAATTGAAAAAAAAGTTGCAAATTGAATTTTCCATAGAATTTATAGGCGCTCAGTTATGAAAATATTGCGATCATTAATTAGAGAAATTTAATGTTATAACACATATTGAAGCGTTTATTTATGAGTGTGAAATTTGCAAACTGATAAATTGATCGAGTCGAATGAATCAAGTTTTCAGCATACTGAAAACAGTCGTGCACTTTAGGAAAACATTGGCATTACAAGAGACACATTTCCCGCAGGAATTCATTTTAATATGTTTATTAAGAAAATGTGCACGTTTCCATTTAAAAAATGTACATTAAAACGTTTAGCTTTTAGTAAAAAATTAATGAACAATATAAGAAATGGTAGTTTGAAAGAAAAGTTTCATAAGACAGTTACTGAAAACTAACTAGGAACTTTTTGTTAAGAAAAAATAAGCACTTTCGGTAGATGCCGATCATTTTTCTAAATTACACCCCATTTAGTGTAACATTTCAAATGACATGCAATTTGGTATATTTAAGAAGTACTGCACCGAATTCTGCACTAGACTAAGAAAAATGAAAGCCTTCACATTAATTTCATTGTGTTTGGTAATAAACCAGTCGAAAAGTGAAACGTATCATTATCCTAAACAAAACCCTTACAGTTCATCAAATGAGAGGATTATAAAAGCGAACGCTTCCATAAAAATCGTTTATAAAAATGACAATGTCACAAGAAATGGGCAATTTCCAATTGATGGGCAGCGTGAAAAGAGACACATAAAATTAAACATGAAACAGGGTCTAACGATGAATCAAGTGTTGAGTTTTTATGCGTTAACTGATGCTGAAAATGAATTATGTAGACACGATTCCATGATATTTGCTGACGGCTTAAGGAATTTCGATACATGGGCTTTACAAAGTCTCTAGAGTGCGTGCTGAGGACGTTGTGACCGTTAACATTTTCCATTTCAGTGTTTGATGCATCATCGAAAATCCAATCGGGAATACTGTCTGGGAATATGTTCGAATTCGGCTCCTTTCAGCAATGTTTAAACATTTACAAAAGCACTCCGACCGGTCCAATTAGGGGGAAGCATTGCAATATCAAAGTGGCTCCCGGCAGGGAACTGCTGAAAAAGATTCTCTCCTTCAGGAATGTATCCAGCCAGGTGATAAAAACTAATTAATGCACTCCCGGCTAGTGCTTATCTTGATGGATTTTTTAGCGATTCGGGCAAGTGTATGCGTTTGTTAAAGACACAAAACTTAGCTGGTCTGCATGCGTTCCCCATACATGCGATCACAGATCCGTTTTGAGGCACTTTGAAAAAATTTTCTACAGTCTAGCGGAAGGCCTTGATCTGAATGTGTCGCTAATTGAAAATGATTGCATCACATTGCTCGATCAACAGCCCCTAAATAGAACTGAATTAGGGGTAATGTAAGTGCTCACAATTTTTATTATCATTGATGCAACTCTGCAAACAATTTGTAATCCATTGAGACCAATCGGTAATTCATACACGTGTCTCGTACATTGATTGGCAATTTTAATGAAATTATTCAAATTTCCAAAAGTAATTATGTAAACAAGCTATTTAAAAATCCCCCATTTGCATGGTTATTTGATATTTAACGTTTCAGAGGTGCATTCGGCTTGTATCTTGTCTTTATTGTGGTTGCAACAATAGTTGATTTGTATTCAACAGCTGAGGAAGGTGACGACGATATCATTTGCACTGCCGGAAGAGCATTGATGAGATTTTGTTTTGTAGTGTCGGCAAATCATCTCGTGAATATCTTCTCACTATATTCAAATTCGAAGCAAATATTTGCACCAGCGAAGAGAACCACCGACCTAGATTGTGTGCACGGCATGAGATGTCTAACCACATCTTATGTGGTTGTTGGACACCGTTACCTTATGATGATGTTCTTTCCTGTCATCAACAGTCTACAAATTATGGACGTAAGTATAGCGATCCCACTTGAAATCACTCAATTAGGAAGCTTTTTGACTTGGACACGGAAACGCCCCCGCTTTTCCTCGATCTCAAATGTTTTTTGTACAAAAACTCTCCTAGACATCAATTAAACATAAACCCATACCCTAATTGGAAAGCTCTTGAGTAAAATGAGTCCGAAGGCAAAAAAAAAGCGTTCCTTTAAATAATTCCAAATGTAAATAGGGAGAATGTAAACAATTTTTCTACCTTGCTGAATAATTTCGTTCATCTAATTGCTCAGTTTTGGTGAAGGGTAACTTTAAGAAGGCAATTTGTTATTCCAGTGGGTGGTCTACTATCGAAGTACATTTGTGACTGGCGCCACTCTGTGTGTCGACACATTTTTCATGATCAGCGGTATGCTGGTGAGCATCAGTTATTTCGAGCAAATTTCGACAAGAGGTTCCATCAATTGGTCCATGTTTTATGTGTTCCGATATTTACGCATAACACCACCCCTAGCGATCGTCGTACTGTGGTATTGCACCCTGATACAGCGCTTCGGCTCCGGTCCGATGTGGAATGAGATGCTCTCCATTGTGCAGCAGCCCTGCCAGGAATACTGGTGGGCGACTATTTTGCATATACAGAACTACGTCCATCCATTTCCACTCGTAAGTCACTCGGCGTCTAATTAGCAACAGTTAGAGAATACTGTTGCATTATCGCTTTAGATTTTTTTATTTACGAAAAATAGGAGCGCTTTATAATAAATTCTCGTTCGCATCACGTTCCATGACAGATACATAAATTTCAGACGTTCTCCGACTTGCGAAAATTCTCTACAATGTTCTTGTATGTGATTTGAATGGCCGAAAAAATGTCACATTCTAGGTATATCAAGATTTATTTAACTGGATTTGATTCCATTTACAGTGCATGACGCAAACATGGTACTTAACGTGCGATATGCAATACTTCTTCTTTTCCCCCATCATTCTGGTACCGTTGGGAAGATATCCAACGCTGGGTCTTATCAATTATGCTTTGATTTACATTTTATCGGTGGCAAGTAATTTTTATTTCGCCTGGATCAATAAATACAACGGTGGAGTCCCAGTGACGTAAGTGAGTCTCTTTATGTTTATGAAATAGAACTCGCACATGTTAAGGGATGTAACTCGTATATTTACAGGCAGGCACTTTTCGCAACGAAATATTTTCAGCAACATTACATCACACCGCATACACGGGCCGCTACCTACATCCTCGGTTTGGGCTTTGGGTACACGATTTTCCGGACACGGGGCACAAAAGCAAACATTAGCTACCCTTTTGCCGGCCTCTGTTGGCTTTTGTGTGTCGTCATTATGTTGGCCTCATTAATGGGATGTCACATCTTTCATACGGAGCATGAATACAATCGTCTGGAGTCGTCGGTGTATTTAGCGTTCTCGCGATCGGCTTGGACATTGGGAACTGTGTGGATTGTGTGGGCCTGCATCAATGGATACGGGGGTACGGAGAGCTGTTGAATAACCAAATAGCGATTTTACTATTCAATTTAGGACCCGTCAATGCAATTCTGGCGTCGTACGGATTCAGGGTGCTGGCACGTATCAGTTACGGGGTGTTTTTGTTGCACATGTTGATGCAATATTTAATCAGTGGAGCTCAGAAAGTTCCACTCTACTTTTCGGATTTCGAGAGTGTAGGTAGTTTGTGGAATGAAAAGTTCTGTTTTAGTACAATGCGAGTTTCAGTTACGGGCATCGTTCGGTGATCTATTTATGATTGTTGTATTTGGTTTTGTGTTTACGGTGTGCTTTGAATCGCCCTTAATCAAAGCACTGAATTTGTTTCTGAAAAAAGGTAAGTCAATGGAAAAACTTGTTTTTCAGAACCATTTTTTGTGATTGAAGAGTTATTCCTGCAGGTGGCAAAAAACAAATTCATCCAAGTAATAATGGTGAAAAGAAAAACAGTAAATAACATAGAAATTAGGGAAAAAAATTAGTCACACACTTAGATGTTCGGTGAAATAAAAAACGTTTGTCATTACGTCAATGAGTTTCATTTTACATGGAAAAGATCTACAGAGACAGTTTTTTCAGTTAACAGAAGTTTTTATCTCAATTTTTACTTACATAGATATGTTTGTCTTCTACCTACAGCTATCCTAATCACTTTGTAAAATACAATATAAAAAATAATGAGCTACGATAGAAAAAAATTGTAATGGAGACTGAAAGAGTCGTCTATGTGCTCTCATTATTAGAGCACTCTACAATCGCAAACAATATATCACTATTTCCATTGCTAATAATCCTACAGAATATCACATTTTCATTATAATTAAAGTCTACATGTTCACTAATAAACCCTATCAAATACACGGATATATGTTAATAAATTATTGCAATTTACAGTGCGAATTAACGCTATATTTGGCAGATAATTGCTTTAAAATTTTATTGTACTGTCTCATATTCTCGTGTTCATATGGAATTCTCCATTGCTCTTTATGTTTGCTTTTCTTCTTAATACCTGGCCAATGTACCAGAAACGCTCCATCCAATATAACGAATTTGTATCCAATAAGGCACATTTCCAACATCTGTACATGAATACGGTCATCAACTGTGTTCACAAGTCCATGTTTATAGACATACCTGTGGCATTTTATCCTGTAGCCCTTCCCAGGACAATAGTTCATTGTAAAAGGGTTCGTTCTTTGTTCCAATGTAAATGGGCTCCCACCTGTTGAACGGTACTTCCCTCTTCACCGTCACCAATGGCTAGAAAACGGGCATACAATATTAATTACCACAAGAATCGATTTCTCTAAGCAATTGTTTACTCTTAGTTCGTTATGGGGGCTCGTCTCGAACCAGTTCTCCAATCCGGGAAACTTCTGACAATGGATACAGATTAAGCGATGGAAATAGACGGCCTTTTCGTCGCGAACCAGTTGCTTCAGATGGAGTTTGGTGCGTGGTATGATTTCGTTGTACTCGATCTCGAACACGGGCACCACATACACCCGATTCCGGCCCCTCATCGACAATCGGGGCAATTTCCGGTGCTGTGTTGAGACCATCTGAACGAATCCGTTCGCTAAATTTTGACTGGGCATCAGTTGAACGTCGGACACAAGAACGTATTTTGTGAGGGAGGCCGAACGGGCCGCATTCCGACACACGTTGATCGGATACATGTCCTTATTGCTGAAATTCCGAATTGTCTGCTGGAAGTAGTTGTCATGCAGTGTGCATGTGGACGGTTTTTGCAAGTTTAGACTAGTTATTGTATTAATTGTCTTGTAATGGAACACTAAATGTAGGGATAATCTGTACATTTCTGGAAGACAATAGCAGAGTTGGTTGATTTGCATGAGGGTGGAGATGAGATCGATGTCGGTGACATAAGCAGCCACCGAAACATATCCATCCCAGTACCTAAACAAAATTTAGTGACTTTTTTTTCAAAAATGAAGGGTTTGTGTACCTCAACAACTCGGTCAAATAATTAAGGAAATCCACCGTCACATGAGTGGCGTAAGTAACTGGTGGAATGTCGTATCTTCTGTCGCTCTGGACCACATTGTACAGGATGCGATAAGGACTGGCCTTTTGGCGTTCAGGTCCGAATTCCAAATCCGTTTCATCGAACTCCAAAGCATTGGGGAACCCAAAATTGAGCAGATTGCAGTAACTGATGTTGTTCGGTTTGGGGTGCACGTATTGGAGGTAACTACCCGGGAAATTAATGTTAGTATTCACTTTTGATGGGAAATAGAAACTGTTTTTGAAATTATTTATTGGTGTACGATTTATATAGACTAGAAGGCTTATTAAAAACGAGAAAAGTGCTAATAAAAATAGCAATCGTTTCACTTTCAGTACACAATATACCATAATACAGGGATATTATTGACGTGTTAAACCATTGTATTGTGGAAATCTGAAAAATACATATGTTAACATTTAATTGATGGCGCATTAAATTGAAATTTTGATGGAATACCGGTGCGCATTCGCAACAAATTTAAAATCTCCTTACTATACTAGTTTATAGAGGGAATTAAATTTTATGGGCTCATTTATGAAAATAAACTCACTTACGACTTGAACGTCGGCCAGAAAACACAGTTGATTGCAAGTTTACTCTCCTTTGTGCGTAAATATTTGTCCGATTGCGTAACAAAGTTTGTTTTTCACTTATTTACATAAATAATTCGCTAATAAACTAGAAAATTAACAATGTATAACGTAGCACATGGTCCACAACAATCTCCACTTGCATGCTAGTGCTAACTAGCGGTGAAAATCAGCAGGAAAATTCACAGTAATGCGGGAAAATGGCGTTAGAGGAAAAATCAATACCGTATACGTGGAGAGCTTCAATCAAATCAATTCCCATTCAGCATTTGGAGAGCAAATTGCTCCGAAATGATCAGATTTTCCCATTTTGGACTTTGTTTTTACACAAATCAATATTCAATAAAAAATTGATTGACTGAAAGTAAACAGACTATTACCCCGAATTAAAAATGAAACGGTTCATCGCAACTATGACGGAAAACATTTTAATTGACAAGGAAATCGATGGTTTTGTGCATTAAGTTCAACACTCAGTCATTCAACTTGAATTCCATTTCCATTTGGTATAAAAGAGTTGAACGAAATCAATATAGAGTTCCGCATTACGAATAAAAATTCAAGAAAAACTGTTTCAATATCACAGCAGGTGTATATTGAAAACAGTAAATATTGTCTCAACAAACAAGAGAATTGAATAGATAAAGAAAGTGTGCGAAGGTCGAACGGAGTAAACTGATTAAAAACTATCCCAGTCCGAGGGATGCCACAATTCGCTGCACCTTCGGATAAATAAGTATCCGAAAATAGACATTACAATTTAGAATGACAGCATTTAGATGGATTTGTCCGTATCTAGGGTGTGCCGTCCGTTGATAGATAATTATTTGCCTGGTGGTAGAAAATAATATTTTTTCCCACAAGCATTAATGGGGGTGTGCATACGTCATTTGAATGTGGCTTAAATGGAAGCACGCTATGAGAAGGTGCGCCAGCTGGTCCTGCTTCATTGCCATAGACGAGGAATACCAGTTTATGGAGTAGCGCCGCGACGTCTGGAGCGACGTTCGACAGCATGATGCGCTCTCAGCACACTTTCAGTGCGTCACCGAAACTATGAAACAATTTCAAAGTGTACCAAAACCAATTACACCACAAAACGGTAACTAAATCGCCTTAAAGCTTTTCTCAGTTCGATTTTCTTAATTTTTAAATGCTCGTTTTTCTTTCTGCTTCCAACAAACCACACACTAAACTGTAATATCCGTTTGTAAATTGCTGCCTATATCATGCCACATTGCATTTTACCAGTAATTTATTTAAAGCTGACCTTCACACACGTTTATTATAAATTCAAAATGTTATTACTTTTTTTTAATAAATGGTTCTTGCACTAATGTGAGGACAAGTCCAACGGAAACGTACAATTTTACACAGTCACTAATAGCTAGAATTAATTTGGGCCATGAACTTGATGCGCTTTATCTCCTGAATTTTCTCTCTTCTCTCTTAAGATCCAAAATGCCGTCCATTTAACATAAAATACTCTGTTGTTCCATCAACATCCAGCCAGCAAGGGCTGCAATCACGGCAGCCCATTTCCATTTTCATTACCTACAAATACCGAAGCGATTTAAAGGTGAGTGCTAAGATAAAAGGAAATTGGTATTAGCGTAATTGTAGAGAAAAGCTTTTAGCAAACCAGGCTTGCAAAGTGACAATAGAGATTTCATTGAAAATTGTTATGTAAATAGGCAAAGTGCTCCGTTTACTGTTCACCTGAAGCGGCGGATTGTTTGTATTCCGACGATGATTACATGTTAATTGCAGGTAGTACAATCGAATATGTACGAACCAGTGTCCGATCGATGTGTTACAAGTACAATCATCAATCCAAGATATTCTTCCAACCGTGCCGGCAATTTCGATCGCACCTGTAATCCGTCATCGCTGGACGGCGAATGTGGTGGTGATTGTGTCACTAGGGACCTCATACCGCCGGAAAAGCCGCCAAGAAAATGCAAACTGCACAATTTCCGTGAAGGTGAGCACATATGTGGACCGTAATTAACACCATTTACTGATGTAATTATGTAACGCACTTCCTAATCGCTGTACGAAAAGTGCGTCGTTTATTCACGCAATTGAATTATTTCAGTACCTTGTCGAATTGATTTGTTTTGCGTGTCATGTGAAAAATTTTTGTGTCAACAATGTGCCAAAATATCCTCAAAATGGGAAAAGTTAAATTGAAATTGAAACGAAGAATTTTGCCCACATGTGAGTCACGATTTTTTATTCAATTTCTTGTTACGTAATGATGAGTGTGTTGTGCAATTTATTGACTAGCACGTTCATAATTAATTGATTGTATAAATTAATATCAATTGAATGGGGAAAAATTGGCGAACTGGTCGATTAAAGGGACTTTTCTTTCACCGGTGAAAGGTTGCTGAAGTTTACCGGTAGTTTGGCAGAATATTAATTAGAAAAGCGCTTCCGTTGAAACGCACGACAATTTCGGTTAAGTAACGAGCTATAAAGCAACTATGATGTGCAAAGTTCCTTCTAAACAAAGCAAGTTTATAGATCAATATTGTGTTTGTGTACTTAAGTGACGTAACTTGTTGAAAACATGTACTTTTATTACCTATCCCACCAAAGTCGTCAAGTAATGTTTTCATTTTTTCATGGTCCGCTGGCCGTCACTTCCACCATCCAGTACCAGCGACGTGTGGCTTCCCATCATCATCATCATTAAATCATTTTCTACCATTGGCAAATGTTACATAGAAGTGTGTTATTCTTGTTCCACAGCTGGCAAACAGAATACAATGAGAAATGGTAACGGTGATAGCAGCACAATCGACATAGATCACATCAATTTAGAGAATCATTGTACGAAATTGGTCGATGCCACTGTCCAAACGTCCCATTTAGTACCATATCGATTACGGTATTGGCCACGACTGTTCTGTGATGTTAAATTAAGTCCATCGGAGAAGAGTTGCACGACATTACGCTTACAATGCTGCGGTCGGGTGCTAAGTCAATGGTTCCTCTCACAGTTTGGACTAACACTGGTGCTGGTCACTTGGGCTCTGCTGGGGGCGTTCGCCTTTTTCAAGACAGAAGGTGAGTAATTCTATCGAGAAAGTAGTTAGACATGGCAATTAACCGGAATTTAATTTGTAATTCAATAACATGTTTCGGTCTATAAGAATCGTAAACAGTTTTATGGGTCTGGAAATTTTTCGTGCACACTTTTCACGCGAGTGGTTCATGAACCTGCAAACTTTTTGTAGTGGGAAAATGCTGGTCGTGTAAATTATGTAATTTGTTAGAAATGGAACTTTTGTCTAGTACAAATGTTAAAGTTTACTTTTTATTTAACACAATTTGCATCTTTTATTACGCTACGCGAAATGGATCGATAATAGAAAAAAACTGTTAAGGGTAATTAATAATTTTCACTAGACTTGGGCGGGTTTAATTATATAAAAAGTAAATAAGTGGATATTTGATCGAGTTCCAAAGCTGATAAAGTGGATGATTAAATGGGATTGAAATAGTGAAACTCTGTCTGATGGTTTCTTTGCACGTTTCAAGGAAAATAGACTTTTTAGGTGCTGTTCAATCGAGTTTTAAATATTATAATCAAAAAATTGTGTAATTCCGCGAAAAAATTATACACGCGATTAGTGTGTTGAATTAATTTACTTGACCTTTCGTCCACAATCAGGAAATCCCCATCATTTGCGTAACTGTTATGTATCTGCAGAATATAAACTGTTGTTGTATTAACAATGTCTAGAAAACAGTTTCGCGTCCTGTTGGTCACATTTTCGGTGATTTTTCTAATAAACATTTGCGAAACAAAAACATGTGACTGGTTCAACAACGTTTTGGTGCAGGCCAAACTGGCGGACAAGAGTACATTGAATCAAACCATTAATAAAGAGTGTTTAGAGAGCAAAGTGTTTAATAACAAAACAGTGGTTTCGATATTCATCCGAAATCAAAATGTGCCTGTATTTGGTGAAGATTCGGTTCGAGATTTGGTGCAATTGACGACATTTAGCGTTTGGGGCTGCAAGGAACCAATCCAACAACTAAAACCGAAAATGTTCCGTAATGTGCCGGTCTTGAAGAATGTGCAAATTGCTTATTGCGGTTTAAAACACGTCCAACCAGGTGTGTTTGATTCATTACCAGACATGGAACTTTTGCGTCTTCACAACAACGAAATCGATTTAATCGAGGATAGATCATTTGCCAATTTACTTTCATTGAAAGTAGTGCATGTCGATTCGAATAAATTGGAATATTGGAATAACGAATGGTTCACAAATTCCACAAATTTAGAGACACTGGACTTTCAACGTAATAAAATTCGTATGTTGCCCACAAACGCGTTTGTCTATTTGACGAAATTAAAGATGATTTTCTTCGATTTTAATGAGATATCGGAAATTCAGCCAGGCGCTTTTGCGGGTATTGAAAAATTGGAATATTTGAGTTTCAATCACAATCGGTTAAAGACCATCAATGCTGATGTCTTTCCTAACCCCGTAGAGATAAACAGATTATTTGTGGGCGCGAATTATTTGAATTACATGTCAGAGGAATTATTGAGACGGCTCAAAGTTGACACGTTTTTGATGGAAATTAATCCTTGGAAGTGTCCTTGTTTGGATCGCATCGTATTTTGGCTGGAACAGAATAATGGTACAATCAAGGCCTCAAATGTTTGTACAAGTCACGAGGAACCAGTGTGCCGCAATTCAACAAACTTTTCCGAAACATGCGAGGAAACTGTCGATGACCAATTAACGAAGAGCTTTATTCAATCTCTAAGAGAAGTTGAACCTCCCTTAAAGCCATTTTGCGCAAGATTGGATTAAAACTTTTTTTTTGAATCTCAATATTTACTTTAATGGATGCAAACACGTGTGTGTTTTCTTATTATGTAATATTGTTTGTCTGCAAATATATCTGATAAACTGAAATTCTATTGTTTTAATTAATAAAGCCAATAATTAATATACTACGTAAATACATAAGTACGATTGTTGGTGGGATTTCCTGACCTGCGGCCGATCTTGACCCTTCCTTCTTTATACTTGGTTTTATCATTCGCAACTTTGGGAGTGCTTCATTAAGAAAACAAGTTTTGTTATACAGATGCAGTGTAAACGCAAACAGTGTAACAGTTGTGATTCTTGTTTATCAATTACCATTAGTGTTTTATACAGAAATAAATTTAATTACACGTAAAATCCACACCAGGATGCCACGATTCAAATATTGAAATTATCCAAATCTTTTGCTCTCTTAGTAAATATGTGTTCAAAACAGTTTCTGTTCTTCATAATTCAAATAGTTTTAAATCTAAATAAAGTTAGTGGCAAATGTGATTGGTTTCAAGACGTGTTCGTAATGACAAGACTCGAAAACTCGACGGATTTCTCGTTTAATTACAATAAAACAATAAACAATGAATGTTTGGAACCGCAAACATTCGAAAATCAGCCAGTTACTTATATTTTTATAAAAGAACAGGACGTGCCTACGTTCAATGAAGGTGCAGTTGAAAATCTGAACGATTTAGTCAGCTTCAGTGTGTGGGGCTGCAAGAATTCTCTAAGCGAACTAGAACCAGGATCCTTCCGTAATGTTCCCAAACTAACAAGACTTTCAATTTCATATTGCGGTCTAAAAGAGATTCAGTATGGTGTATTTAACGCCATGTCCAATGTGGAAGTGTTACGAGTGAACAACAATGGAATCGATGTGATTGAGGACAAATCATTTGCAAATTTATTCTCTTTGAAAGAGGTGCATGTGGATAGCAATGCATTGGAGCACTGGAACCGCGAATGGTTCACAAACTCAACCAATTTAGAAGTGCTCGACTTTCAGAACAACCGAATCAGAACGATACCGAGAAGGGCGTTTGCGTATATGCGAAAATTGCGGCAAGCCTATTTCGACGACAATGAAATCTCCCGAATTCATGCAGACGCCTTCAAGGGTATCACAAGACTGCAGTATTTGGGCTTGAGGAATAACAATTTGAAAGAAATTAATGGCAACGTGTTTCCGAACACAATCCGAATCAGAACGTTACTTGTCAATGCGAACTATTTAAATTTCATACCAAACGAACTGTTGAGTCGACTTTACGTCGAGGATATGACCATTGATAATAATCCATGGAAGTGTCCGTGTTTGGATCGGATTCTGTTCTGGATGTTCCAGAACAATAGCACAATTTCGTATACATCGAGTTGTAATGGACGAAATATACCAGTGTGCGCTTTTCCTACATCATTTTCGCACACTTGCCTGGAATATGTGGACAATGAATTGACGAACACGTTCATTGATTCATTACGGAAATTGGATCCACCTTTAAATCCGTATTGTGCCCGATTAAGCTAGCAAACTTTAAATTAATTGTAAACAAATTACAAAATTTGTTGTAAAATTGTTCGTTTTCTTCTACGGTGAATGAAGAACTTTTTCATGGTAAATTACCATAAATATTATACATATTTATGTACTGAAATATATTAATAGCTTGAATGTGTAAAAAGTTTAACAAAACATTTGTTACTTTGTAAATGTCATTTATCATAAAAATTACCCAAAGTTTTCCATCATCTGCAATGCAGACTATGGCGAACATGTTACAATCTATATGTAATATATCGACCAAATTTCCCATAACAGACCCATTTATAAAATTGTATTGTAATTAAATTTCGGTGTGTTTGTTATTTGTTTTCGTTTCTTTCCACTACAATCACCTTCCTACCAATGTGTACATATAGAAATAATTCATACATTGCATGTGTACAACATTTTTCGATTAGTCGCTCAAAGTACTGCGTATAAATAATTAAACACTTTCTGTTTAACAAAATGGAACATGTCTGTGATTTAAAATTCAATTAATCGGAGTGTGTTTAGGGCCACGAGAACTTGAACGGTCCGACCATCTGGGCGACATCCAAAACAAAATCACCATCCAACTGTCCACCGACCTGAAAAACGCGAAAGAATCCGACACCAAATGGCCGGACATCATCCACAAGTACCTGCAAAATCACGAATCTCTCCTCCTGGAGGCGGTCAGTGCCGGTTTCGGTGAAGGTGGTGGCGGCAATATTTGGACATATCCCGGCTGTATCCTGTTTGCCGTCTCTCTTCTCACCACATTAGGTAATCGCTTCGTGCAGATGTAAAATAACATAATGACACACTGATTGCAGGCTTTGGAGCGCCCGTTCCACGCACCACATTGGGCCGATGTGCGGCCGTTGTCTTCTCAGCCATCGGAATTCCATTACATTTTCTACTCATTTTGAATATGGGCAATTTGGCCGCCATCCGGCTCCAACAATTCGCTTACAATAATCCAACAACGGACTTTGTACCTACCTCAGCACAGCAACCACGTTGGCTGAAACTGTTCCCATTCCTGTCGATTGCAAGTTACTATTTGATGGGCGTTGTGTTGTTCGGTTTTGTGAGGAGTCGTGGACCAGCGGACAGTTTCATGTTCCCATTGGACTTTACAGCGGCCGGTGGTGTTGCATTAGTCAATGGACATGTTCGGATACTGTATGCGTTGTACTTAGAAGTGGCTGTGACACTGGCGGCTTTCGTCTTATCCTTAATCCAAGCATCGGCTAGTCGGGGAATTGTGGACATCGGTCTCCGATTGGGGATATTAACAAATACATGAAATTTTAGTGCCTTAGAAGTTGGTTTCCATTTGCATTCGATTCTGTTTTTATCCCATATTAAACGAGCTTGATGATTGTTGGTAGTTATTACACGTGAATTTTTGTGTAAATTTTACGCGTCTGTTTAGATATTAAGATATTATTCGCCACAAATTTATAGAATTACATATTTATTTATTATATATTTTTGTCCATTTGTGAATGTTTGAAATAAATCACACTATATTTCAAGTTAATTTATTGTGCAAATTCAATGAATAAAACGTTTTATTTTTGAAAACAAATTTATTTAAAATGAAAATTTGCAACTCTACAAAAATAATTAAAATCGTACATATTCGCAATTATGTGAATACGTTCATCTGTTGAACATTTAAATGACCAGCTTTATTCAACAGATAAGAGATTTAACTGCTAATATACATAAATTCATTACTAGACAAGAACATTAATTTTTATTTGTAGCTTTTTGCTTTTCAATATCACTTGCATCGTCTACATCATCTTCGACTTTACTTTTTACATTTTTATCATTATTTACTTCTTCTACCGTTTGTTGCCTATCATTCGTAGAATGAGTATCGTCTGTATCATTTTTTGTCTCCTTACCTTTTAAAGCCTGCCGTAGTGCCGCAATTAATTCGATATTTTCCTCAGAAGCAACTTCTTTTGATCCTACAAATTAAATGAACACAAACCAAATAAACAAATAGTAACAACTGTTTACTTTTTTTTACTTATATATAAATAAATAAAACAGAGAATACTAATAACAAATAATTGGTTAATTAGCCAAAAATGGCATTTTTTAGTTTTGTAAAGAACCCTTCTTTGCCATCAGATTGTTTCGCTTGGGTTTTAGCCTCTGAACCAGCAAAAGGCATGTCCTTGTCTTTTTTGCCTGCCAAAGAAAAATTCATTGTTAACAGTTGCCAGAACCCAAACGAAATTCTTTACTCGAAATTTTGCTTTTTAACAGAAATAACTGTTCTTCTACTCACCGTCTTTATTTGAAGTGACACCCATAATTTGGCCCGGTGTGTCCTCTTCCAATTCAGCGTACGCTTGCACTAAAGCCTTCTGTTTCTCACTTAGCCGTTTAGGTGCTGCTATTTTGAACACAACATAATGATCACCTTGTCCATAGCCGTTCACCTTCTTCATGCCTTTGCCACTTAATCGTATGCGAGTGTGTGACGATGTGCCAGGAAGTATCTGCAATTCAACCGAAACCATAAACGAATCCAATTGTTTTTAGCAACAAAACAGTACCTGAAGTGTATGGTCTTCATATAAACCTTGTATCCTAATCGTGCCTCCTAATATTGCTTGGGCGATAGAGATTTCAGCTTCCGTGTGTATATCAGCACCGTCTCTCTTAAAATAGTCCGATTTATCAACTTTGAACGTAACAAAGAGCTCTTTATTTCCAACGGACATACGAATTGTCTGTCCATCTTCAATCCCTGTTAGAAACCAACGATTAAAACAAATTCTACACTTTAAACAAGTGTCATCATACCAGCCGGTACGGCAATATTAATCTTTTTCCTTTGGACAGTGGAACCTTTGCCTTCGCACTCTACACATTTATGTTTAATGTACATTCGAGTGCCTTGACAATAGCGACAAGTGGAACGCATTATAAACGGACCGGTTGTGATGCTTTCCATTCCAGTTCCATTGCAAAATTGGCAACGGGTCGCCTTTGTGCCTGGCTCACAACGAGAACCATTACATTTCGGACAACTGTCCACAACATTGATGTTAACTTCCTTGTTTGTGCCCCGTGCCGCTTGGCTGAAAGACACCCTCAATACAACCTAGAAAAGAATGTGCTTAAAACGATTTCAAAGTGTTTCATTCGTCTCTACTTCTTGCGCTTCCCCGAAGCCGTAATTCGATTCAGCGAAATCATCGAAAGGAGAGGCACGTTTACCGAAACCGGCTTCACCGAATATTTTCCGGAACAGTTCTTCGGGGTCGATTGTGGCCTGATAGGACCACGTTTGACTGAAACCCTCTGGACCGGATGCATGTTGACCTCCGCCCATTCCACCCATTTGTTCGGCCGTAGCGCCGTATGTGTCGTACTGCTTACGTTTTGAATCATCGCCTAGTATCTGTAAATGGTGTTTTGTTAGATTTAAAGTTGGATAACATTACAAGGACAAACTTCGTATGCTTCGGAGACTTCTTGGAATTTTTTCGATGCTTCTGGACTTTTGTTTACGTCTGGATGATATTGCTTAGCTAATTTATAGTATGCCTTCTTTATATCGGAACTAGAGGCATTGCGACTAACACCCAATGTTTCATAATAGTCTCTCCGAGCGGTTAAACAGTTTGTTATATGGATGTTTCTTGTCTGCTGAAGTGAATCTGAAAGATTAAGTGAAGAAGGTATTAAGTAACTGATCAAATGATACATTAGTGCATTGTTAATGAATTTAATATGATGTAATAAGAATACTTACATTTTGGTGATACATTTGTTGATAACCTAAGATAGACTATGGTTGATTTGGAATTTTTTATACATTGACTAAGAAATCTTTTAGAAATATGATTTTTTTGAGGGCTTAGAAGATTATTTATTTGTTTTATACTTAATATTCCGATAAAATTTCTTGCTGAAGCCATGTTATTTTATCAAAATTGACAGAAAGGCCGACAAAATCGTAGATTCCATACCACGTGCCATTGAAGTGAAATTGGAAGTAGTTCAAATGAACATTTAAACTACCAAAAAAGACATTTAAACTACTAAAAATAGATATCTGAACTACTGATAACGACATTTGAACTATTTGCTCGCTAGTCGCTAATTTCTGACCAGTTGCCAGAAGTGCCAAAATTGTTGGTCAATTTTAACTAAAAATTATATTTCGTAACGTTTTTGATTTAGCGACCTTTGAAGCCTAAAGATAACTCTACACATGTAAATTT
Organism: Silvanus unidentatus; assembly: GCA_963930825.1. Taxonomy (NCBI): domain Eukaryota; kingdom Metazoa; phylum Arthropoda; class Insecta; order Coleoptera; family Silvanidae; genus Silvanus; species Silvanus unidentatus. The sequence goes on from OZ005760.1 coordinate 22,520,828, forward strand.
TACAATTTAAATGTAATTATAAGTGTTTTTTGACGTAATACTACATTTTAAATTATTTACATTCTCATTCACATTTTTTAGGTTAGATTTTTTACAAAAAATTCCAATTAGCATTTAAATAGAACCCAAATTAGAAATGAGTGAAGAAAATAAGACCAATCAAAAAGGTGCAGAGAAAGTGGACGATGAATTATCCGATTTGCTCGAGAGTAAATGAAAAAAACAAAAATTACATAACCTCATTATGACGTTAAATATTTAGGTGCATTGGAGGACTTTTCCAAGGAACCAGAACCGCCCAAGACAGACGACAAGAAATCCGAAACGAAAACCACAGACACAGAAAACCAAACCACTGATAATGCAGAAGCACTTGAATGGTCAGAAGATTTCATCAAACAAGCAGCCACTCAATTTGAATCGAATTTTGCCAACTTGTTTGGCAGTGCAGATGGTCAATTAACTCCCGACATGCTACAGCAAAAGTTACAACAAATGTCAAGTACATAATCGACATTTCGAATAAATGTCCAAAATGATCCACGATCCAATTTCAGACGCAGCTCAACAAGTCCTCTCGAATCCAGCACAACCAATGCCCGACCAATCAGTCGATTTCGCTTCGACCATCTCACAAGCCATTCAGGGCTTAAATGAAGGCGCCGAAGGACTGCAGAATCCATTCAACGAAGACGATTTAATGAAACTGTTCGGAGGGACTGCTGAACCGGGACAAGAGAACAATTTCGTACCGTTTATGCAGGGCATGATGCAAGGACTTCTCTCCAAGGAGATCTTAGGTCCTTCGTTACAAGACTACGTCGACCGATTCCCTGCTTATATCGAAGCGAACAGAGAAAAACTCAGTGCAGAAGACGTGCAACGATACGAGAGCCAGAAACAGTTAATGATGGACGTTTTAACCGAATTAAATAAAGAAAAGGAAACGGATTCAGCAAAGGAGAAGTCAGATCGGTTCTCGAAAGTGTTGGATCTCATGCAAAAGGTGATTATGTCAAACAGCAACACTTTCAATTGTGTTTTCACATTTGTTGCAGCTTCACGACTATGGACAGCCACCGGCTGAGTTAGTAGGCGACATAGACACTCCATTCAATTTCGATGCACAGGGAAACCCGGCCGGAATGAATCCCGAATGCAGTATAATGTAGTCGAAATGGCAGTTTAGGTGTAAAGACAATAAGTTTTTTACCGATACAATCATTTAGTCAATGGGCAATTGTGTTTATTAATTAGAAGTGTCATTTATGTGTTGTTATGATTTACCCTCTTGTTAATTTATCCAAATCAAGTATAGTAAAAGGAGTACGTTCAATTTCAATTGTACATAATTACAAGGCAACATGAAATGACTTTCATGAACTTCTCCCATGTCTGTTTCAGGCCAGCATCGATGCGTAACGTGTCGATTTCCATGGCACAGGCCGTGTACGAGTCCAAGAACATGTCCAAGTCCTGTGAGCTCCAATTGGCCTGCTTGAAGAGGTCCATAATTTGGGCGATTTCCACGAAGAGGTTCTTCATGTCGCGGGAACGGTGCAATGTGGTGGCCAGGGTTAAAATCGAGCGTGAATATATGCGGAAATTCGAATCTAGTTCGATGTAGGTTTTGTGGAGGAGTTTCGGCTTCAGATTTACACACATTAGACTAAAAATTATTGATTAGAATGAGAGTTTAAAACAGGAATTGATTTTTACTGTTTGTGATCTTTTTCTCTGTCTAAAAGTATTTTAAGTTCTCGTAATTCTAATAGGAATTCCTTGTCCATTTCAGTGTCGTAGTAATCGGGACCTGAAAGTGGAACGTTTTAATGATTTTTTCGGTTTTTCTTTTTTGTCGTACTGGTCATTTTGTAGGTCCATTGTTCCATAATAACTTCACAACATTTCCGCCAATTATTGAATGTCAAATGTTGTAATTTCTTTTTACATGTTTCGAATCGCATACAAGCAATAAATACTATACAGGCGTATTTTTTGGCAAGTTCCTCGGGTAGATAGAAGAGGTTTTGGATATTCTGTACTAAAGGGCCGGGCATTTCTTCAACCATTTTAAATATTCTTTTAACATTATCAAATTGTCGCCTATAGACAAAGAAATGGATTGACTGGTGATTGATTTGTGCGTTATTTTGTTACCTGCAGGATTTCAGAGGCACTGCAGTCTTTTCGGAGACTTCGTCCAAGTCTTTTCTGTGTCTGGAGGAGAGTTTCTTCCCCAAGAGTTCCCGTATGACGCTGTCATCAAAGCCGTAGTATCTGAGTGAAAAAAATGGTTTACTTTTTTTAATGAAATATTGTATTAGGTTGTCGTACGTTTCTATTAGTAATTTTCTGGTTGGTGGTTCAATTTGGAAAGCTAATTGTTCTTGGAATTTGTTGGGATTGCTTAATAGTTTTTCAAGCAATGAATAAGTGCGGTAGTGGTCCAGAACGTCACTTGCAATTAATTCTAGTGAAGCGCCAGTTGCTAAGCCTAAACCTCTTTGATTTAAAATTGCAACAGCTTCACTTGCTAGAATAATATGCACAATTTAAGTTTAATGTTAAATTTGAAATTGGTACTTGCCTGTATGACCTTCTATCCAAAGTTGGTAAATTTCTGGGTCTACAAATGTATAATTGCTAATGAAAACATCTATTTCTGTGGTCATATTCAAGTTTGTTTTTTTTTGTATTTTTCGAATTTACCAACTATAGTTTTTCCTTTCTAGGCGTTTTAGTATATATTTTCGTCAACATTTTGGCATTTTGAGGCAAAAAGAAAAATAAAATAATACATTTTGAAGGGGAGTGTTTACTTATGCGCTGCGTTTATGTCAAAAAAGAGGCAAGAATCAAAAAGGCCCGATAGATGTCACAAACTCACATTCACAAATGAATCGAAAATTGTGGCCTACAATCATACTTATCACTTTGCTAAATGGACAACTTGCATGAAATTTTTTCATTGCGAATTCTGAAAATAGAGCATAAATTAGGGGGGGTTTTATTCATAATTTTTTGTTTACAGTTCAATAAAGCCCTTAAAATTAATATTAACAATCCCAGTTTCAGCGTTTCATGCAATAAGTTGTCCATTGTATATACCTTTGTTAACCACATATTGTACAATATATTTTATATTTTATAAGATTGAATCGTTTTTAGTTCAATAAGATTAGAGAAGGTGAGAAATTTTTGTAGACTCTTTCATTTAAAAATGGCACTTGTATATTTTCGTTCACGAATGTTTGTGGTTCTGCAACAATTAAAAATATTGTTGAAACAATAATGAATACACACAATAGTGAACGAAACCCTATGCATAACATACATATACAAATAGTTTTTACTATGGGGTTCATATGTACATTAAACATTACATACTATGTATATAATCGTATAAACATTGTATCTAAAGGCTTGCATAATAGTTCTCATATGTAAAAATGTAATACTTTTTTCTTTTCTTCTCTTAACGTCTTAAGAATGTGTTGAAATCTTTGATTAAAATTATTAATATAACTATAATAATTACTACAGAAATTGTTATTCCACATATTACATACTTAAACATATTTGATTTTTGTGTTTTTTTATCTTGTAATCTAATTGCAGTAATTGCGGTTTGATTTTTATATTCTCTTTGGAGAAAAACAATTACGCCCGTTTCCTGAATATTGATAGTGTTTAATTCAATTTGTTCCCTAATTTTTTTAGTTTTATTTAAATCTTTATTTAAAACGCTGCATGGCATCATATTTTCCTCAATATTTATATGTTTTTCAATTTGTCTTTTAAAATGAGTTATTACATCAATTTTATCTGCACATTCTTTCAATAAAGGAATAATAACATTCACAGTTACATCAGATTCTTCCTTCAAATTTAACTCAATTTCAAAAGGACCATTTCCATAGTTGTTTATACTTGAATTTGTGATAGTTGGTGGTGAAGGTGGAGTAATTATTTCAATTTGATTACTTTGATTACTTTCATAAATGTTAAATGCTTTTACTGACACTTGATATGTGGTAGAAGATGAAAGACTTAGCTAGTAAAGATATAATTTAACTATTAAATTAATAATCATTATTTCAAATTATTAAACCTGATTGTGAGTATAAATATATTTTTCTACAAAACCTCCAATATCTTCTACAGATGAAGTAGCATTTGTTTTTGTATGGGATACTTCAAAAGAAATTTGAAATTTTTTTAACGGTCCATTTGTTTTATTTGGATGATTCCATAAAAGTTCCAATGTATCATTACTCTCAATGTACTTTAAATTTTGCGGTGCCTCCGGATCTACAAAATATAAAATTAATCTAAAATCTCTTTAATATTGCATAGCATTAAGAAAACTAAAAAATATTTCCTTTCTTTCTTCCTTCGCTTCAATTTCAATCTCACTTTCTTCTCCATATTCATTTATTTCATAATTTTTGGAGCTAATCTAAAACATATTTTTAAATAAAGTACATATTTTAAAAAAAACGTTTTTATTAGGATGTTCAAGAACAAAAATATTTCCAAAATAAAATGATACCATAAATATACGTAAGTATGTATAGAGTGTAGTTACCTTAATTTTATATCTTCCAAAGCAGTTAACAGTTGCACACATATAGTCTGGCCATATTTTACAGTTTTCCGGTTTTTGAACTTTTTCATTTGATCCATTAAATATTTTGAATTTTTCCAATTTTCCATTTGGTGGATAAGCCTTTTATTTTTACACTTGTAATTTTTAATTCCTCAATTACTGGTTTATTTTTTATTACCGGTATTTTCTCTAAAAATTTAAGTTTATGAATATTTGGAATATAAAATACTTTTAATTTTTACATACCATTACATAATACCTCAAATATAACAAAAACACTCAAAAACCAAACAACTTTATTATAATATTTATTCATTTTTTCCTCTTAAACATACATATGTACGACTGTAGGTAGGTAAGTAAGAATATATATGTATACCTATACATATAACAAACTCATAATCGTGTGATATGTTAGCAAAACTTCCAAATGAATCTTGATAGACATATTTTCCCATATTTACTTTTTGATACCAACATTTTCCTTAATCCCTATTAAAAAAAGTGAATTTGAAATGTTTCCTATTGAAATTTTTAAATTTATATAATAAAACTATTGTTAGTAAATATGAATCTCGTTAAGCTTTAAGAGCGGTATTATAATTATAATCTATACCACGGTATTATAAACTTAAAAATGTCATTTTCGCAGTTATCTACATTTCAATGTTTCATTTACCCGCAATTTTATTAGAAAATATTTTTTTAAGAAAATAAAGTTTCTTGAAAATCCCGGTCCTTTCCTAAAAATATGGGCCTCTCATTGTAATGTTCATTAATCAAATACCAATCTATTTAGCTGACAACATAAATCCAGAAATTGTATTCTTTTTAGGAAGGTTTTGAAGTGTTTATTTCAATCGCTTACTTGATATAGATTTAATAAATATTTGCGATACAAAACAGGAAAGTCAAGAATAGATAATATAACATTAAAATATAATTTTAATTATTCAAGTAACACCGAATTGAATATAATAAACACAGTTATCGTAAAAAGAGAAATTTTTTAAAGATTAGATGTTCAAGATTCATCTAATGAACCTATAAATATCAGTACTTTATCACACTAACACATTTTTACGATACTATTAACCTACAGCATCGAAATGCTATTGTTTCAAATAGTTCTCCCGTTTTTAACTTTCAGTTTTTGTGTAAGACATTAAAATTTCAATCGTTTTTTTATTTAGTTACCTCTATTTTCAGTTATCAGATTTGGTGGTGGAATTGCCATCTGGTAAAATTCGCGGACGAACTGAAATCAGTTTACACAAGAATGTTACCTTTTACGCATTTCAACAAATCCCATTCGCCCAACCACCCATAGGAAAATTACGATTTATGGCACCAAAACCAGTGGAAAAATGGGAAGGTATCTTAGACTGTACAAAGAACACGAAAACTTGTTATCAAGTAAATTCCAACAGTGATCAGGAAACTGAAGATTGTTTAAATATAAATGTGTATACACCAGTAGTAAGTTCATTCCAATACAATCAATTGTAATCTGTTATAAATATCAATTTAATTTCACTTTTTTGAAGTTACCAGGAAATAATGATTCTCTTCCTGTAATGTACTACATTTACGGAGGCGGATTTGTGGCTGGTGGTGCTTCGTTTAACAGCATAGGACCACATTATCTCATTGAAAACGACGTCGTCGTGGTATCAGTTTACTATCGTGTCGGACCATTTGGTTTCCTTTCAACAAACGATGATGTCATCCTAGGAAACAATGGTTTAAAAGACCAGAACTTGGGTTTGCAGTGGGTACAAGAAAACATCCACTTATTTGGCGGTGATCCGAAGAAAGTGACAATTTTTGGGCAAAGCGCTGGCTCAGCGTCAGTTACTTACCAAATTATAAGCAAAAAATCCACCGGTTTATTTAGAGGAGCAATTGGACAGAGTGGCAGTGCAATAAGTCCATGGGCTTATCAGAGAAATGCACGTTCAATCGCCTATCAATTGGCTACCTACATAGATCCTAATTTCAATCAGTCCAGTACATCTCAAGAATTGTTGGAATTTTTGCAAAATGCTAACGCATCTGCTGTGGATCAAGCTTCCACCAAATTCAAAGTAAGTATTTACAAAAATAGTTTGGCAATTTATAAAAACGAAATCAATTAACAACTATAGAATTCAGTTGGAAATGAACAAATTATTCAAGGGTTCTTTTTTGCACCTGTAGTCGAACCAGATGTTGAAGATGCTTTTATAACGGAAAGAATGTATGAGTCGATAGAGAAGGGAAATATCAACCGGGTACCAATTATGTACGGTGTTTGCTCAGAGGAAGCAATTTCTCGTGCCAATTGTACTAAAACTTTCAATCCAATCATCATTTTTTCTGAATTAAATTTTTTTAGCACTTGATTCATTCAAAAAGAGTGTCGAACAATATGAATCCGATTTGGCCTTGTTGGTAATAAACGATTTTCACATCAACGAAACCACTCAAAAACGGATGGTTGGAAATTTAACAAGACAAATTTATACAGACGGTCTTCTTGTGGACAATTTGGCAGGAGCTGTAAAATATTTCACTGACACCTCTTTCAGTCGATCCGTAATACGACATGCACAATTGCAATCAAATTACACAGATGTATTTTTCTATCAATTTTCCTATCATGGAAAATTGGGAGGAAATAACGTGTATGTTGAAGGAGCGGATCGAGTTACGCATTCGGAGGACAATCGCTATTTATGGTGTTCTGGGAATAATAGTAATCCAGCTGCAAACTATCCAGAAAGTGATGTTTTAACGCTTGAAAGATATGTCCGGTTATTTACAAATTTTGCGAAACATCTGTAAGATTTAATTTATATTTGTGATCTATTTAAGCAGTTGTTAATTTTGATTCAGAAATCCAACACCTGAAGAAGAAGATTTATTGGAAAATATCACTTGGCCTAAAATGACTGCTGATAGTTTGAATTATTTAAATATAAACGATACACTTGAGATTATGAAGAATCCCAAAGAAGCAGTTTATCAAAAGTGGGTGGATTTATATGAAAAATATGCTGTAAAACCATTTGACACATATTAAATAACACTTAATTATTGCAAAAAGTAGTTTTATTTGAAACGTAAGCAAATAGTTTACCAAAACCCAAATAGTCTGTTATTTATCTCACAAATTTAGATATAAATTGTATATATGTTATATGTAAACATTGAAAATTATGAAAATACGAATACATATTGAATTTTTTATTTATCTGATAAACTGATAAACAGATATTTGACATACTTTAAAAAATTCGTATTGATTTGCTATTTTAATTATTAGATAAAATATCCCACTTATATAAAGAGTAGTATTTATCTAGTAGATCATCATATTTACTTTTCATTTTTTGGTAAATAAATTTCGACATGTTATTAAAAACGATATCATTATTTTTAGCTTTTAATATTTGTGTAAGATTTGAAATATTCGTTTTTAAAATTAATTCTCGTTTTCCAAGTTAGCAGATTTAATTGTGGAACTACCAAGTGGCAAAATTCGTGGACGAACAGAAATCAGTTTAAATAAGAATGTGACTTTCTATGCATTTCAACAAATCCCGTTTGCTCAACCACCCGTAGGAAAATTGCGATTTATGGCTCCAAAGCCAATCGAAAAATGGGAAGGCATCTTAGATTGCACGGAAAATACGAAAATGTGTTTTCAAGTGTGGTCTAATGACGATCAGGAAACCGAAGATTGCTTAAACATAAATGTGTATACACCTGTAGTAAGTTTAAAAAACAAGAAAGTCACAGTTAATAATGTTATAAATCGGTCTTAAGTTGCCAGGAAGCAACGATTCTCTTCCTGTAATGTATTTTATTTATGGAGGTGGATTTGAATCAGGACATGCTTCATTCGATGGCCTTGGACCACATTATTTCGTGGAAAATGATGTGGTTTTAGTAACAGTTTACTATCGAGTCGGACCATTTGGCTTTCTATCCACAAATGACGATGTCATCCCAGGAAACAATGGTTTAAAAGATCAAAATTTGGGTTTGCAATGGGTACAAGAAAACATCCACTTATTTGGTGGTGATCCAAAGAAAGTGACCATTTTTGGGCAAAGCGCTGGTTCAGCGTCAGTTTCTTATCAACTTCTAAGCAAAAAATCTGCTGGTTTATTTAGAGGAGCAATTGGACAAAGTGGAAGTGCAATAAGTCCATGGGCTTATCAAAGAAATGCACGTTCAATCGCTTATCAATTGGCCAGTTTTATAGACACCAATTTCAATCAATCTAGCACTTCTGAACAGTTATTGGAATTTTTACAAAACGTTGAACCGTCAGTTTTGGATGAAGCCTCGACTAAATTTTTAGTAAGCAAAAAAAATAATGTTTTTAAAGAATGTAAAGCCATATCAATTTTAAGGGTCCAGTTGGTAGTGAAGAAATTATGCAAGGTTTTTTTTTCGCTCCTGTAATAGAACCAAATGTTGAGGATGCTTTTATTACCGACATGATGTATGAAATGATTGAAAGTGGAAATTTTAATCGGGTACCAATTATGATTGGGATTTGCTCAGAAGAATCGATTGGCAGAGCCGGATGTATTTATTTTCTGTAAGGTTATTATAATTTTCATTATTTAATTGTGATTTTCAGTAATTGATGCTTTCCAAGACTCTGTTGAACAATATGAAGCCGATACTGCTCTGCTAGTAATAGACGATTTTCACATTAATGATAAAGATCAAAAACGTTTAATAGGAAATCTCACCAGAGAAATTTACACAAATGGACTTTTTGTGGATAACTTAGCAGGAGCGGTAAAATATTTCAGTGATTCTTCCTTCAGCAGATCGGTAATAAGACATGCACAATTGCAATCAAATTATACGGATGTGTATTTCTATCAATTTTCTTATCACGGATTACTGGGGGGAAATAATGTATTTGTTGAGGGGGCCGATAGAGTTGGTCACGCCGAAGACAATCACTATTTATGGTGTTCTGGTAATAACAGTAATCCTGCAGCGAATTATCCAGAAAGTGATGTTTTGACTCTTGAAAGATACATACGTTTGTTTACAAATTTTGCAAAAGATCTGTAAGTTTTAGGATAATTTAATTTTATTATTGTTTCAGTTCTAAGTTAACAATTTTTTCACAGTAATCCAACACCTGGAAAGGAAGACCTATTGCAAAATTTAAAATGGCCAAAAATGACTCCTGATAATCTAAGCTATTTGAACATAAACGATTCACTTGAGGTGAAACAAAATCCAAAAGATGGTGTTTATCAGAAATGGGTGGACTTATATGATAAATTTGCTATAAAGCCGTTAGATACATATTAAAATAAAAGTTATTTCTCACCAAAATTTTCTGTTTTATTTGAAGTATGAAAATCTAATTAAACAAATCAATTTAACTGTTCCTTTTATAGTCAAACAATAAACTGATATTCATTCTATTTGTATACTAAATCCAAAAATCACGTTTTATATTTTTTATATGTACTTTCCATCATGCACAATTTGTTACTTACACTCTCCCCAATTGCATGATTGTATTCATTAACTTCAATTGGGTACTTGATACATAATAATATTTGGATTCTATAATACCAAATCATTATGATTAAGCAAATATTGTTTCAATTAGGATTATCATTATTATTATTCCTTTACAGATATTAATATTTTTTTTAATTTTTAATACCTCGTGATTACAATTAGGAAGCACTTTGCCACTTCGTGCGTACCTTTATATGGCTAGAATATAAGTATATAAATAACAACCTTTCTCAAAAAACATTTCAGTTATAAAACATTAGCAAAAATGCAATTGTTTCTAACTACAGTAACATTGTTCTTAATTTTCCACTTTTGTGTAAGTATCCACATAGGGATTTTTCTTTGAAGCCTTTACTCACAATGTATACACTGTAGTTAACAGATTTGGTAGTAGAATTACCAACTGGTAAAATTCGTGGAAGAACAGAAATCAGTTTAAACAGAAATGTGACGTTCTACTCGTTTCAAGAAATCCCATATGCCAAACCTCCAATTGGTAAATTGAGATTTATGGCACCGCAACCCGTTGAAAAATGGGATGGCATTTTGAACTGCACTGAAAATACGAAAATGTGTTTTCAAATGCCTTCAGATAATGATTTCGAGACCGAAGATTGTCTACATTTAAATGTATATTCACCAGTCGTAAGTTTAAAACACGATAACTTTGTCGGATGGAAAAGTTTTTTTTCTTGTAAAAATAGGAACCTGGAAGCAATGCGTCTCTCCCTGTAATGTACTATATTTACGGAGGCGGTTTTATATTAGGTGATGCGTTATTTAACACCCTTGGTCCTCATTATTTCATGGAAGATGATGTAGTGATTGTGACAGTCTTCTATCGGGTTGGACCGTTTGGTTTCCTTTCTACAAATGACGATGTAATACTAGGAAACAATGGTTTAAAGGATCAGAATATAGGATTAAAATGGGTACAAGAAAACATTCATTTGTTTGGTGGTGATCCCACTAAAGTGACAATTTTTGGAGAGAGTGCTGGTTCAGCATCGGTTTCTTATCAAATTTTAAGCAAAAAGTCCAAGGGTCTATTCAGAGCTGCAATAGGACAAAGTGGGAGCGCAATAAGTCCATGGGCATATCAAAGGAATGCAAAATCGATTGCTTATCAATTGGCCACTTTTGTTGATCCGAATTTTGATCAAAACAGTTCTTCCAAAGAATTGTTGGAATTTTTACAAAACACTGACGCCACAGTTTTGGATCGTGCATCAAATATGTTTAAGGTATACTGAGGATGACATTTCTCCATTTCAACATAAAGTTTGACATAATTTTTAGGAAACTGTTGGAAATGAACAAATTATTCAAGGTTTTTATTTTGCGCCTGTAGTTGAACCAGATGTTGAAGATGCTTTTATCACAGAGCTTATGTACGAATCTTTAGAAAGTGGAAATTTCACACATGTACCACTGCTAATGGGCATTTGTTCCGAAGAAGCTATTGGTAGAACTCTGTGTATGTTAGACAGAAACTTTTAGTTATACTTGATCTATTTAAGACCTTGTACACATGTTTATTTTTCAGCTCTTGATAATTTCAAAAATTCTACACAACAGTATGAATCAGACACCGCTTTGTTAGTAATAAACGATTTTCATATAAACGACATTGCTCAGAAACGACTCGTGGGAAACCTCACACGACAAATTTACACCGATGGACTTTTTATCGACGATTTAGCAGCGGCGGTCAAATATTTCAGTGACACATGTTTCAGTAGATCCGTTATTCGACATGGACAACTTCAATCCGATTTTACTGATGTGTATTTCTACCAATTTTCCTACCATGGCAAATTAGGAGGCAATGATCTGTATATCGAAGGTGCAGATAGAGTTAAACATGCTGAAGATCTAAATTACCTCTGGTGTCCCAATAACCAAAGTGATCCATCTGTGAGTTATTCAGAAAGTGATGTTTTAACACTAGAAAGGTTTATTCGACTATTTACTAATTTTGCAAAAAGTCTGTAAGTTTTTCTAAGTTTTAATTGAAGTTGTTTAGTGTATGAAGTTTTTGTACATTTTCACAGAAATCCAACACCTGACGAAGAAGATTTACTGGAAAACGTATCCTGGCCTACAATGAAATCAAATAGTTTAAAATATTTAAATATAAATGATACACTTGAGGTCAAAGAGAATCCCAAAGAAGCTGTTTACCAAAAATGGTTGGATTTATATAAAATGTATGCAGTAAAACCATATGATACTTTTTAAACATATTATATGTACATATGTAGGCATGTGGATATTTTAATTTAATATCATGCATTTAGTAGTGCTATTGTGATATTAAATAAGCAATTGAAATATGTAATATATTATTTTTAAATTCATTAAAGAATGATATCTAATAATTATTGGCTCAAACTTTTAGCTTCTGTTATATTCTGTTTTTTTTTTTTTTTTGGTGATAACATCGATTCTTTGAGTATTGAGAACTATTTCTTAATAATATGTACCTAGTCTAGGACACATTTAAGAGCCTATGATTAACTTTGTTTCCTTACGTTGGAAGGGATTGTGTCCATCTCCTACCGGTTTTCCTGTGCGCAATTCATTATTATTACCAACGTTTCGGTTTCTGCAATCCCGCTTACTCAAGTGATATTTTCCAAATTTCTCTGCTATCTAACTTCTCTGCATTGTGACATTTTCTTCACTCTGCATTAAATATCCACATTTTTGGAAATTTCCTATGCAAGTGCACGTTGTACCGCTTTAAAAAAGTTAAAACAAAAGTGATTCATTTTTATAGTGTTTGCAGTGTCGTCATTTTCGAATTCCCTTTAATTTCGCGTAGACACCATAATCCAGTCGTTTTTTTATCGCATTCCAAATTTACTCAAATTCAATACTTTTTTTGTTAGAATTTCATCGTCACTTTTTCTATTTGCAATAAAATGAAAATGGATTTTGTGGAATGGAATAAAAAACTTCGAATCGCGCGTCTTTTTCGCGTTTCTTTGGTACATCTCTTAAATCACCTGCATGATTATGCCATCGGTGCCCGCGCGGATCCCACATTGTTGTCGTCTCTTCGGGTCACCTTTCCGCGACTCGCGCAATTGGAAGACCAACTTAAAAAATATCATGCGGACATCATATCCGCTGCCGTCTATATGGACGATTCAGCGATCGACGATGACGTTCGCATTTATGCGGAATGCATGAAGAAAATTGTGGACATTTCAGTGGCGCATTATGAGCTTATTGAAACGTCGTCACTTACTCGTATACCGGAGATTCGACCGATTCAGCAACCAGTTCCGAGGGTTAAAACAAATGCTCATTTGCCAAAGTTGACGGTGCCCCATTTTTGTGGAGATTTTAAGAAATGGGCCACATTTCGGGACCTTTTCGATTCGCTAATACATTCGAATTTGGCTATGAGTAATGTGGAAAAGTTTCACTATTTACATTCGCTGTTAAAGGGGGACGCTCTTCGGGTCATTCGCGGTTTTCCCATCACCAAGCAAAATTATCAACTCGCATACGAAGCCCTCGTTTCAGAATATGGTAGTAACCGAAAATTGTTGACGTTTTATTGGGAGGAAATTGTCCGGGTCAAATATTCCGGCAAATCGTCTCTTCAGGAATTTGTTGCAACAATTAAGAACAATTTAGCAATGTTGGAGACGTATGCGTTAGTGGATAATGATATTTCTAATTTTATTCTACAACATTTGGTGTTAAGTAAACTTGACGTATCGCTTCGGGAAGAATTTGAAAAAGGTGTTCCTAAAGGTGACATTCCTTCATATAAAGCCCTCCTTGACTTTCTGGAGAGCAAGTGGCGAGCTTTCGATAGAGCCAATTCGTTTCAAAGTCAGTCAGAGACTATCAACTCCAATAAGTCGCATACTTCGTCTAAACATTCGGATTCGGGCAATGATTTTTTGTACACTTTTAGGAACCTTTGAGTAAACTTTACACCCTGTGATGTAGGTACATACCTTAACGAACTTTTCTTTAGTTTTTTGTTTTTTTTTGGTAACTTATCTTTTGCTCTATTTCGGTTTCCGTTCTATTTAAAAAAATCATTATATTATTTTGGTGGTGGTCTTTTTTCGGTGCAACGGTGCACGTTGCTTATATCCCTCTACAAAACTTAAAACAAAAGTGAATTTGTGGTGCTCCAATCTTCAACAAATGGGGCCTTATTGACAACAGTGCCGAATTTTAATCAATCACTATCTGAAAATTTAAATTCAGATTTATAAACACTTATGTATTGTTTATCGAAATTAAAACAACACAAATAGAAAATAAATAACAAACTACTTTATTTAAGATTCTGTTACTATGTAAGTATACAATCGACACCTTGAATAGAAATACCTACATATTTCCTTCGTTTATAGATTTCATACCTAAATAGAAGTATTTTGGAAAACAATAAAACATACTCAGATAATATTTATTTAATAATACATATAATGAAACCACTTCAAGATTAGCCAAAATCATTTCTATCATCAAAATAAATTTTTATTTGGAAAATATTGTTAGTTAATTATCAGCGTTCACCAGTACAAAATGATATTGTTCAAATTTTTAACATTGCTTTTAGCATTCCATCTTTGCGTAAGTACATATTTTTTCTAAATGACTTCGTTATACCAATTTTCACTAATTTCAAAAAAGTTCTCAGATTTGATAGTGCAACTCCCTTCAGGCCAAATCCGTGGCAGAACTGAAATAAGTTTGAAAAAGAATGTAACTTTTTACTCGTTTCAACAAATTCCATATGGACAACCACCGACCGGCAAACTCAGGTTCATGGCACCAAAACCAGTTGAAAAATGGGAAGGAATTTTAGATTGTTTGGAAAATACAAAAATATGTTATCAAATGAGCTCCAATAACGATCAGGAGACTGAAGATTGTTTGATTCTGAATGTTTATACTCCAGTAGTAAGTGTTGCAAATTTTAAATAATATTTTCGTTTTCACTATTAATATCTAGGAACCTGGAACAAATCAATCCCTTCCGGTAATGGTCTATATTTACGGAGGTGGTTTTGTAGATGGTAGTTCTTCCTTCTTCGGTATGGGGCCGCATTACCTGATAGAGGATAACGTTGTGGTGGTGACACTCTACTACCGAGTTGGAGCTTTTGGTTTCCTTTCAACAAACGATGATGTCATCCTAGGAAACAATGGTTTAAAGGACCAGAATTTGGGTTTGCAATGGGTACAAGAGAACATCCACTTATTTGGTGGTGATCCCAAATTGGTGACAATTTTCGGAGAGAGTGCCGGTTCTGCATCGGTTTCTTATCAAGTCTTAAGTAAAAAATCAGCGGGATTATTTCGAGCAGGAATTGGACAAAGTGGAAGCGCAATAAGTTCATGGGCTTATCAACGGAATGCTCGTGCGATTGCATACCAAGTGGCTGTTAACATTGACCCAAATTTCAACCTAAATAGCACTTCTAAAGAGTTGTTAGAATTTTTGCAAAGTGCTGATGCTTCAGTATTAGATGATGCTGCTAGCCGATTTCAGGTAAGTGTTCATAAAGGGTTAAAAATTACGATTTATCAACATTTCTTAGGAATATGTTGGACATGAGCAAATTATTCAAGGTTTCTTCTTCGCACCTGTGGTCGAACCGGACGTTGAAGACGCTTTTATTACCGAACTGATGTACGACTCAATTGAAAATGGAAACTTTAATCGTGTGCCACTTATGATGGGCATGTGTTCCGAAGAATCAATAGGACGGGCTAATTGTATGTTATTTTTTAACTCAAGAGCACATTAAAGATGTTAAAACTTACAGCAATTGATGGTTTTAAGAACAATGTTGGACAATATGAGTCCGATACAGCTCTGTTGGTTATCGATGATTTGCACATTGACGACATAGACCAAAAGCGTCTTGTTGGCAATTTAACAAGACAAATTTACACGGACGGTCTTTTTGTGGACGATCTGGCAGGGGCTGTTAAATATTTCAGTGACACTTCCTTCAGTCGATCTGTTATACGAACTGGCCATCTTCAGTCTAATTTCACCGACGTATATTTCTATCAATTTTCTTATCATGGTCAATTGGGAGGGAATAATGCTTATATTGAAGGTGCAGATAGAGTGACACATGCTGAAGATAATGCCTATTTGTGGTGCAACAACAATAATAGCAACCCATCAGCAAATTATCCAGAAAGTGATGTTTTGACCCTTGAGAGATATGTGCGACTCTTCACAAATTTCGCAAAATATCTGTAAGTCGATTGAACTACTTAATTTTATTTATTGTGCTTTCAATTTTGTTTATTGCAGGAATCCAACTCCTGACACCGAAGACGATGTTTTAGGCGACATCGTTTGGCCCACAATGAAGCCAAATGATCTAAAATTCTTAAATATAAACGATACCCTTGAAGTGCAAGAAAATCCTAAAGGAGATGTTTATGGAAAATGGGTGGACTTATTTGAAAATTATGCTGTAAAGCCATATGACACTTATTAAAAAAATAAATCATAATCAATAAAGGAGACCAAAAAGATTTATGTGTATTCCCAAAAAAAGAAGTAATTCCCGGTCATTTTCATTATCGTCACTTTAATATTGTTTTGCCACATTTTTAAGCAAAACACTACTATATAATTACTTTTGTCGATAAGAATGATATAATTATATGTACAATATTAGTATAAATATTTAGGTAAAGCCTGACTAGCAGGTATTAGGTAAAAACATATTCAAAAGTCATAACTCATTAAATTAACCGAAAATGAATTGTTGCACTGTATTCGTTTTGTTATTAGCAATTTTCGCTGTTCAAGCAACCATAGATGTTAAAGAGGAGTGGGAAAAATTTAAGCAACGTTTTCCATCCAAAGAACGGAGTATAATAACAGACGAAGAGTCTCGTTTTAAAATTTTCGCAAACAACGTGCAAAAAATTATCGAAAACAATGCTTTATTCGAGAACGGTTCGGTACTTTACAAAACCGGTGTTACTATTTTCAGTGATTTATCACAAGATCAATTCAAACTAACAGCGTTAATGGATTCAACATTCATAGATGTAGTTTACAATTTATATTATTATTTTAATTTCAATACTTACAAGCCCGCAAATCTCTCCAATTTACCAGAAACCGTCGATTGGCGAGAAAAAGGTGCAGTGACTCCGATTAAATATCAAGGAACAACATGTGCAGCATGTTGGGCTTTCAGTGCTGTAAGTAAAAAATTTTAAATTTGTTCAATCAAAAATTGACGGATTAATCTTTGAAGATTGGTGCACTTGAAAGTCAGTATTACTTGAAAAGCAAAAAACTCGTCTCATTAAGCGAGCAAGATTTGATTGATTGCAGTTCGAGTTATGGCAATAACGGATGCAAAAGTGGATTTATGCCGGCTGCCTTTAAATACATCCAACGTGCTGGTATTAATAATGACACTGTTTACCCATTTGTTATGGAACAACAGAATTGCACCCAAAAATCATCCGACAATGTACTTTTCACAAAAGGGTACACGTATATAGAAAGAGAAAATGAAAAACATCTTCAAGCAGCGGTGGCAAATGTAGGCCCAATTGCCGTTCCCTTTGATGGATCTGGCGAAGGGTTCGATCAGTATACGGGAGGAATTTATTCGACCACAACATGCAAGCCGAATGTGTTCAATCACGCAGTGGTGATTATTGGATATGGTACGGAAAACAATGTAGATTATTGGTTGGTGAAGAATTCGTGGGGCACTCAATGGGGTGACAATGGATACTTTAAAATTATTCGAAATAAGAATATGTGTGGGATTGCATCAGTTCCAAGTTTTCCAAATTTGTAGCAAATCTAGATAATAAAAGATGTCTTAAAGAAATGTTTTCTATAAGGCTATCTATTTAAAAAAAATCTTTAATAAAAAAGATAAGATATTTCGTATTTTTTTTTAAGTCCAAGTGTTTTTAAGCACCAAATTTCTGAATTTGTAAAATTGATAATTAAAATCCTTGAATTAGCATAGTTTTGATAAGGACTAAATAATGTATTCGCTACCAAGCAAAAACAAATCAAACTCTCAATTATGTAGATAACCGTCTAAATGAATTAGATTTTATAAAATCTGATCGAATGACTACGCACTTTGATTCTCATCTCTCTGTGTGAATATTTCTAGTTTGTTTTCGACCCTAACAAAATGCTGCTGTTTAAAATTGTAATATTCAGCATTGTTTCCCATTTATGCGTAAGCATCTTCATAACTACCTTATATCTTTGTGTTTTACAGTAATTTTTTGAATAGTTGTCAGATTTAATAGTGGAATTACCTTCCGGCCAAATTCGTGGCAGAACCGACATAAGTTTAAACAAAAATGTTACATTTTATGCATTCCAACAAATTCCTTATGCACAATCTCCAGTTGGTAAATTACGGTTCATGGCACCAAAACCAGTCGAAAAATGGGAAGGAATTTTAGATTGTTTGGAAAATACAAAAATGTGTTATCAAATGGGCTACAATAACGATCAGGAGACTGAAGATTGTCTAAATCTGAATGTTTATACACCAGTTGTAGGTCTTTCGCAATACATTTAAAGAGTGACTCATTTTTTTTATAAAACTATCAAGGAACCATCTTCAGGAACAAACGCGTCTCTTCCCGTAATGGTAGACATACACGGTGGTGGATTCGTAGGCGGGGATGCATCCTATTCTGTTAGAGGCCCTCATTTCATGATAGAACAAGATGTTGTGGTTGTAACGTTGTACTATCGACTGGGACCATTTGGTTTCCTTTCCACAAATGACGATGTCATCTTAGGAAACAATGGTTTAAAAGACCAGAATTTGGGTTTACAATGGGTACAAGAAAATATTCATCTATTTGGTGGCGATCCGAAGAAAGTGACAATCATGGGAGATAGTGCCGGTTCAGCATCTGTGTCCTATCATGTTCTAAGCAAAAAATCAGCGGGATTATTTCGAGCGGCAATTAGTCAAAGTGGAAGTGCAATAACTTCATGGGCTTATCAAAGAAATGCACGTTCAATTGCATATCAAGTTGCTGCTAATATTGATCCAAATTTCAGCCAAAATCGAACTTCTGAAGAGTTGTTAGAATTTTTGCAAAATACAAAAGCCTCGGTTTTGGATGATGCTGGAAGCCGATTTCAGGTAAATGTTCATATCGGGTGGAAAATTACGATTCATCAACATTTTTTAGGAATCTGTTGGACATGAGCAAATTATTCAAGGTTTCTTCTTTGCGCCTGTGGTCGAACCGGACGTTGAAGACGCATTCCTTACTCGATTGATGTACGAATCGATGGAAAGCGGTGATTTCAATAGAGTTCCACTTATAATCGGCATGTGCTCCGAGGAGTCAATAGGTCGCGCTTCTTGTAAGTTTTTCAAACCTGTTTATTTCACAGCAAATTGAAAATATTCAAGAATTTTCAGCAATTGATGATCTTAAGAATTCCCTTCAACAATATGAGTCCGATACAGCTTTGTTGGTAATCGACGATTTGCACATTGACGACATAGACCAAAAGCGTCTGGTTGGTAATTTAACAAGACAAATCTACACGGACGGTCTTTTTGTGGACGATTTGCCAGCAGCTGTAAAATATTTCAGTGACATTTCCTTCAGTCGATCTGTTATTCGAATTGGTCAACTTCAGTCTAACTTCACAGACGTTTATTTCTACCAGTTTTCTTATCATGGTCTAATGGGATGGAACAATGTTTATTTGGAAGGTGCAGACCGAGTTGCTCATGGCGAAGATATGTTCTATTTATGGTGTTACAGTAATAATAGTCAACCAGCAACGGGCGCCCCGGAAAGCGATATTTTAACACTTCAAAGATATGTCAAATTATTCACAAATTTCGCGAAATATTTGTAAGATCTGCTGAATATCAAACTAATTAATTTTTTTAAATGTAATTTGTCACAGGAATCCAACACCTGAGGATAATGACGACGTTTTAGGTAACTTTGTTTGGCCCACAATGAAACCGAATGATCTACAATATTTAAACATTAACAACACACTTGATGTCCAAGAAACACCAAAAGCGGCAGTGTATGAAAAATGGGTGGATTTGTATGAAACTTACGCTATAAAACCATTCGACACTTATTAAAATAAATTTATTAATAAATCAAAAAATGCTACATGCTTTGGATAAAACTTTATAATATTCTATAGTTAAGTTATATTCATTAGATTGGACTAAATTTTTGGAAAACTGGCCATAGTTGCAATACCACACATGTTGCTCTTCCTAGCAATCTTTATGTACCCTTTGTCTCCCCAATCAGTGCCCCATGAATTTTTCACTAGCCAGTAATCCACGTTATTTTCTCTACCATATCCAACAACGAGCACTTCGTGATTCAAAACCGATTTACTACATGACCAATGCGAAAATATTCCACCCGTATATTGAGCAAAATTTCTGGCATCAATTGCAACACCAATCGGTCCCACAAACGCAACAGCTGCTTGCAAGTGTATCTCGTTAGCTCGTTTTATGAAAGTGTAACCTTTACCAGAGAAAATTCGTTTCTTTGCGTCATATTTGCATTTTCCTTGAATTGTCATGTAAGGGTAATCAGTATCGCTATTAATGCCTTTACTTTGAACATATTTGAAAGCCCGCTCTTTGTTTCCACCTTTACAGGCCAAATTACCAAACTTTGAGTCTGAAGAACAGTCGACCAAATTTTGTTCACTTAATGACACTAATTTGTTGTGTTTTATAAAGTATTGGCCTTCTAGTGCTCCAGTCTAATTAATTATTACAGTGTGAAATATTATTATATAAATTAAAGTCTTAACTTACCGCACTGAAAGCCCAACAAGAACCGCAACTGCCTTGGTTTTTCACAGGCGTTACCGCCCCTTTTTCCACCCAATTGACCGAATCTGGAATTTTGGTATTTCTCGGAGGTTTGTATGAGTTCCAATTAAAATAATAGAATAAATAATAATCAGTTAGGAAGCTTGAAGATCGTATTAAAGTGGCTTTTTGAAATTCCTCTGCTGTTAAGTCACTAAACTTAGTAATGCCCATTTTATATGTTTCTGAACCATTTTCGTACTTGGCGTTATGTTCGTCAATTTTGTGCACATTCTCTTTAAATATCTCGAATCGGCGTTGTTCTTCCGGTAAACTGCGATATTTGGCTGGATAGCGTTTTTTAAATTGAACCCATTCTTCCTCTACATCCAAAGTAAATGCAGTGGAAAAAAGCGTTGCAAACAGAAATAGTATAAGATTCTTTTTCATTTTTAGGTAATTAACTCAGGAATGGAGCCAGTGGACTTCTTTTATATATGACCGGAGGATTAAACGAAATTTGTTCATAATAAAGATAATCTTACTTATTACGTTAGTGGAAGTAAATATTATGCAGTTTTGGGCAAGTACAAACATGAGAGGCACTATACAAGGTGGATCCACCTTTTTTTAAACTTTGTTGTTTGGAATAAGAGAATATTTGGTGCTGGACAAAGCTTTTCTACGTATATAGAGCCAATTTCTACATCACCTTGTATAATCCAAGAATGTATTTTGTACGTTTAGATTTTTCTAAGATCTTTTATTGTGTTTGTGTTATTATGTCAAACTAAATAAAAATTCTCTAGCCATTACTTCCACGAAATTTTATGTTTATAGCTTTATAATTGTATTACCATTAAAATTGTATTATTTTTCAGATTAGTTCTCTAAATATTCAGCAATATACATATGTACATATTCACAAAAGTTCTCTATTTTGATAAATTATTAACAAAAATTATTAATCTCATCACTTACCTTAACTAGTTTTTGGTTGATTTTCTGCGTCTTCTATTATGATGAAAGAAAACACAAAAGTTTACGTTTCTAACACAAATTATTATTAACTATAGTTTAAAAGTTGACATTAAATAGTGAACCAACTGGGCAAATTAGGTCTCTCCTTATTCTTTTCCAAATAATTATTAAAGCCCTGCTTTGCTTCCTCTAATGACTTTTCATGCTCTTCGATTTCTTCAGTTTTTGGTGGAAATATGTCAGGAAATTCAAACTTCGCGTCCTTTGGCTAAAAAATCATAAATGAACATGATTGTAGTTTGAAAGCATTTCTTATTTTCTTACCATTGTTACATAAGCATATTTTACATCATCTTCTTTTATAATATAACCACCATGCTGTGCCTTTTTAGTTCTACCCATAGCGATTCTAGTACGAACATCGACAACTTTAATATTATAAATTTTTTCTAAATAATTTTTAATATCAAATTTCGTCATTTCCATTGAACAGGCAAATTGTGCAACATTTAAGGGCTGGGAAGTCTCAGGTCGAACCAATTTCATCCAGAAATTTGGTAGAAAAACACGTAATTGTGGTCCCCCTTTTTGGTATATGGGATACCTGAAAAATAAATTCTGTATAGATAGGAAATATAAAAGTGACTATATAGATTACCAACGAGTAGACATCTTTCTGAAGGATAATATTCTTAATAAATCTTAATAATAAAATGTATTTTTAAACAAAATATAAAACACAAATTTTTAACCGATTTTTAGGTTAGAATTCATCAATGTTGTAATGTTAAGGCAAGGCTAGACACTTTAAGGTACACTTTATTATTTTCAGTTGTAATGCATAATTGATTGAACAAGCACATACACACACATTAATACAATGCCAGATTCTTCAATCCAAAAACTCATTCAAATTGATATTATTGAAGAAAATAAATGCTCCTTTAATCACTTTTATTGTGTAGTGACCTTAATGATCGACATGTGAACAAGTTTAACCTTGAAATTTCTAAAATCTAAAAAATATTCTATTTATTTCCGCTATTCCAGCACCATCAAATAACATTGAATCAACAAATAATCATGAGTAAATCTTTGAAATTAAACAACGGACGTGAAATACCAATCATTGGTTTGGGCACTTTTAAGGTAACACCAACAATTCTTCCAATTTCCTCATATTTATTAATTATTTCATATATTAGTCCAAACCGGGCGAAGTTGCACAAGCTGTAAAAGATGCAATTGATGTTGGTTATCGTCATTTCGACTGTGCTTGGTTTTACGGCAATGAATCTCAGGTGGGCGAAGCATTGGCTGAAAAATTTGCTGAAGGTGTTGTGAAACGGGAGGATGTATTCATTACAAGCAAGGTGGACCCCAAACATTTGATAGAAACCAAAATGATCAACTACAATAATGTTGTTTCAGTTATGGAACAATTTCCATGCCAAAGAAAAAGTTCTTCCCATGCTGAATGAGACTCTTTCCAACTTGAAATTGGACTATGTAGATCTGTATTTAATTCACTGGCCATTTGGGTTCAAAGAGACGGCCGATTTGTATCCCGTTCAAGGTGGTCCAGATGCATACAGCGATGTGGATTATTTGGAGACTTGGGAAGCGATGGAGGAGTGCGTTAATTTGGGACTGACGAAAAGTATTGGCCTGTCGAATTTCAACAGTGAACAAATTGATCGCGTTTTGAAGCATTGCAAAATCAAGCCGGTTGTTAATCAAGTTGAAGTCAATCCGAATTTGAATCAGAAGAAACTCATTCAGTTCTGCAAAGAGCGAGATATTGTAGTTACGGGGTACTGTCCATTGGGCCGTAGTGACGGTTCTGGGGATCCAAATGCACCGAAGGCAACAATTCATGATCCAAAAGTGGCAGAAATTGGAAAGAAGTATAACAAAACTGCTGCACAAGTGGTTCTTAATTACTTGGTATGTTATTGTATATTTATGGTTTGGGTATTTATTATTTTTTATTTGGTTTATAGGTCACATTGGGAATTACTGTGGTGCCTAAATCAGTTACCAAATCGAGAATTATAGAGAATTTTAATATTTTTGATTTTAAATTGGATGCCGATGATATTGCCTATTTGGATTCTTGCAACAAAAATTATCGTGTTTGTGAATTGGCTGCCTTTAAAGATCACAAATATTATGCATTCAATATTGAATACTGAATCGTATTGTGTCATTTGTATATAATTATTGGGTATAACTCATTTTAAAGACAAATACTCGGAATGTTAATGTTTATTTATTTTTTTTAAATAAAGAAAGTGCCCTCTATTATGTTTTTTGAAAACGAATAACATAGTAGTAATCTGCATCATAATTTGACATTGACAGACGAAAGAAAAATAAATTCAGTCGATTGATAAAGTTCTTCGCAGCCCTTAGATTTTTATTACTCTATCAAGGTATTCCTATAGTTGATAGTTTGTAAAATCCCTTTTATTATTATACATATTAGATTCATAATTTTTGCAACATTTAACAGTTTGTTCACTCAAATCTTCTGTTACGTAATTGTATAATTTTGTTTTAGGACTAGCCATGGGTCACGGTTTTGGACAATTGCACAAATTAAGAGGCATTGTTACTTATACTTTGTCCCCATTTGAATTGAAGGCCTTCAAAGGTCTTCTATCGAAGGGAATTCCAAATACATTCAGAAGAATGACTGATAGTTTAATATATGCCTTTCCACGTTAGTACAACTATAAATTTTAACCAATTTATTACATTTCTTAAATTATCCTTATTTGTTACAGCCTTAGGCATTGGGTACCTTGTTTACGATCAAGTGGAAAAAGCGCATAAGAGAACCATGAGGAAAAATCCAGCCGATTTTGAGAATGATAAATAAATTTTTAATAATGTAAAGAAAATGGATTAGTGTTAATAAATTAATAATGTAGATAGTTACTTTATTTTGTGTACATATTATTTACCTATTTTCAATGTTTATTGGGTACTTCATGCTGAATTTTACGTACTTGCCGACCACAAGTAAAATTGAGGTTAGGTTTATCATTTCTTTCTGTTAGAAATATGTTCGATACTACGATATATAAACAAATTTAAAAGAAAATAAATGAATATTTACAATAAACAACATTAACGGACAATAATGTATGTATATTATTATGTTTTCGTATTGAATTAAAAATTTATTAGGTTTCAGCACTACTATCATGAATACGAAAACAAACCGTTTATTACAACACGTCCTAAAAAATCTCATACCTTTAAACACTGCAAACTACTCTAAGTCTGCCCCTAAAGTTAAACGTGACTTGGGACACTGTCTACTATCCTGTAAAAATACGAAATTAAACCACTTTGTGTCTTCACATTACGGCAAATTAGATGAAGTTCCACTAGCCTCTAAAGGATGGAATCATTCCAAATCAAGAAACGACTATTTTCAAATCAATCCACTCCCCCTCGAACAGGAATCATGGTGTTCTTTCAATGACATCGCTATCCGACAGGAATTAATCGACTCTGTAAAAACGTTCAACGTTTTCAAAGCAACCGAATTCCAAAAGGAGGCCATTGAAGGTATACAAACTGGCGAACACATTCTCTTAGCCGCCGAAACAGGTTGCGGGAAAACACTCGCCTATTTACTACCAGCAATAAATCGATTAGTTAAAACAGAAGAATTCAATTCACCACAAATCCTAGTTTTGGTACCAAATCGGGAATTGGCTTACCAAGTGGGCGAAATCGCAAGCCATTTGTGTGCATCAATTGGCATGAGAACAAAAGTGATCACCGGTGGTCGAACAAAACAAATCATGATGAATCCGGAGTTTGAGGAAATCGAAGTGCTAGTCGGAACGCCGGGAGCGATTGGAAAACTTGCCAATGTGGGCATTTACAAATTGGATCAAGTGAAAATGTCAATCTTGGACGAGAGCGACACTCTCTTAGACGACAGTTTCAATGATCGAATCTCGGGTATATTGAAGAAAGTCTTCCATTCCCAACTAATATTCGTATCTGCCACTCTACCCAAACATTTCCCCGACATTTTAAACCCTTTAGAAGGATCTGTGCAGAGAATTGTCTCAGCTAAAGTGCATCGGCCCATTTTGCATGTAAAACAGCAGTTTTTAAGGCTGATCAAGTCAGCAAAACCGTCACATTTGTTACAATTGGCGAATCAGAACCGAAAGCCAATGCTGGTGTTTTCAAATCGCAACGAAACCTGCAACTGGATCGCACTGTTTCTAAGGGAGAATGGAATCAATTGTGCCAATATCAACGGCGACATGAACTATGCGATCCGAATAGAGCAATGGAATCAGTTTGTGTCGGGAAATGCGTTGATTTTGTCTGCTACAGATGTTGCTTCCCGAGGACTGAACACCATTCAAGTGCAGCATGTGTTAAATTACGATTTCCCATTTTATGCGGCCGATTATTTGCATCGGGTGGGCAGAGTTGGACGGTTGGGGAGTTCAGAGAATTGCAAAATTACGAATTTTATTAGTGCGCCTAAGGAAATTTCGTTGGCGCAACAAATTGAGGTACGTTTAGTTCTTTTTTGGCTGTCGAACGGTTAATGGATGTTTGGTATTTTTTAGTTAGCAATTCGGACAGACCAGGCATTACCCGATGTGGATGGAAACATAACGAATATTGTACAGAGGAAAATTATGCGGGAGCAGCAGTTGTGAAATGAAAATGTAGAATAAAAGTATGCCATTTTTTAGAATTTTTACAGTTTTATTTCACATTGTTCTGTAACATCAACTCGGTTTTTTCTAAATAGTTTTCCGCACATTCATATAAAAATTTTACTTGCATCTGCAAAATAATGGCATTCAATTATCAATCAATCGATTTTATTGAATTACCTTGTCGTGAACAAAATGTGGATTGCTCTTTCGACCAGTTTGAATTGCCAATGCGACATCACAATTTTGTTCTACCTTCATGTTCTCTATTAGATAAGCCAAGCAGACAAAAAATCCACTTGCAGTTATACCATCACTGAAATGAGAGTTGAAAGAAATTTAATAAACGCCAGAATTTCAATTATCCTGAAATATTACTTGCACATTACGATTGTATGTTCTTGACTTTCTTTCTTTATCGACTGCATTTCGCTTAGCAAATTGAGTATACCATTTTTGTCAGAAGGAACAGTGTCTGTTGGCTCCCAGTTGTTCAATGATAAAACAGTTACTTGTCTCACAGTTTCCTTGTTTTATTTAAAATATTATTTCTGAAACGCTTTTATTTATCTTTTACTTACAAATTCATAGATGTACAGTCCCAGTTTGTGAATTGTCAAGGAATTTTCTATATTGATTTCTTTGCAATTTTCTAGCATCACAAATTCATTTGGTTTCATTGAATAATTCACAGCCGGCCAGAAGATCTAAAATTTATTGTTCTTCAGATAATTCATTTTAATTTCTAATTAACTCACATTTTCAGAATTACAGGAATTCAAAGAAATTATTATTTCAATATTCAAATTATAGACCTTTTTCCAAAAATCACTCAACGTATTCACATCCGGTCTCTGAAGTACAACGAATTGATTTGGAGCTGAAAAACTGTCTACTAAAATTTTTCCTAAAATGATTATTTTAAAAAAGTAAAAAAAATAATTATTACTACGTGGGAGTGATGTTATGGTTTCGTTGTTAAAGCTGTACGAATATTGCCAAGAGTTTTCCTTAAGATGATTAAGAAGCTCTTTGATTTTTTTTGGTGTCGTAGCGGTCTTAACTCGCTTTTTAAAGCAAGAGTCTATATTTATAGAAAAATCTTGACCGAAAATATATTCGTATATTATTAAATGGGCAAAAATGTATTGTTCCTAAAAAAATGAAAATACACTCTGGAAAATGGTGTTTGGTACCAAATTTACTTCAACATCGACAAGATTCATCCGTTGCTCCCTCATTTTAGCGAATTCTCTTAGAAAGTCAACGGAATTTTCTTCCTTGGCCATTTTCAGTATTATGTCAATGAGTATAAAAGTTCCAGTTCGGCCAATTCCAGCACTGCAATGAATTACAACTGGCTGGGCATTCTTCGCAATTTCATTAAACATTTTTATGAATGTTACTAACATTCTTGGATTTGTGGGCACCCCATGGTCCGGCCAGCTTATGTAATGAAAGTGTTTTAGCTGAAATAAGAAGAAGTTTTAAAAATATGAAAGATTTTGAATGAATAAGTACTTCACAAGTTTTGAGTTCCATAAGAGACTCTAATTTTAATTCGGTGATAATAAAATTGGTATATTTTGTGGTTTTTAAATTGTAGACTTCAAAGTCTTCACACATCATAGAAGAATTTTCTTTCGGTAGATAATTTTCACATTTTTTCTTAAAGAAATATAGTGAAGGATTTTTCAGACACTTAAAGGTAACTTACAGTATTGTTCTCGAACACATTTGTTAACATTACAATATATTTTACATTTTCTTGCATAATCATGTGCCAAAAATCATTAATAGTATTCATTAATGGCCCTTGTGTGGAAATATAGGCATTTTGGCAATTATATCCCTAGAATTTGAATGTTTCACAAAGTTATAACCCGAAGACTCTGAAAAGTTTTTTTTAAAACTTGGACTTACGTGTACAAAACTGGCGTTTATGTAGTGGCCATTTTCACAAAATTTCAAAGCAACTCTAGAATGATCGTCTAAAAAAGAAATGGTTAATTACGTCTAGAATTGATATTTTTATAATAATTACAGGGAATTATATCGAAGTATCTGTTTTTCTTTTTGTGGGTTTCCCCTATTTTTGCAGGCCGTTGCAAGCCTTTTGGTAATAACTAAAACATACATTAAATTCTCGTTTTAAAGCAAAATGTTTAAAACAACTCTATCATACTTTAAATTGCCTCTTTAATTCCGTACAGTTGTTCTGAAATTGATCTTTCAAGTAAGTTGGAAAATCATGTAATTGGATCAATTTAGACGGAAGTGCTTCGCTGCTAACTAGTATTTGTTGAAGTTCGCCCTATTATGATCATAACTTTAATCAAACTATTTAAACTTTTCGGGCTTTAGGTCAGATTATCGTTGACGTCTTACCATAATTTCAATTACTTACCTCATTGTTTTTGTTGTGTTCTGAAAAGAAAAAAATCAATATCTGAAAATAGTACCATTGACTATTTAATCAATGGTGTTTGTATTATCATCATAAAACTTTACCCAAACAAATGGCATCATTATAAACAGAATATCTCTTCTTTATGCATCTAAAAAACAAACACATCACCGTGTTATTGCTGAGAATGAGGCAATAAGAAATGATTATTACTTAATTAATATAATTAGTAAAAGCAGTACCACCGAGAATACCACTAAAAATGACAAAGTAGAAACACTCGTAAGGACTAATAGATTGTGTTCTTCATCCATTGGTGAATTGTTTCCATTTCCCCACGAATATGAACAATTTGTTGCATCACAGCAAGTTACATTTTTATCAAATTTAATTAAATTTGTAGAATTATTGCAAAAGCGCTCGACATCTTCGCAAGAAGAGTTGCTAAAGTTCGAAGATCTTCTATTATCATTTGATATTTCATTTAAAGGTTTGCATTTTGGGATATACTTGGTATTAGGGACAACAATTTGTGAAGTTCTAATGGTATCTAAAAGATCCCAGTCAATATTAGTCCATTACATTATTATGTATAATTACCGTTTGTAAGAAGTTTAAGTGATCGAATTGCCCAAAATGGTATGACTTTGTTGACTTTTTCATATGAGGTTTTTACAAAAAGTTGTAGTGACTTCATGGAATTGTTCATATTCTCAAAACGCAAAATGCCCTTTTTCCAAGTACGTAATGAATTAAATTCTGAGTATGTATCAATGATTGTGTTCTTATGTTTTAAACATATCGTTAAACTGCACTTTTTACATGTTGCCACAAATATTGCTATGCTTCCTTGTTTTCTATCAATTACAGAGATATTTGAAACTAATTGCTCTTGATTTTCTTCCGTACTCGTTCTTAATAAATAGTAGCTATCTAGAATGTAATTTTTTTTTAATTCCAACGAATTCTTTCTCTAGTTTGTAATAAATATAAAATTTTTCCTTACAATCATGGATTTTTAAAAATGCGCTCTTTGATAGAAAAGTAAGTTTCTGAAGATTTTGTAGATTCTCGTAAAAATCATAGCTAGGTTTAGTGAGATTAGTACTATTGCAGTAAATTGTAGTATATACACAAGTTTCATTTTTCTTTGATACTTGAATGTGTATCCATTTCTTTTTCATACATTCATCTTCCCTGATTTCAAAACATTTGCTCTTAAAAAATAGTATGCATAAATTTTTTTGTAAATAATATAAGTATATAATAAATATACTTGTTTCCTGTATTTTTCATAGAATTTCATACTGTATAACTTTCTGTTTTCCTTATCATAAAATTCTAATTTCAGAGAGTCATTTAAAAAAACAGAGAAAATCAAGTTCTTTTCTTTATCAAAAGGAAGAGAATGGTTTTTAACAATCCTGTGTATTTTAAATTCTAAAACATTTCTGGCTAAATATTCAGTAATAATAAAAAAGTACAATGTTCACCTTCCCATAGCTCGTCTGTTACAGGATTTATTCGGTTAAAAAGTAAAGAATTTGTTTTTTCCCAAGACAAACTTATATTCTTATACTTTATACCTAAAATACAAAAATCAATTGATATGACTTTGAATAAATTCATAACTTACTTGGTTTAACATATTTTGCATTCCACAATGGTAAATCGTGCCTGTCATCATACCATGCAAGGGTTGAATTTACTGTACTTCCTGTAGTTATACAAGAGTAATAATAATATCCCTTTGCTTTAGTATGGCTCTTTTCGAATGATATATCACTTTCTGTTGTTTTAATAAAACACAACGCATAATACAAAACTGTCATGAAACTTTTTATTATTTTTGAATCAATCATCATTGAAAAGAAACTAAAAACACCTATCAAATATTTCATATAGCATCTGTATTAGGTCAATATTTGAATGTTGAATTTTTTATTTGAAAAAATAACTAGGTATTAAAGATTTTATCTAGTTTGTATTTTATAAAGCGCACATTTTCCTGTTGGATTCCGGCTTTTTGAATGTTTTCCCATTAAATTTTATTGACATAGCATGATTATTGCAAAATAAACATAAATACAAAAATATGTATCGATTGATAAAATTTAAAAAGCGATACTAATCATTAAATACATAATCCTTGAGTAACATTTACACATGAATTTGATTTTTACTTAAAAAATTATTTCATTTTCTTTAATAAATGGATTTAACAAAATCGTGAAAATGCGGTGTACAGTGTTGGTTTTCATGTTTTATGTCTTTATCGAAGTTACTTCCAAGGAATTAATTCTATTATCGAAGGAACAAGACGACGATTATCAATTTTGCTGTACATCATTAGATAAGACGAAAAATGAAATGCTTACATGGTTCGATGCAAATCATTTACCGCTTGATGGATATGAAGAACTTAATGAATCGAACTCCAGTGAAGGTAACAATGTTCATAAAACGTATGGTTCTTGCACATTTAGGACACTGATGACCGATTCAAGTTTTCAGTATTGAATTATCAAATTCCAAATGGCATAAACGAGACTCTTTCTATTACGATTTCGATGCCCGAATATTTGACGAAAGATGGAAAAGTAAAAAAAGAAACATTATAAAACGCATTATATAATGAAATGTTTTAGAATTCGAAACAACAAAGACGAAGGGCAATGATAGCATTGAAGTTATCTATCTGCATCGGAATGAAACATTGAAATTAAACCATTTTTCACTATCACTTTTTACTTCCAGCCCAGCAAAAGTGAAATTTTCTGATAGTTCGATTCATAGTGTATCAGTAAACTTGGACAACAATGTAAAAGACTTGATAGGAAATTCACCAATTTTCAAATAATTTTTATTTCTTTAGATTACAAAAATTGACTATTACAAATGGACCCATCTTCAATTTGCCTTTTTAAATAAAACCATTCGCGTGACTGATTTTCATAATGGCAATAATTTGAAATCAGAAATCGACTTTGATTCCCCAATAACGAAAATTCAGATACAATCTGCGAATAGAAGTTTTTGGAAGAAACATAAATGTAATTAACTCTTATCAAGTATTTGCTCGTGTTTATGTTTAGATCTTTTTTTAATCAGATGATTACTTTTATTCAAACGAAAGTATGACAATTTCACGTCTTGCAAATATTTCGATAAAGAAACCTCAGGGATCAATAATAATGCATATGTCAATGTGTAATGGTTGCGAATTTGAAGCAATACTATCAAATGGGGACAATGTTGAAATCGATAAACATATTGTAAAGGAGGCACCCATTGCTGCTCGAGCATGGATTCAAATAGTACTTGCTTTTACAAATGTGTCTGATACTGAATTGATTGTGGATATCAGTACACATGCCAATGTAAATGTGACCAGTCCATTTTGGGCGATAGACAATTACATGAAAATTGTCTATGGTAAAAAATATGTTCACATTCTTAATTAAATGTCTTTAACCGGACGGATATCATTGTATTGAGCACATTTGTTAAACTTTAGATATAAAGTACATACACTCATCTTTGTTATCAGTCAAATATTGAAATGTATAATTTTTCATGCATTTCACCGTATCTTATTTTTTTTATATTTACCTATACATAACACAGATAAAAAACTTGTAAGTACTTAAAGTTTAACAATCTTGGTTTTTGCCCAATTCAAAGATATTTATTTACTCAGTCCTTAATGAGTCATTAAAATATTTCTCACAAAGAACCAGGAGAAACTTCAAAAATTTCAATAAAAAAAGCCAATTTGAATGGAAGTTATGTATATTGTGGATATGTGAATGAACAAACATCTATTTTGAAAAATGAAAATCAGATTAATTTTAATTGTCCATACAATTCGTTTGGTCCAAATTGTAGTACAATTAGATCAATAGATGTAGATTCATGGCAAAAGATTTGCGAGGAAAATTCTGAAAATTGTACTTGTTTATGGGGCTTCCATGGATCTAATTGTAATCAAAGTAAGTTAATCCTAATAAAAAATGCAAACCAATGCAATGCAAAAATGCATTTTTTATCGTATATCTAAAATGACGTCAAAATGTTATATTTTAGTTTGTGATTCTGGATTTTGGGGAATAAATTGTACACAGAAGTGCGATAAATGTATTAATAATACATGCGACTCTAAGCGTGGAGTTTGTGAAGAAGGCTGCAAGTCTAAATCCACTTTTGGAAATTTATGCCAACGTATAACAATTTTTTATTCGTAAAATATCTATCGATTAAAAATTCAAACCATTTCAGATAAAATTATTACAAATAATAACAATAATTTTCAAATATATGTAGAAAGTGTTGAAGAAAATCAGATAACATTTAAATCAAGCAATAATTCAAAAAAATTATCAAATGCTAGGTACCAATGCCAGTACCGAAAAATTGATTCCAACAATTCCTGGTCGAGTCTTCCTGATAAAGAATTAAGTGAGGAAATATCTATTTGCAATTTTGATATGTTAGAAATAAATAGCCGGTATGAAGCCCAACTCTTATTAATGATAATGGGAATAACAGATTCTACTCGTACGTCACAACAAGAAGAAAATGATGATGGTGAGGATATTTTGGAAACGTCTGACTTCAGCGGTTGAATTAAAAGTGGAATATTAATCTAGTAAAAACCCCTTTCGTTGTACCAACCGCCGGAATCAGACATTTCTAGCACATATAGAAATAATATCTAAAAATTAACACAAAGATTTGTTTAAATAATTTTATTTTAGAAGATCTTATATGCATCTTTATTACCATCATTTTAAATTTGTCGATTTACCTTTTTCTTTTTTCGTTGACTGTTGTATTATTATGGTAAGTACTGCAATAGAAGGGAACTGGTTTTTGTTACAAACTACGATATATAATAAATACATAAATATATTGCCTTTAACAATGGTTTTAGAACTGTGTCTTTATGTTTAGGTACATGTTTCTAGGATGTGAAAAACTGTTTAATGTGTTCCATTTTAGGACAAATATTAACGGTAGGTTCTTATAATAGGTCCAATAATGAACAATAATATTTTCGAAAAATGATGCTTATTCAATTTCAGAAAAGAATCAAAGAACTCAATTTGCTATGGAAAAGGAT
Source organism: Silvanus unidentatus (assembly GCA_963930825.1). NCBI lineage: Eukaryota > Metazoa > Arthropoda > Insecta > Coleoptera > Silvanidae > Silvanus > Silvanus unidentatus. Next base: position 22,555,044 of record OZ005760.1, read on the forward strand.
AACACCTAAAATCAAAAATAATTTTACGTGTATATGCTTATTGAATACATAAGAAAAAATTAATTTATACAAACATCTATCAAAATAAAGAATTTTTCCTCATGTAATAAATTTTGTTGTAACTTTGTTTGAGATTAGGTATCAATTATTATTTAGCAATTGATATTGCATATCGCTACCAAGTATTAGCAAACATATTTTCGCTGTTGTTAAATGTGTTCACAGCAATCAAGAAAATTTTCTTAATATTTTTTAGCAAATAAATTAAGAGAATCCAAAAAAACCCTATTTATAATACTTTTGAAACGTTAGGAAGATTCAGATTTGCATAAGAATAGTTAATCCATGTTTTGTTATGCTTAATATTTCAAAAAATTGATTTCATCATTGATAACTAATATACTTATGTACTATCAAATTTTTATATGACATAATATTATCCTAAGTTGGTATGGGAGGTTTTTTTACTATCAAAGAACAAATATCGAGATTCGAAATATGTATGTTGGTTATTTTCATTGCAACAAATTTTTATACATTAACTTTAAAAATCTATAATTTTTAAAAATATGTTTGAAAGGATATTAGTCTGTTTTATTATTTTTATGTGCTATATGAACAGTGTTTTATGTGAGTTAATATTGTTTTCCAAACAAAATGGGATTACGACAGAATTTAATTGTGTTGCTAATGGACAAGAAGCAAATTCAGCAATTACTTGGTACGATGAAAAATTCTTACCAATTGATAGTGATGAAGTAATTAGAACTCAAACAAGTATGTATCTGGAATTAAAAACTATAAAAACATAACTAATGTTCAAAAAAGAAAAGATAAAAATTGCAGATCCCCCCATTGAATGGGAACGAAAAATTTCTTATGATTATGATCCTCACAGAGGTAACTTAGATGAACGATGGGAAGGTAATATTAACATCAAATACAACTATACTATTAAATATTGGTTTGTAATTCTAATTTTTCAGATTTTGAACTACATCATTTAATTCGAAATAACCAAATAACTTTCAAGTTAAATGAAGAACACACGACCGAATTTTCATTTTCTGCATTTTTGAGCCAAAACAGTTCAGCTGAAATTAAATTTTCTAGCAACGGTCTATTTTTTGTAACATCCCAAACTCTCCATTTAGGATCATGCACAAAAGATGCTTGTCATGTAAACAAATCAAATATAATTAAATGCTTTAATCAAAACAACATTATTTAATGTTATTTAAATTTTAAGGATTATAGAATTGATGTTGAAAAATCAAAGTGGAATCACTTTAAAGTCTATTTGAAGAATACAAGTTTATTCGTCACATACAATAACAAGAATTTTTCTTTTGGAAACAGTCTTTCAGATATTAAAAAAGTTAATATTCAATCTAAGGAATCGACTTATTGGAAGATTCATAAATGTAAGTGGATTATTGATTACTATAACATTATTAATATTGATATTGTCATTTTTCTAGTTAATTACTTATATACAAATAATACAATCCCCAATCAACCTATTATAAATATTTTTATTACACAAGACGAGGGAATTGTAGTTTTATTTGTGTCTTTATGTGAAGGATGTGAAATAGGAATAAAATTATCAAATGATGGCAACGAAATTAGTAACACTAAAGTTCTTAATACAGAAAAAAATACAAATTGGAAAAAGGTCCAGTTACCTTTTAAAAATATATCTAGAATTACCAAGGAATTAATTATTTATGTACACACTGACTTTAAAGAGGAAAATGCAAATAAGAGCTTTTGGAAAATTTATGATGAAATAAAAATATACGATAATGGTTAAATATTGTCTAATTCCTGAATGAAATATAAGTCTAAAATTAAATGCATTTATAGAATTCCAAAGACATGTTGAAATTAAAGTGAATTCTACATATTTAGAAAACAATACCGTAATATGTGCCAGTCTTGGAGAAAACAATAATCAAATTGAATATTCTAAGGAAATTAAAAATTTTAGTTGCCCTTATAAGAGATTTGGCTCCAATTGCAATATAACTTTGTCTTCAGAAATCCATTCTTGGAATGATTCGTACAAAATATGTAATGAAAAAAATTCTTGCACTTGTTCTTGGGGTTATTGGAGTAAAAATTGCACTAAAAGTTTGATTATTTAATTACTTAAAAGAATTAATAAATATTAGTTAAGTTTTTAGAATGTGAATCAAAAATGTGGGGAATGAATTGTCAACATAAGTGTGGACAATGTATAAATTATGAAAATTGTCACCATATCAACGGAGTTTGTGAAAATGGGTGTACTCTTGGAACCTCTGGAAACATGTGCTTAAGTAAATAATTCTAAAATCTCCTATTGCTAATTCAGTTATTTAAAATATTACTTTGATTAACATATTTTTCAGGTACTCTTCCCATATTAAACCATAATCCCAGGATAGAAAATGTGACATCAAATGAAGCAATATTAACATTTAATGGGACCTATAATGGTACAATTAAACCAAACACCTTTGTATGCCAATATACAGCAAAAAATAATACAACGGTAAATTATAATCAAGATCTGATATTCAAGAAAGAATATTTAAATCTAATTGGAATGTATGTATGAATTGATTCAATTACAGTGGACTAACAGCAGTGCAGCTTTAAATACATACTTCGAAAATAAAATTAATTCTTGTCGTTTAACTAATTTAACATCAACAACGACATATTATGCAAGAGTGATACTTATTACAGATAATAATTATGAATTTTATGATAAAGACGATATTCCCAAAACAGAATTTAAAACTGAATGCCTGGGTAACAAATATTTTGCATTAGGTGTAACTTATAAACATTTTAATGGTCTTTACAACAATACTTTTAGATCTAAATTCCTCTTTAATATTAATTCATTCAACTGCCTGGGAAGCAAATTTAACTGTGAAATCATTAAATTCGAGAGACTATTGCAAAATTTCCTATTATAATATGTCAATAATTGACGAAAATAAGAAAAGAACAAATGAAAACTTAACCGTTTTAAAAGAATGTACAAAGTATTTAATAAATCTTACTCGTTTTGATAGTGAAGGGGATTTAAAAGTTATTTTGTTAAATTTTAGTACAAAGGGAATAGGTTTGTATTTAAAAAGCAAATATTTACTTTCAATTCATATTTATTTTTTAAGCACCCCCGAAAATTGAGCATATTTCCACAATAATATATTTAACAAGCCCTATTTTAACAATTAAATGGGAGGAACCGAAGAACCAGTGCGGCGTCGATGAATATGTTTTAAACATTGTATGTAGAATAATAATTACAAAATAATATTCATTACAACATGGAGATTTTTGTATTTCAGACACAAAGGAAATTTTATTGTTCCTATAACAAATCATATAATCAGTACATTAGTGCAAATAGTGCAATTATACAAAACTTCGAACCGTTTTCTGTATATTTAATTGATGTAAAAGCAAAAAATAGTTTTGGAATTGGCCCTGGATTGCAGACCGTAATACAACATGACACTCTTTCTGCAGGTAAATATGTATGATTATGAACAGAGGAATAATAATTTTAATTTTAACATGTAGGTGAATGTGTAAAGTGTTAGAATTAGTAAAAAAATACTTCATTTAAATTAAATGAATTAAAAATTAAAATGATTAATACATGTACTTAGTCATCTGTTTGTTCTAGATAATTTAACAATGGAAGAATTAGAATCATTAAATATTAAAGTTAATTCTAAAAATATTACAATACTGACAGATTGCAAAAAGTTTAGAGGAGAAGTCAATTATACAATAAGTTATCATTGCAATGATGAATGGTGTAATAATACAATTTATGATGATATTCGGCAAATTATTCCTTTTAGTAATTGGACACAAAATATAACAGAACCTGTTCCTTCTAACTTAAGGCCATTTGCTAATTACACAATAAAATTGGGAATTACAAGAAATAATATGTCCTTAGAAAAAATGGTACCAACATATTTTACAAGTGCTCCAGGAAGTAATATTTTCTGCGAATATCCATAATTTAGAAATGTATTATTGGAAATGATTAATTTTTAGAACCTACGAAAGTTAGAGATTTTGTAGCTGTTTCAAAAAATGAATCCATGATTTGGCTTCGATGGAAGTTGCCTTATCCTTCAAATGGAATAGTAGAAAGATATAGTTTCACTGGCAATGGCACACATCATAATAATACCTCTGAAGCTACCAAATGTGAGATATGGAAAGAGTTTTTTTGTGCAACTATTGGCAATCTTCAGGGAAATAAAATATATAATATTACGGTACGTTTACTTTGATTTATTTATACTTAATATTTTTTAAATAAATAAATGTATCTTTTAACGTTCTATAGATTCGAGCAAAAAATAAAGAAATAGATGAATACGGCGATGCAAGTTGGATTTTGGTTAACACTTCTGAAAGTGGTAAATATCAACTATTCCAAATTAATACCTATTACAATGTATGTGTCTAATAAGTAGTAACATAAACTTTTAAGCATCTGAAGCACCAAGGGATGTAACAACTAAAGTTGAAGATAATTCTGTTAATATTACATGGCGACACCCAAATATTACAAATGGGCCATTAAAAAATTTTAAAATTTATTTCTATGTTAATGATTCGAATGATTCGGCATCCAAGAGTGAATCATTTATAGAAACAATAAATGTTACAGTTACAAAAGAGATGGAGCAATACAGTTTTTTTAAGGTATTATAAGATGTTTCATCAATTAAAGAGTCCAATTATTAATTAAAAGTATTCTTTCTTGTAGAATCTTTCATCATTTACATGTAATTGTACTTCTTACTGTATCATTGTACAAGCAATTAACAAACACCCCGGATATGATAGCAATCGTTCTTGTGACATACTTAAACTAAGAAATAGGAAGGAGAATCTTATTCAAAATACAACTTTAAGTACAGCTAGTCCCGACCCAAAAGGAGGACCCAAAAGGGAGGAGAGTCTTATTCAAAATACAACTTCAAGTACAGCTATTCCCGACCCAAAAGTTGCAGCTGTTCTAGAAGCGATAAATGTTTGGATTGGGATAACAGTTTTCATTTTACTTCTATCACTAATAATTTTCCTTTGTTGGTAATTTACCGAAAAAATTTATAGTTCTTTTAAAGAAAAACATGATATATTAATTAAATTATCTTTTAGGTTTATAATCAAAAAGAAAAAATCTAAAAAATTAAAACTCCGCTTTCAAGGTACGTTTTTCATCAATCTACCAGTTTATTGTGTTTTTATTTATTAAAAAAAATTACATATATTTTAGACGTATGCAATCGCCGGAAATCCGAAACTGTTCAAGTATATTATCTAAAATAATTTATAAATAATTCCAAATTACTAATAATTAATTTTTAGTCTGTGGAATTGTTACCTCTTTCACAAGGGAACGATCAATTAATGCTTAATTCAAAATTAATAAAAATACACAAATTTGAAAGTTATTTGAAACTGACTTTCGAAGGCCAATGCGAGGAACTTGTAAAACAGTTTGACGTGAGTACAAATTAAAGATAAAACAAATGTTACCTAAAACTGATTTAAATAAACCACAGATGGTACCACGAGGACAACAATATCCTTGGGAAATTGGAGAACAACCAACCAATCGAAGAAAAAATAGATATTCCAATTTAAGGGCTTGCAAGTTTTATATATAAAAAAATACTTCACTCTCTTATTCGACATTTGTTTCAGATGATCATTCAAGGGTGATTTTAAAAGATTACTACGGTGGGGATTACATAAATGCGAATTATATTGATGTAGTTATACATTAAAATTTTTTAAAAAATTCCAACAATGTTGAATTTATTATTTTCAGGGTTACAACTACAAAAACGCATACATAGCCACACAAGGCCCAATGGCAGCAACTGTTCACGATTTTTGGTACATGATCATACAAGAAAAAGTCCAATTTATAGTAATGCTTACCAATCTAATAGAAAAGAGGAAAGTGGGTTCCTTATCCGTTTACAATTTAATTTTTCTATCAAAATTATGAATTTCTTTTAGGAAAAGTGCGAACAGTATTGGCCATGTGAAAATGGGAGACTTAAAATCGGTGATTTCATTATAAAAAATATAAAAACTGAATTGTCTGCAAACTATGTGGTCCGAGAATTGGAAGTCTCTTATGACAATGAAACTATCACTGTAAATCAATTACATTTTACAAAGTGGCCTGATCATGGAACTCCACTGAATGCAAGAATATTGGTACCTTTTCTGAGACGAATTAATGAAATACCAAGGAAATCATATCCGATCGTAGTGCATTGCAGGTATAATCAGAAATATTCAATTGATTCTCTATTTTCTATAAAAATTTAATCAAATGCAGTGCTGGAGTTGGTCGTACTGGTACCATAATCTTATGCGACATCGCTTTAAAAATGATACAGGATAAAAAACGAGTCGATCTGTTACATTTATTTGCGAAAATTCGTCAACAACGAGTAAATCTCGTGGACTCTGAAGTAAGACCTCTACATTGTTCAACATTTTTTCTTATTTGAACGTTCTAGGACCAATACATTTTTGCCCATTTGATGATTTACGAATATATTTTCGGTAAAGATTATTCCATAACTGTAGACAAGATGTTTAATGAAAAGATTCAAAATGCAACTACACAAGAACAATTATTGGACCTTTTCAATCATTTAAAGAAAGTATCTTGGCAAGACTATATATACTACAACACAAACAATAATTCAGCAGCAAGTGATGAAACCAAATTGAAAAATCGTTATTCGACAATTTTGCCTTCAGGTATTAAATTAAATCCCTATGCCAATATTAATTTTACATATGCGTATAAATTTAAAAATTTCCGTTAGATTTCAAAAGAGCATTTTTACCTGTATATCCATTCGGTAATGTTGGTTCGGATTACATCAATGCAGTCAGAGTTGATGGTTTCAATTTGGAAGATAAATTCATTGTCACTCAACAGCCAATGCTAAATACTTTAAACGACTTTTGGCGCATGATTCAATGCCACAACGTGGATGTGATTGTTTCATTGAATGATCTATCATTGGTTAGTGATGCGTGCATCTTTTGGCCGGAATTGGGCTCCACACTTGAAATTGAAGATTTACTGAAGATCACCACTTTAGATATTACCGAAAATGACAAATACAACGTTTTTCATCTGGAAACGAATTTATTGACGAATGTTAGTTATCATAATTAAACAAATCAAATATGTTTCTAATTTTTCTTATTAGGATAGCAAAACGAAAATCACATTATTATCACTTAATGGATGGGATCCGACGTCTTTAGTTCCAACAGATTTAAATCTGTTATCGTTGTTGGAACATACCAACAGCTGTGGTTTTAATGAAAATAAAGTTGTTGTCACTTGCTAGTAATTATGATAAAAAAGACAATTCATCAGAATAACTACATGAACATTGACATTTTTAGTGATGGAGCAACTGCTAGTGGACTTTTTGTTACTTTGGCATTTTTGATTGAGCAAATCAAAGAGGAACAAATCGTTGATATGGCTCTAGCAATTCAAAGTGTACGAAGAAGTAGATTTGAATTTGTTCAGAATACGGTATTGATATATGAAGCATGATTTTAATCTCTTTTAAATTTTTTTATGTATTTCAGATTCAAATTGAGTTCCTGTACAAAATGATTTTGGAATATTTACAGTTATATGAAACTTATGCGAATTTTAAAACATTGGATTAGTCAATGTGTACATTTTTACTATGTTATAATTTATTTCACTAATATATTTAATATCGTAATATAAACACTGGTTTTATTAAATAAATATGTACTTAATTATTAACCAGTGTGAATCATTGACATATGAAGAAATTTTATTTAATTTAAATCAGTTAAATTCGTAACGTAAACAGGTGTTACAGTTAAAAGTCGCTGACAAAATTTATTGCATAATTAGATACACAATTTTACGAAATCCATTGATAAAGCGAGTAAATAATCAATACCTATACACACAGACTTGTGTTGATATTTATTTAAGATGATGAATCAAACCTCCATAATCTGAAACTACTGACAGAGCTAACAGGGGTTTTTTTTTGAACATAGGATCAAAAAACCGTCTTTTGAGGATCTTAGTCAACTTCAACAAAAAGAGATTATGTCATCATACGTTGGAATATTAGTTAAAAAATACCAAAAAAGAACACCCCCTTGTTTCATGGTTTAAAAAGTCTTACCTAATAGGTACATTAGATACGATTATTTCCTTTTGATAAAAATTCATGACTTAACTACCAAGAATATCAATCTCCAAAAATTTAATACAAATAAACTTGAGAGCAAAGTAAATATTAATAAATACAGGATAATTATCATTAAATATATAAAACATTTTTTAATCGCATATTACGTAATATTTGTTGATAAATATTTTTCGTCATCTTGAAATCGAGAATTGAATTTAGTAATTAATAAAATAATTGAAGGGAAATGAAGTACATTGAATTAGTTTTAATATGGCATATCATATGCGGAGTGAACTGCGGTGAATTAATTCTTTTAAAAAAGTATACAGGCAATGAATATGAATTTTCATGCTTTCCCACTGAAAATGGAAAAGACGAAGTTATAACGTGGTTTGATGCCAATAATCTGCCAATTGATATAAACAAGACAACAAATCAAGGTAAATATTTAAATAAATAAGTTTGGATTTTTTTTTCATATTTTCATATCATTATCAATAAACACACGAAAACAATTTATTTCAGACAATTTCAATTTATCAATTACATCTTGGAAAAGGGAAAACTTTTTTGATTATAACAATGTTAAATTAAATGATAAAATATGGGAAGGTAAAGTCAGTCCAGAATAATCACAAATCACTTTTACCAACCAAATTTTTTTAGAATCAGAATTAATTACAACAAATAATAATACCATTATAGATTTAAAACATGAATCTGACAAAATAAATTATTTTGGATTATCAGTATTTATTCAAGCCGTTGCGGAAATGCAACTGTGTTCTTCTCTTTTGGTTTGCAAATCGTTCTATATTGGCAACTCCAAAGACATTAAATCAACTAAAAATAATGTACATCTTTTTGACCTTAACGAATAATCTGCCTTATTAGAAAATTTATTTTTTTAGACATTTATAATAGATACGCAGTATTCTAGCTGGGTGCATTATTATTTCGAATTTGCAAATAAAACCATGCAAGTTAAGGATTATTATGGTATACACAAGTCAATTAATTTTACTATTGAAGACGACAAAATAACTACTGTAAAAGTAACATCTGCTGAAAAAAGTTTTTGGAAATTTCATAAATGTAGGTAATTAGATTAAAAGACAAAATTTGCTTTTTTAGATATTCATAAAAGGTCCTCTTTTTAATAGCAATTGAATATATCTATTCAAATAAAATACTTCCAAAAGTAGCTTCACCCGCAGCCAATTTTCGAATGAAATATGATCAAGGATTACTAATAATGTACGTTTCGATGTGTTCTGGATGTCTACTTAGAATATCGTTTAGTAGTCAAAACACATCAAACGAAATTAATCAAAATATGTATAACTTCACGAATGATGAGTCATCAGAATGGAATAAATTGGAAATTCCTATTAATGCCAGCAAAAATAACGACATATTTCTGTATGTGTATAAAGATGCGATAAAAAACGCTACTGAAATGTTTTGGAAATTATATGATCATGTGAAAATAATTTATGGTAAATACGTCCGCAAATTTTAATTCATTATTAACGGTTTTGAAATCTATAGAACCAACCGAAAGGCAAACAATTTCAATAGACAAAAACTCTTTGAATGGAAACGACATAAACTGCAGACTTTTAAACGAAAATAAAAAAATACATCCTCAAAAAAATGAGAAAAAGTTTAATTTTAACTGTCCTTACAAGAAATTTGGCTCAAACTGCAATATAACTTTACCAAAATTTTTTGATTCGTGGCATATTCGAAAGATTTGCGATGAAAACTATAGTTGTACATGTCCATGGGGATCTTTTGGATACGATTGCAATACGAGTAAGAGCCTAAATGATAATCAGAAAGACAAAATTTTCCGAATATTTTTTACGTCCTTCTTTATATTTCAGAATGTAATCATTCATCTTGGGGATTGAATTGTAAAGAGAATTGCCATCATTGTATAAATAATGCATGTGATCCCACAAATGGTTCCTGCCACGAAGGATGTGCTCCTTATTATTTTGGAGAATTTTGTCAAAGTATAATAGTTAAAAATATAAATAAACACATTTTCATTTCACTTTTAAACATTTTAGACCAAGTTTTTACACACAATAATGAGATTCAAATCAATATAGAAAATATCACTGATTATCAAATATATTTTGAATTAATAAATTCAACAGAGAGGAATTATCAGTGCCAATATCGTTTGAAAAGTACTACTGAGTGGTTAAATAGTACAAATGGCCATGTTTCAGAAAACAACACATTTTTGTGCGATTACAATAATTTTTTACCATCGCCAAGGATGTATGAAATTCAAGTTCTTTTAGTACCATCCACAATTATTAAAAATCAAAAAATATTGTCGAATATTGTTGAAAATCAATCAACACCCGTTACTCTGTCTACAACTACACTTAAAGACATCTTAGTAAAATACGTTGTGTACATTTTGATTGCAATTGGATTGATCTTGGTTTTAATTTTTACGATTTTACTAACTATTTTGTAAGTAACTAACCGAATTGAAGTTCTAACACTAAAAAAATTTACAGTTGTAGGCAACGTTGCAAATACAGACATCCTAAATCTGGTAAAGCTTAAAATAAAGTACCTAAATTTGTCAATGAATAAAACTTTTCTTTATAGATCTGCAAAATACGATTAAAACCACAGAGGTAATTTCATGACGTTAAAAGAATTAATAACATTTAATAACAACAGATTTAATAACATTTTTTTTATACATCAGCAAGAAGAAATTCTTTTGTCAGAAGTGACACATTTAAAAAAACATACACTTCCCTCCAGATCTATCCGTCTGCACGAATTTTGCAGATATTTAGAAGAATGTTTTAAGAATGAGTGCAACGAATTGAAAAATCAACACAAAGTCATAGAACCATTATAAATTTATAACGTTGCTAAATTAAACAAAAATTATTTTTTAGATGATAATGGATCTGCCCGACTCTTTTAATAACGATAGAAGTGAAAACAATAGAAACCTTTCAATTAATTTATTTTCAAATGATTTTTCAGATGTAGAAACTCCTAAAGATGATGGCTACAATTATATCGATGTAACACAGAAGGAGTATTAAATTTACGTAAATTACTTAAATGTTTGCATTTTTAGGGCTACAAGAGTAAAAACGCATATATTACAATGCAAGGTCCAAAACCTATCGAATATTTTTGGCGAGTTATTCTTCAAGAAGAAGCTAAATTCATAATCACCATATCGAATGGAGTCGAAAATGAAATCGTAAGTTCTATATTAATTTTTTGGTGACAATAGCTGTAAAAATTGTTTTAGAATGTAAATGAACAATATTGGCCGGACACACATTTTCGAAAAAAGTGTAATGATTTCATTCTTGAGAATCATAAATCGGAAATTACAGCTAATTACATCATCAGGGAATTGAAGGTGTCTTACAAAAATAAATCACATAATGTAAGCAATATAAAAATCACTGAAGTACATCCCAAATAATTGATCTAAAAACAAATGTTATTACAAAAAAGAAACGAAATCTCGATATGTTGCTTTGCATAGAGTTTAGGTAGTAATTGTAGGAATTTTAGGTAAAACAATTACATTTCACAAGCTGGCCATCTCAGGGTATGCCACGATACACGAGAATGTTGAAACCTTTCATAAAAATGATTAATGAAATCACCGAAGAACAATATCCAATTGTGGTTCATTGCAGGTAAATTTTTACTAAAAATAAAAAATATTGTGTGTACATATTACTTTTCAGAAATAGTAATGAACCCATTGGAACAATAATTCTATGTGACATTGCTTTAAAAATGGCTAGTGCTGAACTTAAGTTGGATCTAGTAAGAGTTCTTGCGAAAATGAGAGCGAATACATCACTTGTAAATACTGCAGTAAGTAACAAATTATCCATCCTCTCCAAACTATCTTTTTGGATTGTTTTTAGGAAGAGTACATTTTTGCTCATTTGATGATTTACGATCATTTCTTCGGAAAAGATTTTTATATTAAAATTGACCATATGACCAACCAGAATATTCAAATGGCTTGCAAACGGAATCATTTGAAAGAGTTATTGAACTATACTAACAAGATAAGTTGGCAATACTCACCGAGGTGTCGAGATTGTTCCAATATCACTAATAACGAAAAAGAGATGAATGAAAGAAGTATACAAATACTTTTATTAATTCTTCATTATTTTATGGTTTGATTTTAAGATTCCGAACATTTGAATACAGTCAGTGTGGATTGTTTTAATGCAAAAGATAGATTCATTGTTACTCAACAGCCGACGACACACACTATAGGTGCTTTTTGGCGGATGATAGAAAATCACAAAATCCGTTTGATTGTTTCATTGAATAACATTGAACCTGAAGATGAAGTACTATTATTATCAACAAATTTCTCGATCTATTAAAAAAATTTTAAATTTGTTTTTAGACATGCCGTTTTTGGCCAGAAAATGAAAATGACATGCAAATAGAAAATTCCATTGTTCTACAATTTTTAAGAAAAATTAATTCAAACAACAAATACGCCTGTTTTGAAATTAAATTAAAAAACTTAACGACAGTAAAAAACCCAAAGAATGTCTAAACCGCCTGTATAATCTCTTTTTTTAATAGGATCAACATTTTATCGTCCATATACTGACGGTCATTAATTGGAAACGAAAAAATCTGATTCCCGAAGATGCCTACATCCTTCTCAGCCTCATTGAAGAAATATTTCCCAACTTTAATGAAACAACCAAAAATTTCACTGCTATAACTTGCTAGTAATATTTTGATTGTAATTTCAAATTGAAATATCTTAATTTCTATCATAATTAACACTTTCAGTGATGGTGTAACGGCCAGTGGTTTATTTGTTTGTCTCACATATTTAATAGAACAAATCAAATCAGAAGAGGTTTGTGATGTCGTGCAGGCCATTCTAACTGTTCGTGCAAACCAGGAAAAATTTGTCCAGCATCAAGTAAGTACTTAATTAAAATTCATTATCTATTACATAAAAATGCATATTTTTCAGGAACAAGTCCGATTTTTGTATGAGTGTGTTCTTAATTACTTAAAATCCTTTCAAATATATTCTAATTTTAATATGAATTGATTAAATGTTAACGATAAAATGAAATAATATTATGTAAATATTTGAATACTACTTAATAAAGTATGTTTATAATGTATTTAGATTGACTGTTCGATCAAAATTGATGAAAATATCAAAACTTGGTACCTACTCACGATTTTATAAAAACACAAAAACCTGCTTTTTCACTTAAGTTCTCGTCTCGTTCTCCATTTAGAAACGAATAAACTAAAAACTAGTGATTTCGAATGTCTGACCATGTGAACAAGTTTAAGACGCATTGCCAGTCACCAACAAGGGTTCTATTGTTCGAATATTGGACCACATGCAGATTACAGTTGTGCAAGGTCGGCTTAGGACCTTTACAATAGCACAGATTAAAAATATCTGTGAATACGTGTGAATAATCTGTGACAATAGTAAAAATGTGATGATTTTTTAAATGATTTAAATAAGAACTACTAAAAGGCTAATGTTGTGCTAGTTTAATTAAGAAGCAAATATAAACTGAGTAAAAGCAAACATCCAAAAACAACCCAAAAAAGTCATATGTTTATTTTGACATATGAAAACATTTCTAATCGAGACTACACCCTTCACCGAGTTATAAAGTAAGTATGTTAAAAAACTAAAGTCTACCATGGATTAAACTACTCTTTAAAATTGGCATAGGTGTCACTTGTTTCTAGATATTCTAATGCTGATTTATACAAAAACTCAACTTGTTCCTAAAACAACAAAATTATTAGATAGATTTTCTTAAAAACAACTTATCATTTATGTTCAATCGAGCAATTGCACCCTGTATATGGAACATCTTTTATATAGTTACCTTAGAACGAACGAATTCGGGTCGACTAGTACGTACACTCTGAATTGCCAATGGAACATCGCAAATACGTTCTTCTTTGATGTTTTCTATTAAAGCGGCAAGAGACACAAAAAGACCGCTTGCTGTTGCACCATCACTAAAAATCATCAATATAAAACCATAAACCTGAATTAGGTACTAGAAATATTCATTACTAGCAAGTAACGACTGTAGGAGTTTGTGTTGCTTCAGGACTATTAACAATCTCACTCAAAATAGTCAAAAGAACAGACGGTGATTCTGGAACCGAACGATCCGGCTGCCATTCTTTTACTGACAAAACGTTAATATTTTCATCTTGCTTCTATTTAATTTCCAAAATTCCTCAAATAAAAATTATGTTCCATATAAGGAAATCTACTTACCTTCGTTCGATTTCGTAACTTAAGTTTTGTGCAGGTGATGTATGTGTTAGACTTATCCACATTTATACATTGGACTTTGATAAGTGAAGTTGGATTCATCTCAGGTTCACTTTCATCCGGCCAAAACGAACAACAAGTCTACAAAAAAATTATAATTCTATTGCTTAAGTGTTTTGAAAAATCTACCGTATCTGTATCTGGAATGTTGTTTAGCGAAATAATCAAAGTAATTCGGAAATTCTCAATCATTCGCCAAAAATCACTTAACGTGTTTGGCATTGGCTGTTGAGTGACAATGAATTTATCTTTTGCATTAACACAATCTACTGAGACTGCGTTGATATACTCGGAACCGACATCTCCAGGCGGAGATTGAGGTAAAAAAATTTTTCGATGGCCTGTAATCAAAAATTTGCATTATTTACATGTTCAACTAGTTGATTATCTACCTGGCAGAATTTTGCTGTCTCTGTTTTTCAGTTTAATATCGTCAGTAATCTGTAGATCACCAGAAGGATAGTTATGTAACAATCTATCTTGCCAAGTGATGCTATTTAGATATTTTAGGATATTTTTTAAGTTTTCCATTTTCATAGCATCTTCGATAGTTCTTCTCGAATATGCTTTATTTACTGGAATCGAATGATCTCCACCAAAGAGGAATTCGTAAACCATCAAATGAGCAAAAATATATTGCTCCTGAAATAAAAACAGGAATTACATTTTCGCCAAAGAATGTTTCTTGGTTTTAATAGACTCACTTCATTATCTACAAGATTTTGTCGTTGTTTTCGTATATTATACAAAATTTTCAGGAAATCCACTTTGCTCTGCTTCTGAGCCATTTTTATCGCAATGTCGCATAAAATTATGGTTCCTGTTCGTCCAACTCCGCCACTGTATTTAATGTCGGTTATTAAAAAAAAACAACATTTACAAAATATTCACCTGCAGTGAACTACAATTGGATGAGAATTCGCGGGTGCTGCATTTATAATTTTCAAAAACGGTAGTAGATTTTTTCTGAACATTGGAACTCCGTGATCGGGCCAACTTGTAAACTGTAGATGCTTTACCTAAATTTTTAATAGATTTTCCACAGTTTCATAATAAAATATTTCACCAATACCATATAAGGTTTTTCATGATAACTAAGCTGGAAATTTCTGATCGTATAATGAGCAGTGACCTCTTCATGGGCATGGTATATGCAAATATCCCCAAAATATTGCTGACATCGTATATCGGGCCAATATTTTGCGCATTTATTCTGCAATTTATTATTGTAAAACCGATGCCATTCAATTAAATTAACTTGCCTTCCCATCTTCTACGAGATTGGCCACCATTACAATGAGTTCAACATGTTCCTGAGCAATCATTTGCCAAAAGTCCGTCATTGTGTTGGTTTTTGGGCCCTGCGTTGCAATATATCGATTTTTACATTGAAAACCCTGAAAATTATTTAATTTTTAAAAGCTGATGTGTGTGAATGAATGTGTACATACATCGATATAATTGGCGTTTATGTAATTTTCACCCTTAGATGTATTTAGGATTACCCTTGAATGATCGTCTGGAAAAATGAATTTTATAGTAAAAGTAAAGCGTTCTTTATGGACGTGTAAACATACAAGCACGTATGTTGTTATATCGATTCTTCGACTTGTTTTTGGAGTCATTTCCAATAATGCAAGGGTAATGTTGTCCTCTTTGAATCATCTAAATATTAACGTTGTTAATTGATTAATTAATTATTGAAAATGTAATTCTTACGTTGTGTTGTCTTTTTAATTCACTAAATGTTGTGTCGTTTAGATACTTTTGCAACTTGGCTGTGTAAATTTCTTCAGAAAACGAGGGGCTGTTTTTATTTTCTGGATGTACCAATAGAGGAATGTTCAATTTCTACAAAATAAATTAGACATAAAAGTGAAACATTCAATTGACTTGTTTTTTTTACATTTTCATCGCTTGATTTTTTTTCGAAGAATTCTAAAAATGAATACATGTGGTTTTGATAACAGCAGTCTGAAAAGTTTTTACTTACCTCCGCAATTTAGAATAATGGAATTCTTCTTGTATTTTTTCCTGTGACAAAGTTTGTTATAATATTTTTTAAAGTAGAAAAATTATTTATGATTTACCTAACGATAAAAAATGCGACAATAATTAGAATTAATAGCAAAGTAATTGTTAAACCTGTTGCAATTGCCCCTCGAATTGAAAACATAGTAGATTTTTGTGTTTTCTTTTCTTGTAATATAATTGAAGTAAGTGCAGATTGATTTTTATAATTACTTTGAACAATAACAATTATGTCCGTTTTCTGAATATTGATAGTGCTATTTAATTCGATTTGTTCCCTTATTTCCTTTGTTGCATTTAAATCTTTATTTAAAAATCTGCATAGCGTCATATTCTCCTTAATCTTTATATGTTTTTCAATTTGTTTTTTAAAAGGAGTTATATCAATTTTATCTACACATTCTTTCAATAAAGGAATAATTACATTCACAGTTACATCCGATTTTTCCTTCAAAATTAACTCAATTTCACAAGTACCATTTTTACAATTGTATATACGTGATTTTGTGATTGTTGGTCGTTGAGGTGAAGTAATTATTTCAATTTGATTACTTCGTTTACCTTCATAAATGTTAAATGCTTTTACTGACACTTGATATGTGGTAGAAGATGAAAGATTGAGCTAGAAAAGATATAATTTAACTATAAAATTAATAATTATTATTTCATATTATTAAACCGAATAATTATAAATATATTTTTCTTTAAATACTTTAATTTCTTGTTCAAATGAAGTAGCATTTGTTTTTGTGTCAGTTACTTTAAAAGAAATTTGGAATTTTTTTAATAGTCCATTGGTTTTATTTGGATGATTCCATAAAAGTTCCAATGTATCATTACTCCAAATGTGCTTTAAATTCTGCGGCGGTTCCGGTTCTACAAAATATAAGATTAATCTAAAATCTCTTTAATATTGTACAACATAAGAAAATTAAAAGAAAATTTCTTTACTATCTTCCTTCGCTTCAACGTCAATAACACTTTCCTCTCCATTTTCATTTATTTGATAATTTTTGGCTCTAATCTAAAACATATTATTAAATAAATTACATATCTTAAAAAACTTTTTTATAAAGGATATTCAAGAACAAATATATTTTCAAAATAAAATGATACCATAAATATTCGTAAGTATGTATAGAGTGTAGTTACCTTAATTTTACATCTTCCAAAGCAATTAACAGTTGTACACTTATAGTCTGGCCATATTTTACAGTTTTCCGGTTTTTGAACTTTTTCTTTTGAGCCAGTAAATATTTTGAAATTTTCCAACTTTCCATTTGGTGGATAAGGTGTTTGCCATCGCAACCAAATCATTGTTTTATTTTTTGAATAAGCATCGAATTGTCGAACTTTTGGTGGTCCTATAAGAATTATAAATGAAAAACAATTTAAAAGGTATTTAAATTTTATTTTCTTTCTTACTAGCTGGAGGTGTAATGACAGTATAGGATGACGAAAAATTTGAAATCCTATTGTTTCTTGCGATTTTAACTTCCACTGAATAATTTGAATAAGGACTCAATTCTTTCGGAAGATCATGTTCTAATGTCTCTAAATATTCTTTTTTTAAAGAACTACTAATGTTTTGTGTAATTGCATTTTCTCCAACACACCATTCACTTAGACATGAATATTTTAATTTATAATAAATAATTTCCCCTTGTAGATTTTCACAATTTGCCTGTGTTACTTTTAATTTATTTGAATCAATTTTTATTTTAGATGGAAGTTCATTATGATGAACTTCTACACTTGCTGAAGTATTGAAATAAATTTTTTTTGATTCAGGTCCATCGCCATATTTATTTTTTGCTTTTATTGTGTACGAATATTTGGAATAAGGTTTTAAATTCCTTATTTGTATTATATTGGTATTGCTTGTTATTGTTAAATTATTTTCAAGTTTTGTTGTTTTATGGCAATTCAAATTTCCTTCATACTGAAAAAAAATTGGTAATTTTTAAATATTTCAATATTTTATTAACTATTTATCACTTTATAAACAACAATATATTGTTGTTGTGGACATTTGGAGTTTACTTCAGGTAACTGTAATTCAACATCAGAAACATTCGCTTTTATTATTATTACATCCCCTTGTAGTTTATGTGGACCTAAAATGATTTCAATCAATGCCTGTTGAATATTACCACAGGTAAAAAGATCTTTCACACTTACTGGAATAATTGGTTTGGAATAATATTTTAATTGGTGTTAAATTTAAATGTTCATTTGCTCTAAAAAATTTTAAAGTGTAATTCGTACAGTATTTTAAACTGTTCATATTAGTGGGAGTGAAATTTGTGTTAGTTTCAAAAATTGTAACATTATATTCTAAAATTGGACATGATTCTCTTTCTCCGTGTGAGACTGAATAATTTACACTATCTTTGGTTATATCCAGTCGGATTTGTTCAGGACGTAGATCTAGAAAATATATGAAAGATTTTTTTAGTTATGTAATAAATTTAGGTAAATGAAATGAAAGTTTTCACCTTTACAATCAGTTTTAAATTGTAATTTTGGAACATCTTCGCCATCATAAAATTTGTTAGAATTTGTTATTA
Organism: Silvanus unidentatus; assembly: GCA_963930825.1. NCBI lineage: Eukaryota > Metazoa > Arthropoda > Insecta > Coleoptera > Silvanidae > Silvanus > Silvanus unidentatus. The sequence goes on from OZ005760.1 coordinate 22,574,303, forward strand.
AAATGATTCGTACTTCATATATTGTAGCAGCTGTTAGATTTTTTATTTCGCATTGAAGCTTTTCATTCTGTAATTTATTTTTATTTCCGTTGACTTCCATCCAATCCTTTGGCTAATGTTAAAAAATTGTTATTTAATTTTGAATATGCATCTACAGAATTTGTTACCTTTGCTACAGTTCTATATTGACATTTATAATTTATTATTTTCTTTTTTCCATTCATTGGATCCACAAAATTTAAATCTCCTTTTATTTTTACACTTGTGATTTTTAATTCGTCAATTACTGGTTTATTTTTCATTTCTGGTAATTTGTCTAAAGATTTAAATTTTTGAATAATTTAACATTTGAAATATAAAACATTGTTAACTTTTAAGTACCTTTACATAATTCCCCAGCATATTCACTTTGGCATCCATTTTCACACTTTCCTGTAATATAGTCGCATGTTTTATTGTTATTACAAAATCCACATGCATTTGTACAATTTATGCCCCAATGATTGATTGTATTTCGACTTTTAATTTCAGTATTGCATTCTATGTATGATTCAAATATTTTATATAATTTTATGTATGGTATAAATATTTATAGATTTCTTACTTTGTCTACAATCCAGTCCCCAATAACCCCAGGAACATGAACATTCATGTTTCTCATCACATATTCGATATGAATGCCATTCGGCATTATCACTCGAAGCTAAAGTTATATTACAATTAACTCCAAATTTATTAAATGGGCAATTGAAGGTGCCGTTAGTTCTGGAAAAATTCACATTACGATTGGAGTCTTCTAATAATCTACAAGATATAGTGTAATCTAAATATTTTGCTTTAACAGTGATTGATGATTTTCTTATATTTTCTAAAAGAAAAGAATATTATAATAAGAGCACAATGAAAAATTTGTATCTTTACCATTGTCTTGTACTTTAATACTGTGAATTGCCCAAAATTGATTTTCAGTTTTAGTCGAATCTTCAATATCAGTATAAATACTGAGAGTGAATACTCCACTTTCTCTAAAATTGCCCATAAATGGTAGTTGCACTTTTTGCCATCCCTCAACATTTTCTGTGTTTTTTATCTCAATTTGGCTAAAATTAATTTTTTTATTTGATAAAGAGGCACCCAAAAAGCAGCCTCTGCACATCAATACGAAAAATACGACAACTCCTTCTTTTTTGTTAATTTCTAAATCTCCCAATGGTAAGAGAGCTAAAGTCTTATTGGAATAGAAAAACGTATCTTAAAAAAATATTATTATATAACAATAATAGGTATAACAGTCAACAGTATGTAGGTATAGTTTACATTTATGTATTTTCCAAAAACTTTTTGCATTAGATTTTAATCTAATTAAAGTGATATTTACACCATTTTCACTTAAATTTTTAGTTGCGTTGAAGTTCCCTCTATAATTTGTAATTACAACTGCTTTATTTATAATAGAAATAGTTAAATGTTCCCAATGATTGTCTTTCAAATATAATTCATGTTCCTTAAACAGATAACGTAAATATATAAGGTATGTATTTTAATTAAAATAATTCAGGACTTGGGTAATTTTACACGAATATGGAACTATAAGCTAACATACTAACATACATACTAACCAAGTTTTCGTTAGATTCTTCTAACTTAAGAATAGCGTCTTCACAAGAATTTGAACCCTCACAAAATTCTATTGTAATTTGTGATGTTGCGAAAACAGAAAATGGTAAATAATTTATATTTCCAAAATTATCATTAGTTATATTATAAGGCTTATTATTGTCTGTGGTTATTATTTCAAAATCTAAAATGAATAAATAAAATATTTGCTCTCATGATTAAAAATAAATAATAAGTATAAATAAATTACCTTCCCATCGTTCATCTATTATTGGGCTGTTTGGGTCAAAATCTAAAGAACTTTTGATTTCCCAATGTTTGGTATTACTTAATGTTCTTATTGCTGGAGTTAATAAATCAGTATTATAATTTTTCAATATAATAGTTATATTATTTCCACTTACTTTTATTTAATGAATTTGACTCACTAATAGGAAGGTTTTCCTCATTATTCATCCATGTGATTGTTGAATTCACATCTTTTCCTTCTGCAAAACATTCAAATGTAAATATCTCATTTAGTCTGTTTTTAGGACCAAGATCTTCTCTTTTTGATAATAATATTAATTCACTATTTGTAAATATAACAAAAACACTCAAAAACCATACAATTTTATTATAATATTTATTCATTTCTTCCTCTTAAACATATGTGTATGTGTATATACCGAACAAGTTCACAATTGTGAGATATGTTAGCAAAACTTCTAAATCTTGATAAATACATTATACTCATATTTACTTTTTGTTATCATTTTTCCTCAATAAAAAAACAGGAAGTTTAAGATATACCTACGTTTCAAATTGAAATTTTAAATTAAATTTATTGGGAGCGGCTGCAAATCTATTAACTGCTATATGCATACATAGATGATCCTTAGATGACCTTTTAACGTCAAATAGGATAATAGAAAATGCATTAGGCATATGGCTAACACGATAATATTCAGAAGAGAAACAGGATTATTTTTTCTATAATGAACCTCCTGAATTCAAACGTATAATAATTTTGAATATTTTTTTTTTATTTTAGTCCGTAACGAAACTACATTTTGAATCACAGTAAATAATACTATGTATAATAAATAATAATTCATTGGCTGTGATGTTAAAAAATACCTTGGTATTACTTGCTTATTTTACAATTAAAATTTAATATAATTAGAATAATAAAATAGTTAAAACTGTTACGATTTAAATATTCTGAATTCTACAATTCACAATAGCTACAGTTTATACAAAAATTTAATACATTAATTTCTTTTTTCTCTCAGCAGTGTGTTAATGTCTTTGATTAAAATTATTAACGCAACTACAATTACCATTGAAATTTCAGTTTCACTTTTATATTGACTTTGGAGAAGAACAATTGCATCTGTTTCCTCAATATTGAGGGTGTTTAGTTCAATTTGTACTTTTATTTCCCTAGTTGCATTAAAATATTTATTCAAAAGTCTGCAAAACATCGTATTTTCTGCAATTCCAAATTTTTTAATTTCATCTATAAGGCGAGTTGCATTAACTTTATCTACACATTCTTTCAATGTAGGATTAAAAATATGCACAGTTACATCAGACTCTTGTTTTAAAGCTAACTCAATTTCAAAAGTACCATTTCCAAAGTCGTGTATACGTGAATTTGTGATTGTTGGTGGTGAAGGTGGTGTAATTATTTCGATTTGATTACTTGGTTTACCTTCATAAATGTTAAATGCTTTTACTGACACTTCATATGTGGCATCAGAAGGTAAAAGATTAAGATTTAGCTAGAAAAGATATTCATAAATGTAATTGTTGAATTAGGTATCATTAAATTGTTTTTTTAAACCTCAAGATTATAAATCGGTTTTTCTTCAAATACTTTGAATTCTTGTTCAAATGAGAGAGCATTTGTTTTCGAATCTGTAACTGCAAAATGAATTTGAAATTTTCTTATGGGCCCATTTGTTTTATTTGGATGATTCCAAGTGAGTTTCAATAATTTATTATTCCAAATGTATTTTAGATTTTCCGGTGCATCGGGCTCTACGAAATACAAAATTTGTTCAAAAACATTTGGAATACATTATTGTCTTAGGTAATTTAAAGTAGTGGTTTACCACTTTCAGAAGTGTTAACCAAAATCCAACTTGCATCGCCGTATTCATCTATTTCTTTATTTTTTGCTCGAATCTATAGAACGTTAAAAGATACATTTATTTATTTAAAAAATATTAAGTATAAATAAATCAAAGTAAACGTACCGTAATATTATATATTTTATTTCCCTGAAGATTGCCAATAGTTGCACAAAAAAACTCTTTCCATATCTCACATTTGGTAGCTTCAGAGGTATTATTATGATGTGTGCCATTGCCAGTGAAACTATATCTTTCTACTATTCCATTTGAAGGATAAGGCAACTTCCATCGAAGCCAAATCATGGATTCATTTTTTGAAACAGCTACAAAATCTCTAACTTTCGTAGGTTCTAAAAATTAATCATTTCCAATAATACATTTCTAAATTATGGATATTCGCAGAAAATATTACTTCCTGGAGCACTTGTAAAATATGTTGGTACCATTTTTTCTAAGGACATATTATTTCTTGTAATTCCCAATTTTATTGTGTAATTAGCAAATGGCCTTAAGTTAGAAGGAACAGGTTCTGTTATATTTTGTGTCCAATTACTAAAAGGAATAATTTGCCGAATATCATCAATTGTATTATTACACCATTCACCATTGCAATTATAACTTATTGTATAATTGACTTCTCCTCTAAACTTTTTGCAATCTGTCAGTATTGTAATATTTTTAGAATTAACTTCAATATTTAATGATTCTAATTCTTCCATTGTTAAATTATCTAGAACAAACAGATGACTAAGTACATGTATTAATCATTTTAATTTTTAATTCATTTAATTTAATTGTAGTATTTTTTTACTAATTCTAACACTTTCCACATTCACCTACATGTTAAAATTAAAATTATTATTCCTCTGTTCATAATCATACATATTTACCTGCAGAAAGAGTGTCATGTTGTATTACGGTCTGCAATCCAGGGCCAATTCCAAAATTATTTTTTGCTTTTACATCAATTAAATATACAGAAAACGGTTCGAAGTTTTGTATAATTGCACTATTTGCACTAATGTACTGATTATATGATTTGTTATAGGAACAATAAAATTTCCTTTGTGTCTGAAATACAATAATCTCCATGTTGTAATGAATATTATTTTGTAATTTTTATTCTACATACAATGTTTAAAACATATTCATCGACGCCGCACTCGTTCTTCGATTCCTCCCATTGAATTGTTAAAGTAGGGCTTGTTGTATTTATTATTGCGGAAATATTCTCAATTTTCGGGGGTGCTTAAAAAATAAATATGAATTAAAAGTAAATATTTGCTTATAAATACAAACCTATTCCCTTTGTAGTAAAATTTAACAAAACAACTTTTGAATTCTCTTTACTATCAATACGAGTCAGATTGATTGAATATTTTGTGCATTCTTTTAAAATAGTTAAGTTTTCATAAGTTCTATTTGTTTTTTCATTAGTGACGTACATATTATATTCAGAAATTTTGCAATAGTTTTTCGAATTTAATGATTTTACAGTTAAATTTGCTTCCCTGTCAGATGAATGAATTAATATTAAAGAGGAATTTAAATCTAAAAATATTGTTTTAAAAACCATTAAAATGTTTATAAGTTACATGTTTGCAAAATATTTGTTACCCAGGCATTCAGTTTTAAATTCTGTTTTGGGTATATCATCTTCATCTTCATTGTAAAATTGATAATTATCTGTAATAAGTATCACTCTTGCATAATATATTGTTGTTAATGTTAAATTAGTTAAACGACAAGAATTAATTTTATTTTCGGAGAAAGTATTCAAAGTTGCACTGCTGTTAGTCCACTGTAAGTGAATCAATTCATACATATATTCCAATTAGATATAAATATTCTTTCTTTAATTTCAGATCATGATTATAACTTACGATTGTATTATTTTTTGCTTTAAATTGACATATAAAGGTTTTTGGTTTAATAGTACCATTATAGGTCCCATAAAATGTTAATATTGCTTCATTTGCTGTCACATTTTCTAGCCTGGGACTATGGTTTAATATTGGAAGGTTACCTGAAAAGGATGTTAATCACAGTCAGATTTTAAATAACTAAATTAGCAATTGGAGAATTTTGAATTATTTACTTAAGCACATCTTTCCAGACGCTCCGAGCCTACATCCATTTTCACAAACTCCGGAGATATGGTGACAATTTTCATCATTTTTACATTTTCCACACTTATATTGACAATTCATTCCCCGCATTTTTGATTCACATTCTAAAATCTTAAGTAATTTTTATAAATTCTTTTGAGTAATTAAATAATCATACGTTTATTGCAATTTTCACTCCAATAACCCCAAGAACAAGTGCAAGAATTTTTTGCATTACATATTTTGTATGAATGATTCCAAAAATGGATCCTTGAAGACAAAGTTATATTGCAATTGGGGCCAAATCTCTTATAAGGGCAACTAAAATTTTTAATTTTCTTAGAATATTCGATTTTACTATTGTTTTCTCCAAGACTGGCACATATTACGGTATTCTTTTCTAAGTATGTAGAATTCACTTTAATTTCAACATGTCTTTGGAATTCTATAAATGCATTTAATTTTAGACTTATATTTTATCAAGGAATTAGACAATATCAAACCATTATCGTAAATTTTTATTTCATCGTATATTTTCCAAAAACTCTTATTTGCATTTTCCTCTTTAAAATCAGTGTATACATAAATATCTAACTCCGTAGAATTTTTAGATAGATTTTTAAATGGCAACTGGACCTTTTTCCAATTCATATTTTTTTCTGTATTGAGTACTGTGATGTTACTAATTTGGTTAGTATTATTATTTACTAATAATGAAAAACTTATTTGGCATCCTTTACATAAAGACACAAATAAAACTAGAATTCCCTTGTCTTGTGTAATAGAAAAATTTGTAAGAGGTTGACTCTTCATTGTAATATTTGTATATACGTAATTAACTATAAAAATGGCAAATTTAATATTTTTGATGATATAGTAATTAATAATCCAGTTACATTTATGAATTTTCCAATAACTTGATTCGTTTGATATAATCATAATTCGTTTAATATGTGAAAGACTGTTTTCAAAAGAGAAATTCTTGTTATTGTATGTGACGAATAAACTTGTATTATCCAAAGAGACTTTAAAGTAATTCCATTTTGATTTTTCAACGTCAATTCTATAAGCCTTAAATTTTAAAGAATATTAATAATATAATATTTGGTTAAGCTATTTAATTCTATTTGATTTGTTTACTTTGCAAGCGTTATTTGTGCATGATCCTAAATGGAGAGTGTGAGATGTTAAGACAAATAGACCATTGCTGCTAGAAAATTTAATTTCAGCTGAACTGTTTTGGCTCAAAAATGCAGAAAATGAAAATACGGTCGAGTGATTTAATTGAACAATTAATTTCTTATTTTGATTTAAATGATATAGTTCAAATTCTGAAAAATTAGGATTAGAAAACTATAGGTAGTATAAACTGTGTTTGATATTAATCATATTACCTTCCCAAGGTTCATCTAAGTTACCTTTGTGAGGATCATAATCATAAGAAATTTTTCTTTCCCATCCTCTGGGTAGTTGTGAGTCTGAAATTTTTATCTTTTCTTTTTTGAATATTAGTTATTTATTTATAGTTTTTAGCGCCATATACATACTTGATTGATTTTTATTTGCTACATCACGATCAATTGGTAAGAATTTTTCATCGTACCAAGTAATTGCTGAATTTGCTTCTTGTCCATTAGCAACACAATTAAATTCTGTCGTAATCCCATTTTGTTTGGAAAACAATATTAACTCACATAAAACACTATTCATATAGCACATAAAAATAATAAAATAGACGAATATCCACCTTTTAAACATATTTAAAAAATTATAGCGATTTAAAAATTAGGTAATATATAAAAATGTTCTGAAATGAAAATAACCAACGTACATATTTTGAATCTCGATATTTGTTCTTTGATAGTAAAAAAACCTCTTAGGTGATAGCTTACAGAATAGACCTGATTATGTCATATAAAAATTTAATTTTAACAAGGTAAAATTTAGTTATCAAAGTTAAAATCAATTTTTAGAAAACTGTGAGAGAAATAAAAAAACAATTTTTGGAACTGGGAACTTTCAAAGTTATTAAAAATCTAGCTTATTTAAGGTACTTGATTGGAATTGATGAATCAATTTAAAATAATTATATAAATAAAATGTTGTCCTTCAGTCATTAAAAAAATTTATTCCTTATATTTTGTTACAAAATATTTATTAAACGATAAAAGCATATGTTACAAACATTCTAAAAAATCAATAAAGTTCGCAAAATAGATTACCTTACTAAGATTTGTTACAATTTCAGCTCCCGAATACAATGATTGATTTATTAAATATTCATAGTCAAATAAAATAAAGTATGAAGTACATGATTTGTATATGTATGTATTTATTTTAAATACAACTTTTAAATATGTACATAACATTTTCATCATAATTTAAATCCTGAATGAATGGCAACAATACCTAAAGTCAAATTTTCATACGACACTTGACGAAAGCCAGCTTCTTCTATTATCTGTTTGAACATTTCCTAAACAAAACAATTTAGGTTTTAAATCATTCAACCAACAACTCCAATTACCTGATTTGGAAACTGTCGAATACTTTCAACTAAATATTTATACGGTTCCCATTGACCAGTAATTAATTGTCCCATCACCGGAATTAATTGAAAACTGTATTGATCATAAGCCCTAAAAATACCAAATGATTACATCGAATTGAATCCATTAAAAACATCTAACCATTGTGCCAACGAATTCTCCAATTGACTAAACTCTAAACACAAAAACCGACCACCTGGCTGTAAAACTCGATAAGCTTCTCTAACAACACTATCAATTCGGGTACAATTTCTTATTCCAAATGCAATTGTGTACGCATTGAAGGTATTATCAGCAAACGGTAACTTTTCCCCATCACCTACCAGCCAATCAATCATTTCATTATCATGTTTTAAATCCAAACTTCTCTTCTTTCCCACTTCCAGCATATTCTTATTTATATCACATACGGTAACATGGCAATTCTTTCGCGAATTATTCTTAACATGATCCAAAAATCTGAATGCGATGTCACCTAAAAGGTCATTTATTTTAGAAACATATGGAGACATGCATTGGGGTGTTATTCAACCAGTTCCTCCAGCAACATCAATTAGTTTTGTATTGTTTGTAGGATTTAAGGTGTCCATAAACATATCTTTCCAAACACGATGAATACCCAGCGACATAACGTCGTTCATTGTATCATAACTTGAGGCAACATCCTCGAATACTTTGTGTACTAGAAGTATTTTTATTTATTAAATATGTTCAATGGAAGCTCATAAAAATGTATACCCTTCCCTGCTTTTTCACTCTCTTTAACAGTCTTGAATCCAAAATGTGTCTCCTTTTCTGTGTCGATATGTTCAATAGATGCATATCTGCATACAGTTGCATATTTAACTGAATTTCTTGCGATTGGTAATATTTTTAAACCAAACATTTCAGAAACTTAAATAAAATAAAAAAGATAGGTTAGGTAGTTTATTCCTGATTTGTTGGTTGCATGGTCGCAAAATAATTTCAAAAGAAATTGCTTTTAGCGCGCATTTTCGAAATTACTCCTTAGAAAATCTTATTTTTGTGAAAAAATAAGTTACAAATATAACTTTAACTACATTTATTAGTAATATCAGCTATTTAACATTCTTTCAAGTTTATTATTAATGTCATTCTTTAAATAATTCATTAATTCGTCATGTTTATTTTTCCGGTCATCCATCTGCTCTTGATGAAATTGTTGAGATTTGTGTTGATTTAACTCCATAGGATCCTTCTCTATTATATACTGTTTAATCCTCAACTCAAACCTCTTCATTAAATCTTCATTACAAAGTAAATAAAATTGTTTGCAATATTCATCATCCTCCGGATACGGAGTCCCATTCTCGTCATTTTTCTCCCAATTAAATTTTTTACGATAACCCAGTAATTTTGTTTGCGATTTTTTATAATAGATATTGCCCTTTTCATTGTTATCGAAAACACCCACTTCGTCAAATATCTCTTGGACATATATAACTTTTGGACTTGTCTTATAAGTAACTCTGTAATTAAGACTCTTGCCTTTTGCATTTATTATGCATTTCACAAAAAGATCTTTATCTATTGTCAATTGCCCCACATCTAAATGTTTCATATGTGAAAAAAGTCTGAAAGACGCTTCAAATGCCAATATCTGCATTGCCTTTTTGCCACTCTTATCTTGAGTGACATGCTTAAATTGTGGTTCGTAATGGGCAAATATATCGATAGCCGCTCGAACAATTTCACTTCTTAATTCTATTTTTTTATCACAGTAATATTCATAAATCAGCCAGGACAATTTGCTTTTCTTCATTTCTAATACGCCGTTCTCGTACATTTTAAAACCATTTTCTACAATTTGAGGAAGTCCATCAGCAGGTTTTAAACCAAGGCCTAAAAATTGAGTAGCAAAAATGATTTGATCTTTGAGTGAAGATTTTCTCTTCAGAGACACTGGATTAGAGCCACCGACAATATCAGAGCAACTTTCAAGCGTAACTTCGACGAATTTTGCCAGATTGTAGGCGAAAAATAGCAGCTTATCTTCATGTTCGTAAAAATGTTCTCGTTCTATAGATTGAAATGTAAAAACAGTTCAGTAATAACATTTAAAAAAAGGATACATTTACCCACCTGTGGATGCCATTGTGGAAATAAATTGAGAATGTAAATATTTAAGAGTGAATTTTGTTACACTGATGTGTTCAAATGTAATTTATCATAATAAAGTATTAATTGATAAGTTTTTTTTTGGTTGATTGAAAAATTTAATTATCTAACTTTTCCCAAGTACAATTTATGCAAAAACCTGTTAAATACCTGATAATATTGGCATTGTTAAGATAACATGTGTTAAGTATCTATCTATATGTACATATAATAATATCACTAATCGTCATCATTGTATACTTAGATAATTTAACGTACTACAATTCATTTATATTAAAAAATTTTGGTCATAATCTTTTATTATCCACTGATAACTGAAATCAATTTATTTATTTCTCCTCTTCATTTATTGAATGTAGTACTTCATCCCGAACCGCATGAGCCTTACGAATTTTCTCTAAAGGAGTCATATTATCGTAATTGTGATTGTGATGATGATGAACATTATTACCATCATTCTTTTTGTTGTCCTTTGATTTTCGTTGGTCTGTTTTTAAATTTTTATCAGTGCCACCGTCACCTTTCTTCTTTGCATTCATTTCATCAACAGAATTTTCATCAGATTTAATACCAGTTAATAAATAACATTCACAGCCGCATTCTTTCTTCACTAATTTTTCCTCAAGACGATCTTCTTTTATCCTCCTATCGCTTTTACCATGTATTGCCTTTTGAGTACACAAACAGCAATTATCTTCTGTAAGAAATTCATTCAGATCTCTCACTAAACAGCAACAATTGTCATTATCATTAAGTTTTGTAAATAACGGAGGTGGAGGATTGTTGGCCCATTGGGTTAATTCCTTGAACGATTGATCGACTTTTGAAGCTGTTCCTTCAAATTCAATCTGCCAACCACAAGGTTTACAGTAACATTGCTGGTTTTTTGAAGATTCGCTTATCCATGCTAAGCCAAAACGGCCTTTGCACAAGGGTTTTCTTTTCTTACAACTGCAGCAAAAACAAGGTTCTTCTGCTAGTGAGTCCCTCTCATACTGGCACCATTTCTCACGTAAACAGTCGTAATTATTTTTGTAGTAGCAATAATCGCAATCGCAATTGTAAGTCATATTTATTTAAGTAATTTAAATGCTTGCACTGAAAATTTTGAATTTGAATTTTAAAAATTGTCAAAATTATTTCAAATTTCTTGTATTGGTGGTTGCCTACAAAACGTCCAAACGAACATACAAGTTCTGTCAAAAAGTATGTTTTGGTTATGTCAAAAATCAAAACAAAACCAAGCGTCAGTATCAAAACGTACAAAATACGTTTATAGAAAATAAATCTTCAATCATCCATATATTGTTATAAATATTTTCCCATAAGTTAAAGCAAATAAGAAGAATGTCTATCGGTGTACCAATAAAAGTGCTTCATGAAGCCGAAGGGCACATAGTTACGTGCGAAACAATAACCGGTGAAGTGTACAGAGGTAAATTAATTGAAGCCGAAGATAATATGAATTGCCAAATGACACAAATTACTGTTACATACAGAGATGGTAGAGTAGCACAATTAGAGAATGTTTATATTAGAGGCTCGAAAATACGTTTTCTTATATTACCGGATATGTTAAAGAATGCGCCGATGTTTAAAAAACAAACGAAAGCCGGCACTGCCGGCAGGGGTAAATCGGCTATTCTAAGGGCACAAGGTAATTTCATCATCCCTAATTAAATGAGAATTGAAATAACAGTTTATTTTGGTTATAGCAAGAGGAAGAGGCAGAGGAGTAACGCCGCCTGTAAGGGGCGGTCGGGGTGGCACTTGGCAAAATCCGGCACAAGGGGCACCCGGTGGAAGGGCCAGATAATTGAAAAAACTAATTTAATTAACAGTTTTATGTTTTATTCGTAATACATGTATGTATATAATTTCTTTTTTTTCCTAAGACTTGCTTGGATTAAGAATTATGCTTTTTCAGTTCTGATTATTTCAAATTCGATGTAAACTCCTTTATAAATAAAGAGTAAAAATACAGGCAGTTTTTTAGTTTCAAAAATTGAGGTTAAGGTGAAGTTGGAGGCACTGCGGGTTGCTTAAAAAAAGCCCACTTAGGACATTTTTGAAAGGTTTTTTAAATTTAAAAAGTTACATAATGAATAGGAATTGAAATAAAACCATCTTTTTTTATAAATGTTTATTTTTTGTAACTGATAATGTTTAAAATAACATTTCATATAAATAATAATAAGTAGTGTGTTTCAGCGCAGATTCTTATTTGAAAGACTGCAAAAAATCCGAGGTGATAGTGATTTATTCTTTACCAAACTATACATACCGTCTAGTTTTTTTTTTTATTAAAACACCAGAATGTTATCATCTTAATTGTAGTTATAACAAAATTCATAATTCCAAAGAAAACAAATAATACTGTTAAATTCTAATGTGTAATAAAATTCGAGAAAATTGTTATAAAAACAATTTTATGATAATAGCCTACTAAATAACATCTATTTTACCAATGAATTTTTTTTTGTTTATAGAACACATTACCTTATTTCTATTTTTTAAATATAATATTCACCAGTTTTATTATTAGCCAAAATACTTGGTAAAATACAGAAAATTATGGTGGAAATCGAACGAAAATCCAGTGTAATTGACACTATATTATTAATTTCAACAAATTTAAACGAAAATCAAATTAAAATCCATAACCATTTGCCAATTGTTAAAAAAAATGTCATAATATCACATATCTAGTTAGTTTCTTTTTCTCTTATCAAAAATATCTACTGTTTCCCATTTTTTGATTAGGTTTAATCTATTTTGATTAATAATAAGAAAAATGGTGAATAAAACAGCCATATCCTGATTATGTTTGCATCAATATCGACGAAACATAAAAAGAATCCTACACAATCTATAATAAATATTTTTCTGTTTGTTTATATAAAGTTAAATAGTTTTTTTTTGTTGGTTAAAACTTTAAAAAGTACAAAATGATAACAAACATAAAAATGATACCTTAAAAATTAACAAAGAATGGTAAAGCTATATGTTCATTTTTTTTAAACTGGATGGCAGATTTTTCGTACTTTCAAAAGTTCACAAAAATAGAGAATTTCTCCGAATTAATTCCGTTGTTAAAATTTGAAGGAAAAAGGGGTGCAAATTGAGAAAAAATTCAGAGAAATGTCAAAAAAGTAGATTTAATTGTTTCTTTTTACGAAATGACCAGCATTAATTTAGAAAAATCCAATACATCATATTTTTTTGCAACATCTTTTATACAATTTTTTCATTACTAATAAAAAGCTATATCTTTAATAATATATTTTGAATTTGTAATTTGAGAAAACTCTTCTTTTTTTTCTGTTCTTGAATATTTATGAAGATCAAAGCAAATTCTATACCGGAGGGCACATTTTCGCACAAACAGTTGGCAATGGTTGTACTTTGAAATTTGTACATTGTGATAAAAGTGGAAGGTTCGACTACAGTAAGACCAACTATTCGAGAAAATTTCACCCCCATTCACAAACGAGGTTCAGATTGCGTATATTTTATAACCGAAACTATTTATTTAACATTGTAACCGCCATTAATATGCCTATCTATTGAAAACAGCGCCTAAATTTGACTTCATAAACATTCAATCCTACAATTATATAAAAACTAAAACAAAAACCAAATATCCCCTTCAAGCCATAAACTGATTCCTATGTTCCAGTTCTCTCCAACTTCCGTTTCTCTTTAAAAATTAACAAAATCATTATTCTGACTAGTTTCTACTACAAAAAAAAAAACAAACTTATACAAAAAATTCTACATATTCTTTTTTTACAAATTATAACAATTTTAAATTGTTTTCATGTTTTTTTCATATTCTTAGTTTTCGTACATATAAAATTTTCGCAAGTAAATGAAAAACATTTTCTCTCATCAATATTATATAGACATAGTTTTAGTTTCATTCTATTTTGTAAACATAAAAAAATAAATTTAAAATTAGTTTCACTTTCCTTCTTTTTTAATATATTCTCTAATCACAATATATTGTTAAGAATGTATAATTAATGCTGAGCTAAGACCCGTTAGAATAGCATACTAGGGTTTTCTCTTTTTTTACGGGGCACCACAATCAAAATGAAAAACAACACAAATACATCTGAATTTTTCACATGTACATTTTTCCAAAATTACTTCCATAAGATTGAAAACACTTTAGTTCAAAAGCAAGATGTAATTGCGCATTCCAAACATGTTAAGCTGCCTTTAATTACAGAAACAAGTCAACATATTGTCGTTGAATGTGATTTGTTAGCAGAGTGGAACTGCCGTCGTTTTCAGTTTTATAAAAAAGCACTTTGATGGCAGTGATTAAAAATGAACGAAACTTCTTCACACTTTAATACTGTTTACAATAAACATTAGAAAAGAAAAAACAATAAAAAAAATATATAACTTTATATAATTTAATAAAATATACATTATATAAACTTTATTATTAAAGCATTTTTTTATAATAATAAAAAGAGAAAAATCACAGTAATAATTTTCTAAAAATAATTTACAAGTATAACTTGAATTTTGTATGGTACAGCCCGTTAAAATGAACGAATTTGATGGAAATTCAAACAGACAAGTGTACCATACAAAATAGAAAAACAGTAAATACTGTTGAGAATGAAAAGAAACGAAATTGAAAAACAGTGGCGCCCCTAAACATTTACAAGAAAACTTCTCATTATCATCAACAAACTTAAAAACAAGCTAATTTCATAAATAATTTAGTTTTTTTTGTTTATTTCGTAACATATAATAGAGAATCTAACATTTATAGTGTTTGTAACACTTGCACAAAGAAAACCAACTTCCAAAAACTGATCACATCAACAGTAACAACTTAATGCCCGGAAATTACATCAAATCAATATGTAATTGTTATAGAAATCCATTCGAGACGAATTAAACGAGTCTCAATATCTAATTATTCAACTGAAAAATTGAAAGATTGAAAATGTCTATGTTTGTATGGCCCAAAGTTGTCACCGTTCCTATCCAATTTTATAATTTGTTATATTATTAAATCTAAATAGTCTAAAATGGCCGAGACTAGCCTACTTTAAACTTGTTCCGGTGTCTTGTTGGGTATTATTGCCAACCTGAAAAAATAAAAAGACGTTCTTTAAGTTAAGCAGAAGCTGGACGAATTTTACTGGTTTCATTACACATTTATCAACAGTTAAAGAGTCCACTGTTTTACTAATTCTTCTCCAGTTAAACAAAATCATCAAAAATAATTCAGTTTTTCTGTAATTTGTTCAATGTACGATTTTTAATAAACTTTTAGCACGCCCAATAAATGTTTTTAAACAGACAAACGAGAATCCCACAATAAATGCAGTTCTAAAGTCGTTAAAGAAGCCAAAATCAAGAGAAATAGACGTTTCTCACACAAAATCCAATTTTATTGGACAATGCAAACATTTTTTCGACTAATTTATTACACATCCAAATTTTTCAAAAAAATAGGTGGTCAAAAGCATCCGTAATGTTTATTGTTCTGTAAAATCTTTTTTGGTTACTGTAATTTAGCTCAAAAGCAACACAAAATTTTATTCTCAGAGCAATTTGGAACCAAACATTTCGAATATTCCCCAAATATGTACATTTACTTCTTGTATCAATGCGATTATCAAGATTATTGCATTGAATTCTTCTTATTCAAAGACACAAAACATAAATAAAGTGACACTACTTGTAAACAGATTCCTTTCTCTTCAGACACTCTCCCTTAATATTTTTATGTACATACCTATGCATGCAAATATAAGTTACATTGAAAGAAATCCTACCTGATATCATCACTGTTTGCAAAAAATCCAAATAAAAAATACCCAAATTACATTTAAATTATTATAATTAATTATGTTATTAATTTACTGTTAGAATACTTTCTATCCGATATTTATAAAACAACTTTACATACACAAAAGTATGTAAAATAAACATGAAATCATCAATGACGTTTAATCGCTTTTTTAATTAAATACAAATATATTTTCATTTATACTCGAAATGAAAAAGATAACAAAACACTATATTTATATAGTGATTAATGTACTATAAAAAGAATAAATTGAGGCTGATCAACTCACCCCTTTAACATATTTTACTTTAAATTAACTAACCTATCCCAATAGAAATAATATTAGAGTCCACAAAAGTGCAGTAAAATGTGATAACGACAATTAATCAACTTACCAACGTGTGTGGTTGGTCTTGTGATGAGATACCACCACCGCCGCCACCAGAACCAGACGTTGGCTGCTTAATTTTGTCACAATAATCGGCCAATATGTCCCTGAAACGGGGCCAGCTCTTTTCAGGTACTGTAATAGCCGTTCGAAAGTTCGTTTTAACTTCAGATATACGCATATAAACACCACGATTATTTTGACCTAAACAGAAAACGAAAAATCAGTAACGATAAACACAAATTCTTGTGACAATTTACCAATATCGAAATAAAAATTTTTGTTATCTACATGCATATGTCGTCCCTCTGGTAGATCGGGCTTGTAAGCATGCTCATCGGTACTGAATTCATCTAATAAATCAGTTAATGCATCGCGAAACTCGATCATCCCTTGAGCCGGAATAGCGACCTGAGATCTTGGACCACCGCGTGTTATTGTTTGTGAAACACGCAAGAAACGACCTCGGGAATTCTCCTTCAAATCCAAATAATATCGTCGATTTTCTTTTATCATCATTTCACTTTTCAATTTACCATCTTCTGGCACATTATCCGGATTTGGTGGACCTGAATTGAATTGTTGTCGGAATTGTGTGCACATTTACAATTATCGAGCTCACCTAATGATGAATAGAAATCGCTGAAGGCAGATAGATGGTCTCGGAATTCCGCTGCAGTTGATAATGCCAAGAAGATTTGCGAACGTCTTCCATCTGCTCCGATCTGAAAGTGAATTTTAGGTTAGGATTTTAAATAATTTGTGAGATAGGCAACCCCAATTGCAACCAACTTTAAAAAATCCCTTATGCAATAAAGTTGTATTTGTGTTGATTGATAAGCTTAAATATTTAATAAAATCCAGAAGTTTTCACTCACCTCAGCAACTTTAATGAACCTTCCCCTTCGGTTTTGTTTAACATCTAAATAGAATCGTTTGCTCTGTATTTGCAACATTTTTGTTGCCAATTCTTGCTCAGCTTGACCCTGTTGGCCTAAAAACACACACAAAATCAACACCGAATTTTTTAATTAGAAAAAAAACTGTTTCATTACTCGGATCGTGCCAGTATTGAATTTTTGAAAGAGTATCCATAACATACTAAGGTTATTTAGAAAAAAAAACTAAAAGCCACTTTTTAAAAGCGACTAACCGGCAGTGTTCACATGTAACTGAATGAATCATTTTTGATGAAAAGTCTATATAGTACTACAACTAAATTTCTCGGTATGTATGACTCATCCAAGAAAGATTTTCATTCATAACTTGTATGTGCATCTCGGAACGCATCGAACAGAATGTACAGGCAGGATTTTTAATTGGGAACAGGAATGAAATTGGTGGAATGGTGAAAATGTTCGTTTTTTTATAAAATGTCCCAAATTTACCTGAATCATATTCGCTACTCCCCTGCTCCATGCCCTGGTGATATTCTGCGTGAAAAAATCAAATATAATAATAGAGGTTGTGAATTTTATTTGTTTAAAAAAATTATTATAACAAAAGGGGATGAAATTGATCAGAAATTGGACATAAGGATCATTTTTCGGTAAAATGACATTTGTGTACAATTGAATAGGCAACCCAATAAGCGTTATCCAAGGTCATGATAATAATTTGGGAATTACACAAAACTCTGATAAAATAATCACCGAAAAATTACCGACTTTAAGTGAATGAAAAAATAACAGACACTGTAAGCAGATTTTAGAGAGAAATGATGCAAAACAATTATTCTAAATTGTACAAAAGTGGCGAACTTCGATTCGCCATTTTGGTTTACTTGTCAAACTTCGAAAGGATTTTTAAAGAATGTTTTACAACAAACCTCAACAATTATAATTTTAACTAATAGAGGAATTGTTTAGAATTGTGATAAAATCATTGCTGAAATTAATTTAATCACTTACTTTGCGAACTAGAACCTTCATCTCCGCTGCCTAAATCCGACATCGCAAGCCCTCACACGCACAAAACCTTCACTGTTTTCTAGGGGAAACGTGAAAATCACTAGAATCGCACTGGGCAGCACATCGAATGTTGCAAAAAAAACATTCAAATGTAAAAACAACTCTTTCGAAAATAATAAATACAGTTTAATAAATCATAAGATTAAAAATAAATCGTTGTTGAACAGTTTCAATCCACGGTGTGTCATTAGATAAAAATAAATTAAAATTATTTCGAATGACCTCATCAATTTACATAACTTCTATTTAAACGAATCAAAATCATTCCATATGATGTCACAAATTAGAAAATTACGTCATTATAAAAAATCTTCATATCGATGTAAAAGCAGTTATTTTAAAATTCGATGTAACCAATTTATCGAATTAGAAACATGCGCATTGCATGCAGCCATGCTTACGAGTCGAACAAAGATGGCTATGGCTCTATCCGCCATTTTCTAAAGTGAGATAGATTCAAGTATTTTTTAGAAAATATACACAGAATTAGACAATATTTGTGTATAATTTTACATAATTTTTACGTCTCTTTATGTACGTTTGTTATTTTAATTTGTTTTCGCATAAATTGAATGTTCAATTGTGTTTTAATTCATCTTTGGAAGACTGTTAGCGTCCTTTTACGACACGCCATTTCTAGCTGGTAGTGAGAGAGCAAAGGTAAGTGATTTTCTTTGTTACTTCTACTTATTTCATTTCACTTTATCAGCGTCTTTGTTGTAAAAAGAGATAAATTTTGAGTGAGAAGATAGACTTTTGAAATTTCTCTATTTTGACATGATGTTTGTAATTTGTTGATATTTTTTTATTATTAATTACATATCCATAATGCCGCACCCTTTTGCATATTGTCCTCTCAATTTCAATGTAAATGAACTTGTTTTTGCATTAATTGCCAAATGGATATGCGTATAATTCATGTTTAGACAAATTTACAATCACCGGCAATTTGTTTTTACCCAAACGGTCACAAATCCACCATAAAAACTATAATGTACATTTGGAACCTCGTTTTCAATTACTCATCTTTTAATTAATTACCTCAAAAATTAAATCAATATACAAATGTAACTGTTTTAATTAAAAAATCAAATTACAGTCACAGTCAAATGTTTTTCATCTAACCTAAGTTACTGTTTTAATTCCATAAACTTTATCTTATCTCATTATACAGTCATCTTTTCAAATTGCTTAATTACAAGGGTTAATCAACCCCCAAACTGCGCCTTTAGGTTATGTCAACAAACCCTCATAATCGTGTTTTGTTCTTTTCAGAATACGCTCCAATAGCAATATAAAATAATGTTCGATCCGAACACGATAACCACACAACAATCACAGATCCAGTACCAGCAGCAGCCTCAACAAAATGAAAAAGACAAACAACAAGACGGTAACCAAAAGGACGCCTTCTCGCCCTTCTGTTACGCCAATGTGAATATGATACATAAAATCTCTCCAAATACCACACAAACACACAATTCAACTGTAAATATGTCCCAATTAACTGACGACAAATGTTACATAACGCAACCGTTCAGTTACAATTACACGTTAGTGAATCAGAATTTGTTAACACAAAATGCCATCTCAAATATAACATTCAAATGTGACGTATGTGGATTGATGTTTGCACATTTATCGTTACTGAACCATCACAAGAAAGTGACGCATGGACAAAGTGATCAAAATCAATCACAACAGCCCCAAATCACCGTTCAGGTAAGACCACATCAATTTGTAAATCAACGACACTTATGGAGTTGAATGCGCAGGTGCAACAGCAGCAACAGCCTACCCAGATCCAAATCGTGTCGGCTGATCGTATACGATTCTCTTGTGAAGAATGTGGACTGACATTCAACACGCAATCCGATTTGAAATCGCATAAAATCCAAACACATCAACAAGTGACGCAGGCCAGCCAACAGCAGCAGCCCCAAAATACACTGAAAATAAAAAATTGTGAATCATGCGGTGCACCATTGCCACAAGACAATAATAAGAAGAGGGCAGTAATGAAAGTGAAATGTGAGAATTGTTTGAATGCGGAAGCTATCCAGCCGCAAATCTTTGTTGTGGCCACTGCACCGGACACGGCAACCGTCAAATTTGAAGAGAGCACTGGTACGCAGACGCAAACTAGTTTAGGTTAGTTGTGCGCATGTTTTTCAGCTATTAATGACGTCATTTATTGTGATTGTTGGTTATGTGTAGGTACGCAAAATTCCATACCGATTGGCGTGAAAAATAATCATCCAGTGAAACGTAGAGGAGTGGCCAGTGTAACAAAGTGTACAAAATGCAATGGTAGTGGGATTATTTTTATTGGAGGCTCAAAAAATCAGCAGAACAATGTTGATAAACCGTTTCACTGTAATATCTGCAATGGTGAGTGATGTTAATTTGATTTTATCTATTTTGGTGTCATAAAGTGTTCATTATCGTTCGAAATTTATAATGCGATAAAATGTAGTGCATTTTTAAAATTTCGTGTTGGTAGATCTGACGTTTGACATTTTGAAATCCAAAAATTAACATAACCTAACTGTCAAAGCCAACATAAAAATTTATTTACTAAAATAACTAAATGATTTATTTATGTAAAAAGCAAAAATTTCACCAAAGTAGATAAAATAGCGTAAAAAATTCGTCGAGTAAAGCATTTTACTGTTTTTTTTTAAACAAATCTTGTTTATAGGTTCCTTCAGTCGGTACTCGTCTTTATGGTCTCACAAACGCCTTCACACCGGCGAGAAGAACTTCAAATGCAATATTTGCGGTTTAGCGTTCGCCAAAGCGGCGTATCTGAAAAACCACTCACGAATCCATACCGGTGAGAAGCCTTATAGATGTAATGTGTGCGGTATGCAATTCTCCCAATCGCCACATTTGAAGAATCACGAACGTATCCATTCGGGCGAACGGCCGTATGTGTGTGAAGTGTGCGACAAATCGTTTGCTCGTCATTCGACGTTGTGGAATCATCGACGTATACACACCGGCGAGAAACCGTACCGATGCGATATATGTGGATCGTGTTTCAATCAGGCGACCCATTTGAAAAATCACGCCAAAGTGCATTCGGGCGAGAAGCCGTTCAAGTGTGATATTTGCTCTGTAGGATTTTCAGATAGGCAAGCGAATCGATGTTTAAGGTGATTAAGGTGGCGTTTTTGACGGTTCTGTTTTTAGGTTCGCTTTGAAGAGACATAGGAACATTCATGAGAAATACGGTCGTACGAAACCGATGGTTCCGGCAACATCCTCCAATGATACACAGACGAATAATACAACAAGCGATACTAGTAGTAGTGTGACAACGGTAACGACTGCCACGCAAGAGACGACGGACGGTGAGGAAATCATCGAGACGAAATTCGAAGGGAAATATGAGGAAACTGAAGAGATGACAGAGGAAATGACGGCAACGGAAATATCAGAATTACAAGTCCAATTAGCTTAACCTACTGTAAATTTTTTTTATAAACTGAAAATGGACTAGAGTTTATTTTGTGTTTGGAATCAAAAGACTTATGAAAGTTGTATTATTATGTGATTTGATAGATTTTGTAATAATCAAGTCTTTCTCATTATGTATTCTTTTTTGGCTTAATTTTTAATTTCATGTAAGTAGTTATAAGTAGAATATTAATAATGGCTGCAAGATTGCTTACGATTAAATAGTTACATATTTTTTTTCTTTAATTTGTACATAAACAGAAAAGTGGAATTTTTGTTTACTTTATGTGCTTTTTCATTTAATCTTTATATAGAACTTATGTGATTAAACTGTATAAAACTGATAATGATTGTTTAATTTCCGGAAAAATGAGTCACCCTGTATATTTACCATCTCTATTCAAATAATTTAATTGAATAAAGATAGCTACATAACATTTGTTGGTGGATTTTGGTAGTTTAGGTTGGCCCACCTGGAATCCGATTAGTCGATCGAACTGTACGTTTATTGACATTTATGTGGCTCATATTGTACAATAAAATGCCGAATTGTTTAAAAAAGTTTGTGTATCTTTAAGAAATTAATAACGACGTAGTAATATACTTGTTTTATATCGAATTAGTTACATTTCAATGGTATAATAATTTATTTTGTTAAAAAATTCCAAACTCGTTAGAAAATAAATATGGATGCTAGACGAAAATTGTCGTAAGTAAAATTTCATGTGAAATTATTGAAAAACTTTCCCATCAACACGTAATTAGGCTAATTAAATCGAAATTTTCCTTGTATATCAACCACATAAAAATAACTGGAATCAATAACTTCACTTATCATATGTTGAAATCTCGATAAATGTTCATGTAAAAAAGCGCGTGTAAATTTAACGATTTTTCTCATTTGTTTTTAGAACACAAGGTGATTCTTTGTACGAAGTATTGGCATTACCAAAAACCGCAACCGCTGAAGAAATCAAGAAAACTTACAGACGACTAGCATTGAAATACCATCCAGACAAGAATCCAAACAATCCAGAAGCAGCTGACAAATTTAAAGAAGTCAATCGTGCACATTCAATCCTCAGTGATGCCACTAAACGGAACATTTATGATAATTACGGTTCACTCGGCCTTTATATAGCAGAACAATTCGGTGAAGAGAATGTAAACGCCTATTTTGTTGTCACATCAACATGGTGCAAGGTATTTGCTGTTTCTAGTAATTTTCTATTTTTAACCACGCAATTATCCACTCTGTACATTGTTTACAATTGTTATCATCGAAATTTCGATAGTGGACCACTAATCTAGTAACCTTTTAACTAGATCTGAGCACACTTTGATCGATTCTGTTCAGAATGGCTGTAGACGATGCCAAACAACTTAAATTTTACATCGTTATTAAGTTATACTCAAAGTGCCAGTTTATTGGGCTGTAAATGTGAAGTACCACCATTAAACAGCTGCCAAATATTTCTGTAATTATTAATTAAAAATCTCTTTCTGATTTCAGGCACTCTTCATCTTTTGTGGCATAGTTACTGGTTGTTATTGTTGCTGTTGTTTATGCTGTTGTTGCAACTTTTGCTGTGGCAAATGTAAACCACGACCACCAGAAGATACCGGCGACTATCACACATTAAATGTAAGTTAATGAATAATTAATTGCGTTTTTGGACATTCTTATGAAGTGACACAGGAAATGATGTTGTTCCGCTTTAACAATAACATTGTTAGTTAATGTTTGTTTTCGGAACGAGTTTTCTCAGTGCATTTTATGATTAGATAAGAGAAAATTGACATACGTGAAAAAATCGGAATTTTACGATATTTACGTTTATTTGTTAAAACAAAAATGCTTATTTAAAAATGCACTTTTGAACATGTTCTCTATGCAGTTTTCGTTGTATTTTTCCAATTAGTTTTTAATGTAGAAGGTGTTTGTGTTGATTTCATGCTTGTTGCATTGACTGGTTTTCTCACTGAATGTGCTTGACAATTTGAATCTCTCCTCTATCTCATATCTCAGAAAATTTCTTTTGAGGTAAGTTGTGGATTTGCTTTACTATTTTAATGCTTTTTATTTTAATACCAAATAATATTAAAGGGGTGTGTATGTGAAGGTAAGGTCCAATCATGTAATCCCTCACTAATTCATTCATCATGCACTGTTTTAATAATTTTTGTACTTTGGCATGGGAAAATGGTGCACAGTCACCGAAATCTGAACATTCTTTCAATCATCCTCTTTTCTGTTTTCTGTGCTTTTGTGTTCTGTTTTTCTTTTATTATTCTATTTTACTTTCCATTAGTCATTCTGATATCTAGTGATGTTTTCAGCGAGATCAAGGGCCTAGTACAGAGCAAGGAATTACTAGAAGGGTGAGTTGAAGAGATTCTTTTGTAAAAATCGTCATTAAAATTCCTTCAAAACATAAATTTGCCAATTAAACTTAGATGGTAACTATAAAACTGTTTTTTTTTATGAAAATTCACACATTTTAAGTGTTTTTGATTTTTTATTTGCATGCCATTTTGTCGCAATCACAGTTTAATTCATCACCGAATGTTGGATGTTAAAGGACGTGTTTGTGTTTGTAGGATGATGTGTCCGATGATGAACAACGTGGAAACACATCGAGAGGATCGCCACCGATTACGTCACAACCGTCGCCAACAAAGAGCAGAGGACAAAGTGCTCCAGTGTTTGCCATGCCACCGCCATCTTCGTATTCCGAAAGTGCAGCTTTAAATCAGGGTGAAGTGCCTGTTTATACGCCAGGTAAATTAGATGTATGTTTTCTATTTGAATGCTTTGTTTTTGTTTGATTTGTTCGGTTTTTATTTGGGTCTGATTTTTAGGTATGACAAATTCACCAACAAAAACTCAACAACCACCACAGCAGTGGTGAAAGCCATAAATTTATTTAGGGAAATGAAGAAAACAAGCCGATTAACTATAACCTAGTCAGGAAAAAAACAATTAATTTCTATTCACTCCTAAATAAGTTTGCAATTGGCTTACAAATAACTCGTTTAATTGACGACGATTTTTTATGTCAGGTTATGATTATTTTATTTTTCCATACATTTCGTAACAGTATTCAGCAATTTAAGTAATAATTTACAATAAATTTGTGTTATCTCTTGGTATATGTAAATACTTATTAAATACATTACTATGTAGATGATTTTTTTGATTTTATTTTCGAAAATTGGAAGCAATTGTTATTGTTTTTATGTATGAATCATTGTTAATAAATTAAGGAAGAATTGATTTTATTGATGAGTATAATGAGTTCTTCCATGTTTAATTGTTTCTTCACGTTAACGTTTTGAACAATTTCACTGCTACACGAAAATATTAAAGAAACGGATGTACTTTTACTATATTTAGATTTAATTAAAAAGAAATAATAAATCTTAAATATCTATTATCAATTAAATAAGAGTGTTTCAAAATTAAGGAAACGTTATGATATATGAAACTTAATTTTTCAATTTTTAATATAAATTAGTGAAAATGAAACAAGGAAATTATCACTGTTAATGAAATGTGTAAGGTAATATTTATTCAATGTAACATTGTATTAAATTTAATATATAATAGATATTATTCTAGGCATCAGCGTATGTGTATTATATTAAAATAAATTAATTACGAGATTATTTTGGGCATTTTTATTGAGCGAATTTTAAAATTCATTGTTTTTCAGTCTCATTTTTAATTTGAAAATCATTTCGATTTCAAATTACAGATAGCTATATTTGACTTGTTCTGTTTCTACTAGATGGCAGGAATTGTCCGCATTCAAAAAAATAACCTCACTTTTATTTTTGAACTCATTGTTTTCTTATACATGTATGTAAAAGTAAGTATTTATTTTCAATTTGAGATTGCTTTCACTAATATTTTTGCTGTAGTGTCGTCAGAGCCTCTAATTTGCCTTCCAGGCCAACGATTAGCCCCAAGTAACAACATTTACACTTCTGGTCACGGCACCTTTGAACGACAGGGTTACATTTATTCGCAATTAGCTGGTACTGTGGACATTGTTGAGAAAGACAATGTTAAAATTGTCGAAGTACATACTACTGGCGAGGAAACAGTTGTTCCAGTCCAAGGTGACATTGTCACTGCCCAAATAACAATAATAACCCAACAGTTTTGTAAATGTCTGATAAAATGTGTGGGCGACATTGTTTTAAGGCGACCTTTTAAAGGGTTACTGAGAAAAGAAGATATCAGAGCCACAGAAAAAGATAAAGTGGAGGTTTACAAGAGTTTCCGCCCAGGCGACGTTATCTTGGCTCGAGTGGTAAGGTTTTGTTGATCTTTTATTGGATTGAAAGTTAATAAAGTGTTGTTAGTTACCGATAACCGAGGCACATACCTATCAACTGTCCACAGCCGAAAATGAACTGGGTGTTGTGATAGCACATTCAGGCCATGGTTTTCCAATGGTCCCAATTAGTTGGTCTGAAATGCAATGTAGTAAGACATTAGTCAAAGAATTGCGGAAAGTGGCAAAAGTTGTACCGGAAGATTTTCAAACGAAATAAAACGAAAAGGTATAACCTTGTTTTTATTTATCCGATTTTTTCTTCTGAAAAAGTAGACATATTTCCTTGATAATTAAAGCTGTTTTTAAATCGGGTTGTTTAAAAAAAATGATTTCATATATGTAATAGCGTCAATTTTAAACCACCTAAACCGATAATTTAAATAAACGAGTTTTGAATATGAGAATTTGCGTCATATGAAACTTAATTGTATCTTAAAAAGGTTAATGAATAGCTAATTAGCTACACATATACCGAATTTCCAAGAAATGTATAATGAGAAACAATTATAATAATGGATATGATTGTAAACTCTTTAATCTTCTCGTCTGCAACGAAATTCGTTCGGGAACCTGAAGAAAGACAACAGAAAATTAAATTATTGTCACACCTGCGGTCGTTTCGACTTAATTGATTTCCTAATTCATAATAATCTAAGGAAGATAATCGTGTATTTTGAATTATGAATATAGGACAGTGAAATAAAAGTCTAAAGAACAATAAACTCACACCTAATGGCCATAAAACTAATTCGCTTTTTAACACTTTGGAAATTGGAAATCTTTTCTTCCAACTAATAACCGTTATTAATGGATTTAATATACCTATTTATGGCTACAGACATGTTTTGTTCTAGACACAGTCATTTAAATAAATATATATTGAAAGTTGCAAATATAAACCTGCCTATATTTACTTGATTTCATTGTATGGGTTGGACAATACGGAAATGTCACGCCAAAAATCTATCGAATTTCCTAAAATTCAAATATTTACATTTAGAAACCTACAAACCAAGTTTTTAACGAGTACTTTTATTATCTAATACTTTATTTGATTGTACAATGTTTGGTACAATAAAAAACTACAACAAAAGAATATGTAAGGTAAATGACTTTATAATAATGCAAAGTGTTATAAAATCACAAGTACTTAAGATACCGATGATTGTTTATTAGCCAAGCCGACAGATACTTTCTTCACTTTCATTTCACGTTTCGAGGATTGGCTTTCTTCACTATCGGCAAATACACGGTACACTATAAGAAATATGCGAGGAAATTGGTATTTACCTCTAACGGTCGTATAACATGTTTCATTGAACTCTCTTCGAACGTAAAAGAAACTTTCGTTTTTATTTGATGCCTCCGAGTCACTGTTTCTAAATCAATGTTTACTTATACGTTCATATGCATACAGGGTGCTCCATAATTGGATCGTAATGTTTCACGAGCTCATTCCTGAGGATATTTCAATAGAAAAAGTCTATATGGACAAATGTCCAAAAGCTTCTTCATTGTTCAGAGACACAAGTTGTCAAAGTTTCGAAGGAAATATCGTTGTAGAATTAAAACAAGTTCGTGTTTGCATTTTCAGGTTGCAAAGAACAGATGGTAACTTTCTTTTAAAATTTTTACCACCCTGTATCTCTGTTTACGCAAAAATACAATTTTTTCTTCTTAAAACACCCCCATAAATAACACATTTAAATATTGTGATGGAATTATGGAACATCCTGTATAACTTATAAGTATAGTCCCTTCAGATAAAATAAAAATAATCAATTAATAACATTTTCATATTTACATGCATCCAACAATCACAGTTTCTATTCAACCAGAGAAAATTTCTCTTCATTTGTCAATAGAGCAGTTTCTCATTTACCAAAATCTCTAATAATTCATATTTACGTGAGACTTTAATACTGAAATCATAATGAGGAAGTGACCTAGGTTGGAAATTCACAGAAATTTCTATATAATTCGATAAAATAGGTTAAATGATTAGTACTGAACGTAACAGTTACTCATTTCAGCGCATAATTTCTGAAAAAACTGAAATTAAAAAGTGCCTGAAAAGTTCAAAATTATCACATGACCTTTTGTTTACAATTTTTTATACCACTTTGGTGACGTAGCAAGCTCTGATTGGTCAGAGCTTGTCCGAGCGTATTTTTAGTGGAAATAACCGGCTATGTATGATGGGTTGCGGCAAATTGCAATAATTTGTCATTTTAAATAGTTATTTTAAATAGTTTATGAGACAATTTTGAAGTCAAAAATATCATAGACTAACTAATCATATTTTTCTTACTTTTTTATATTTGTTTTCCACCCTTAAAAGCCTCCTAATTAACTATTTTACTAAGAAAAATACTAATAGCCATCTAGTAATATTTACTTGAACTACAAAAATTTAAAAGTAGACATGGCGGCTCGGATTGCAGTAAAAACGCGGGCCAATTTTAGATTTAAACTTTGCTATTTTTTTTTGGCGAAACGGGGCATAAAAAAGGTCACATGTGTTATATCACATTAAAGCATTTTTAATGTAGATTCCAAAAAAAAAATAAAAAAAAAACCGGTCACTTCCTCATTGGTATTGGTTAATTTCCATTGTTCTGTTTCAAATAAAATATATAAGTGCAAATAGGTATTTAAATTTAAATTAAACCGACATTTTCAATGCACTTTAAGGCAACAAAGTTGTTTGGGTACTCGTTTATACATGTAAAATAAATTATCGCTACTGAGTCCTTGATGAAATTATGTCACAAGTCCTGACCAGTATACATACATTACAAATTTGTATATATGTACGTATACGGGCAATTAATGAGTTAATAAATTTAAATAACTCTCTATAATGCAATCCAAATTCCATATTGATACGATAAAGATACATCTTAGACTCTCATAAAAATTGCAATCCAAAATATGTAATCAATTTGTACTTTCATCTTTTATTTTTATTCTTATATCTATGATAATTTTTTAAATCGTGTCCGATGATCAATGTCAATTACTGAAAAAATTAATTTGGTTGAAAATAATGGGCCTGTTTACATTGTAGACGATAATACAGTGGACATTTAAATAATATCATACATAATTATGTAGGTCATTTAATTCGTTCGTTTTAAGCTTATTTTTACACCCTTGGAGCAATAAATGTCAATGTGAATCGCATCCTAGGAAAACATTTCCTGTCTATGTTTTTTTTTGCATTTCGGTGCCATAACAACCACATTCTCGCCCGCTTTTGCGGGCGGTAATCTTATTCTCTTTCTGTAAAATACAAAAAGTTACTAAAATTGAATAAATATTCATATAAAGTATTTAAAAATGCACCGAAATGCAAAAAATAGCAGCAAAAGTGGTGTTATTGCTGATTTGCGTAGCAAACACGTTCATTAATTTTGTTCTTCAAACGTCGTAGAGTAGAATAAGAATAAAAGATTCGGGTTTTGTGGTATTTGACCAGAGAAAAGAAATATTTTTCTTTGTTCTACGAAATATAGGTGAGCAAAAATCCCAACTCGTTATCGAATTAATTCCTGTACAAGTTTCATAGGCCAACTCGTCAGCATACCGCAGTATTATACCGGTAATACCTAGTTATTTGCCTAAAGACCTGTCGAACATGATCAATTAAGTGTGTAATTTTGATAATAAATTGTACCAAGTGTGGACTTTTGAACAAAGGCCAGAAACGATACTTGTTTTATCAACTTGTTGCACATAGACAGTAATACAAATGTGAAGTGCTAGTGCCATACAATCAAAGGTAAACAATTTTTTTTGCAAATATCCAGTTGTTAAATTTTTACTGAGGTTGATACGATCTAAGGAACCATAACTGATTTAATGAGCCTTTCGCTGTTTCACCTTAATTTGGCGGATTTTTTTCTATACAACAACTACTCGATTTTTAATGACAATAATTTCAATGATAAACAGATTTATAAAATCGGTGAGTCAAAGGAATCCGACATTCTGATTTGGGCCATCTTAACGCAAACATCCTGTATATTATTTTCATTGCATTGTTAATTCTTCAGATACGAATGAATTTTTTATGTAATAATGAATATTAATTTGACTTCTGTAGAATTAAACTAATTAATAGCAATAACCATGTAAGTATAGTTAAACGACGCGATTTAGTCTAAATAAACATCATAATCGAGTATAGTTAAAATGATTTTTGAAAAAATATGATTAGCTTTAATGATAATAAGCGTAAATTATCTATTTTAGGCAAAGGTCCTTTGATAAAAATAAAGATATACATAGAACTGTGTACTTTGTACGTTCTCGAACCGAAAATGGCCAACTGATAATTTTTATTGTTTAAGACAGCCAATGAAAATACTTAAAAAACAACAACCCCGATCAAGTACCCATAGAAATAGAAAGTCAAAATATAATATTTATTCATAAATAGAAAATTTGCAGCTTTGTTTAAATAGAAACTTCTTAAGATGAACTTTTACTCTTTTTACTACACATTTGAGTAAAAGGTGCGTATATGTAATTGGAAATTATTTATTTACAAAAATACATGCATGTATGTAGAAATTAACGAGTAAAAAAAATAAAAATTATTGTCAAGTTGTGGAGGACGTACGTCACTGCGTCTTTTTCTACTCCACCTCCCACCCAGACCGCACTGGGCATCCAACGAGCACCACGATAGTAGGCGACGTGATCGTCGAGAAAGAGAGTGGTGTGCTGTGCACTCTTTGGTATAATAACGTTGGTTTATTACGTTTTTGTTTTCCCATTACAAATACCGCGTTCATGTCACTTTCGCTCTCATTTTTCTAAACAAATATCCGATGTTTACATCTTCGGACATTAGAAGAAATTTGTACATTGTACGGGACATGTGATCAGTGCGGCTTAACAAGTGATCGAATATCCTAATCTTGTAATTATTTATGAATGAATCATTAACGTGACTACGTCGTCTCAGTTGGTTCTGATTAATATTTAGTAACATTGTTCAAAATCTAGTCTAATTATTTCGTAATTTAATCAAATTGTGATCTTCTTGTTTATAATTGATTGGATTTAATACACAATGAGGTGAGATACAAATTCTTTATTTTCATAGATACATGTGTCAAAATTCTAACCTGCAATTTAAGTGTCAGTCAGAAAGCACTTGGATTTTAAAGATTGTTCTTTGTTTGAAAACAAACTTGTGATATATGTTTTTTCGAATTTTCTCAAATCTGTTCTATGACCTGACAATTTTATTGCAACATGTGTTTTTCAAAATGTTAAGGAAATAAAAATGTTGCAACTTTCATAATTGTACAGTTTCTTAATATTTAATTCAAGATTTTTCTGTGATGTAATTTATGAATTGCTGGTTTATTAAACAGTATAAAAATTGGATATACACAATATTTATCAAACTAAAGAGAATACTTCCTTGTGTCTAATCGATTTCATTTACTATGTTCGAGGACACTTGACATAAAACAATTTTATCAATTAAGAGAAAAACGTGACATCAATTTTGTTATGAAAATACGAGACAAACTTAACGAATCACTCGATATTATGGATAAAAATTTCTCTAAAATTATTGAATAATTTTATACAAGTGGAAATTTTGTAATAAAAAGATTTGGTGCCTGTTTTAGAAAGTGTTCTCCAGATAATACTTGGTAACATTTGTTAAAAGTGAAATAATGTAAATAAAAACGAATGTAATAATTTTACGTAAACCGGTTACGGAGATATTTAGATGGACTACTTGTCTTGTTAATATATGAAAAAATATACACATATTTATATAATAATTACAATGTAGAGGAATATTTAATTTGACGTCATCGAAAGGTGCCCACTGCCTTGAATTCTTTTATTGTTATTGTTCGGTTTTTTGCTTTCTGAGAGGTACTTATGCAAGATACTAAGTATTCCGAAGGATTTTACATTTAATTTGTTAATGAAATTCAAATTTAGTGTAAAGATTGATAGATTGAATAATTGAGATAGGGACATATTTTAATTTGGTGATTTAACCAATTTTTATTCAAATTTAGGCAAGTAAGTTGAAAATTTGGGTTAATTAGCACGGTTTGGGTATACTTTTAAAGCCTTTAAAGATAAAAATTTTGAATATTTTATTCACAAGGACGTGAGGAAGACTTTATTGTTATTTACACTTTATTCGTATTTTAAAATATAAATGACAATGATTATCTGTAAAAAAATCGTTGGATTTTATTTGAAGCGCGCCTTTAAATGTTCTCCTCTCCTTAAAGAGAACATAAATGCTTATTTGAATGGGTTTCTTTTTAATAGGCATTTAAACAATTAAAAAAGAATTAATATCCAAATTTTAAACGGCCTAAGATGCTCTAGGCAATATTTAATAAAATCATTTCTAAGAATCAATTATCTTTTTGACGTATCCGGAAGAAGCTCAAGCTCAAAGTTACGCTGATTTAGAAAATCACAGACAAATGAAGTAAAAGTTGTACATTGTATATTTAAGAGCATTTTGCATTCGGTTTTTAATATCTTTCTATTTATGTCGCTACAGAAATCTCATAAAATGTGATGCAAAGTTCATATACATGTATAGTTACGTGAAAGTAAACCTTGAATTCAACTTATTATGGTTATAAGCAGAAGACAAAATAAATAATTAAAAGCGACTTTTTTTATTGCTTGATTTTTACTCTTTGAATTACCAGATAAATTATTGTAATTCAAATGGAAATTCCTGCATGACAAAATAAAGATGTGACTAAAAATTTTGTTACACTTGCTGCTCCACCGTGACTTACAATAACTTTAATACACTGTAATTTTTGTTTTCTTTTTTTAATGATAGCCATGCATAATGATTCACTTTATTATTAGAAAACAAAAAAAATGATTGTCAAAAGAAATTTCAATGTTGAACTAATAACTTACACTCAATCCATATTAAAATATGTCTCTCATTCAAGAACGTTGGAAATAAATAATTTCTGTGTCATTTTTTACCTTAACATAATTTCTGTTTTTGATAGAACCTTTATAAATCCCCGTAGATTTATATGAACTGTCCGAAATGCATAATAATGACTTGGTACCATGTTTTATATCATATTTGACTTTGACCTGGACAACTGGTTAGGTATAACTTGGAATATTTAATTAAATGCACAGTTTGAAGACATGTTTAGCATTGAATTTTATTCCGATAATTACTGTAACATTTAAACACGTTAATTAAGGTTGCGTTTGTTGAAGAGGACATTTTACAAATGTAAAGTACGCATGTAAAAGGAATACAGTCTCAGACCTTCACCAAAATCCAGTCAAAATTTGTCAAAATCCAAACAAAGTTTAAATTTTTTCTGCTAGATTTGAACGATGATTCAACTTGCAATAATCCTCGAAATAATCGTATTTTTATGTAAACTTTTCTGTTGCAGGTTTCACTCTCAATGCTAACCACAATGAAATCCAATTCAACAATCTCCCAAGTCTAATAAAAATCCAAAATGCCCACTGTAATATCGAAATTTTTGGAAAAAGGCGAACAGACCTTTAATGCGAACCGAACTGTATTTTCGGGCGCATTAATTGGTGCTGCTCTCTTCACATACGGCTACAAGATCGGCTATCCACTAATAGACCACTACATCCATAAGCAAAATAAGGAGAATCTAAGCTTAAACAACAATCTAGTCCAAGCAAATACCGTCCAACAGCCCCCAAATGGTGTCGTTGCCAACAAGAAACGCATCAAAAAACAATTACGCAACTCGGTGCCGAATCTAAATCTACAATTCATCCTACAATTTATCAAATTAATGCGAATTATGATACCAAATTTAATTTGCACGGAAACAGTTCTATTGACCAGCCACACAGCGTTTCTTTTCTTGCGCACATTTCTTAGTATCTACGTGGCGAACTTAGAGGGCGCCATTGTCAAGTACATTGTGCGCAAAGAGCCGAAGAATTTCGTGCACCAATTGATGAAATGGTTCGCCGTTGCAATTCCCGCCACATTTATCAACAGCATGATCCGATATTTGGAGAGTCGGATAGCGTTGAGTTTTCGTACACGGTTAGTGGAGCATTCGTATAAACTGTATTTTAATAATCAGAGTTATTATCGCGTCACCGTACTGGATGGACGGTTGGACAATTGTGCGCAACGATTAACGGACGATATTGAAACGGTGGCGAATACGGTGTCGCATCTGTACGGACAAATCACGAAACCGTGCTTCGATATACTGTTGATGGCGATTGCGTTGGCCAATTTAGTGAAATCACGAAATGCCAATCTGATTACTGGGCCGATTATTATATCGGGTGTTGTGGTGGTGTCTGCACTGATTCTGCGATTGGTGTCTCCGCGGTTTGGCCAATTGGTGGCGCAAGAGGCGGAGAAGAAAGGGTACTTGAGGCACGTGCATGGGAGGATTGTGTCGAATTCGGAGGAGATTGCGTTCTATGGCGGACACAAAGTGGAGCAAAGCCATTTGAGAAATGCGTATAGGATGCTGGTGCAGCATATGGAGCATATGTTTGGGGTGAAACTGTGGTTTGTCATGTTGGAGCAGTTTTTGATGAAATACGTCTGGTCCGGAGCAGGTTTGTGATTTTTTCTAAGTTTGTTTGTGTCTTTGGGTTTATGGAAGATTGTGTTTAGTTGAAACTGAGCCTTCGAGCGGTCAGTGCATAATTTAACACATATTTCGACAAATATCGATATTTAATATCACACCAATCATTACGTAACTGTTCAACTAACTCAAAGTCGTGACCCATAATTTCTATTTTACTGTTACTGCATTCCGTAATAATTTCGTTCCACGAAAGTTCGCAAAAGAACTTGGAAAAAAATCCGATTTTCAAAGTTTTAGATTGTAAAATGATGATTTGAAAGGATGCTGCAAGCTATTTTAGTATGGAAGATTGAAAAGGAAACTTTTTTGGTGCAAAATGCTCTCGCTTTCATTTAATTCAGCAATTAAGCAACATAATCACTCTTATTACAGATTATAATTTTTTTAACGTACTTAAGACGAGATTTTTTTTATTAATTAATGATGGATTGCAATTAGATGTTAGCTTTGAAAACAAAATTTATTTTAAACCAGTAGGAAAATATTTTCAACAAAAAAATATTTTCACAAATAAAACAATTAAGTTTATCAAAAATATTTGATAATAGAAAAGAAAACAAACGTCCACGTGAAATTATAATGCCAACCTGTAATTTACCTTTAGAACAAACAAAATTGTTGGTTTATTGAAATTTTTGACGAATATTAAATACGCACGTGTTGCAACAACTCGATCCATAATGATAATTAAAACCAAAAGTAGCATTTGTTGTAAACGTTTTTTGATCAAATTGAAAACGAAAGCAAATACACAAAGAATAAGATAATTACATAAACCAATTGTTCAAATAATACGATTATACTCTTTTACAAGCGAATAATTGCTTGTAATTTACATATAATTACTTAAAATACACGGGACACATTTATAGAATGAAATTGTGCGTAACCATTTCGAAAAATTTCATATAATTTAAATAATCGAGCTTTAATTATAGAAAGCCCATGAATTCTAGTGAAAACTCGATAAGTTGCAATTTTTCTACGTTGCTTTCAGGCATGGTGGTCGTGTCTCTGCCAATTCTAATGACAAGTGCGTCCGTTGCGCCCAGAAAGCGCAAACCACTCGCTATCAAAGACGTGGACGAGGAGCCGCACGAAGATAACGTCTCCGAACGGACACACTACTTCACAACGGCCAAAAATCTGTTATTAACCGGCTCCAATGCTGTGGAACGATTGATGAGCAGTTACAAGGATGTGGTGGAATTGGCCGGCCATACGGCGCGTGTTGCCAACATGTTCACTGTCCTCGAAGAGGCAAGCAAGGGGATTTACCATAAAACATTGGTGGAGAAGAAAGAGTCGATCTACGACTTTAAAATCGAGTTCCGAGGAGATCAGCCACTCGCCAAAGGTACGCGCTTATGTCACACATCGATTCTCAACCTCTAAATTCTCTTTGTTTTTTTTAGGCAAATGGATTTGTTCAACAAATAACGAAATCAAATTAGTGAACGTACCGATTGTAACCCCGAATTGTGACGTTGTGTGCCCCTCATTGAGTTTACATTTAATGCCGGGTCAACATTTATTAATAACCGGTCCAAATGGTTGCGGTAAATCGAGTTTGTTCCGTATATTGAGCGGTTTATGGCCGATTTACGGTGGGGAATTGTATGCACCGAAAAATGCGATGTTTTACATCCCCCAAAGGCCGTACATGGTCATTGGTACGGCAATCGCACTTACAATCGTCCTTCAATCATTTAATATTGTTTTTTTTACAGGAAACCTCAGAGACCAAGTCATCTACCCAGACACGTACGCAGACATGATTAACAAGCAAGTGACTGAGACCGATCTACGAAAAATCATGGAAATGGTCCACTTGGACCACATTGTCGAACGGGACACGTTCCATGAAGTGAAAGATTGGACGGACATTTTATCCGGCGGTGAAAAACAGCGGATGGCAATTGCGCGACTGTTTTACCACAAGTAAGTGTCAATTTCGATGTAAAATCGATTCAATTAAACGAAATGGTTGTTTTCTAGGCCCAAGTACGCACTGTTGGATGAATGTACGTCAGCAGTGTCCATTGATGTTGAAAGTAATATCTATCAACGTGCAATTGACATGGGAATCACATTAATGACCATCACACACCGACCAACGTTATGGTAATAAACAATGTTAACACATTGGCGTACAATTTAATTGCAATTAATTGCGTTCTAGGAAATTCCATACGCATATCTTACAATTCGATGGTGCCGGTTCTTGGCAATTTAGTAAATTAAACTGTGATAATCGATTGGACTTGAAGACAGAGAAAGAGCAACTGTTGAAAGCAACCGATAGTGTCGATAAGAGAAATCGATTAAATGAAATAAATAAATTATTAGGTGAAGATATTGATTAATTGTAGGGTAGATTTTTTGTTGCTGTATTTAATTATGTGATTGAAGAGAGATTTTTTCGTTTTTATGTGTTATATATTTTTATGTAGAGGAATGAATAAACATTGGATAACATCTACTTTCTATTTATTTCAACTACAAGTCGACATTTTGTAAATTCGATGAGGACAAAGTGGGCACATTCTCCTCTTCCGTTGGCATAAACACGCCTATCGGTTTGATTGCTTTCCGTTTATCTCGTAACTTGGACAATTCCAATTTCAGTTTATCCAATATTGCGAAATTCGGCGAATTCACTGCCGCTTTACTTTGCAGCAACGTGATTTCCTGCTCTTCCAGTTTCTTTTCTTTGAATGTCTTCACTGAACGGTTTCCGTACAGACGCAACAACGAGCCCCACGATGTTATATGCGGATGTAGCAGCTAAACAACCAAACAATAGGATTATTGACTAATTAAAAAAAAATTATATATTTAAGTAGTATAAGAAAAATAAAAATGTACGTATTACTAAGGCCGTTCAATTCTGCAATTTTAATATGTTATTAAGTACATTTTTCCGCATCGAATGGTGTAAAAAGTTTTAAATTTCCATGTCAGGGAAATTGTACAGGGCACTTTGAAAATTGCCTTCTACGCTTATCTAAAAATCAACAGATTTTGCACTGTTTCACAAAATTTTTAATTGTAAGTTTACTAAAGCGGTTTTAATTCTGCAATTTTAATATGTTATTAAGGACATTTTTCCGCATCGATTGGTATAAAAAGTTTTAAATTTCCAAGTCAGGAAAATTGTACAGAGCATTTTGAAAATTGCCTTCTATGCTTATCGAAAAATCAACAGATTTTGCACTGTTTCACAAAATTTTTAATTGTAAGTTTACTAAAGCCGTTTTAATTCTGCAATTTTAATATGTTATTAAGTACATTTTTCCGCATCGAATAGTATAAAAAGTTTTAAATTTCCATGTCAGAAAAATTGTACAGGGCACTTTGAAAATTGCCTTCTATGCTTATCGAAAAATCAACAGATTTTGCACTGTTTCACAAAATTTTTATTTGTAAGTATACTAAAGCCGTTTTAATTCTGCAATTTTAATATGTTATTAAGTACATTTTTCCGCATCGAATAGTATAAAAAGTTTTAAATTCCCATGTCAGAAAAATTGTACAGGGCACTTTGAAAATTGCCTTCTATGCTTATCAAAAAATCAACAGATTTTGCACTGTTTCACAAAATTTTTATTTGTAAGTTTACTAAAGCCGTTTTAATTCTGCAATTTTAATATGTTATTAAGGAAATTTTTCCGCATCGAATGGTATAAAAAGTTTTAAATTTCCAAGTCAGGAAAATTGTACAGAGCATTTTGAAAATTGACTTCAATGCTTATCAAAAAATCAACAGATTTTGCACTGTTTCACAAAATTTTTATTTGTAAGTATACTAAAGCCGTTTTAATTCTGCAATTTTAATATGTTATTAAGTACATTTTTCCGCATCGAATAGTATAAAAAGTTTTAAATTTCCATGTCAGAAAAATTGTACAGGGCACTTTGAAAATTGCCTTCTATGCTTATCGAAAAATCAACAGATTTTGCACTGTTTCACAAAATTTTTAATTGTAAGTTTACTAAAGCCGTTTTAATTCTGCAATTTTAATATGTTATTAAGGACATTTTTCCGCATCGAATGGTATAAAAAGTTTTAAATTTCCAAGTCAGGAAAATTGTACAGAGCATTTTGAAAATTGCCTTCTATGCTTATCGAAAAATCAACAGATTTTGCACTGTTTCACAAAATTTTTATTTGTAAGTATACTAAAGCCGTTTTAATTCTGCAATTTTAATATATTATTAAGTATATTTTTCCGCATCGAATAGTATAAAAAGTTTTGAATTTCCATGTCAGGAAAATTGTACAGAGCATTTATACAGGACGGCTTCTATATAATTTAAACTTTAATCATTAATTAATAATTAATTATACTTAGATCAGATTATATTTTTGTGACAAGTCAATTTTTTTGGTATAGTCTATTGATATATACAGTTAAAACTGCAAATTTTGATTATAGTTCACAACTCTATTACGAATCATCTGGAAAGTTGTTGAACACTTACTTGTAGAATGGCTTGCGAAGCCCGCTGTTTACCGTCCCGTTTATTTTTACACACCACCGTTGTTGTATGTTTTCCCACCGTCATCGTGAATTCATTGCCTTGATGCTTTAACGTGTTCCCTTGGTAGCTGATCTTTAAATCTCCCAAACCGAAATTCCTTTGTAAACACGTTAGTAAAATGTCATGAGGACTGGGTTCGGTGGTTTTTGCGCAAAATTCCGCCACTCTCGGATCCTCGACTCGAATTTCATCGAAAAACTGAAACATTTCTGTTAGAATCAACGAATCGGTTTTTATTTAGTCCACGTCTTACGGACAAATCCTGTTCCTGGTCCTTTTTGGAGCCGGAAGCCGATTTCGAAT
Source organism: Silvanus unidentatus (assembly GCA_963930825.1). Classification (NCBI taxonomy): domain Eukaryota; kingdom Metazoa; phylum Arthropoda; class Insecta; order Coleoptera; family Silvanidae; genus Silvanus; species Silvanus unidentatus. The sequence goes on from OZ005760.1 coordinate 22,614,325, forward strand.
CGGCTGTGATCTTTGAACGCATTTCAGGTATTAAAATTTCCAATGTGGCTCGGGCCGCTTCCGATTTGGCTTGTTTTTTACTTGTACCGTAGCCGACGCCGTATTGCATGTCTTTTATTGACACTGTGGCAGCGTACGGCGTGGCGGCATTCTCTAATTCCGTAAACTGGTAAGTTGGTTGCTTCTTTAAAGCATGCTGCACATATTCGTGTAATATACAAACGTACGACTTTCCATTTGGGTTCATTATCCATTCTTTGGTGGCATTTACATTATTGTTATCCGTCCCGTCTGTGTTTCGTATCGGAAACGTGATCAATTTCGTACCTAAAGAAATGTAAATTAGAATACAAATGGAATTTAATTTAATAGCAATTACGGACCGTCGGGCAGTGTGGGTCTTTGTAATTGCTTATCAGTTTTCCTTTTCTTCGTGTACCTTCGACGTTCCGACCACGATTTGAATCTCATCACTGGTATAGTCTTGAATTGGAATAATTTCTCGCAATAGTTGCGCAATTGATCGGGTTTCAAATTCTGCGTTTGCATGTTTTCTTGAACAGTTTCGATACGGGCATTGGGCAAGTCTTGGTCGTTGTTCTCTTTACTGTTGGCCGATTCTTCTTCGCGTTCAAGAGCACGACGGTAACTCAAACATGGTATGGCACTGATTGGAATCTCGTGTTTCTGGAAATACGCTAGTTTTTGTATTGGACATATTACGAATGGATGCAGTTACCCTTGCTGAACCGGGCCCCAAAAAGTATGGTTTCGATAACGTACACACTCTGCTCACTTTATGTAGATAAATTGGCATGCCACTGTTATGTGTCACTTCGATCCAGTCTTCGGGCAGGACGTCGAAATGATTTTGTCGCTTTTCGACTAATACCACTTTGTCTTTAACTTCAAAGTTCACTTTGTCTTTGCCATGTTTTTCATCATCTTAAATACGAAATGCATTCAGTTATGTTAAAAGTATTGCAAATTGATTGGAATTTACCTAAACTCGCATTCGAAGCGGATCTTTTTCTTTTCTTTTCCAGTGCTTCTTCCAACATCTTCTCGATTTCTTCGTCCGGTATATCGGAATCGTCAGTAAATGAACGATCCGAATCGTCCCCATCGTCGTCCGTTTCATCTAAAATGTGAAATTTCCTAACATCCTCGTCGTTGTTACCATTACTTATTTTTCTATTAAATGGACATTCAGTGGCAACTGTAGGTAGATCTTTGGTATCAAGTAATTCGTTTTCTTCGGATTTTTCAACTATTGATGTCTCCATTTTGAGGTTAGTTTTCTTAACGGCAGCAATCAAAAGAATATTCCAATCGGTATAAATATAATAAATTGAAATATTCGTTTACTAGCACCGTTCGAAAACGAAAATATATCTATTTTAAACTAAAAATACTGTTTATTTCCGGAAATTAATGAAAATTTCAGCAATGAATATCTAGAGATGGGGGGCGTTTAAATAATTTCACTCCATTAGGTTGGCAGACCTGTGTTGTTAATTTGTTGCTAACTTTGGGTTGTTAATTTCACTTTCATTGTCCACTTGTCAATGTCAGAATCTTTGAATGAAATTTTATCATTTTGTGAATGTTCCGTTAGATTTACGTAAATTAACAACAAGGTAACCAAAATTTATTAAAACCTCAAAGCAGTAGTGAAATTTTAAGTTTAAATAAGTAATGTCTGGTCATACGTATATTAAGTCCACAAATCCATTCGATGAAGACGATGATATAGACGACGAAACATTCCTACAAAATTCTAGAAGACCAAACAATAATTTCAATCAACCAACATCATTTGATGAACAACTGCAATCTTTCCAAGAACGAAAACGAGCCATCGAGGAGCGTACATTAAATAGTACCGAAAAAAGTTTGAGTATCTTAAGGGATTCCGAGCAAATTGGAATTGCCACTGCCGAGGAATTGCTTAGACAAAGGGAGAAATTGGAAAAAACTGATAAGCAACTGGATGAAATCAATGCAACTTTGCGATTCTCTCAAAAACATATAAATGGCATCAAATCCGTGTTCAGTAGTTTGAAGAATTACATGTCCGGGAGGAATAATGAGAGTCCTACAACGTCCGCTTCAACGCCTAGCACTGTCAAGGTTTGAACTGTTTTTTTTTGCAAACTGAATTGAATATTAAAAAGCATTTATTTCTGTTTGCAGCAGTCGACCTCCAACCAAAATCTAGAGCAGAATATTAACAATTACGATCGATACGAAAATCATCCATCGACCAGGCTTCGAGAACAACCGAATTACACTACAACACTGCCAAGCAGTAAAGATTTCAGTGCCCGTTTAGACGCAAATCTGCAGGAGATGTGCAGTGATTTGTCACGCTTAAAAGGATTAGCAACTGATTTGAACTATGAGATTTCAACGCAAAATGATCTAATTGATGATATTATGGAGAAAACAGAAAGGGCCGATATGACAATCACCAGACAAAATAAAGATATGAAGAAGATACTGAAGAAATAGAATCAAAGCGTATTTGTTTTCCAACCATTGAGATTTTAATTATTTTTAAGTTTATTGTACAAAAGGCTCATTCCTACATTGGGGCAACACACTATTATTTTATTTATACATCATTGTATTCTGTTAAAACGTAAATTATATATGAATTTATTAAAAACAACATTTGTCTATTAAATCACCTTAAAATGACGTCATAAATTAATATCGAAGATGCCATCAAGGACATTATGTATCGAAAAATCCAAGAAAACAAACTTTATTCAACCTTCACTAAGATGTTTTCGTCTTTGCGTATTCAACTTTCAGAATCAAACGTAAAATTCCTTAGCTTGGATATTTTTCGCTAAAAAACTTTCACTTCATTCACATTTCAGTGTTCTCGTGCCTGTGTTCCACTTTAAACTCGCATTCAATTATGAAACTGGTAAGTAACAATTCTAAACATTCTCTCTCAATTCCCTCAACAAATTCTTCCAGATTATTTTCCTCACTGTAATCTCCTGCGCCCTTTGTGACGTCAGTCACTTACTGGTCCTCGAAAACCGGGAAATCTCCACTCCCCCACCGCCCCCAAAACCGTACGCTTTCGGTTACGCAGCTGGTCGATTCCCCGGCCACATCGACCGAACCCATTCAGAAATCTCTGACGGATCCGGCGTGGTTCAAGGCTCCTATTCCTACGTGGATCCCAACCACCAAATCCGCACCGTCGACTACATCGCCGACAAGAACGGCTTCCATCCGCTTCTCAACAAATCCCCCTCACCATTGCCAGCCGACACGGTTGCAGTGGCGGCCGCAAAACACCGCCATCTCCAACAATTCAACGCCATCGCCGCCTCACACCAAGCAGGCACCAATGAGAAGATCGTCGTTGTGCCAGTGGAATCGAAGGCCGTCCAATACGCCCGCAACCGCCACGTAAACCTCTACCAACAAATCGCCGAGGAACATGCACGACTCGCCGCCGAAATCGAAGCGAAACAACCCCAAAACACCGTTGAACATTAAAATCCATCATATAATATAGAAATACTTTATAATCATGGCAAATATACAAATTACATTTGACATTAAGTAACTGTAAAAGTTTAAAAAACCTAATTAAACATTAGATAAAAACATGCTCACTCCATTCACCCCCCCAAGACTTCTATCATAAAAATTTCACCGCAAATGATTCCACCTCGAATGTTTGCTTTAAAATTGCACTAAACACCAACTCCACACTACAAATTATACGATTCTTATCCTTTTTGTTCTTCAACAAATCCGCAACCAAATGCAAATCATTCTCTTGTGTCAATATAATATAACTGTATGGGGAATTTAGATTGGTTGCCTCAATTTGCGACGCACTCCGTCGACATTTCTCCACCACACCGCCACAAAGGTGCACCAATTCCGTTAAAAATTTCTTATTCGGATACACACTGGGCGTTATCCAAAAATATCTGCCCTCAAACAACCGATTCTTGCCTTTTGTCGCTAAAGTTTGCGCGAAATCACACCGATATTCACTGTTAAAGTCTTTCGTATCCAACACGTAATTACTTTCAGGGAGAAATTGATTGGAAGTGTGACTGTCAGTCAACCATTTCTCCGGCACAATATGCACATCGCCCCGACATAAACAGTAAAGTAGTTTGTTGGAACGTGCAAGGTACGGCATTACTAAATGCGTACAATCTTGATACGATTTCGCCACCGATCCGTTCAGGTCTCTAAAGAGAAACAATAGTGGATTAATTAATGGCTTCCAAAGGCAAATTCTTTATGCTATTTTTTGCATTTCGGTGCATTTTTAAAGATTTTCTATGAAAAATGGAAGATTTATTTAGTTTTAGTAACTTTTGTACTTTACGATTGCACAAAATATGCAACCAACAAATCAAAACAAGCGCACTAAAAAAATTCACTGTTGAATGTGGTTGCTATGGCACCAAAATGCAAAAAACACCATTGTTAATTACTCACTTGACCATTTTCTTCATCTCATCAACATTCGTAAACATAGAAAACAGAATACGATGCGTTGTTGTCATCTCTTCATTAATATTATCATTCTCATCAGTCTGTTCCACTTTCGGTTTCTTGATTTTCTTTGGTAAAACTATTGGCGATGCACTACGTTTCACTCTCTCATACGAATCTTGTGAAATATTTATCGGCATCTTCCAAGAATCTAAAAACATCTCTCTACAATAAACAGCATAAACATAAACAGAAAAAATGTACGCATTAAATTCGGTACTAATTTCGGATCGAAATTAAAATTGGTCGGTTGAATAAACTGCTGATACAATTGATTCTCGGTTTGATTTAATGCTGGAAAATGGCCCAACATCACATCAGTCAACCATTGCACATTCACCACTGGAATCCCCCATTTTTTAGCATACGTACATTTGTTACCATCATTTCTAGCCGCAATTAATATTGTATTATGCTTGGAAAAATACGGTGTGAACTGAAACAAAACGCAACACAATCAAACACCACCAAATCGAGCAAAATACACACCTTTGCTCCCGTATATTTAATCATATGCTTAATTTTCGTCCTTTCACTGCCCTCAAAGCCACTCAAACTCATCAAATGTTTGGACGCTGGTGCAATATCCAAATAAATCGTTGGCAAATGGAGTGCCGCCCATGGCGGCAACACATGCTTACTCTTCATCACATCCGACAGCCAATAAATCGTCACACATCGCTTCGAGTCCCTCAATGCTTGCATTACCACCCCATGTCGTTGTGTTTCGCATAAAACGTGCGTTACACGCGTACAATACTGTTTCTCCACTTCACCGCCATGTTTCTCAATACGTTTCTGCCAATCGGGTATTGCCTCGTCCAAATACTTTTCAATTTCAACAACAACAAATATACATCCCAGTAAAAACAAATCCGGTGGCACTAAAACATCCAACAACAAAAAAAATTACAACAAATCTCAAATCTGTTAAAGTTTTATTACATTTTAAGTTCGGATTGTGTCCATAAAACGGTCCCGGACGATGTTGTAATGGCACAGCAGGTCTTTGGCCATACTGTAACTTTGGCGGTTCGTTCTGCGGTTGTACTGGCACTACCGGTGCACCAGGAGCCCGAATTATTTCCCCATTCGGTCCATTGATGACGCGTCGATGTTGTATGGCCATTGCTATATCTTGTGGCCGTGCATTTGTATTCAAATTGGCATGATGATGAGCGGTTAAGAGACGTAATGTGCCAGCAGCCGACGGTTCTTGGATAGCATCCGGTCTCGGTCCCATTGTGGATCCGCCACTTTGCAATTTAATGCTCAACATATTCGCTAAGGCCGTTTTCGTTTTGGCATTCACAACGAGAGAATGTTGCACTTGATTGTCTTGGAGGGGTTGCGGTGGTGGCGGTGGAGCAGTCGATGGATCGGCCACTGGGGGCTGGCCAATTGGTCGGAGGATGTTCGGTGGTGGCACGGCTCCTGTTAAAATAAATCGTAATTGTTTATTTCGTCCCGAAAAGTCGGAAAAATCTTTGAAATTATCACGTAATTTTGAATATGGCGCCATTTTGTGAACTTTTCCGACGAGGTAAGCTGTGATTGTCCAAGTGTCAAAGTAATTTGAACATTTTCCAATATTTTGTGAAAATGTAGGTGGAAATTGCGATAAACTGACAATTTACCACAAATACAGTGCAAATGCAATTTTTCTTAATGTAATTACAAACTAAATTTAGATTTTTAATAAATTCGATTTGACGCCATCTATTAGAGCTTCGATGAACTAGACTCCACAAAAATTCACAAAATTTCCAATTTTTCTTAAAATAAACAATGTTTTTATTTCAAATACCTCTCATTCCCTTACCTTGCTGCTGCGGCGCTTGTACCGCCTGTTGCGTCTGCTGCTGTTGCACCATATGCGTCTTCTGCACTTGTTCCCTCTGCAATTGCAACTGCTGCAACCGATACTGTCTCATCTGCAACTGTTGCTGCTGATTCTGCTCCGAAAACTGGCCTGGATTCTGTTGTATCGGACTCAAACCGGGCGCCCCATGTTGCGTCTGCTGCTGCTGTTGTCCACTCTGTTGCACATTCTGCACTGCATTCGGATTCTGTGTCGTCAATGTGCCCGGTGTGATATTTTGCTGTTGTATATTCGGTGGTAAAACAATCCCCTGTTGCCTGGCCTGCTGTTGCAGCCATTGCACCTGTTGCTGTGTACTCAAACCGGCCGGCACGGCGCCCCGTATCAAAATATGACTGCCACCACGCTGTTGCACTTGCCGGACCAGTCTCTGTTTCTGCAATTTCGCCACAAACAGTGCCCGTTGCTCCGGCGGCATCTTTTGCAATTGATTATGTGTCTGCTGATCCAAATGGATGAATTGTCGCTGTGGAATGATGCCGCCTTGTTGCGCCTGTTGCGGTGCCGGCTGTTGGGTGGGCGACCATTGCAGTCGCGCTCCCGGCTGCTGTTGCACCACATTCACAATCTGCTGTTGGGGCGGCTGCTGTTGCCACAAATGCTGATTCAATTGTGGTCGGGGAGTTTGTTGGTTCAGTAAAACCTGCTGTTGCTGCTGTTGCGGATTAATCACGTTCGGTTGTTGTTGGAATTGATTCAAAGTGGTCGGTTGCTGGTCCATCGGTTGCAGCAATTGCTGTTGTTGAATGAGTTGCTGATTTATGGCCGTTTGCTGTACAAATGGCTGTTTAATTTGCGGTTGCTGTTGCGGATTGAGCAACTGTGTCTGTTGATTTAATTGCGGCTGTTGTGGCGGCAAAAGTTGATGTTGCACATTCTGTTGCTGTTGTAGAATTTGTTGGGGCGCAACCTGATTCAACTCGGACTGAAATGGTGGACTGACGAATTGTTGATTCGTTTGGGGAGAACTTGTGGGGCTAAACAGTTGTTTCTGCTGTTGTGCAACTAAAATCTGTTGCTGTTGGAAGCCTTGTTTTGGGGAATTTTGCAGCAATTGTTGACAGTTTGGATTTAATTGCATTTGCTGTTTCACTTGGATTTGTTGTTGTTGAATTTGCAAAATTTGCTGGTTCTTGGTTAGGTCCTGATTCCCTTGAACCACCATCTGATTTTGGTTCATTAATTGCGGTTGATTGTTTGGATTTTGTAATAACTGTTGACGTTGCATTAGTTGGGGGTTCACTCTTTGTTGATTGATTCGCTGTTGCAGCAATTGCTGCTGTAACTGCTGATTATTCAGTTGAGCTCGGATCATTGGCTGCTGATTTACTAATCTGCCGCCTAAATTTGGCTGTTGTTGGTGCTGTTGTGTTTGCTGTTGTTGCAGCTGAGGTTGCTGCGTTTGGAATGTGTTCTGGGGAGTGTGGTGTACGATGCTTCGTGGTATCTGTTGAGCCGGTTGCATTTGGTTGTTGTAAATTGGTGGATTTTGGGGCTGTTGTTGCTGTTGCTGTTGAGGCATCGGCACTTGCGCTCTCACTTGATTCATTTGATTGGCAGCATGAGTTTTATTGAGAAAACTCGGCGCTACCACATTCGGGGGAGATATAATATCGGCTTGAGGCCGGTTAAAAGCCATTCGCTGTTTTAATTTTTCCAGTAAAGCGTTGGTTGAGTCTGCAACGTTTTCCTCTTCGATTTTGGCACTGGAATCGGCGGAATCTGGCTCGAATCCGGTGATTGAAGCTGTGGTGCTCTCGTGTTTTATTGCTTTTGTCCATTGTATTAATTTTGGATGAAAGAGATTGGCGTCAGGCATTGATTTGTTTTTCACAGCTTCGATTATCCAGTCGGGTGTTACGATTGTCATTCGATCAGATCCTAAACTCATCGCTTTTTCGTATTTTTGCGTTTTTGTGTCAGTTGTCACTAGATGTGTACATTTTGGAGTTAAACGTAAGAGAACACGTCCTCCATTGTGAGTTATTAATGCCCATAATAGATTTAAATCGTCGCCAACTTTCGATAGACAAAAGGTGAAATTGGTGAACAGTTTTTGAGTGTTGTACAAGTATGGTTTGGTGCTAACAAGTCTTTTTAGTTTCACACATATTATAATCCATTTAGGTGTGATTGCAGGGATTTCGTAAAGATCGTTTGCGTCTGTTATATCATTTTCTTCGGGATTTGTACCGACTATTAAGTGTGTGACATAGTCGGAGAAGTAATTCATGCGTTCAGCACCGCCAGTTTTGAGTAAGTCGATTATCTGAAGGAGAAAAAAGTTGGGATTGGAATTAATATAACCTCAAATTTTTTACCTTTTCGGGTGTTTGGCCACTGATGAAAAACTTGATGTTTTTGAAAAGCTCTTCATGTATCTCCAGGTTCTGTAAGTCTCCACTTATTATATCCATTTTTTAAATGCTTTGTGGAAAAGTTTTAATTTGTTTACACTCCAAATGGCGGCTAATTTTGATAAACAAATTATAATATATTACGCATATTACCAATTACCATTAGAATGTATTTTTTTCATTTTAATATCACAATCACATTGTTCTTAATAAATAATTTGAAAATCTGATTTATTTAACAAAAAGAAATTGTTCAATAAATAAATATTTGTGTAGAGTTCATAATAATTCACTTGGCGGCCTTGTCATCTGTCAAAAAGTTAAATAACCACAGAAATAACTAAACTCGACATTCAAAATTCATTTCATATTGTTGTATTCTTTTTACTTGAATTAAAGAATTTTATTTTGATAATATTAAATGCATATATGTATTTTCAATATTCTTATCAATATATTTTATATAATTCATATATTTTTTCTTTTTTCTAGGGAGATTGAAGTGATTACTTGAAATGTTGGTAATAATTAGAGCGCCTGCTCGTCCTTTATTTAAACTAAATAATCTTATTATAAACTAACATTTGATATTACATTCAATTAAAAAATGTGCTTTCTACATATATAAAGCTGTATATTATTGCAAAATAGAAACATATAAGTTTTTAAAATTCCTGTTTAGTTCTATAATTGTTTTGCAGTTGGTAGAACTGAGAGTTCGGCTGCTCCGCGACACCATCGTCAAAAAACAACTGTTTATATTATAGAAGGCTCCTTAAAAAATCTGAAAAAATCCGAGCCATCCAACAAAATTTTAGTGAAAATTAAATAACAAAGTGTTTATTAACATTTAATTCAAATGGCTGATGCAGATAAATTGAATATTGATAACATAATAGCCCGTTTATTAGAAGGTAATTGCTTGAAGGTCAAAAATTTTTAAATGGCGTTTGGTAAACGCCTTCCTGATAACAATTATTTGTAAATATTGTTGTGACTTATTTTCATTAATTTTCTTATTGTACAGTTCGTGGAGCGAGGCCCGGTAAGAATGTTCAATTAACCGAAATTGAAATACGTGGACTGTGCTTGAAATCCAGGGAAATATTCCTATCGCAGCCAATTTTATTGGAGTTGGAGGCACCGTTGAAAATATGCGGTAAGTTGGCTTTTATCACATTACAAAGCCATCCTCGTTACTGATCATGTTCTTTTAGGTGACATTCACGGGCAATACTACGATTTGTTGCGTTTATTTGAATATGGTGGCTTTCCGCCCGAATCAAACTACTTATTTTTGGGTGATTATGTGGATCGTGGTAAACAATCATTGGAAACAATCTGTTTACTTCTTGCTTACAAAATAAAATATCCGGAAAACTTTTTCTTGTTGCGTGGCAATCATGAATGCGCTTCGATTAACAGAATTTATGGTTTTTACGATGAATGCAAACGACGATACAATATTAAGCTGTGGAAAACTTTTACGGATTGTTTTAATTGTCTACCAGTTGCGGCTATTGTCGATGAGAAGATCTTCTGCTGTCACGGTGGTAAGTTGCATTTCGAAACGATTTTAATGTTTATTTATCGAATGCTTTCCTGTTTCAAGGACTAAGTCCTGATCTACAGTCAATGGAACAAATCCGTAGAATAATGAGACCAACAGATGTACCTGATCAAGGCCTATTATGTGATTTATTGTGGTCTGATCCTGATAAGGACCAAATGGGATGGGGTGAGAATGATAGAGGTGTGAGTTTTACGTTTGGAGCTGAAGTAAGTTTTTGTGTTGGATTTAAATTGGTGTGTTTAACTAATTTCTTAATCATTATTTAGGTGGTTGGTAAATTTCTCCATAAACATGACTTTGATTTGATCTGTAGAGCGCATCAAGTTGTCGAAGACGGCTATGAGTTCTTTGCCAAACGTCAATTGGTGACACTGTTTAGCGCACCAAATTATTGCGGTAATTTTATCCACTCAATATTTGGACAATATTAAATTTCATTACGTTTTTAGGTGAATTTGATAATGCTGGTGCTATGATGTCAGTTGATGAGACCTTAATGTGCAGTTTTCAAATATTAAAGCCGGCAGACAAAAGGAAATTCCAGTACAACATGAACGCTGGTCGGCCAGTAACGCCACCTCGAAACGCAACTAATAAAAACAAAAAGAAGTGAACATAATTTATAAAAATGAAAGGAAAAAAGTGTAATTGATAAGAATATTAGGCTAGGTCTATAATTATTAATTATTACATGTTTTAATGTTCATTTTAAATACTAATATTTTTCGTTGCCAAAAAGAAATCTTCCAAGTTTGTTTTATATATTGAGATTTAAGTTTTTTCATTTACATATTATGTTATCGTTAAGATTAAAAATGAATGTGTTGAATTAGCTTTAAAACAACTATTACTCAACTATCTAATTATAATTATATTAGTGTTTAAAATGAATCATACACAAGCCATTTTTGTTTATTTACATATTTTGATAGGAACAAGATAAAATGCTATCAATTTTATTGAATAAATTTAAAAATGGCTAGGAGAATACAATTATTGAATCATAAAACAACTTACTAGGCTATATTTATTTTTATTTTGGTTTTTATCCCAATGTAATCAATTTTTTTAATTAAATATTTATAAACAATTACAATTTTTTTTGATCTGACGTTTATATAAGAAATTAATATTTTTTTATATATAGAATTTACGTATAAACAATTGATTTTCGGTATTGTATTGTTTCTTTCTTTTTTACCAAAATGAAAATGAATATTTTTATATATTTTATTGTACGCATGTATGAAAAGAAATTGGTAAACATTTTCATGTAAAGTATGTGCGTAACAATTACAATTTCATTTCATATATTTCACGTCATAATAAAGGTTTTAACAATTATTTGAGGATATTTTATTCCATAATAATTTGGTGATCCAAAAATCAAGAAATTTTTCACGTTCTTGACTGCAGCGCCACAGTTCAAGTTGACGAACTATAGGAAGGGGCTGACAGTGCGCAATATTTGAGGTTATGTTTTCAACTTGCAAATTTTCATAAACATTTTTAAGTATTTGCATAGAATGGAAGAATCTGCGAGTAAAAAGGTATATACAGAACAAGAACGACTCGAATTAGCAGCTAAACTAGACAAAGACTTGGATGAATTCATTAATAATTTACCGAAAAGGCGTTATGAAGATGGTTGGCCTGAAGATCGTTGGGAAGAAGTATCTGTTTAACAAATTATTGAAATTCATAAAAGTAATGACTGATATTCTTTGTAGGAGATGGAAAAGCATCCATTCTTCATGAAAAAGGCACCGGAACCAGGAGCAGAAATGCATCCTTTATACGAAGGCTTACAAAAGTTGAAATACGATCCGGAAGAGAATGAACCGGAGGGTAAAATTGTGTGTTTACTAACAAACATCAGCAACTAATTTGAAAACTCTTTCTCACAGAACTCGCAATCGCTTACAAAGACGATGGAAATTTTAATTTCAAGCATAAAAACTATCGATTAGCGATTTTATCATACACAGAGGGAATTAAGATAAAATGTGGAAATCCTAAGATAGAAGCGAATTTATTGAATAATCGTGCTGCGGCACATTATTTTCTTAAAAATTACCGATCCTCTCTAAGAGACAGTGAATTAGCTTTGAAAATACAACCGAATTATGTTAAAGCCATTTCTCGGGCTGCAAATTGTTGCTTTGAGATGAAAATGTTCGAAAAAGCCATCGAATATTGTGATATGCTTTTAAATATTAATAAAGAAGATGAAGGTGCGATTGAGTTGAGGAAAAAGTGTGTAAATGGAGCCAAGGTTCTCATGAGAGATAAAAGAAAAGAGGAAATCGCTGAAAAGCGAAAAAATCAAGAAAACAATCAGTTAATCGATGCGATTCGTAAAAGAGGTGTTAAAATTGAGGGTAAATCTGTACATCTATATCAACAGTGATTTCTTATAATTTTTGGCCTTAGGGGGTGTGTCTATGGATCGATTGGAACCAATTTTTCCGCAATTAATTCATCATCGTGTTCATTTTGATGAAAATCATAATTTAGTATGGCCGGTGGTGTTTTTATATCCCGAATATAAAACAATGGATTACATTCAAGAGTTTAATGAAAAAACCAAGTTAATAAGTATGTTTGAAACAGTGTTTAGCCAAGTTTCTGATTGGGATGTTGAAAACAAATATAAACCGGAATTAATCAATGTTTATTATGAAACCCAAGAGAAAAAACTCATAAATCTTCCTACTGAAATCACATTAGAAGAGATTTTGGGTCGAAATGAGTAGGATTATGATTAATATTGTGTAAGACTGTTTAGTAATTGAGTTTTTTGCAGTTTTGTTGTTAGAAGCGGAACCCCGTGTTTAACACTTTTGGTGCGAGATTCTCCAGCCGAAAAGAAGTTTCTAATGGATTATTAATTTTTTTTTCTAAATAATGTATATTTTTCTATATCTAATAAATGTACAATTTTTCTATACAATCTACAACGTTTAGTTTAGTTTAAATTGTGCGTTTGCTCTGAAATGCCGTTCAATTTCTCCTTTCCATTCCAGTAACTTTCACTCGATGGTGTTGGCAACAACAGATGTAATATACAAGATGGCGTCGTGATGATCCCGTTGCCATCGCGAATGTTATCAGTGGATTTTTCACATAAAATAAATAAATAGACTGTAAGGTGTGTTTTGTAAATAATAAATGTGTGAAACTCAAACATACACTATCAATAATATCCAATTTGCACTGAATAGTTTTGTGGTGGTTGAAAATTGTGTGTAAAAAAATGTGATATTTCTTTGTCTTATTGTATGACTACTAGATTGTTGTTGAGTTTATTTGACCTGCAGTGGAATTTTCATGAGATTTTCATTAAATCGCATTCATATGACTGGAGTTGAGAACGTAAGTTTGTTAATAATTTGGCTTCTATTGATTTTTAAGCGTTTTCATTGAAAATTTCTTCTAAGTAGGACAGAGTGAATATTGGGCGTATTCAACAACAATGTTACTATTATTTAGCTGGTCCACAATTATTTTGATTTATTGAAGTTCTTTCAATTTTTATTAAAAATATTGATTCGAACTTTTGTACATCTATGTGTATGTGTACACTCTATTCATTTTCTCATTTAAGAAAGTTGTTCAATTTATATAATTGTTATATAACGTAATTTTTTCCATGGAACATCCACTCACTTTTTGCTCTTCTTTTTTAGATTCCTCCAAATTTTCAAGACTGCCACATTCCTCCTATTTCCAAATCAAATGTAAGTGTGCATTTCATTCAGGTAAACCCAGATTACTCATAATTACTCGCCTGCAACACTAATTGTTCCCCAAACAGTTCAGTTTTTGAATGGAGTTGAAAATAAAAATATGAAAATTATGTAATTGAAAAATTACAATAAAACATTTCGGTACATTTCATGTCCAACATTTGGCTGCCATCCAGAAAACAAATGATTTACTTAAAACGGAGAATTAGAAAGCTTTTTATTTACGACTCACAAATTTGTTGTTAATTATTTTTTCCAAACTAGAAACCCCTTGAAAAGTTTCTCAACCCGAAACAAATTCAATTCTCTTCGGCTCACATGTAAGGTAAATATTAAATTATTGCCCAATTTGTGCACCGAAAAACTATTGAAACTAGTTACGATTTTCTCGGATTTGGTTGTGTATCAATTTCAATTAAAATCGATAAATATCGACATGTGTCCGCATTCTCTCTGTGTAATGTACACCCATTAAACAATCATTAAAATAAATAACATTACAATCTGTCTCGTCTCCCATTTTCACCTAATATTAAGAGGATTTTGTGACATTGTACCAAAGAGAAGCCAATAAGTCATTAGCATTATCTCTAATCGTTCCACTGGTGACAACTTGCTTGATTTATTAGACGAACTTTGTGGTAAATTGCTTTTTAAAAACACTTGACTTTAAAAATCACAAATATTTTCTCAATTGTGTTTCAGTTTGTGCTTTTTCAAAGTCGGCACAGTTATTATTAGTGGTTCTTGGTAATAATATAGTTGTACAGTAAATACAGGGTATTTTGGAACTGTAATTGTTAGTTTCATATTTTATTTTTTCCTGTTGTGCGTTTTGTGTATGGAAATTTGTCGGTATTTTACGAGGGAGCACATACACACAAAAAAAACTAGACGGAAGGGAATAGAAATATTACGGTATGGTTCAATGAATTTTTAATAATTCAATATTAATTGAAAAATATTCATGAAAAGTTTTTGTTTACTAAAGCGATTAAAGTTTTAACAGAAACAGAAAAAATTGTTATTTTTTCGGCATAAAATGCATTCGGTTTTGAAATTTATTTGATTGGGTGCAACGGTTTTGGTCTCGTGTCAGTTTTTTCGGGTATAAATCAATCAGTCTTCGTATGATTACTTTATTACCCTTCCTATTATTAAACAAATGTCTGTAGGCAAAATGCACTGAAAATATCAATAGACATACACAATATCCATGCCATCTGGTACAAGTGGTAATCGGTGCCCCAGGAGAAAGTTTCCTCGAAAAAAATGCTTTCTGAATAATATGTTAAGTATATTTTTGTGTAGAATAGGACGGAAAAAAAAACGTCAACTCATTGTGTATTTATTGCGGACACAAAGTAATTTTACGGTATTGGAAATATGGTGTGCAATATTACTAGGAAAAGAAAAACCGACCTTTACTACTATTTAGACATGGATTATAAATAACTTCATTTCTAGGTGGTTGGAGGGTGTTTGCGTCCCTCTTATGGGGGTTGTTTGCTCTAACAATACAAATACTGATTGATTTAAGGAAATACACTTTTGGTATATGTTTTCTTGTGTTGATAAAAAGTATTACGAAACTTTTGTTATGGTTTTAGTTTAATTAAAATTTTATTAAATGTTATTACACTTATATGCAAATTTTAAATTTGAATTTTAGTTAAAAATACAATGTGGATCTGGTATTAATGAGTTTGTTTTGCATATTTTATAAAATTGACAAAAATGTTATGATTTTGCTTTAATCCCCGCTTTTTTTCTATCATTCTATTTGAAAATGGAATTGTAGTAATGAAATTAATTAAAATTACTATTAAAATAACATAAATACAGTTAAAGGTTATCCAAATAGTCTGTTAATATGAAAAGAAAATAACAGTGTTTGTCTTTTTACAATACGTACACCTAAAGTCGGTTTTAGAAGTAAAATGACATTGTTTTCGTACGAAATTTTTATGTTTCCAGTTAAAGTACAAGTTTTATTAATAAAAACTAATGAATTAGTTTGTTTGGTTAAAAATCCACTGGCATAAATTGCAACTCCATTTCAAAAATGTTTTCTTCATTTTATTTAGTAGAAATGAAATTGAGTTTTCAATATACACACAAACTTTAAAGAAATTATCTTGTCAACTTGCTACTCTAATATTGTTTTCGAAAGAAATTAAATATATGGAAGTTTGTTTTAAAATTAATTTTGTTAAATGGCCTTTTCCGTTCTAATATACTTAATCGAAATTAATTTATGATTGCAGGTAATAAATTTTCAATTCAATTAATGACTGAAGATCATCCATCAAACGCCACTTTCAACATTGCCACAACACATTAGATTGGAGGTTTGTTTTTTATCGAATTTGATGAAAAACGTACAATATTCCAAGGAATATCTAGAAAACATGCATTAAACCATGATCTCGAATAATGATTGTGCAGCGAGATGGTGTGAAAAAACGCCAGAGGACAGTAGTGGTGTATTAAAACGCAAGCAACGGAACGTTGTTTTTACTAACAGTGCTCAAAATATGTTAAAAATTAGTGTAAAACGTTGTGCCGATGCTGGCATCGAACAACACCATACAACAAATGACAATGTTTCTATTAGGGACAATATTAGTGGTTGTTTTATTACTGACAGCAATGCCACTTGTTTTACAGTGGTACGACGAAACAACAATTGCCCACATAGCCGAAATGATTTTAATGGGCACAACGTAATGTTGCAACAACGTGCTGTTGTCAGTAGTAGAAATATCTGTGATTGTGTCGATGAAAGTCTCACTAAAGCTGAGCTAAAACATGATGAAATTGAACAAGACTGTAGTATAATAATTAAATTAAATTGTTTAGGACTTCTTTTATGTTTACATACAATATTTATGTGCCTATATAAAAAATTGTCAATTTTGATGAAACGATCCTCATCATCAACATCCAACAATGGAACGGTATTACTTTTTTCCATCATTCTATTTCTCGCCCAACATACAAAACTGGTGACTGGTTATGCGAATGAATTCGATAAAACCGAACAATTCCTAGATAAAATCAATTTAGAGAAAAGTATTGCGGCTGTCTTTAATAAAGTTGCATATGGCAGTACGACAAAACGATCGATACCGGACAATGCGTATCCAATAACCACATTGGCCACCCCATTACTAACCACCTACCATTATTCGAATGGGAACGAGGACTGGCTCCGTGTGGATGTGAAGAACAGTGACATTGCAAACCGCGAATCGGGCCGGAATGTGGAATTCGAGCAGCCCGATTTCGATGTGGACGCAAATCGGCGCGATTTGGACGGATATGGGGCCGATTTGGAGAAGGATCACGCCTTGCCCACATCCGCACCGGCCGCCGATATCCTGAAAAACAACAACAACAAACACTACAACAACCCGAATCGGTATAACAACGATCGATTACGGCCGGATTTCCAGCAACCGAATTCGGAACATGTGACAGAGAATGTTTACAAAACCACAACCACTTACAATATATTGAGGAACAATGTGCGGCCCACCAAGTCGGTGTACAGCAAAGATCCGCCGAGTTATGTGCCACCAAGTCGGTCGTTCTTCACGCCTCCATTGCCGCCCGAATACCAGAATCCGTTCGCCGATAAGCCAACGTTGCGTGGCACGAATTCGGACAGTTTGGCCCACCGTCGACCGCTGCCACCGCCCAGTTTGATGCCGAATAAAGACCGGATTCCGATACGACCGCCCGATTTGCCGAATAAAGTGAACAATGAACGACCGGAACGGCCACCGAATCAAAACTCGTCAATCATTGACAAGAATGAGAGTAAAAAGAAATCGTTAAACACACCGTCGCAGAATGTGCGTGTGGGTGAGTTTTACGGATTGAATCGTAATGTGAATGAGAGCAGTTTCGAGTATGAGAAATCGTACGTGCCGGCAATAACGCGGATTTTGAGCGGCTCGAATGGACGACAGGACGAAATCCCGGACATTTTACTGAAAACCGTCACTGCCACACCGAATGTCCAGCGATCGGAGACGAAGGTGACGAAGACGCGGGCACCCAGCGCTGAACCGTCACTAAAAATGCAAGAACCCGACAACAAAGAGTTGGAGACGTCCGATGAGCAAACATCGAAAAAGGATCTGGTTGATGTGCGGCCGGTGGATCGGTCGGAGAGTGTGACGGTGAAGAAGGAAGTGGTGCAAATTGATAGGAAGTATGCGGAAGATGTGACCACACAAATATCGGACACACTGAATTTGGCCAATACGAAGGAGAAGGAGGCGAATGTGACCAAGGCGAGTTCGGAGGAGATTTGGTTGATTTGTTGGAAAGTGCATGTGTATTTGGTGGTGATTGGGTATGTGATTTTGGCGATTTTCTCCATTTATAAATTGATCCGGTACGAGAACGATCCGCACATGTTCTCAAAGAGCTACTTCCTCACCATCCATTTAATGCTGACTGTCATTTGTGTGTTGCGAATATTTTATCTCACCTACGATCCGTACAATATTGGCAAAGCGTTCAACATTTTTCTGTACGAATTCTTGCACAGTTTCCCATTGAGTCTGTTAGCGACCACGTTTGCGGTACTCATTGTGTTTTTGTTGAAAAGGACATTAACTCATTTGGAAGTGAAGACGCGGCCCATTATTCTAGTGGTGTTTGCATTGCTGCATATTGTCTTGTGTCTGTGTTTGAGCATTTTCGAAACACTCGGCCATTTCAATAAAGCGAGCGATATTGTATGTAGACCGAGCTTTGTGCTGTTGGCATGGGCGTTGGGATGCAGTTACCTGTACTTGTACCGCATTATAAAGAATGTGTTGGCGAAAAAGAGTCAGAATTTGTCGGAGATGTGCACCCAGAATATTTCCTATGCATCGCATATTACAATTGCGGTTGCATTGTTGTTCATATTGCTCGGTTTTGTGCAATTCTATGCACTGTTTTTCATACCAGTGGACCGGTTCGATGGCCAAATCAAGCATCATTGGATTTTGTGGAGTTTCGAATTGTCTGTACGTTTTATTGAAATTTCGATAATCACGTTATTGGCGATTGTGGTCAGTTTGAAAATGTCACAAAGGGAGAAACAGAGTGCGGGCGGGTTTCCGTTGTTCCCTTGCACCACGAGCGATTCAAGTACTGATAATATTTATCCGAATAATTGTAACACGAATCCGAATGCGTTGAATTACAGTCGACAGGAGATGATTCTGGATAATATACCGAACGAGACGGTGGAGCGGCCGAATTTGCTCAAGAACTCATTTCAGAATGATTCGTTTGAGAAAAAGTCCACGTTGGAACGGTATCCGAGCGATACGGAACGGAGTAATAGTAATTTCGAGCGATTCGAACGGCCCAAATGGGGCTCGGATCGGTTCGATTCACGGCAAAATGTCGAACAAACCAATTTGAATAATTTAATGCAACCGAATTCGGGGAATTTCGAGCGGACTAGGAATAACAGTGCAAGGAAAATGTACGATTCAGCGAAATATTACACGAAACCCAAGTATGGTATGGAGTATAATAATGACGATTATCAGCATGATTTGTTTACCAATGCAGAGAGGAATATTTATAGTGAACCGATTGATAATAATCAACAACAGCATCAATACGAACGGACCAGACACGAATTTGAACGGAGCGATTTTGATAGAAGATCGAGGAATTCGTCGAATACGTCCGGACGTCGGTCGACTGGCCGGTCCAGAAAGAACCATCCACGGCCACATTTGGGCGTGCAAACGTTACCGAATCATGAACGCCATCAACAGCAAATGGTCGATTCGATGTTGGTGGACGAGCAAGGTTTTGTGCGGTTCCGGCATATGCAACCGGACGAGACTGGGTCCATTGATAATGGCAAAACGAAGAAAATCAAAAAACAACTCACCGATCTGAATCATTATAGTGATGCGTAACTGTACGTTCGGGGCGAGAAGAAGTGCTCCAAAGGGGAGGCTTTCCTTTAACATGTTTTTTAAGGATATTGAAAGCCTGACAATTTGGTGCACTTGTTTCGGGTACTTAAAGTCGATGGGAAAAAGTAATACTCAATATTTTGGCCTAAATTAGCCTTTGTCGAGTTTCTAAAGCCAAAATACATGACTAATAACAATTATATAGGCATAAATGTTTTATTTTACACAGTTTTTTAACAAAAAGTAAATGAGATTAAAAAAAAAGTGATAAATGCATTTTTCAATGTTTGAGTAAACAAATAAAAGAATAAAAATACACTAATTGTTAGTTAGTTAGTGGACGTATTCTTTGAACAAGTAGACATTACTTATGTATAAAAAAACAACATGACAACAATTTTGTATATAATAATTAAGTAATATACTTTTAATTTTTTTTATATAATTTTATATACATATGTATATTTAATACAGGGTGTTTGTGGATTTTTTAAATGGCAGCTTTGACACTGTAAAGTGTATTTTATTGAACTTACCCTGAAGTAATAATTAAAATACAAAAAAAACTATTTGTCCTACCCTGTATTTTGTGTTTCTTTTAATTGTTTTTAAAATAATGACTGAAATTTTACTCATATATTATATATATATAAATATATTTATTACATTCAGGCTAAATGAGACAAAAATTTACCGTCCTATAAAACTACTTTGGAAGGAAACGTTTTTGAGTTATTGAAATTGTAACATGTTTTACAATTGTTGATAGTACTCATTTTTGTAGATGTTCCAGCAATTTTTTTGTATATATGTATGTAATTTAACTAAAAAAACGCAACTATTTAGCCTCTTGCCATGATATTATTATGATTTTTTTTATATATACAAACCTATATAAATAATATAATATAAATAATTTTATTTTATTTTTGTACATTTCTTTACAGTATTATATGATAATTATTACTTATTTGTACACATTTTCATCGATTTTATTTTACATTTTTTTTTATTTATTTTGTGTAAGTACGTTTTTCCTTAATTTTATAAAACACAACGAACATAAACATTTTATTAAAAATGATTTCAATTGCTACATTCCCATGACACTTTTTATATGTATTTAAGAAGAATTTCGACTTTTTTGTTCCTAATGTATGAACGTACTTACTTGTGTATATTTATTTTTGTTCGTATATTCTTCATCTCGTAAATTTTTTGCCAGTATTTCAAGAATGCCTCTCTCTCTACTTGTACTAGTTATATAAATATAGGAAAAGTAATTTTTAATTTTTGGTGTCAACACAATACAAGAAAAATTGTTTTTCAAATACCTACATATAATTATATAAAAAATATATATTTGAAATTGTTGTAACAAGAATGGTTTTTTTAAAAATAAACATTGAGTGTGGTTTAAATATTGAAAAAAATTCTTGTTGCTGCCTTTGAGAATATAAACTTCAAAACATTGTATATGATTGTAAAATATAAACAAGTGGATATGTAAAGGAAGTATTTTTTATTTATTCCTTTATCGTTTGGTTTAAATTTGATAACCTTTTCAGTATGGACAGATTAATTTAATTTAAAAATTGCCTTGCAACTGTTGGTGGTCTATTTTGTAAGCATTATGATAACATTGGCTAATCAGGCGATGGCAATCATTTTTAACAAAGTCCTATTCGGGAAGGTTAATTAAATAGTGTAAATTTATTGCACATAAAATTTTCTCACTATAAACCCTTGATACTATAATAAAGTGTGATCCTGATCCTAGTAGATTTATGACGTAATCATAGTATCAGTTTCCTGGTAGGTATGAACATACCTGCACTAGAGACTAAGGTATGATGTGTTTACATTTCATTTTTCAGGTTCTCGTGAAATGTTTTCCTTCACTCCTTTCTCTATTTATATTGTTTACAATATAAGCACATATGAGTTATGTGGAAATGTCACGTCAGCCTAATTTTTCATTTAAACTTTTACAAACATTTGAGTTTTTCATACTTTTATTGAAGTTAAAGTTGTGAGAGGTTTATATTAATTAAATTTAGAGATTAATCATATTTTCATATGCTAATTTGCGTTGTATGTACTAAAGATATTATAAGATAGATGATAAACTAACAATTTGGGATATATTATGATTGCTCAGACTAAGAGTGTTATAAGCATTTATAGGAGATTCGAGTGGCGATCAATATTTCTGATATAAAACACTTTTTGGGGAGAATTCTTTTCACCTGTACGAAATATTTTTCTTAAAATCGTCGTGTTTGAATGAATGAATGAATTGGCGAATTGTAATATATGCAAATTGTATTTTAAGACATTTTGAATTCCAATAAATAAAAAAAAAATATTGTATAAAACCTATTTAACATAAAATTTAAAAGTTAATGGCTCCACGTGTTTCATATTTTGAAAATCAATTCTTATTCAATTATTTACATACAATTTTTAATATCTTAATCCATATTTACAATTTTATTTCGATTTAAAAATTTAAAAAAGGAGATCAGGCTTTGACTGCAGCAACCAACAATACAAAGAGATTAAAAATTTCTTTATTGAACTATTTCTTTATACATTTTCTTGTGCATACTATTTTGGATTAGTAAATGAATCCCTTGACTATTTAAATCAATAAATATATAAGTATATATTAAAAATAGTTTGAATGTTGGGATGATCTACTCCGAATCACCATGCCCTGAACCGAACTCAATTAATCGAACAACCGAACACACTTAGACCGGTATTGATCTGTCATTTTGTAAAAAAACGTCAAACACATTATGGCGTCACTCGAAATAAACCATTTAATCAAAACAAATATAATTTAGTGAAATTAAGTAACCGGCTAAATAAGAATGTCTCCAATAACAATAAACGATTAAGTAAACAAGAAAATCTCAGTAAATTGGACAAAGACATGGCCATGGCATTAGAGCAATCAACAACGCAGCAACAACAACAAAATACCGTCAACACTCCAAATGGCACAACAGATTGGATGGAATTTTGCAATAGGCATGCACTAGCTGCAGCCCAAGACTTTTCGAAAAGTTGCATGCAGTACATCACCATGAATTTAACCGAGAGTGCTCGTACCACGCTCACCCACAAAGACTTCCTTCGGAAATTCTTGGACTGTTTCACCGAACACTTCGAGACTGACTTTAATAAGAGGAAATCTCAGAGCAAGGTAATTAATGGCAGTCGCAGCGAGGAGGAGTTCATCGAAACTGAAGATGGATCACCGAAAATGCACCATAAACCATTTTTTCGAAGGTACATTTACAAAGCAAAACATTCCAACAACATTAATAAATCGTGTTGCAGGTTGAGTTTCAAGATGCTCCGCAAAAGTAAAGACTTATTCCACAAACAGCATTCCGACGAGGTGGATTTAAGTCACAATAAAACGAAACTAGCGAAAATCGTTGTAGAATGTCGAAAAGAGGGTATTGTGAACTACTCAACACCCGAAAGTCTCGACCAGCCTGGCGGGCCACCGAAATGGGAACGATGTCGTCTGCAATTGGTGAAAGCAACCGGTGGTTACATGCTCGAATTCTATTCACCACCGAAAAATCAAAAGCCACGCAGTGGCGTATTTTGCGCACTAATTACGGAAGCACGTGAAACAACCGCATTAGAAATGCCCGACCATGAGAACACATTCGTCCTGAAAGCCAGTAATAATATGGAATTTGTTATTGAGGCACACGATACGGACGATATGCGCTCATGGCTCGCTACAATACGGTATTGTATGCGTTCGGGACCGAGTGGAGGAGCGAATAATCCCACTGCACCGGAAAACAACACATCCACATCGCAGGACCACAATACCAAAGATTATCACCGAGATGCACCCGATCTACCGCCACGGCACGCTTCTGGACGTGGTGGTGGCGGTGATCGATTGTCTTCCAGTAGTAACTTTGATATGTATCCAACCGGTGAAACGTTAAGTTGTAAGTAATGCACTAAGATTTAAAAAAAAACGATTTAGAAGCTTTGAAGGTTGATAATTCACTTCCAATCATTTCATTTTTCAATGTTCAATTAGCATAGTTTGAGTTTCTCGTTTTACAGCAATGGAGACTGACATCGGCCAAACACTGAAAAAAGAACTTTGGTTTCATGGTACATTAGGTAGATCTGAAGCTGCTCAACAAGTATTACATGACGGTGCAACCGGTCATGGGCGATTTTTAGTTAGACAAAGTGAAACGAGAACAGGGGAATTTGTGTTAACATTTAATTTTCAGGTAATCCAAAAAACAAACTGAAAAATTCATCTTTTATTTTGAACAATGCTCTTTTTAGGGTCGTGCAAAACACCTTCGTATGACAATAAACGAACAGGGTCAATGTCGCGTCCAGCATTTCTGGTTCCAATCAATCTATGAAATGTTGGAACACTTCCGATCGCAACCGATACCGTTAGAGAGTGGCGGCAATTCGGATGTAACGCTAACCGATTACATTCTGAATCCGAATGCACGTCAACAGCAGCAAAACTCGCTCAATCGCAATTCCACCACACAACAACAGTCCACTGGCCATACTAATAGTCTATCAACGAGTGCTTCATTGCAAACTGTTACGAATGGACATGATAGAAGAGTGCCCCCAATTCCAGAAGTCAGACAAGTGAGATAAAACTAGTGTTTTTTTATAGTTTGTGTTTTTTTACTATATAATTTTGATTTCCGGGGGTGCAAATTGAAAGCATTTCGATTGTGTCAATTTGAATTTGTACTTAAATGAGAGATTTTAGCATATAGGAATCGAAACGCTTAATTTTCAACCTGTTCTCTGTGTGACTCTCGTATATTTTTTTTGTGTATGTATTTGTGCTTGAGCTTTAAATATAATATAACTTTAATAAATGTAAATATATTTTTGTGTGTGTGTGGAATTTTGTTGTT
This sequence comes from Silvanus unidentatus, assembly GCA_963930825.1. Lineage (NCBI taxonomy): Eukaryota > Metazoa > Arthropoda > Insecta > Coleoptera > Silvanidae > Silvanus > Silvanus unidentatus. The sequence continues at coordinate 22,639,328 of OZ005760.1, forward strand.
TTATAAAATGTGTTTTTATGAAATGATTGAATTTTGTTATATGTGCACCATTATTTTTGTGTTTCGGTTGAATTAGCAATACTCATTAACAGTTTTTCGTTTTAAACAAAATAAATAAGGAGATAATGTTAGTTTGTATATAATTTGAGTGCAATTCTAATGTAAAATTACTGTTTGATTTAAGTATTTATTTTTATAATTAATTTTAATTTACATGAATATTAATATAATGCATTTATTTATTATCGAAAATTTAAGAGTTTATTAACTTATGAAACTGTTAAACAATGTGAATGTAAATGTATTGAAGCGGTTTAATAGTTTTAATAAACTCTCTAAGGCTTTTAATTATGATTTATTAATTTTAAGTGCAAAATTCACAATCGACAAATATAATTTTAAAATTTCAAAGTGTTGCTTGTTTTATTTGTTCACCTTATGTTAGAAAAAAGATTGATAGATCGTTTGGTAGAGAATTAAGGGATTGTGCTTGATTTTAGGTTCAAACCCACAATGGTAGTGTACGAACTCAAGAAACAAGTTTAGAACAAATCCAAGCGGAAGCATCAAATCGGGCTGTCGAGAATCAGTACAGTTTTGTTTAGAAATTCATGTTTTTTAACATCAAATTGGATCTTATTTCACTTTAACACAAATACGCTTATTTTTATTCAGATTTCTAGTCATAAAATGTCCTTTAATGTTGAAAGTATTTGTAGAATTTTATTTAAGATATGTTTGAGAATTTCATGTTGGCCTAAGAAGTAATCGAAAATCCTGCATGTTTGGTCTAATTATTTATTGTATACTTATACATATGAGAATATATTGTTTATATAAATGTATGAATAAAAATGTCATCTATTGAAATAGAGAATTAGTTTTCTTCGTCAACAAAATTGAGTTGTTCGTTGAGGAAATCGGCCATTTGGGAGTTGGTTAAAGTTTCGGTTTTTGTTTTGCCCAATATTTGGCCCAGTTTTACAGCCAAAACGTGTTTGCAAGTTAAACTGGTCTCATTTTCGAGGACATGTAATTGAAATTGTTTACATGTGCAGAAATTGATGTCTTCATAGATCGTATATTGGTCTTTTGGCATGAAAATTTTTAATATTTTCCTACATGGGTCGATTGTTTGGTATTGAGTTATTTTGCATTTATCTAACAATTCTGTTGCTAGAATTAATGTTTCTCCAAAGAAACAGTGCAAGGTTTCTAAAACGTCGTTGTGTACTGGGAATGAAAAAAAAAATCGTTAGATTGCAATTAATTGTTAATTATTTATAATACTTATTGAAGTGTTGGTTGGAAGATCAATTAGTACTTTGTATGCTAAAGTTTGGAAAACATTTTTTTGAATTGGTTCGTCTAATGTATTGTTCATTTTTTGATTACTGATAACAGAAATAAATACGAAGATCAGTGAATCGTCAATTGTGAATCAACAATGCTAATTTCTAAGAGAGATTTAATGATCTAAAGTTAAGAAAACTTGGTTGCATATCATCATCTACTACCAAGGCTACAATAAAAATTTAAACATTTTAAAATTCTCGTTTTGTTGAGGAAAAATAAAAATGATATCAAAAAGCAAATATGTGGTACCTAAGTATTATAACATCAATAACATTTATTTAGATATATTGCTATTGCTCACAGTTGTGAATTTTTTTATATCAAGGGTATACATACATTTATATGATTAAGAGGAAGAAATGAATAAATATTATAATAAAATTGTATGGTTTTTGAGTGTTTTTGTTATATTTACAAATAGTGAATTAATATTATTAGAAAAAAGAGAAGATCTTGGTCCTAAAAACAGACTAAATGAGATATTTACATTTGAATGTTTTGCAGAAGGAAAAGATGTGAATTCAACAATCACATGGGTGAATAATGAGGAAAACCTTCCTATTAGTGACTCAAATTCATTATATAAAAGTAAGTGGAAATAATATAACTATTATATTGAAAAATTATAATACTGATTTATTAACTTCAGCAATAAGAACATTAAGTAATAAAAAACATTGGGAAATTAAAAGTTCTTTAGATTTTGACCCAAACAGCCCAATAATAGATGAACGATGGGAAGGTAATTTATTTATACTTATTATTTATTTTTAATCATGAGAGCAAATATTTTATTTATTCATTTTAGATTTTGAAATAATAACCACAGACAATAATAAGCCTTATAATATAACTAATGATAATTTTGGAAATATAAATTATTTACCATTTTCTGTTTTCGCAACATCACAAATTACAATAGAATTTTGTGAGGGTTCAAATTCTTGTGAAGACGCTATTCTTAAGTTAAAAGAATCTAACGAAAACTTGGTTAGTATGTATGTTAGTATGTTAGCTTATAGTTCCATATTCGTGTAAAATTACCCAAGTCCTGAATTATTTTAATTAAAATACATACCTTATATATTTACGTAATCTGTTTAAGGAACATGAATTATATTTGAAATACAATCATTGGGAACATTTAACTATTTCTATTATAAATAAAGCAGTTGTAATTACAAATTATAGAGGGAACTTCAACGCAACTATAAATTTAAGTGAAATTGGTGTAAATATCACTTTAATTAGATTAAAATCTAATGCAAAAAGTTTTTGGAAAATACATAAATGTAAACTATACCTACTGTTGACTGTTATACCTATTATTGTTATATAATAATATTTTTTTAAGATACGTTTTTCTATTCCAATAAGACTTTACCTCTCTTACCATTGGGAGATTTCGAAATTAACAAAAAAGAAGGAGTTGTCGTATTTTTCGTATTGATGTGCAGAGGCTGCTTTTTGGGTGCCTCTTTATCAAATAAAAAAATTAATTTTAGCCAAATTGAGATAAAAAACACAGAAAATGTTGAGGGATGGCAAAAAGTGCAACTACCATTTATGGGCAATTTTAGAGAAAGTGGAGTATTCACTCTCAATATTTATACTGATATTGAAGATTCGACTAAAACTGAAAATCAATTTTGGGCAATTCACAGTATTAAAGTACAAGACAATGGTAAAGATACAAATTTTTCATTGTGCTCTTATTATAATATTTTTTCTTTTAGAAAATATAAGAAAAACATCAATCACTGTTAAAGCAAAATATTTAGATTACACTATATCTTGTAGATTATTAGAAGACTCCAATCGTAATGTGAATTTTTCCAGAACTAACGGCACCTTCAATTGCCCATTTAATAAATTTGGAGTTAATTGTAATATAACTTTAGCTTCGAGTGATAATACCGAATGGCATTCATATCGAATATGTGATGAGAAACATGAATGTTCATGTTCCTGGGGTTATCGGGGACTGGATTGTAGACAAAGTAAGAAATCTATAAATATTTATACCATACATAAAATTATATAAAATATTTGAATCATACATAGAATGCAATACTGAAATTAAAAGTCGAAATACAATCAATCATAGGGGCATAAATTGTACAAATGCATGTGGATTTTGTAATAACAATAAAACATGCGACTATATTACAGGAAAGTGTGAAAATGGATGCCAAAGTGAATATGCTGGGGAATTATGTAAAGGTACTTAAAAGTTAACAATGTTTTATATTTCATATGTTAAATTATTCAAAAATTTAAATATTTAGACAACTTACCAGTAATGAAAAAAAAACCAGTAATTGACGAATTAAAAATTACAAGTGTAAAAATAATAGGAGATTTAAATTTTGTGGCTCCAAAGAATGTTTCACATTATAAATGTCAATATAGAACTATAGCAAAGGTAACAAATTCTGTAGATGCATATTCAAAATTAAATAACAATTTTTTAACATTTGGCAAAGAATTGGATGGTCAACGGAAATAAAAATAAATTACAGAATGAAAAGCTTCAATGCGAAATAAAAAATCTAAAAGCTGCTACAAAATATGAAGTACGAATCATTTTAATAACAAATTCTAACAAATTTTATGATGGAGAAGATGTTCCAAAATTACAATTTAAAACTGATTGTAAAGGTGAAAACTTTCATTTCATTTACCTAAATTTATTACATAACTAAAAAAATCTTTCATATATTTTCTAGATCTACGTCCTAAACAAATCCGACTGGATATAACCAAAGATAGTGTAAATTATTCAGTCTCACACGGAGAAAGAGAATCATGTCCAATTTTAGAATATAATGTTACAATTTTTGAAACTAACACAAATTTCACTCCCACTAATATGAACAGTTTAAAATACTGTACGAATTACACTTTAAAATTTTTTAGAGCAAATGAACATTTAAATTTAACACCAATTAAAATATTATTCCAAACCAATTATTCCAGTAAGTGTGAAAGATCTTTTTACCTGTGGTAATATCCATCAGGCATTGATTGAAATCATTTTAGGTCCACATAAACTACAAGGGGATGTAATAATAATAAAAGCGAATGTTTCTGATGTTGAATTACAGTTACCTGAAGTAAACTCCAAATGTCCACAACAACAATATATTGTTGTTTATAAAGTGATAAATAGTTAATAAAATATTGAAATATTTAAAAATTACCAATTTTTTTTCAGTATGAAGGAAATTTGAATTGCCATAAAACAACAAAACTTGAAAATAATTTAACAATAACAAGCAATACCAATATAATACAAATAAGGAATTTAAAACCTTATTCCAAATATTCGTACACAATAAAAGCAAAAAATAAATATGGCGATGGACCTGAATCAAAAAAAAATTATTTCAATACTTCAGCAAGTGTAGAAGTTCATCATAATGAACTTCCATCTAAAATAAAAATTGATTCAAATAAATTAAAAGTAACACAGGCAAATTGTGAAAATCTACAAGGGGAAATTATTTATTATAAATTAAAATATTCATGTCTAAGTGAATGGTGTGTTGGAGAAAATGCAATTACACAAAACATTAGTAGTTCTTTAAAAAAAGAATATTTAGAGACATTAGAACATGATCTTCCGAAAGAATTGAGTCCTTATTCAAATTATTCAGTGGAAGTTAAAATCGCAAGAAACAATAGGATTTCAAATTTTTCGTCATCCTATACTGTCATTACACCTCCAGCTAGTAAGAAAGAAAATAAAATTTAAATACCTTTTAAATTGTTTTTTATTTATAATTCTTATAGGACCACCAAAAGTTCGACAATTCGATGCTTATTCAAAAAATGAAAAAATTATTTGGTTGCGATGGCAAACACCTTATCCACCAAATGGAAAGTTGGAAAATTTCAAAATATTTAATGGATCAAAAGAAAAAGTTAAAAAACCGGAAAACTGTAAAATATGGCCAGACTATACGTGTACAACTGTTAATTGCTTTGGAAGATGTAAAATTAAGGTAAATACACTCTACACTTACGTATATTTATGGTATTATTTTACTTTGAAAATATATTTGTTCTTGAATATCCTTATAAAAAGTTTTTTAAGATATGTAATTTATTTAAAAATATGTTTTAGATTAGCGCCAAAAATTATGAAATAAATGAATTTGGAGAGGAAAGTATTATTGAAATTGAAGCGAAGGAAGAAAGTAAGGAAATATTTTTTAGTTTTCTTATGCTCTACCTACAATATTAAAAAGATTTTAGGATAATTTTATATTTTGTAGAACCGGAGGCACCACAGAATTTAAAGCACATTTGGATTAATGATACATTGGAACTTTTATGGAAGCATCCAAATAAAACAAATGGACCGTTAAAAAAATTCCAAATTTCTTTTAAAGTAACCGACACAAAAACAAAGGCTACTTCATTTGAACAAGAAATTAAAGTAGTCAAAGAAAAATATAATTATATTTATAAGGTTTAATAATATTAAATAATGATTATTAATCTAATAGCTAAATTATATCTTTTCTAGCGAAATCTTGCATCTTCTACCACATATCAAGTGTCAGTAAAAGCATTTAACATTTATGAAGGTAAACCAAGTAATCAAATTGAAATAATTACTCCACCTCAACGACCAATAATCACAAATTCACGTATATACAACTGTAAAAATGGTACTTGTGAAATTGAGTTATTTTTGAAGGAAGAATGTGATGTAACTGTGAATGTTATTATTCCTTTATTGGAAGAATGTGCAGATAAAATTAATTTTGCAACTCATTTTAAAAAACAAATTGAAAAACATATAAATATTGAGGAAAATTTGATGCTATGCAGATTTTTAAATAAAGATTTAAATGCAACCAAGGAAATACGGGCACAAATCGAATTAAATAACACTATCAATATTCGGGAAATGGACGTAATTTTTATTGTCAAAAGTAAATATAAAAATCAAACTGCATACACGAGTATTTTAAAATACTCAAACTCTTGTTTACAACATGAAACAAATAAAAATATGTTTGGATATTTTGTAAAACTAATGAATGTTCAATATTGTCATTGAGGGAATAGGTATTATTACTTCGGTTCTTAGATATTAAGATATGTAAAGTATACATATAAAAATGTATTGTTTTCTTCGGAAAAATGTTCAATCAGATAATAGAATTAGAAGATGGATTAGGATTTCGTTATGTATCGTATGAAAATTTAACTGTAGGTATTATTGCAATACAGAATTGAACTTATGTAAAAAATTTTTATGTACCCAGTAACATTTCGTAAATAAAAATTATTAGTGGTATTAAAAATAGTGACAGAAAATTTAAACGCAAATTTCATTGTTTAAGATCTACCTTCTACCCACTCGTTAACTAAGAATAATTAATTCAAAACCAAGATAAATTATTAGCCATTGACAAATATTATTGACATTTGGCCCACAAAGAGCTATAGAAATTATAGGTATGAAATCGAGATCTGAGTATATTTTGCAAAGCGTGATCAGATCAGGTCATTAAATGAGTTGTTTTTTGTAATTTTAAATGTAAAATATGCAAGAAATATGCCAACCAAAGTCAGTCTTCACATACCTAAGTGTTATCGATATTTAGGTTTGGTTGTTATAGAAAAAAAAAACTCGAAACTATCTGAAATTATTTATTCAATGACAAATTTAGGACAAGAACAAGATAAAGTTTATACATCAAGTTACTAAAAAAAATTTTTAATGGAGAGTACATACTAATTACTAATATTATGATTTAGATATGTTGAATTTTATAACATTTCTATTCTATCAGAACTAATATTCCTAGTTTGAATCAGTTCTGTGCGAGGTTCTGTGTTATTAAGAGTTTTATAATTTTTATACACATAAAAAGCTACAAGGAAACATATAGACAATACTAACAATATAATAATAATAAAAATAACTTTTAATGATGAAAATATTTCTTTTTCTGAATGTAAACTTAATAAAAGTTTAGATTCATATTCATCAGTAGAACCGTTACGAGAAATTAACATTTTTATTATCTCTTTCATAAAGTCATCGTTTTTCTCATTTTTACTAATTGCTGAAGCTGAACTGCTTTCAAAAGAATGGTCTTCAAATAAATTCTTTGTCTCATGGTTCATCGATTTTTCGGCTATTTTAAGAATGTTTTGATTCATTTTTAATATGTTTTCAATTCCATTATTAATATCTTTATGTAAAATTGTAGTACTATTATTGGTAACCAGAATAATTTTCTTTAAGCTATTCGTGAAATTCATTAAGGCAATATTGAACTCATCCTTGAAAGAATTTGTGTAATTATTATTTAAGAGTTGATTATTAAGAGTATTATTCAAAAGAATATCTAGTTTATTACTTCTATTTTCTGATTTTTCAGCATACATTTTGGAATTTGTTGTATTTAGAATTTTCAAATTTTCATCAATACTTTGTAGGTATTGAATAGTTTTTTTATTAATTTCAATATTGGATGTATAATTAATGTTGTCTTTGTTTATATGAGAAAAACATGGAATTCCATATACATTTTCCACATTAACTTTTGGTGAGGAACTTTTAAGTTCTATATAACCCGGGAGTTCTTTTTCTAATTGTAAAATACCCTTACAATCGAATTTATTTCCTGCTATGAACAAAACTATCTGTGATCGAGTTGAAAATGCAGTCTTATCTATTTCATAAATTTCATTATTCTCTAAATTTAACGATATCAGTCCAGTTAGTGGTAGTAAAATATATTCAAGATGTTTAAGTTTATTGTATGATAGATCTAAATACTGGATTTTTGTACTATTAACGAAAGTTCCATACATTAATTTATCAATATTATTGAACGACAAATTCAATTCTGTTAAATTAGGAAACAATTTAAGAAAATTACTTGGAATACCACTTAATTTGTTGTGTTGTAAATATAATTTTTCTAGCTTCATTAAAATATTATTTTCAGAGTTTGGTATTAAATTATCTATAAGATTGAAACTAAGATTCAAAGATGTTAGTTCAGTTAATGATATCGTAGCACTCCAAGTTCGAAGTTTATTATTATTCAATTTTATTTCCTCAAATTTAAGGCATAATGTCTGAGATGAATCTGTAAAATTCTCTAACAGATTATACGAAAAATCTACAATTGAGGTACATGGCATATTTTTGAAATCAAACGACTGCAATTGATTTTCCCTTAAATTTATGTAATTTCGAGGAGGTACTTTGTTGAAAGAATTTGTCAAACTTTCGATATTTTCAAGTCTATTTTCTAATAAAGTAATTTCTTTCAGATTAGTCAATCCATTAAGTGAATTTTGTCCAATATTATTTATTTGATTTCTGTCTAAATATAAAAATTCCAATTTAGCGAACTGATTAAACAAGTTATCAGGTAATTCTGTTAATTGATTATCTTCTAAATTAACTACTTCTAAATTTATACAACCGGTAAATGTATGTTCTGTCAAATTTTCTATCTGATTTTTTGATAAATTTAAAACACGTAAATTGAATGAATCTTCTAAGAAGTTATTATGAATAGTACTAATTAAATTTTCTTCTAGATGAAGTTCTTGAAGTTTAGACAAACCTCTGAACGAATCTTCTTGTAATGTTTCTATGTTATTTCCTTTTAGATTAATAATGTTTAACGTGCTTAAATTTTTAAAAGTACCATTAATTTCACTTATATTGTTAGACATCCAATGAATTTCCATGATCAATTTCATATTTTCTAATAAATTATCCGTTATAATTTTTATTGGATTGAAATTTAAATTTAAGTATGTAAGTCCAGTTAAATTGGCAAACGCATTGTTTGGTAAATGTTGAATATTATTATTATCCAAATACAGTTCTTTCAGTTTATTTAAATTTCGAAATAACAAAGGCGAAATGGTTTCAATGTTATTCGAACTTATATTAAGAATTTCTAAATGAATTAAATTATCTAAGAAATTTTCTGATAAATTTGTAAGTTTATTGTGTTGTAAATACAATTCCGATAATATAAAATTTGAGTAAAATGTTAATGGTGCTATTTCAGATATTCTGTTATGAGATATATCTACTCTTTGCAAATTCACTAATGAATTGAAATAACCACTTAATAGGGTTGTTATTTTATTATCACTTAGATCTAAATACTCTAAGTAATTTAAATAGTTAAATGCTCCGGGATTCAAACTTTCTATTCCTAAACCAGACATTATTAATGCTTTAAGTTCTTTGAATTTCATGAAAAAAGATGTTTCTATAGAATTTTGAGGAAATTTTTGAATTATCAAGTGTTGAATATATTCTTCATTATTATTATTCCAGTATAACGGGCTTTGGTCATAAATATCATACACATCGCAGAAAAGTGTTGTACCATCTCTATTGTTGTAGTATCTATAGTTGTATCTGTAATAATTGTAACTGTCATGTGAAGGAAATTCTTCTTCATTTTGTAAGCATTCTTGTTTTGAATAAGGAATTAGTATGATATTAAGAAGAATTATGATAACTATTGTAAAAATCTGAAGATTCTGAAAAATATAGATAATTTGAATTTGAAAATGTAGATATATACCTATACATGTACATACAAGTAACAAAGTATAGGGAACAAAGAGTAATAATAGGTATATATAAAAATTTATTTGTAGGTGTACTTATAACATATAAGTATGTCCTCTTAAATATTTACTACATCATATGTATATACGAGTTACAAGTGATAGTACATTTATATACGGAAAATTTTAAATTCACGAGGAATTAAATTTAGGTACGGTACGATTGCAAAAATATTCCTTATGACACGTATTATTTTTACTGTTTTTGCTATATCGATGTAAATATAACTTTTTCTATTCAAAAATTGTAAAATTTAATATTTAGGTACTGAATTATAATTGCCATTTTAGCCATTTAGCAAATGCCAATTTAATTTTTGAAAATCAACGAAGAATATATTAAGTTCTGTAGCCAAAAGAATTCGTTCTGTTTCAGGCATTTGCGAAATTTCATTTAAGAGAGTAAGAAAATAATTGTGACTTACCATTTTCTCTAGTCGGTTTAGGTAGAAGAAAGAAAAAACTACATATGTACATATATTATACATATGTATGAATAATGTAATTGACTTTAAAATAACTTTGTGTTTGAACTTTCAACGAACAATTAATCATAAAAGTCCTCAGAAACAGAATACAGGAAACATAGATTAGGTATACCTACATTAAAATATAATTCTTTGTGCGTACTCGGTGATAAGTGATACATGTAAACATGTAAAGATAAAAATATTGTTGGTGGCACGTAATATCAATTCGTTATAATACATATGTATACATATACAAAATCACAAATAAAAAAAAAACAAAAAAGTATCGAACTTAATAGTTTTACAGATGCCCCGTAATGCATGCCATTGATCTTACTTCTGGTCATCAAAGTAAATTACATAAAGTTTTACAGAATGAAAAGTTATTGAGAAAAATGAACAAATCTCATTATTTCAAGAAAAACATTGAAGCGCCTATTAATTGGCTACAGAAAATAAAAATGTGCGGTAAACCGACAAGCCTTTCGAGCTTTCCTTTTTTTTCACAAATTTTTAAAATAGCAGTTATCTAACATTAGAATTGATAAAATAATGGTTTTAACCAGTTTTAACCAGAATGAAGGCCCCATCTCTTCTCTCAATTTCTAACTATATAAAATTTTTACAGTAGTATTAAACAGAAACGAAAATTTTCTGTAAAAGACTGAAGTTAAAGACAATTCTTTGTACAAAAACATGGAGATGTAACCCTTGGTGTGTAAACCTATAATTTGTTGATATACAAACTTTACACACCTTTACTGCCTCTATTTAATAGAGCAAACCACATTTCAGATGTAAAAATTGAAGCATTAATAAACATTGAATTTTTTCATAACTCCTCCTAAAATCTCATTACTCAAGTACTCATTAATTAACTATTCAAATATGCAAAATATTTATTTATAGTATTATTTTTTGTGTCAAAATTGATGCATTTTTTCCCCTAATTCATGTGAAGAGTCAGTGGATGCTTACTTTATTCATTGTATTCTCAAAAGAGCATTCAGTAGAAGAATATTAAGGTTCCTCTTTTCTGTACAGACATACACAATAGAAAAAGAAATGAGATGGAGAAGTAGGTGCAGGATGTACGACAGTCAATAAAAACGAATGACTTTACTAACATATGGCACCACTGAGGCTTCCCGAATTGCAATACCATGGATATGTAATGACCAAGAGGAAAAAAGTATCGGCCCTTTATGTATAAAAAACCATCACGTAATACACCTACTACTTCAGACACTTGAACTTCTCATTAAATTTTACTATACTTTGCTTTAGACATTTCGAAAGTACTTTGTAAATAACCAAAAGCACCTCAGACCATCAGTTTTTATATCCACAAATGTATAAGAATAATAATACGAAATAAACAACAAAATGTATTTATAACTTAAGTAAATATATTGCTTCGTGGTTATTTAAAAATTAAATTCAACAGGAAATGTAAGTGACTTCCTAACAGCGTACCCTGCAAAGACAATACGGTTATTGCTTATTATTATGGCATTCATAAAATACATCAAATATTGAATTATACAACAGACATTGTGCACATGGGCAATTTGTAGATAGATTTTAAAATTTAACGGATCATTGTAGTCTGAATAAAGTGGCAGAAAAGGCGCTAAGAAATGTCACGTTGCGACTAGGAACGGCAACTTGAAGACGCGTCTATGCTTTCTGACTGCCGACCGCCTTTCTGGGGGGCCCGTTCGTCCCGTTGGGAGTTTGGATGGACCGCGCAACAGAGTGGTCCCCAACACTAACAAATGCAATATTAATCAGACTACAGAGGGACTAGAACAGTACATTAAGGTAATGGACGTGGGCAATAGTAAGTTGTGAGACCTTCTCTCTATCCGTCTTTACGGGCGGCATTTCTATATGCTGGCGAATACAAAAACGAAAAAAGTGTTCACTTTCCAATGTCCAAATGCATGACAGAACGTTATTTATGTGGACAGTACAAATACATTCGACGGTAAATTATTGATAAGTTTGTTCGTTTCAGATCCCCATAATAATTTGACATATTCGAAATGTTTGATTTAATTTATCAAAAATTTTTTAGCATACCAAGGTGTTTTAATTGATTTTTCCATAAATTCTGGAGCTGGTTTAGAATGGTGTTGTTTCTTAAAAAAAGTTTACATTTTACCATAAAAACACAAATATATGGTATACATACAAATGTGCTTAGAGGAGTTTTCAGAGGTCCTATAGATGTGATGTGTAGGGGTGGCGTTTAAGATGTTGGAAGGGTGGGAAAAGAGCCGCACTTATCCTGGGAAGTGAGGAATCCATTAAGAACCCTGAATCTACTTCTTACTTGAATTCTCTATACATCGCATTACATCATACTACCATTACTTGTATACCATTCGGCCATTCTCTATAATCGAAAAACTCTGTTCACTAATGTTCTCTTTATTAAAACCGAAATGTGGTGTGTTGGTCTTATATACAATACTTTATGGGCTTGTTTAATTTAGTTTTTTCCTTTTTAAAATATTTCACTTTTCGGTTTTTATGCACGATGGTTTATTGAATGTACAATCAAATTTTTGAAAGGAATTTTAGGAATGTTGAAATTTTTCTTGTTTCCATAATCATGAAAACAATACATTTTTGAACATAATAAAGTTCTAAATTCAGTCTTTGGTTTTTATGGTCATGTTTCAAATCAGTCTCATCTTTTCTAAGATCAAAGGAGCTTCTTGGCTTTTAACAGTTTAAGAAAACTACCATTTTCCTCCAGTATCTGAGTCGATTTTTCTTCTGCGACTTTTATCCTGAAAGAAGTCAACAAAACACTGTGCCTACATAGTTTTTCTGTAGTTACTAGTAGGCAAACTTAAATAAGCCTCTCAGAATTTTTTCTGAGTGTTTGGATTACCAACAAATAATTGGCAGTGGTGCAAAAATCGCGAGCTACAAATAACTTAACAAAATTCATATCGTTTTATGGAAAATGTATTAGGTATGATAACAAGCAACATGAATTCCATTTATGTATATGTATAGTTGAATTAGTTGGTCCAGCAATAGTGTCTGTTACAAGAGAGAGAGTTAGGCACCCGCTACGCTGCTAATAATAAACTGCTTCCGTAATGGCCTCTCTACGAAAGTCAGCCAACAAACTGAAATTAAAATTTAATTAACTACCATAAATTTTGCACGACTTGTGAAATTAAGATTCACTGTATGACATTGTTTAGACCGCTCGAATAAAGTGCTATTAGATTAATTAAAAGTGAAAAACTGTGTTATATTACTGCCTTTTTCCTGTGCACTTCCATAGAAATTCATACACAAGCACACATAGAGAACATTGTTTTTTGGGGCGCTTTCCACGTTGCTCCTTTTCAAGAATATACATTAAGGCATCAAGCAGTTTTCTTCTTAAGAAAACTCCCAACAATTCCACAGGCTATTATTTCATATTAATTTAGGTTTTAATATCCATCCCTTCTGTGTCGGTTTTTTTTCTTCATCTCTTCTCTTCATCCAACAGCTAAAATATAATGCACTTTTACTGTTAGCTTTTTTGTCAAGATTGATTTAAGTAATTCTCTTTCATAACTTGGCGCATAAATGTCGAATATAATAACTTAAAAACTACGTTCCTATTTGATGCCTTACTACATAAAACAAATTGATTCCTTGGAAAGAACAATTTCGTTAATGGCAAAGTCGTTAAGTATATTTCAAGCCACAACATTCGCAGATAACTAACACATATATAAGCCATGGCCAGACTCAAATTCACTCTCTATATATATAGAAATGTCGTAAAGTACCCTATACAGGTTTCCATTACATTATTAAACTTTCTTAAATTATGCACTAGTTAGATTCAATTTCGTTAAGATATTGTGGATACACTTGAGTAAAAGTTCTTGCTGTGCTTCTGTTTTATTGACGGCCTAAATTGCCAAAAGCGCTGCTTAGATAACACCAAAACAGAAATTTTGATCATTTGCAAACTGAAACTCTTCCTAATTTTGAAAAGATTTAGGAATTCAAATGGCTTTTCTAAATTTCTGCGAATGTTTTTCTTAAATTCTCTTCAACAAAACTGATACGTCTCAAACATGATGCAATTTACTGCATCACATGATAATTTGCTTAAGCCACGAGTATTTTCATTCAATTTATTAAAGTAACTTGCCATAATATGGGAAGCGTTAGCGTTAGAGAAAACCTAATTAAATTATATCAGCTACCTGTATCATTTTAAAAGTTAGTAGACGGTGGTAGGAGAAGGTGGTATGGATATTGTAAGCGTCGCGACGGACGCGTCGACTCATGCGCGTACAATATTATCACTTTGTTGTATTGCGCCCCAAAACAGCCACAAACTGTTCAACAATCTCAACGTAAACACATTCACGGTTGGATTATTGTTATTGCACTCACTTTAATACGATATTCTGCCAATTTGAAACTTGAACGTAATAACATTTTGTGTCACGTGTACATGATTTGAGACATTCTGTTATGATTAGATATTTGTTGGAGTGTTTGTTGTATTTAAAAAAATATTTGTAATTTATTATTGTGAATTGCGCGCTAACCGGATTGTTTACATTTAAAGTGCTGTCTTGGTTGATTCGGAAGGACTACCTTTACCTTAATTCAATGACTGTTTCAAGGTAGGACTTGGGAGGACAATTGATTCTTGTTTGTTTTTTTTTCTAATTTTGTGATGGATTTTGAAAATGACCCAAGAAGTTTTTAACATTTTTGCTTTTCTAACATTTGTAATAAGAAAAAAGTCCCTCCATATTGCTGTGTTTTCATATAAAAACATAATCAGAGAACAACGTTCGCTCCTTTTTAATTTCTTTTACGATTTTCTGCTTAATTGTTCTTCTTTTTGCCTTGCTCGCCTTTTCTTTCATACAATTAATTAAGAAAATTGATTTTCTTTTGTACCGGTTAATACTGTATGTTTTTCTATAATTTTACAACTCTACCTAATGTGCAATGAAACAATTTCAATTGGAATAAATTCTGTAATTGTAATATAATCATGTTTACTATTAAACATTTATCCAGCATTAAATATCGCTGGCAATTTACGTGAGAATTGTGTTAATTGCTAATTATAGCCAAATACATAAACATACTTCAACCGGTAATAAATTAATTTCCAGTAAAATGCTTTTTAGGACTTGTTTTAATGACATCCAGTTTTACTATGGATAAAGACTATTTTAAATTGGATACAGAATTGATAAAAAAAATTGTTATTATGCACGATAAATATTTATTTGCAATTGAAGAATGAACCTGTTCGATATAATTATGTGTTAATTTCATCAGTAATTTAAAATTTTATATCAATATGAATATATGCACATTGGACAAAATATGAATGCAATAAATATTAGATATATTTTACACTAATTTTATTCATGAGTTTATTTATGTGTGACCATCGAAACTTAATTGCCGATAACGCACTCATTTTACATTAGTAAACTATATTTGCACATATATTTCCAATTTTTTCAAACATTTACCCCCATGCAATTGGTCGATTTTAAACATAAATGAGCGGGAAAATAAAAAAGTGTATCAATACATAGTCAATATACATAAGTAATAAAAAATTGTGTTAGTGAATTTATAGAAAATTTGCACATGACATAAAAATCTATTGTGAATTGTTAAAAGGTCATAAATTTTATTCGAGTGTCCATCACACAATAACTCTGATACGTAATGAGCTTTTCACGTCCGAGCTTTTCTCATTAGTGTAATAGGGCCATTCGCTCGTTAACACAGACGGACGTAAACGCATGCCATTTCATTAGTACTAACAAGCAAGCACCCAAGTAACTAACCTCCAACACACTAAACTGTTTCGTATAGATGTGTTATACATCATCAGCGGACAAATAAATCTCTAATAGGCTCAATTTAAACGCAGAAATCTGTGCCTGCAAAAATTATGTGCAATGCATTTTAAATAGCATCTCATTTATTTTTCAGTTTATTTAAATCTATACTTTTTCTTATAGTTCTTTATATGCGTGAAAGATCCCGCATTTAAAATCTCTTGTTAAACTTTTATATTTCATTAATAAAACTAGAGAAATAATTACCTAGGCCATAACTTAAATTAAAAAAGTAAAAAGAAAAACGAATGAAAGGTACCTAGTTATTTTATTAAATTGTTCATACCTTTATAAGGTGTAGGTATAGGGTGTGTGCGAGAAAGAGGCGTGCAGAGGAGGAGTGGAGTAGAATAACTATTCTAGTAAATTAAAAAACTTTTGCTAAGCTCTAATTTAATTGAATTTTCAGTAGTATATTCTTAAGTTAAAACTGAAAAAGTTTCTCTCAGTTGTTGTCGTTCTCATTTACATGTTACAAACACAATATTAGAGTAAGTGAAAGAGTATGGCTCTCTAGTGCCATTTTCATTATTACCCAGTTCTGATTAGAAGTGGCAGCGGACAACGTGCAAAGGTATACAATGTCCGTTCCTTTGCACTTGTTGTCACCTTTTCACGGCACAAAAATGTCCAATAGATGGACAATGATGTGAAATGTGGTGACGTCTTCATTACAGCGACGGTAGATTTCATAGCTTCAATTTCCTGGATCAGAAGGGACGTGCTACGGCCCCCCATCCAAGACTCTCTCCTCGCTACAACACTATACATGTCTAGGTTTCATTTACTTGACCATTCCACGCACGTATTCCATCAAAACCAACGTTTAGACTTACCTGTTTTACAACCAATGTACCATTTTCTCCATTTCACTTTGTATATATACCAAATATATGTTACCAAATTCAATCTAACAAATTGTTACGATACACTTAAACTTACTTATATTTCGTGGTTTTAATGTAAATTGATTTTGTGGTGAACATTTATAAGGACAGCCTTAAACGGCCTTTAGATCGTTTGACTTTGGGCAAAAGCGATCGTCATCCCTTCATAAAAGCACATAAAAATTCATTCAAGATAACACAACTGTATATTTTTTCTATTAATTGCATCACCCCCAAACAATATCAGGAACGCGACAATAAAAACTACTTTTATTGCCACAAGAAAATTACATTCAACACAAACTATAATGTGAATTGAGAGGACTCGATGACTTTTTCAATTTGGCGTTCTGTGATTACTGATGATGAACAGTATAGTATAAGATAACGATACAGCTTCCCAGTTTCGTTCATCGCCTTCCATTTTTATATATAAATGTGTATGTGGGTGTTATAGGCATTTTCGTATATTATATAAATGTGTGTGTGTGCACTTTTCCATTTCGGAAAAAGCTGAAATTGAATGAAACACCCCCCACAACACACCCCCGCACAAAGGACGCGATATAAGAAGAGGAAAAGTCCCGTTACGAATGAAATAAGTAAAATATTGCTCTGGACACGGACGTTAAATATTGAAAATTCCTTTCTCTTGAATGCAATTTCGGTGGGATTGTTATACGTTTATGTATGTGTAGATTGTCTAAAAGGATGAATTTGAAATACAATTAAATCGACCTCACGACAAATGTACCGGATTTTGGCAACATTTAAAATGCAACTCACTTGTGTGTTATTGTTAATTAGAATATTATCGCTATTGTTGTAATTGCAATTAGGTTTTTGGCAATATGAATGCCGGTTACAAGCATCCAACTGACCCCTAAGAATGTTAACGGCATTGTATTATAGTGCATTAATTATTCAAACACTTGGCATACTTGGCGCGATTAAACTTAATGTCGAATATGTAGTAAGAGGTTGCTGGAATAGTGTGTAATAAATGACGTTACTTAGGTGCCTGTGGTTACGTCAACATATTCCAGACTCAAATTATAATTACACTTTACACCCAACAATATTAAATTACTACCAAAACTGCCGACCATTACAACCAAAATACTATACCCTTGTTTAATATAACTGCTGTCTATCAACTGAAAATTGTTCCACCATCAGCACATTCATGCTAATTAAATATGATTCCTATATCTCAGTAACTGATTTTTGATCTCTTATTATATGTATAGAATTATCTGTTTTTCTGTTTTTTGGTAAAATGTTGTTGCCTTCAACTTAACATTTTGAATGTAACAATATTCGTCCATCATAAATGACATTGAAAATATTTGAAAACCCCACAAACAAATTAAATTATTTGTCAATTTCAATTAAAAATTGACTATATATAATTGAATAAACCATCGAGTGGGAATATTGAAAAATGTATATTTATGGATCAGCCTGTATTATGTGAAAGCATCGAGTAGCAGTTTTATTTTTAATTAAATTAATACACACGAATTGATTTGTTTATATTGTATCGATATGTGTGTAGAAAACAAACCTTTGGTAATTAAAAATTTAATTAATCTCCTGCCCGCATTGATTTGGCACCGAGAACGGTTTAACGATTTAGTCAAACCGTTTCAAGCCTTTTTTTTTAATTAAACAATACATTAAGAGTCTATTGTGCCAAACTAGATCGTTACAGAAGTGTTGGAATTATGAATTTTTAAAAAACTTTATAAAGTGTGGATGTGTATAGTTTCGTTCACGAATGTTTGTGTTTCTGCAACAATCAAAAATCATAGATTCACCAATATTCAAACATTCCTGAACTAGACTATATAAAAATTTTATAAATACAAACGGCTACGTTTTCCATAGTGATGCATTAAATTATTATCATTATTCCCTTTCGTCGTCGTCATCATCATCCCCCAAATGAGAGAAATCAATTATTGCTTTTCAATAACACAATGATGATAATAATAAGGGGAATAGTAGAATGGAATGCGTCCTGAAATATAATGAATCGCTTAAAATCCCTACTTCAATATAATCCTAATATGGGAGTGTGGCATGCCAACAGGATAGAAAGAGAGAGTAGACGGAATGTCGTCAACATCAACCCATCTAGAAAACTAGAATCACACAACCACAGCGCCCTGATAATACGTTATATTGCTTCCGCAGACCACAAAACAGATGATAAGGCATTTTCAATATGCTTATGTTCTTCCAGTCATTTCATTCAGCAGTTTTTAATAACATCACACCCATTGTATTGACCAATTCACTAATTTCATGCTCCTCTCTCTTTCATACTCTCCCGAATCAAATCAATAACAGAACAATATTTATTCATTCTACTTTGGAAAGGCACGAACTTATTAGTCCCCTATTTTTGCCCCTAAAGAAGTGCGCAGGGAAAACGACCCGTCTAATATTACACTATGTGTCTGTTCCTCTTCTACTCACTTCTTATCTAAATTAGATCTCTTACAAAATGAAAAGAATCCATATTTTCGATTTAATTTGTACTAATTTACATCCTTAAATTGAAAACTGTATCTGCTCGTGGAAACGGATTTCTATACACTATAAAGTCAACCAGAAATAAACTCAATTTTAAATTTTATTACATTTAACTTTTTTATACGTAAATTCCAACAAAACGTAAAGCTTATTAAAAATTGAAAGTTAACCAAATTGATAATCAATCGTCTTATTTGCTTCCAAACTGACAGCATAGTTCTGTGTTACATTTTCCTTTCTGAATTCTGGCTTTACCTGACACAAACATCAATGTTATTTATATTTATAAAAAATGTATATAAATACAGTGTCCAGCAAAAAGAACATGATTGTATGACAGAGAGAAGAGCAACCCTTGGGGTGAAATAATCCGGTACACATATAACCAAGTGAACAGCAAATAGCTTTTCTGGAGTATAATTTCAAGAAGGAAATTGAGAAAATCTTTTATATTTCCTTTTTTCATTCTCTTTAGGCCGATCATTTTTCATGCCATCTCCATCCGATCTCTCCAAGTGCTCTCTTCTGTTTGGCGGCGGCAGCACTGCAAGTGGCGGAGGTTGGCTACCCCCGGTCCAGTTCAATTAAGATGGTGGCGGCCCACAGGGACTTACATGGCTTCCGTAAATGTATGATAGCCTCCAGTCACCGCAAAATTCCTCCTATATGTGTGTTTCTCTCTTACACTTTTTTTTATACATGCATTTCGAAATTACATCATAAAGTTTCATTGCATTTTTCGGCGCAAATTGGTAATAATGCCATATTAAAATAATAAGAATGCCATTTATCACGGAAAGTGATCTGAAAGTGAAGGAAGTTAAATTTCAAGTCCAGCTCAATCGAATGGAGGGATGGATATATTTTTGGAGAGTGGGTTGAACGGAGGATGCGAATATTGGCGTCGGGGAAATTGGGTGGCGCGTTTATTGGAAATCTTTCAGCTGTCCGAACTGTTAAGAAGGTGAAATGAATAAACGGCTTTCAAGAAATTGCATTCTACAAATACGATATTCTCACACTATCTTTTTTCTAATTTCGAGATAATTAAATAAATTTAATACTTGATTGAATCACTTTAAATTGGAAATGACGATCTTTTTTCCGCTTTAAAATATTCATTAATCTTAATCAAAATGGAATCATACTTATAATATTCTACCCCCCTATTAGAAAACTAATCGCATTTACCGTCATTTACATCTGCCCACTTTAATTTAAAGTAGAGTATAAATAATTGCCACACACACCCAAAATTCATTACATACACACAAAGGGCACGGGCCAGACACTATTTTCTAAACTCTTATACTCTAGTTAATGTCATCTGTATTCTGTTAATTATATTTATGCCAAGATATATAGACTGTTAGCGAACAAGGGAGAAATTAACGTTATCTCATTTTAATTTCGTGATATCGTATGCAGTTTCAATAAAAATCGTAGGAACGAGGAATGGAAATGTCAGAGTTGGTAGGTTGGGGTTCAGCTAGTCGGATCAGATAGAAAGGCTCCAGTATATGCGTTAGGAAAAGAATTACACGTAAATACCAGTAGAAGCCTTTCATGACAGCAAATAAACAGTGACAGTAGAACAGGTGACAGCCTATAAAATCAGCACGGAATCGGACGGGGCTGTGTGCGACATTTGTGCGAATGGGGATAATGGCAAATTCAATAAGAGAACATAAGTCGAGGGTAGACACATTTTCGGATAAAGGTGGGATGTATTGAAAACTCAAGCTCAATGTATATACGCACACTCTTCTCTACGCATGTTAAATCCACGATGAAACACATTGACATCGTGGTGCCGGTGCGGGAAAATGATAACGGGATATTTATTTATATTTGACACATGGCACTTTTGAGCGACTGTTAGAGGGATGAAACTTAATGTTTGAGATTTTTAGTTTGGAATTGAAGTTTTCATTCTGTGTAGGCATGTCATCCTCATGGACATTGGACAGGAAGGATTAATTTTTTGTGCTTTGTGAAAAAGATTTTCAATTTTCAAAAGTTCAATTTTGGAAAACTTACACATTTGACCAAAAATTAATATATGTATTAGATTTCCTCTCAAATGCCTTCCTTAATTGCATTTCCTTATCCTGCAATTCCTGAATCCAGAAGATTCACTAATTTAAGCTAAAGACAATGTACTTTATGATGCCTTTTAAAAGCCATAGTTTTATCTATCTGCAACTGTGTATTATTTTGGAAATTATTTTGTTACTCCTCGTTGGAAAGCAGTAGTTTTATGAAAATTATCATTTACATAACATTATATTTCAGGATGTTAATGTTTTATGAATCCGGCTGTTCACTAAATGAAGTTGCACAAAATAATAATCCAAAATATGTCTAAAACATTAACACAAATTATTACAAATATCACTTTACTATCTTTGGCTTGATTCCCGCCAGACATATTCGATATGCCAAAAGCGTTTAGTATCATTGCATTTCCAAAATTCATATATTATTCGAGATTTACGTTTATTTCAATTGCAATTCCATTCGCCTTATTTACGATGCCTTTAAAAGGGCGCTTCCACAGTGTTAGAGCAGCCAAAAACATTTCCCCTATGCAGTTTTTGTTTCATGGGGGGCTAAATAAAAATGATTCAAAGTATATACAAGCATATTTACATCTCTTAGTCTTCATTGCGGGATGATTATAATGCCACAGAGGGGTGAGATGTAATACCTGTTGCATGAACGTTTTCGTTTTGACGATGCTCACAAACCCAGCAGGATAGAATTTACAACTGACACAGAACAGTTATAAAGAGCTCTTTCACTCTCTTTATATGTGCAATGTGTTATGTTTAGTTGTTGTAGGTATATCATAATGATACTGCTCTTGTGAGATTAAAAATGGTTTGTTGTACAAGTGTACAAAGTTAATTAGATGATGGTGACCAAATTGTTTTTTTATTGTTCAGTAAAATGTGGTGGATTTAAAATAGACTTAGGTAAGATTGCTATTGTAAATATATTACGACAGTTGTTTGCTATTCAATTGAAACCGTAAGAGAATTTTTAATATGTGAAAAGTGGAGGTTTTCCTTGCCGAATATATATGCTGAAAACGTTTTCCGAAACAAGCAGATGCCTTAAATGATTCTTAGTACAAACACAAACTTACCTCTCGATATATACACAGGGGTGGCGGGAGAAAGGAGTATTGGTTGGGTTATATTGGGAGCGGGTGATATGCAGCTATTCAATTTTAAACTATCCAATTTTTCATTTCGGATTTAATAACGTCAAGTTGGAGCCAAGCTCAGGGTTTTGTGACTATAGTGGTGGTGCGCATTTCGTTGCCTTTTCTGTATATATATAGATATACATATATATAGTATACCACTTTGGCCAGTCACGAGCTCAATATAATATTAAAGAAATGAAATTGATTTCCTCCCGAACATCGTCACCCATCCCCAAAACACATACATGCATCAATATCTAAGTATAATACTTGTAAGTAATCTCCGTTTTTGTCGCATATGTAATAATATTAAAAGCTGTCACATTAAAGTGAAGTAAATTTATTGGAAATATTGCAAGTGGATATGATTACGGGATATTTCATTTTGGATTATATGAAATGATTGCACAGTAAACACGCTTTCTAAATTAAAGTAATAAATTTGCAAGTCAATTTGCGAAAGTAAATATAACCTGTCACAAATGGTGAAATTATTTCAATTAGTGCACCCTGAAAGTGCAGTATAGTTTAAATGTGTATATATGTAACTCACTAATTAAAATTAAGTCGGAAATAAATGTCAGCTGTTTTTAACTACGACTATATACAATTAACATTTAGCAAACGGTATATTGCTATATACGCTCACTTGGTGCTATTCCAACTTTTTTAATTCCATTTTACTCTTTCCAATTTACAGAAGAATATTATTATACAAAGACTTCTGTGTTTATTTTACATTCGAAAGCTAATTGCTTACTCAAATTAAAAGTTCCGATTTCTATTTAATTCTAAACGAATTTATCGCTAATTGAAAGTGGACTCTGATGATGCATCAGAGATTTTTTGTGGCTGTGCCAAAATTCAAATCGACTATAACACAGACGACATATGAAAACCAGTCACATATAACGCAAAAAGCGTCCACCTATATTATGTATACAGAGAGCTTTCGATTGAATGGAAAATTAAAATTGAAACAGCTAGAAATGGGTGTCGGAGGCAATGCCGCTGAAAGAAGTTGAAATGCTTTTAGAGGGAATGAATCCTGTCCGAATATATACGTTAGTGCTTCTTATGTGTAAGTGTTTGATTCGCTCCTCTACTCTCTTACTCTTTGGTAACTAATGCGAACTAAGTGCTCTTTCGCAGATTGCACAGTACCCGCTAAATATTTCATGTGAGTCGACTGGGCGGACTCGCGCGACACATTCACTTACCATCCTTCCCAAATACACCTAGTCCTGGATATATACAGTTTGTGTGTGCATAGGGAGAGAGCAGGACGTGATCGATCCTGGAAATTGGATGGCCAGCGATCAGATATATGTATATAGTGCCGCTACTTTTATACACCAGAGCTCAGACTTTATTTAATTTACTCCCGAGTGACGTATGAGCTTTAACTGAAATGAGTTCACTTTGAAATGCAGGCCCGTATCTTGTCATCTACACAACATTCATTTTATGATTTCATATTCAGAAATTCCAAGTGCATTTTTCAGTTTTCTCAATTGAAAATATTTTAATTAGGAATTCGTACTTGCTGTTTATCAATATTATGCAACATTATCAACTGTGATTTCATCGAGAAAAAAACACTGTCAACTCGCATTGAAAATAAAATTGAATTCAACAATGACATTGTGGAAATGCGGTGAATCCGGTCCTGCCTGTCAACAGGGAAAATCTGCCAGTATTAACGCCCAAGCTAACACACATAAATTGGGTGCGGGTTTTCTCCGTCGTCTCACTTTAAATAATTAAATGTCAAAGTGGCGTAATCCAGTAATGAACAGGACTTGTATGATCCCTACTGCTTGTTTTAGGATTTCTCCGTGAGTATTTGTCGACGTGATGCAACACGTCACACAATTTGATCACACTTTAAGCCCTTCTGACAAATATTTTATGTAACTCGACCATTTATTCCTCGAATATGTCATTCTACCAATTAAATGAACTGTGTAAAAAAGTAAAAACTTAATTGAAACACTCTGTATATACTAAGCACATACTTACACGAATAAAGCGTTTCTCTTTAAACATGAAAAATTAATTAAATGTAAATAAGTTGTATCTACATGGAATGCTTTTAAATGAATCTAAACAAAGCACTAATAAAATGTAAACAAACAAAATTAAATTCCATTAATAGATATACAGGGGAGGCATTTTATTACACTCTTTACTTATCATTTGTAGCAACTGGTATAAGTAAATGTGGGCGCATGTCCTGCAGTGTATTTCTAATTACCTTTTTGTTAAACTCGAACTATAACTATTACGATGTTATGTGCATATTTCTGGTATGGAAACTTTGCGGTCATGTAAAACTGATGCCCCCCACCGTTAAGATTTATTTCATTACTTCATGCAATCCGCTGTCATTGTACGCTTTATTTATTACTAATTAATCGGACTGAAAAGCAACTCTAACTCTACAATTTGATTAATGTTTTACCAACTCACTTGTTGTACAGCGATATTTTTTTAATATAAGATATACCGTACTATTGGCAAACATACGTGACTATTAAACTTTTCATATTTAATTAATTAACAGTGGGAATGGTCCGTGTTTCGGAATCAATTCATTTATAATATGGAGGTATGTGTAGGTTCGATGTGAAGTCGGTATTGTTTGTAATGGTATTATATTTAGAGGACCGCTACATACAATTTTAGATTAACAATTAGTCTTAATCAGAAGTTGATTGGTAGTAGCTTCATGAGAAGCAATTAAATGGGAGCTCTTTGTTTAAACCGCTTCTGCACGATACAATTTCAATTTCATCAATCAAATAGCATTGCCTTTACTGAATATAAACTAACCATCATAGTTGTAGATTGTAACAAGTTTACAACAATTATTACAAATATAACAAGGGCCGTAATTATAGCATATACAGTGTGTTTTATTAAAGATTTGTATTTGGAAAACACTTAAAGCACACTTAAGTGAAAACAGATTTTATATTTATCGAGTGTGTCAATTGTAAAATTGACGTAGTATTTAGTTGATACTTTTTTGGAAAAGGTTTTATATGCCATTATTATTTCCGTGTCTGATGTCACACTGCAGCAGGAAACTGAATTGACAATTTTCCGCGCGGTTTCCCACTTTACTGTTCTGAGACAAGAGAAAACGAGAGGAAAATGGAAGGTTTCACATAAAATAGCTTTTCTGTTTATGGGACAAGAGCAAGCAAGCAAACACTCTACTATAGGCGGATAAGAGAATAAAGACTTATTGACGGTGATGTTATTTTAAATTTAGCTCAATGTTTTATTTACTTCTTATTTAGATTTTATATTTAGATTACTGTGATGCAATATATGGTTACTTATCACATGCTAAGTGAAGTGTGGTTTTGTGGATAGACGTAAAATATAGACACATCTTCATGAACAAATTTTAATTTTTCAAACTGTTCAATTTCAGTCTGAAATATACGATCCACCTCCCTTAAACAAATATGTTCGTTATTTATAAGTTAGCGAGATTAACTAATTGTACATAAATCACTGTTTAGCAAATTAAACATTTTACCAAGATTAATAACGCATTAATGCAAGTCGGTAATTTGATTACGTTAATGCAATAAATTCGCCCTAGAGGTAAATAACAGAACGACATAAGTTTATACACACCGGTGTAAAATTAGAATTAATTCTCTTGATTTTCTAATGTGCCCACTGACCAGTGACCAATAAATGTGTTTTCATGAACATCTCCGCAACCCCATGCCTAATGCTTGCACAAATGACGCGAAAAATAAGCTGTTTTCCTATTATCTGAAAAGAAGGGGAATAAAACTGTTCTTATATATAAGAAACAATTCGGGTGTATTTGAGTGGAGAGAGGCAATGGCACTTTTAATGCCTTTCAGCCAATTGCAATCTAATCCGAAAACCTTTCAAAAGCAATCGCAGGAATCTTAAAAAGCAATTGAATCTCAAGTATCGAAGGAAGTTAATCGAATAGTATGGTGGTGGAATGTGTGTGTCAGTAATAAGGACCGCCAACCAAAACATTTTACCCTGTACACTAAGTTTGTGTAATTTGTTCAAACGTTAACAAATCGTACTAGGTTTAAATTTAATTCGATGTCAAATGATTTTTCTCTTTAGGAAAAGTAAAGAGACCATCGGACTTTAAAACTGGCAATCTTTATAAAAAAATAAAAACGTGTTGGAATGTTAGATTGGATAGACATTTTTTAACTTTTTTGCTATGTATTATGATTCCATACTATACCAGAATGTATGTCGGATAAAAAACGTTATTATATATTAAAAATCGACTAAAGATGCGAATAATTATTTAGTTGTTTAATTAGAGATGTTTTAGCTTGTCGTTGAACAAATGTCCAAACGCAAAATGGATTCATCGAATTAAAAGCCATCTTAGGTAGATTTCATGTTCCCTTAATGGAACATAATACCATTATTTTAACGATGATGAATACTTATAACAAAGTTGTTAAATGTGTACCAAAAATGGTGAGAAAACGATTTGACACGTGTGTGCAAACTTCCCTCCAATGTACTATTAAAAGCATTTAAAATCACTAGTTTCCAAGTGAATTAGTGGAAAAATAACAAATAAGGATACAAACAACTAGTTTATCAGTAAAAGACACTTTATTTTCCTTTTTAACATTATTTCAATTGAATTAGAAAAAAATGTTGATGTGGCTTGTTTGAACTATAAGAACATGATAGTTTTTAATGTTTTTTTTTGAACCTAATATGAAATTTCTTAAATAGAAACCATCTTACAGTATCTTTTAAAACGATTTCTTAACGTAGCATGTAATAGAAAAATTTTATCTGGTATTTTAAATTAAATTTGGAGTTTGGGAGGGTTTATACATAATATAAAAAACTGCAATAAAGGGACATTTTATGTTTATACAATATAGAAGATACGATAAAATTGCTCATACACATATTTTTTCCCTATATTTTTTAACTTTCTGTATTCAGGCATTTGTTTCTATCTTGCTGAATGGATCATAAAAATCTTCCAAATGGATGTGCAGAATAAATTAAACCTTTTTCTATGGAAATCATAAGATAAAGTCTTAATTAATATTGCACCATGACATTTGTTACGTAATAGCTTGTTTTATTGGAATCAAATTTTCATAATTTCCAAAAATATTTCAATATTTTTCAATACATATTCCTATTCAGAAACAACAATGAAGAATTATGTGCGTAGAAATTGAACATTTAGGGTAGGTATAAATTATTAGATTAATAATTTTTCGCGTATAGGCACATTGTATTTTAGTCTGTGCAGGAAGTTCATTTATTTAGATATTCATATGTATCCATTTCATAATTTATTATTTTGTTCTATTCACTAAATATAATTTGGATTGTAACATGTTCTTTGTCGAAATGAATAAAATTCGTTTAAATGCCGACTAGGAAGTACGTGTTGCTAAACTAACTATTTTAATATGCGCTTGATATGCTTTGAATCAATTGATATACGAACTCCCTATGTGTACATATACGTATATTAAATATTTATGTAAGGTAGGATGGGTACATGGTTATGTATTTTTAATATAGATTTATATGACTTACAAGTTGATTTCAATACCACATCATTGTTTCTAACGATTTAAAATTTTAATGTCAATAAGTTCAGTTGCATGCCATTAAAATAGATACAACAAAGAACAAAGGACTTTTGTCCTTATGTGACAAATAATAGTTTACATAAACTTTTAACTACCAAATTATAGGGTAAAACCGTTGAACTTTAAATTGTCTATTTAATGTTTCTGGATAATATTTGCATTCTTGGTTAAAACTGTTCTTTATATAAGCGTACACATACATATGTATGTAATAAATACAAGTTAAATCTCAAATGTAAATCGTATATGTATATTTTTATGTGTACCTTTATTAGGTGCTTTGCAGCAATTTACTATATTTGTCCCTTAGTTTATGTACAACATTTTCTTGAGGGATTATATGAAGATTTCATGTTTAGTTGGATGAACTGAATGAAAATCTGTCTGTATAAGAAGAGGAGGATGAGGGAATGAGGAGGATTGTAGGGGGTTGGATAGTACGCGCGCTCTCAGCTGTTTTCATTCCGTCCCCAATCGCCCCCGCCATGCCCCCAACCTACCCACATTCACTACCACCGTAACCTTCACCCAGTGAACTAAAAAACAACATCGATGAACTCGTCTTCTCTTCCATGTGCTTGTAAAACACGTACACATTCACGACTCATTTAAATTGCATATTTTTCGTTCATTGACTAGTTTTTGTCCGTTCAATTTATCTTTACCCTAAATACTAGTCGGACATATCTAGTCATATATATAACATATCAAATATCGATGTTATCATTGCATTTTGTAAAAAGCGCCACTTCTGTGCAAAAATCCGAAATGTGCATTAAAAGTTTGACTTGTTAAAGGTGTTGTCACACAGTCACAATTCTATAAGAGAAATGCCTAAAGGAAAAGTTAATGTTAAGCTTACACCAATTTGCACTTAACCAATATACGTAAATAGAAAGGGTTTATAGTGCGTATTTGTTCCTTCCGCGGTTCCGCGCGTTCATTCATTGATATAGCGACAATTAATTGAATAAAAGGAATGAATGAACGTCTTAATGAAAAATATGTTTATATTAACAATGCTCCAAGACATCCTGAATGATATTTAAAATATTATCATTAAATTTATGGAATAATCATACAAGTTTATGGTTATTTTAAAAATAAATCAACTTATTTTCTCCTTTCATTCGACATAATGGAAGTAAAATTGTTGGTTTGAAAAGTTCAGCAACCACTTTACGAGTTTTCCCTTTAGAAATTTGTTTAAATTGAGTGCATTAGTGCGTTCGTTTTTCATATTCTAATGTACTGTGAATGTGTCAACGGGCGAAAAGTAAAAAGTTGGTAATGTAAAGAGGGACGATGAATGTATATGCGGGTCCTAATGCACATTTTATCTATAAGAAGCAAACCACTCTCCGATTTGGCTAATATCAAAGTATAGTAACAAGTGAGTGTGTATAGATGGACTTTCTAAAATCGAAAGCGTGTCAAAAGTCAAAACCTGTAAATTTTCCAAGAGTTGACGATATTAGTGTTGAGCTGTCTGTCACTTAGGTCCCCCAGCAAGATGAAAGCTGTTCCATGTCGGAAAGTGTCCGATTCGGTCAAGATGTCAGGAAAGCTTTTAAAGTACACTTAAGGTGAACTTGCGACATTCGCTCACTCTTTCTAGCAAAAACTTGTGTATAAAACACTCCCTCTTATAAGTTTACTTCTTGGAGGAAGTGGACTCTTTGAATCTGCCTCTCGTGTATTTTAAAACTAGGCATCAGAGCATTTTCACTTACCTTGCCTATACGATCCACTAATGGCAGTTCACTGTTGAACATTTCCAAAACCTTTTATTCTTATACAGATATTTGTCTGTTTTTTTCTATATGCTGATTTGAAATATCTATTAGATTCGTATAAATTAAATTTTTTTACAAGAGAACAAAATTGAACTTTCTGGATATCGTCTTACAGTTATTGTACAGAATAGAGATGAAAAAAGACGAGGGTTGTTTGGTCTCTCAACACAGTGGCACAAGAGGGGTGTGAATCAATCTAGATCGTTATTTTAACGAGGTAGTTCAGAATTCGCATCTACCAGGTGTCAATTTGTTTTAATAGATGGCTAGATGGTTGAGAGAGACTTAAATTTACACCAAAAGCTGCTACTGGCTACGGTTATAATATATAACGATCCCTCATTAAAACTCCTATCGTCCATTATATTTTTTTGAGGGAGAGCCCGTCAATTCCACCACTGCACCCCATAAGGAGAAACGGCAAAATTGGATGTAAATTGGATAAAGATTTTTATATTGTCTTTTAAAAAGAATGTGATATTTTGTTGGAAAAGTGTGTGCATTTGTTAAAATGCACCCATAAATATTGTTGTTTAGTTCCACGAGATGACAGAATGGCTCATAATAATGCCGAGTACTAAAAGGAGCGAATGCAAACAACCTCCTGAAGGTATTTGTCCTCACTAATTAGCTTGATGCTTTGTTGGATCGGCTTGTTGAACTCCACTAATCCAATTCCACTATTATTCTCTCTGTCTTCCTTGCACCTTTTGCAGCAACATTATGGATTTTCGTATAGCTGCAAGTTCGGTAATCGACATGGTTCTCTCGTTGAACTAATTAGTGACTATGATAAATGAATCGGTGTGGTGCTGGCTTTGCACCCTTTCTCATTGCGTCTCTATTCAACCAACTGTTATTTTATGGCCACAAAACAAAAGCTAAATACTGGTAATTGTTTAAACTGGGAAGCCATTACTTTGTGCGCGTGTGTGTTTTGTTAAATTGCCGTATACTGTTTTTATTTAATTAATACGTTCTGGCTTTTGTATAAGCTAAATCTGAATGCCTTTTCACTGTAATTTAATACAATTTCCTTCCTTTGGAAATATTCTTCAATTGTGAAGAGTAGTTAAATGAAGCAGGAAGAAACTGAACTGCAATCAGTAATGGAACACAATTACAGTAAATAAATTCGAAAGTTGTTAGCAAATAGCCTTTCGAACTTCCAATTCGCGACCTTTGAAGCTAACGAATCGTGTGAAAAGTCTAACAAGCTCTCATCCCTCATTTTGAATACAGACTCTCGTATATATGTGGAAAGTAGATGGGATAAGGTTTAGCTTGTTTGCTATCTACGTTGCAAATTCATCACAATTTGATGATCATTCAAAGATTTTTACAATTACAAATTTTGTTTTAGGATAGTGGTCCAATATGAGGCGAATTGAAAATCACAAAGTGCTTTGAACAAATTCCTCTTGTTCTACTATGCACAGTACAGAAAATGGAACCGGTAAGTAAATTTTTTCTCCGTTTTTTGCCTAATATATTATTATTAAGTATTTTATATGTTATTTTGAAATATGTATGGGGTTATATATGATAATAGCAATATTACTTATTCACCAAAGTCTATATATTTTAATCGTCCCGATACTAAGTGAAGTAAGGTTCAGTGTTAACGCTTTCTTCTCCGATCTCTTTCGTTCCATCTCTCGTGTATAGTACGGCCATTGAGTGCATTTTCTGATTCTGTTTACCATATATATCATTCTTCCTTGAAAATAATAGCGTAGTCGTGTACCAGTCTATTAACAAAAGAATTTATTTTCATTTTGGCTAAAAAGCTCCAAAAGCTCGCCAAACCACTATACGCATCGAAGGTAAGGTACTGTTACATGTTACATCGTGAATCTTAAAAAAACGTTAAATTCAAAACAGTTCGATACCATGGACACTTTAACTTTAATGAACCTAAAACTTATCAAATCTAATTTTATACATATATAAATCCAGCGAATTGGGAGAATTGCAATTTGATCAGTTTAAATTTTGAACATTAAAATATATGTATAGCTAATGGAGTTCATAAATATTTCCATCACACAAATGTATCTTCGATTGGTTCCCTAAAATCATGTTTAAAAAAGTTGCTTTTATTTTTTTTCTTTGAAATTCAATCGCTAATCAAAACCATGCATATTCACTTGTACAACGCAATATAAAAATTATAAGAAATATTCCTAAGTATCGAGATGAAT
Organism: Silvanus unidentatus; assembly: GCA_963930825.1. Classification (NCBI taxonomy): domain Eukaryota; kingdom Metazoa; phylum Arthropoda; class Insecta; order Coleoptera; family Silvanidae; genus Silvanus; species Silvanus unidentatus. The sequence continues at coordinate 22,672,011 of OZ005760.1, forward strand.
GTTCTCCTGACGTTATGTGTTTTAAAGGAGCTTTAGTCAAACTCTTATCTGAAAATCAATATTTACGTCCTTTTATTCTCATCGCAAGTATTTTAAATATATATTACCTAATAAAATTTCAACAAGACACACTATTTAACGTATAAACTGTACTTATATACTGAGTCCAATTTTATTTAATAAAAAATCCATTAAGTAAATGGTTTTCTTAGTTTTGATCCATCGTTGTAATGGGATTGTCTTGTTGTCTAGCACGAACGCTATATATGTATACATTGTGAACTTGCCACTCAAGTTAAGATCTAAAAAGGCTGCAAACGAAAACTTATTTTCATTAAGCAGTTTTCCTATGTTTTTAACTGCGTCCGATCCGGACCATGCTTTGTGATTAAGAAAAAAATTCGTCAAACACGTCCCCCAGCTCCGCTTATACACTGGGCGATTCTGTTTTCGTGGTAATTGTTGTAATTATTTGAGGCCCTTGGCATGCCAGCCACCTTGGCAACCAATCAGAGTGTCGACGCTTGGATCTCCCAGTGCAATTAGCAGAGTTCCTTATTAATTAATACAAGCCGCTTACAGACAGTTTACTTAAGATTTGGCCGGATATGAGTTGAGTTATATATATAACATCACCACCGTATACACCAGCACATCACAGGGAAATCTAAACTATACAAGGGGAGGCAAACTGTAATCAAGCTCTTCTCGTTCGTCTACTAGATAATTATTATGATAAATTTAATATGATCTGCACATATACATGCACACATAAGTACTAATACCTTAATTGTTATTATTAATTTCCTGTATGCATAGGTAACTGAATTTAATACTGCTGTAATTCCCACTTGACTCACACATAACTTAAATCTCAATTTCTTGATTAAGCTATTGTTTAATATTTAATGTGACCACTGTGAGTATTTTCCTTTTAAATTACATTGAGAATAAAGGAGTTTTGAGGATAAGGAAGAGTTTGGTAAGAAAATCAGAAATGTTGGCTTTATTCGTACACAATTCAAAGCACGTGTGAGGATTTAAAAAATACATACATCCATTAGTATTTATTTTCGTGCAAACATGCTGTTTTAACATAAAAATGATAAAATTCGATCAAAGGCAAATCTCCACGTTAAGAATATTATATTTCTTGTATTCCAATACTCTGTCATGTGTGCTCACTTCCGGAAACATCAATTTACACACAAGCCTTGATGTAAACGATTGATGCACGATTGTTCTTCTTTTAGTTATTTATAAGAAGTCCTTAATACCGTAAACAGAGACAGGAATTTTCTCATGATCTCTTCTTCAGGCCATTCAAAATTGACTCTTGTTTGTAGATACCTAATCCCCATTTGGTACCAATAATATATAATTTTAAATAAAGAGACTGTCATAGTTCCTAATACGCACATTACAGACAATTAGCATTAGTACCTACATAATAACATCTAATTAATAGTCTAATATTCGTAATAGAGATGTTGTGTTATATTCCCTCTACACATAAACGTAAACCTTCATATATAGAGATATACTCGTATAGTAATAATTCACGATCATTCAGTATATTCTCATTTATCATAATGTAAACTTCGACTTTATACTAGAAGCAAATTCAATTACTGTCAATCCGCCTAATCTAAATCCGTTCATGATGCCAGCTTCTTGTTAATGCATTCGAATATGAGATAATGTTTTGTAATTAATTCAGATCAAATTAGTTGTACAGGCAAATCACACCTTCAACCCGTCTCTCAGTCTATGCAGAAGGACGATATTCAATTTGGAAAAAAAACTTATATCCTCTACGCACATAACTCGGTGTGGAAATGAAACATTTTTTTTAAATGGTCCCTGTATTAAAGAATACCAAGCCAGTGTATACACACGCTTACTCAGCATGATTGAGGAAACTTTCACAATGTTTTACGTTATCAACTTTTATAAATTGCTTTTGAAAGTCAACCTGGGTCCTCCAGAGCACTTTGCATAAACCATACCTCTACCACCACATCGATTACAGAAACGGGCCCTGATGCCATGCCACACACACAATGTATTTCCAGATTGTATCCGGCCGTTTATATTAGAATTTTATATTACTCGTTGACTTTTATAGGCGAAATACAGCACACACATTCATATCACTCTTCGCATGTGGTTTTTAAACTATCTAAGGAATAGTCTGGAAAATTTGTTACAGTTCTCCACAAATTGGTCCGATTGATTTCGTTGGATAAAGATTATGCAATTTTTTTATCCATTTTGTTACGATTTCAGGATCATACCAGACATTTTTGAGATAATCTGGTGTGTGGGTATACAAGAAGTTTGTGGCCATGTGCTAGACGCAAAATGCAATTTCGAACCTTTTCTTTTATTCCATCATTGTCTATGTGGAGCTTTCATTTCCACACTCGATGCTAGTAAATTTAAGAGGCGATTATCATTTTAACTGCTCCTTCACTTAAAAGGCACTCAGGAATTTCTTTTGTTAAAATTCACCAGGGAAGAAAAACATAGGAAAAAAGTGCCTGGCTAGATGCTGTTCACTTCGCATGCAATATGGCTCTTTCGAGGCCAACTTCATCAGTTGGGTGGCTGGTGTTTTAATGCTCGATGGGGCAGTTTTCGAATAATACATGCCAATTGACTTATATACATTTTTCTACAGACACTCGTAAAATAATTTACTAACATAAAATATTCAGTCACATATGTATGCGCATTTGTGAACAGAGAAACACTCCAATATGAAATTTTAAACATTGAAAACGTTTTCTGTAGGTAGGAAAGAAAGTTACTGAATTTATTAAGAAGGCAATCAGATTATTCATTTAAATGTGTCTTATTCCATAAAGATCGTTTGTAAAAAAATATATTGTAGTTTAAGTAGATATTCTAGGGTGAAATTAGACCCCAAACTGGTCACTATAAACAACTATGCGAATTAAACGAGGGAAAAGCACAAGACTTTTTCAATAATGTCAAAGTTTAGATTAAACCTTAGAAAATTAAAGTAGTTTTTATGTGTGCATGTGTTGGTTTGTGTATGTGATAAAAAAGCACACAAGGAAAGCTAATTTAATTTGACTTAAATCCTCTAACTTTTAACCTTTACAAACGAATATGTACCTATGCTTATCAACAACAGAAAAGTATTGATTCTTAATCTTGAAAAATGACCCTGAAATAAATGAGTAATCGTTTGATTAAAAAATTTTACCCAAACTATGGCTGGCTACTACAATAGTTTTTAATTAAATGTTATAAAAGAATCAATAGTTTAATTAAAGTAGAGGACGTATCTGAAGCGAAGGGAAATCAAAATAAGGAATCCAGCAAGTTCTTAAAGATCGATAGGTTCATTAATTCAGTGCCTAAGGACAGGAGTCCATCAGGGATAATTGTATTGCAGTGAAATTACTGAGAGATGGCCACCAACCACTATACAAAAACCACTTTACTAAAATTGGCTGCAGATGTCATGACTGTATAATGACACTGGCGACGTCGACGACGACACATACCATCCTATCCCCACTTATACACACATCTCTAACTCGCGCCACTCAAAGCCATTAAATCTCTGGAGTTAATACAAAATGCATTTGTTGTTGTTCCATTATGTAAATGAAAACTCAAACCACTCTACTGCTTGCTCGGGGAAAGCGTGTTCCATCAACGCGATAATGCATTTCCGGAATTCATAAAAAATCTTTGCTATTTATCATTAATGGTTCCAATCAGCTTTTAAGTAAAGTCCACTTCCATTACATTCTGCTTCCTACTCAAGGCAATTTGAAGATTTTTCTTTTTGAAATCGGGTTTTCTGAACAAACGAAGGTTCAACATTTTAAATTTGTCTTATAGATGGTGATCCTAGTTGTACCTATGTTATTAGTACCTACCAAAAAATAACAGGACATACCTAAAAAAAGGTGCGACCGAAGAAACTCAAAGTTCATTAGCGGAATGGAATAGGGCGGGATAATTTCTTTCTTTACGTCGATCTTACGTTCTGGTTCTGTTGTATACATATAGAGGAGCTCCTTAAGAGGAGCGTTTGAAATTTGTTATTTATCATCAGGAGATGAGAGAAAATGGGCCTGGTAGATTCTTCGATAGTAGAAACATACTTATAGAATTGTTAGGGATTTCTTCTCAAGCTTTTTGATGTTCTAAAAATTTTGCAAACATTTTGAACCTTATTGGTTCAATCATGTATTCGTAAAATGGGTGTATTTTTTGATATATTTTTATGATACATAACTTAGCAATCTGACAAATTTGGATTTAAGACTTTTTTGAAAAATTTTGGGTATTTTTTTAAATGCTTCAGAAACGTGATTTACATCTATTAAGATGATCAAATTACATTCGGTCTGTGATATTACGCTGCTCTTTAATAAGAGTCCCAGCCATCCTTATCCATCTAGTATTAGTAGAAGGAATTTATAATAAATGAATTAGAGCTGTCAAGGATTTAAGTAAATGACTTATATTTAATCTTCCTTCCAAGTTCATAAATAGCAAATGTTTGATATTTGGGCGCAAATTGATAAACTAGGATAACTGTATAGAAGTGCGATCACAATATCAGATTATTCCGGCTGGCGAATTACAATCACCGATTTAATTAAACTACTGTGTACCTACGCACCAATGTAATTGGCAAACGCTATTACTAACTCTATTTTAATACCACTTGGAATGATTTTTATACTTTCATTTAATAGAGTTTAATTTATTCAATTATCGATTGCTGCAAATGAATCAATTTTCAAAATGCTTTTTAAGTGAAATCAAATGAAAACTTTTCAAGGATAAACCTCTGAATCGCAAATATAATCCCACGATTTGGAAACCAGCAATAAAATGCTGTTGGCTACCTATTACATTTGTGTTTAGCCATTAACATAAAATAATTTAAATATTATTGGTCTGACCAAATTACAAATTGTTGAATATAGAAGCCGAGAAAAGTACGAAACAGCGAAATTTAATTACAAGAAAATAACATTAAATTCGAGCATTCACATAATTGCGAGGCGTCATTCCAAATATGACATTGGTATAATATGGTAATTCTAGAAAATAATTCGAAAGACGGAAATTAAGAAGAGTCTCTCTGTGTATAACACAGTAGTAAATGTGTTTCTCTTCTCTCTGTGTGTGTGTGTTCTTTCGTTTGAATACATAAAGTCATTTTGTGTGGAGGAGGCTTGTTTTCATCATCAGTTTTCCCATTCTATACTCCAAACTATTTTAATTAAAGCAACGGCTAATTTAACTAGACAAATCTTCACAAGTAGTGTATACACGCCAGAGAAAAGAGGCTTCCTTCCTTCATCACGAAAATACGTACATAACACAAAACACATTACCTACACTGTACCCCCTTCATACAAGCGGTTATTGTTACCGCATAATAGCTGATTACATTCTTTAAACGTTAATGTTTTGCAGCACAACATCGCCACGAATCTCTGCCATTGTCATCTTTTCCATTCCGTGCATCTTCTTATAACTTGTTTTTACTTATTTATATATCATTATAACTATAGTTATTGGCTAAATTGAATAGCAAAATATATTTTGGCTAAATGGGCTCCATTATAACGATTCTGTCAGTTACAGATGTGACCGGCACAAAGCTTCTCTTAGAATTAATCTCTATCAAGTTTCTATACTAGTAGTAATGATGATGATGATAATGGCAACTAAACATATGCTGATTGTGTCATTCACAAACTGTATTCTTATGCAAAATGGGAAGAGATGGTCTACTTTACTATTTCTCTTCCCAGGACTCTTGAAGACTTGATTGTAATTCAATTAAAATTTTCATTATTTCAGAGTCCGGAGGGGAACATGTTTCGAATGTTAGATTATCAACATTGGCTGGCGCTGGTCCACCGACTCCTTTACCGGTTTCAACAACAGCCAACAATCTTTCCGCAATTGTACGCGAATGTGCTGGCTGCGGTAAACGAATAACAGAACGATTTTTATTAAAAGCCCTAGACCTGTATTGGCACGAAGACTGTTTGAAATGCGGTTGTTGTGATTGTCGATTGGGCGAAGTGGGTTCAACTCTTTACACCAAAGCGAATCTCATTCTATGTAAAAGAGACTATCTAAGGTAGGAATGTGGAATAATTCGTAAAGCAATTGCAAATGTGTATTTTCAGATTGTTCGGTACAACGGGATATTGTGCAGCATGCAATAAAGTGATACCAGCATTTGAAATGGTGATGAGGGCGAAAAATAATGTATACCATTTAGAATGTTTTGCATGTCAACAATGCAATCATAGGTAATAATGAGAGGATTTGTTAAGTGTTCAAATGATGATGAAGATTGATTTTAGGTTTTGTGTAGGGGACCGTTTTTATTTATGTGAAAATAAGATCCTTTGTGAATATGACTATGAAGAGCGATTAGTGTTCGCAAATATGGCATATAATCCCAGCAGTTTGGCGCACATTAGAAGGCAAGTCAGTAATTTACAGGTATGCTTACACATACATAGTTTAAACAAAAAAAAATACCAAAATACACACACATATATAAATGAATTAAATAAGAAAAAGCAAAATCACTTGAAAAACATTGTATTCTAAGTGAATCTAATGAGGATCAGTAAATGCTTTCGAGTAAATGGATTGCTATTATGTTTGGTATATAGTTAAGTGGTCTGATGTTTGTTAGCTAAAAGCCACTAAACTATGATGCTTTTAAAAGAGTGATGAGAGATGCTCTCTGAAATATTATAGACACATTGTCAAGCCCGTTTCAGAACAAATAATGTTTCATTCGTGATTTTATTCTATTGAGGTTGGTGGTCTCTTTCAGCCAGCAGCAGGAGGAGACAACCTAACCCAACATGTTCATGATGGTAGTAGAATTGTGAACAGCCCCTCCTGTTACAGCGAGAAGAATTCGGACACGGTGCTGGAAGGGCCACAGCGACAGCTCACTAATCAATCAAGTGCGACGACGACGAATCATCGAGACGATGGCAGCAGCGGTTATGGGAGTCCTGATTCGGAAATTTTCGACAATTTGCCTAATACACAACAACAGTGACGATGACTTACAGCCACTGCACCAATACGAGGAAGACCATCGATATTGGCAGGGCAAGGAAGAGTTAAGGGCAAAGTTCGGGACCGTATCCAATGATGAACTGTTGGTGCAGTGATTTATAAATACAAATAATGCACTCCTTTTTATATTGGTATTATACCTATGTATACGAATTGTAAATATTTCCATTTTCATAACAATCAGTGCCATTTCGTATTACTGGTTCAGATATTTTAAGAGATAAGGGTTTTAAAGAAACCATTTGTACATAGATATAGATTTTTAAGAAAGTTATTATTTAAGTATTTATATTAAAATAAAAAAAACTCTTTTTTTTTGTTCTATGAATTGAATCGTGACTTGTATATATTTAGATCTGAAGCATACCTAAACATGACGCATATGTTAATGATTATACAGTCGATTTAAAAAAAAATTAATGGAGTAATAAATGAGATTAATTTTTCACTAATGTGCATGTTCTAGTTAAAACAGGGAATTTTGAAATTGTATATTTTTTTATTCCTATACCAAAACTCTAAAATTTGGCAGAATCGGTTTATTTTAATCTTCACCTTAGAGGGTATAATTAGAGAAAATGTTAATGTTTGCAGTCTCACCTTGTCTCCTCAGCTACAAATCGGACTTGGAGCTATGTATGTACAATTAGAAGCATTTAGCATTTTTAATGGACAAATCTTTAAGTTCCAGAGCTGGTGTTAGAATACCAAGTAATAATTTGCTTAAGATGATTTTTAAGGCACTTTTTTCAAATACGAATTAACTAATAATAGTTTAAACAACATTTAAGATCTTAAGGCTTGTTTTTCTTGTCCAAATTGCATGCAACTGTGCCAAATTAGAACTGTGCCTCTTAGAACTTCGTCGATAATTATTCAATTTTGATATAAGTACGTTTATTTTTATTATCTATTCTAATTCGTTATTCTTTTTTTAAACCGATAAACCTCGTTCCTATATTAAATTTTTTAAAAATTAATATTATAGTGATTTATTATTTGTTCATTTTTACAATTGTTTGGATAAACATCATTATCAAGGAGATTGATTTGAAATTTACAACTTTTATAAATAAAATACCCCACAATTTAATCCTTTATTTTATATTACCTATGCAACATATTCAGAAGATGAAGTAGAAGAAATCTGGAAATTAATCTAATAATTATCTTATTAGATAAATGACAAATAAATATTTTCCATATTTATCACTTGACCCAAGACAATGACATCTTTTATTTTCAAAAATTGTTATGTTTTGAGGTGACATAAAATATTAATAGATTTTTAAAATCGGCTTTACAGTTGTGTGATAATTTATTAATTATGTTAAAAACATTATAGAAGATAAAAAAATGTACCTAAATGTAAGTAATTTCTACGATGCTTTTTATATGCATATCCGATGCCCAAATATTGTTCATTAATAATCGTTTAATATTTATATATAATGTATATAATAGGTAGGAGGTTCTTCTCTTCATGTGTACATAAACAATTTTTGTATCACTCAAAGTCGAGATCAAAGTATTTATTTTTATTTTCTTTATGCAGATTCATTGAAATCTTAAAGCATACAAAAGTGTTTGGCATGTAGAAACAAAATTTCTTAATTGTATATGTATGTATATAGATACTATTAGGTAATATTATAAAATGCCTAAACCATTTAATTCTCACTTAAAAAATTATTTATAAACATTGTACATAGAATTTATTATTATAATTATTATATCAAAATAAATGTTGTCTTTTTTGTTGGATCTGATATGTTCTCATTTTCTTTTGCTCGATTGCAGAAAAAGAATTAAATAATAAATATAATCCAATATAGGTGCGCTTTGTGAGGCATTTCACCTTTGAACAAGTATCCCAAAGATGTTTCTGAATGAATCTTCCTGTGCCAGAAATCTTCCAATTGAAGATACTCTTCTTATATTCTATTCCTTGCCTGGATAGGGCGCACCGCATGTATAACCGAACGAATAGAGTTCGTTCTTCGTTCTTATATGTATAACCAACAGAGACCTCTGATATATTATATACGAAGTATATAGGCATGTTATTTGCTCATATACTGAACCAATGAAATTGAATTTAGAAATCTGTAATATTTATGCTAAAGATTCACTAGATCAACCAAAATTTTATAAATTCCTTCATTCCTATTTACGCCTACAATTTTGTCAGCTCAATTATAGTGCTGCTTTTAACATTTTGTTTGTTTACGAAAAATATCGCAGTTTTTCTGAATGTACACTGCCGTTGAATGTAAAAATTATTACATAAAATCGCCGATTAAACTGTTTTTCAATTGAACTGATTTTAGTTCTATACATAATTCAGAACATGTAAGTATTTACATAAAATTCATTGTAAGGTTGGAAAAAGTCTCATCTTTACCAGCTATCAAATTTCTTCATATATATCTAACGCTCAAGCGGAAATAGTTTAACTCTCATTGCACCAATAAGATTCTTCCACATTGTATGTGAAAATAAGTGTTCTAATTAATATTTAGTTTGTAACTTTTTCAGCTGTCAAGATGATTGTGAGGCAATCAATGATGTTTTTAATGCTAGTTTTGTATGTAGTGGCGTTACCAAAAGATGAACAAAAACCGGATAGAGTATATAATAGAGAATTGAGCGACAAAGAGCATTTTGAAAACGAACACCATAATCGAGAATATGACCATGAAGCCTTTTTGGGGGAGGATGCAAAAACCTTTGACCAATTAACACCAGAAGAAAGCAAGAGACGTTTAGGGTAAGTTCCCACGTACTCCCAGCATTCATTTAATTTATCTAAATTTTTTGTTGAAACCCTAAATACCCAAAAGGATTACTAATTTAAAATTAATTTAGTATATGTACGCGTTTTATATGTAAAGCAGTTGCTTAAGTAATTATGAACATTCTTTATTCTCTTGTAAATTTAATTTTTTTTTACTTACAAAGTAACTTTAGTTTTTTCTACTTCCCCACGTACGCGAGTACCACATGTTTTATTAATTAATCTTTTGATTTAAAGAGTACTAAATTATTTTCTTCCGCAGTTTAATTGTTGATAAAATCGACAATAATAATGACGGCTTGGTGTCACGTGAAGAGCTAAAAGATTGGATTCGTTTCACGCAAAAACGCTACATAATGGAAGATGTGGAACGGCAATGGCAACAACAGAATCCAGAAAATAAAGACACCATCTCATGGGACAATTATAAAAAATTAGTTTATGGTATATTAGAGAATATGGATGAGAGTCAATACGATACCGATCATTTTTCTTATAAAAATATGCTAAAACGAGATCGCCGTCGATGGGCGAATGCCGATCAAAACGGCGACGACCAATTAAGCAAGGAAGAATTTTCTACATTTTTACATCCCGAAGAGACTGACCATATGAGAGATATTGTTGTGTTAGAGACAATGGAGGATATCGACAAGGATCAAGATGGGAAAGTGAGTTTGAGCGAATACATTGGCGACATGTACAAGGGAGAACAGGGTGAAGAGGAACCGGATTGGGTGAAAAGTGAACGGGAACAGTTCAATACATACCGTGATAAGGATGGCGATGGATTTATGGACGAGGAGGAGGTGAAGAATTGGATTCTGCCGCAGGATTTTGATCATGCCGAAGCGGAAGCGCGACATTTAATTTATGAGGCCGATTCAGATGCCGATGAAATGTTGAGCAAAGATGAAATATTGAACAAATATGATCTGTTTGTTGGCTCGCAGGCCACTGATTTCGGTGAAGCTTTAACACGTCACGACGAGTTTTAAAGACTGAATCTCATGTCGACCAGTAAACGCCCTTCCAAATCCTATAGTTGTATTTGTTGCGATTGTGGCTTAAAGATTATTTTTTTATTGTACTTGAAAATGTAGTTTTTATAAAAAATGATATTAAAATGTTAACGTGCCATTGTATTCGAATACATATAGAAATTTGTTTACTTACTTAGAATAAGGTATGTCTTAAAATTAATCTGTTTAAATTATGTTATTGGTGCTTAACAAATAAAGATATGTACATAATATGGGGTCTTATTTTTGTGTGTATTAAAGGTAACATGTGGGATAAATCGGTTTTTAGTTGTTTCCACAAAAAAAAAAGAAATACAAAAAATATTAAAGGCGATATGCTATATTATTTGTCTGTATTAGACATTCCTGGAAAAATACTTAATATATTAGGCTGTTCATGTTCATAATCAGATTAATTAGTTTTTAATAAATAATGAGAATTTATAGCTTTAAATATTTTATTTCTACCATAGAAAAAAATAGTATCTATCACAAAAATCACAATAACAATTTACAATTTTTATATTTACATTTAAACATGTTTTAACATTATATAAAAATAAGAACTACATTGTACTGAGTTATTTGATAGATTTTCTAACGACATACCATATCGTTATGTTATAGGGTTTATAAGGAATGAATATGAATTCCATGTTGTACATTGATATATTGTTTTGTAAAAAAATAAACGGATATACTAAACTGTTTAATTTAAAACGAAAACTTAATTCTTATGAAAGTCCATTGGTATTTTTATACATTATTATTTAAATATATATTATAATACTTATGTTAGAAAGAGCTTTATTATAGATATTAATATAAAGCAGTATTCTCATACAACATTAATAAATAAGTCTCTAGGAGAAGAGTAAATGTTCAATATTTTGAAAGAATGAAAAATGAATGACTGATTCTTTATGTACAAATCTTAAATAAAATCCGAATCAGAACTAGTGAAACTAAGAGAAGGTGATGATGGGACGCGCACCAGCAAAGAACAATCACTGTCGGAATCGCATTCTAAGTCATTCTTCATAGAAGTAGGTGATTTTCTTAATCATAGTTCAATCATTTCGGGTCCTTTCCAACTAATGCCAGTTCTTAATGCATTTGAAAATTTCATCACACCTCCCATTGCAATTACCTTTGAAAATAGATACAACAAAATCATTTCATAAAGCCTTAATTAAATATTTTGAAAGTACTTACGTTAATTAAAGTTCTTGAAATGAAAAATGCAACCTCCGCTTTACAAAGGGCATCGAATTCCTGTGAAACAAAACCGGGTTTTTGTTATTATTATCTACTTCTACCAATTTCTCGTTATATCAATCAAAATCATTTACGGATTCGTTATTTCAGTTTAAAATAAAATAATTAATCAGTTTGATTTCAATTTTAAAACCAATTTAATAAGTGCGTTGCTAAAAATGTGAGTATGCAGTAGAAACACACCTAATGAATATTAGGAAGATAAAATTTTTGAAAAAAGTGCAAAAGTTTAAAGCACTTTGGTTTCTAGTTTCTACCTTTGCATACGAGGGACGTAAAAACACTTGTTTGAGTTATTTCATTACTGGGTATTATCAGTATGTATGTATATCTAAATAGTAATGTTTGCATAAAATTAAATTCCAAATTAGGTACTGCCAAGAATGGAACAATATATGGGTACTTACTCTATTCACGTGATCCCTGAGGACGTTGGAGTAAACCATTGAAACAGCTTCTAATGCCATAAACGTTATAAAGCCAATTATCCATGGAATCACAAGATTTATGTTTTCCTATAGACAAATTCCCACATTAATTCTAAAATATTAATTAAACGAATCTATCCATGTTAGGTTTATACCTATTCCTAAGTTAATTACTCAAATCTAAAATAGAATCCTTTTTAAAGATTTGTCAAATTGGTTTTTAATTCATATATAATAAAAGACACTGGTTTGTAAAACTATAATCGTAATCATTGCTTTTGTATTTCGTCAAAAATACATCTTGTAGCTAAAATATATCTTAATAAAATATAAACGTTCAATCGCAAAGTAAAGATAAACTGTTTCGAATAACAATGACAAATTGACAATTATAGTATTGATTTTTATTTCACGTAATATGTGTCTGGGTTGAGGAGTGAAGCTCTATTCTGAAGAGATTTCATGCCCTTTTTACACTTTGTACACTTTTACAATCCTAATAAAACTCGTAATATACATATACTCTGCCCACTTCTAATTAAAAACATTTAAGGTACCGACTTCCAAGTTTCAGATGAAAACGTAAAACTATAACGAACACCTATTTTTAATACAAGTCTAGATGTCGTGATTTTCCTTAAGCACAATTTTCGGTTCTCGGAAGTTGACAAGCACTTATTGCAACGTTTGAAAAATTACATCAGAAGAAAAGTTTCCAAGCAAAAAATACAATTGCAATCGCATAGACGGTTTAGATGTAGGTTTTATTCCATTATAAAAAAAGTTCCTAACCATTGCTTCGAAATAAAATTTAAGTCTGATCAAATGAAATCTGTTCAACTGCTGATGCTGTTTAATTAAAATGAAAAAAGTTATGCTTTTGTAATGATCCCGACTTTCGCGGAACCATCTTTTAAGACATTTAAAAATTTAGAAAACAAAAACTAAGCGAAAACGAACAAAATATAAATCGGCAATGATCGACTAGTGGAAATGGGCCCTACGTTGTGTTTATTTTTAAGTTATTAAATTAGTAATAATCAAGTTCTAGACAAAGGATTGATTGTGGCGACTATGACGAGGTTCTTGAGAGAAGCACAAATAAAACACATATGAAAGTTTAACGCTTATATTGGAGAATTAGAATAAAATCAGACACAACAGCAAATAAAATAATATAAGTAAAACAGCAATTATAAATTAACAGAAAGACAAAACGTTAAACCTTGTCGATTCTAGTCTGTAGTGAAATGGAAGAAAGAATCAGCAAAGAAAACTTCCAAGACTCTTTTCAAAAACATAACGATAATTTTGTAAATGCGTACAAACAGGATGTAACGAAACTTCATAAATTCACAAGAATAAAAATGATGATAGCAATTAAGCATTGAAAATCTTTGAGATGTTTTGACTCAAGTGATCAGTTAGGAACATGTAAAATATGTCATTATCAGGAACGAAACATTTCATAACAATGTCTAAACAAATATACACAAATATGGTCAAAAGAAAGAATCAGCACAAATAGAAAATCAAGAACAGTAAATGAATCGAGATTCCGTGCAAAAATCATCAACAATGAAGGATTACGAGTCGTTATATGATCACACATCAAAACTCACTGCCAAGCTTTACGCAAACTATTGCTGCGAGACGCCAAAACTCACATCATGAACAGAAACTGATCATGACTCAATCACACGCATAATGAGATGAAACAATATAGAAAAATATCAAAAAAACAAGTGTGGAGCAAAAATAAGTTCATCTGGTGGTGGTGCCTCCATCCACCAGGAATTCTCTCCAACGGTGGCTAGCCGAGGGAGGTACGACATCTTTTGTATAAGCTCTCTTTTGGTGCTCTATGGTCTCTTTTGCACAATAGCACAGAGAGAGCAATTAGATGTCATTTCCTGAAGATCAGATTATAGTTACAAGAATCAACAGAGTTAATAAAGAGCAGGAATTAACATCCCTTTTATTGCTCGCTCTGCACAACAAAATAAACACAAATAAAAATATAGAAAACATATTGATGATGGAACTCGTAATCCAAAAATTGTCAACTCAAGTAGTAAATGGATAATAAATTAAAGAATCTCAGAAAATAGAAACAGATGAATCATAAACGAACATGATAGAAATTAGATATACAATTGGAAAATCACTTCAAAGATTCTTAGTGCCCAGAAAAACACCCTTGTGAATTTATAAAGACAACTTCAACATGTAATAAAAACATTACCTTAAACAAATTCGAGATCGGTTTGCAAGAACGGCAATAGATCGGCCAGGCGTGATGAATCTTCCAAAAACCCTGAACAACTACTGACTCAACTCCTATTGCTAGCTTGCTTCCCGCCGCGCTAACATGACTCATTCTCAAACTTAATCGAAAAAACACCAAATATTTGGTTTTTAATGAATAACAAAATTCTCCTATAAAAGCCTTTTGGCTTATAAAGTTTATGAAAATCCTATTTATCCAAAATTCACAAACTAATAATAAACAAAATATTGATGAATATAAATATGGCGAAAAATCGCTCATTGTTAATTTGTAATTTAAAACAAAACATTTTATTTTGTATATATGTAAGAATGGAATACTACAGAACGCCCCCTTTGAAAAGTATTCGCTAAGGAACGAATGCGAAGAATTTTCAAACATCCTTCCTAATGTTATGTGAATTAAATCTAACAAAATTATAATGAGGGTCGAATTTGATATATCACACTTGAAGATACATAGATACATTAACTTTAACACCTTTTGTCATTAATGAATAAACAAAGATAAAATAATAGACCGACAACAATACAAAGGCTTTAAGTTTGAGCACGCCCCCACTTTCTTAAGACTGCAGACTGCATTCTATTTGTATTAGTACCTCAGAACGATGTTACAAATTTATAACAAGAAGATTTATAGCAAATGACAAGACAAAAGAAGATCGAATAAAAAAAAACAAAGAAAATCCTCACGAAAATTATTTCAGTAGAAAAAATATCTAAAGACAGAAATCGAAGTCGTTTAAATTAATTGGACTGCCTGGAGTCTTAAAGAAATCGGTGCGTCGCGGGTAAAATCAGCCAAATTTTTCTCTATACACTTTGTAATTTGATCAGCACTATTGTTCTTGCTTTTAAGTATGATGTTCATCTCGGGATTTGATGTAGTTCTTAATTTTACTAGGTTACGGCACATATCATTCTCCTCGTTGTGGTACAATAACTCAGCAAACAAACACTTCGACAGGACAGAAAACTCCGTTGACAAGAAAAACGATTTCAATCGACATGAAAAAAGATATTATATGTTAGAACGAACATATCGATTTAAGAAAAAGCTGCGACCATCCAAGGTGCAAAATAATAACAGGAAAATTACTACATTCTGTTTAGGTACGCCTCACAAATTTCTGGATATGTAGCAAATAACTTCGCCCAAGAAAAACTCCTTCATTCTTGCAATCTCCAATTTCAAGAATTAAGAATCTTAACGAAAATAAGTTAAAAAATATTTTATATCAAAACTGAAATTACCTACTCGAAACAGAATATTAAAGTTGGTGAAAATTTTGAAATTAAACATTTTCAATGTGCTAAAAGCCACGCCCCCAAGTCTTATGACCACTACTGGAGAAATAATATCAAAAATATACTAACGAATTTAATGAAAAAAGTCAAATTTTGCGAAAAAGTTTACCAGTCGTCTTTCAAACGATACAAAACTAAACCGAGGGAAATAATTAGAAAAATGATGTTTGCAAAAGGTTGTTATCATTATCAAAAGATGAACTAAATAGAGAAATCCAGATGAAGCTGACATTATGTTTAAATATTTTCGAATAGAGGCAGAAATTTAAAAAGATGACTGCACAAAAATTCAAATGATTTAGATTTGAAACGTTAAACCAGTTGAAGATAAAATTTTTTAAATATAAAGAATCATGATAATCGTGATAATTGTGCAAAATTTTGGAAAACAAATCGCTAATAAATTTGGAAAACAATTTAACAGAGGTAAATGGAGAGACTAACTACTGTAAGTCACAAGTGACAAATTAGAAAAAAGTTCTTGCTAAAAATAAGAATAGTAAAACGTAAAACGACTGCTCTGACAAATATGAAACAGAGGGAATGAATATACCTAATCATCTGGATACAAAATTTTTGGATTACTAGGAACTGTAAAACTATTTTTGCAAAACCGACATCAACAGATCTGGGATTGTTTAAATGTTTAGCACACTAAAACAAATTGTTAATGGATAAATGATTTAAAAACCAAAGTTGAAAAGACAGAATTTGCAAGAAGAAAAGGTACACCAAAGCGAAATAAATTTGCCACAATTGCCAAACAGCAAGTTAGAATTTACTCTTATATTCAGAGAGTTTTCCTTGTTGATCTTAAGGTTTTGACTTTGACAAAAAACTGGGAAAATTTCACGATCTACAAAGACCAGAACCGATATGCCAATTCTTAGACAAATCCTTCGTTAAATGTTCCTGACATTGAATGAATTTTCAAATGAATGGATGAAATAATTTTGTAGTTTTAAATTATTTCTTTTTGCTTAGTTGGAATAAAAAACATACATGCCAACTTAAAAACTCTTCGTGAACAGATATGATAATTAAAAGTTAAAAAAACATTAGTGAAAAATGTTCACTCCAAAAAGTTTCTCAAAATTGATAAGTTTATCTTGAATTCCTGATGGACAAGCTAGCGACAACAGATGCAATTTATAAGGCTTTTTGGATATTAAAATAAATACCAAATAACATCAAAATTTAGGAGACAAATACTGCATAATCAAAGTCATAAAACATTTAACGAGAATTCGTGCTTCAAATCTCAAAAGTGTCGTCAAAATGTCTATTTTCAATCAATCCACAGTCACGGTACCAACTGTAATGATCCCGACTTTCGCAGAACCATCTTTTAAGACATTTAAAAATTTAGAAAACAAAAACTAAGCGAAAACGAACAAAATATAAATCGGCAATGATCGACTAGTGGAAATGGGCCCTACGTTGTGTTTATTTTTAAGTTATTAAATTAGTAATAATCAAGTTCTAGACAAAGGATTGATTGTGGCGACTATGACGAGGTTCTTGAGAGAAGCACAAATAAAACACATATGAAAGTTTAACGCTTATATTGGAGAATTAGAATAAAATCAGACACAACAGCAAATAAAATAATATAAGTAAAACAGCAATTATAAATTAACAGAAAGACAAAACGTTAAACCTTGTCGATTCTAGTCTGTAGTGAAATGGAAGAAAGAATCAGCAAAGAAAACTTCCAAGACTCTTTTCAAAAACATAACGATAATTTTGTAAATGCGTACAAACAGGATGTAACGAAACTTCATAAATTCACAAGAATAAAAATGATGATAGCAATTAAGCATTGAAAATCTTTGAGATGTTTTGACTCAAGTGATCAGTTAGGAACATGTAAAATATGTCATTATCAGGAACGAAACATTTCATAACAATGTCTAAACAAATATACACAAATATGGTCAAAAGAAAGAATCAGCACAAATAGAAAATCAAGAACAGTAAATGAATCGAGATTCCGTGCAAAAATCATCAACAATGAAGGATTACGAGTCGTTATATGATCACACATCAAAACTCACTGCCAAGCTTTACGCAAACTATTGCTGCGAGACGCCAAAACTCACATCATGAACAGAAACTGATCATGACTCAATCACACGCATAATGAGATGAAACAATATAGAAAAATATCAAAAAAACAAGTGTGGAGCAAAAATAAGTTCATCTGGTGGTGGTGCCTCCATCCACCAGGAATTCTCTCCAACGGTGGCTAGCCGAGGGAGGTACGACATCTTTTGTATAAGCTCTCTTTTGGTGCTCTATGGTCTCTTTTGCACAATAGCACAGAGAGAGCAATTAGATGTCATTTCCTGAAGATCAGATTATAGTTACAAGAATCAACAGAGTTAATAAAGAGCAGGAATTAACATCCCTTTTATTGCTCGCTCTGCACAACAAAATAAACACAAATAAAAATATAGAAAACATATTGATGATGGAACTCGTAATCCAAAAATTGTCAACTCAAGTAGTAAATGGATAATAAATTAAAGAATCTCAGAAAATAGAAACAGATGAATCATAAACGAACATGATAGAAATTAGATATACAATTGGAAAATCACTTCAAAGATTCTTAGTGCCCAGAAAAACACCCTTGTGAATTTATAAAGACAACTTCAACATGTAATAAAAACATTACCTTAAACAAATTCGAGATCGGTTTGCAAGAACGGCAATAGATCGGCCAGGCGTGATGAATCTTCCAAAAACCCTGAACAACTACTGACTCAACTCCTATTGCTAGCTTGCTTCCCGCCGCGCTAACATGACTCATTCTCAAACTTAATCGAAAAAACACCAAATATTTGGTTTTTAATGAATAACAAAATTCTCCTATAAAAGCCTTTTGGCTTATAAAGTTTATGAAAA
Organism: Silvanus unidentatus; assembly: GCA_963930825.1. Classification (NCBI taxonomy): domain Eukaryota; kingdom Metazoa; phylum Arthropoda; class Insecta; order Coleoptera; family Silvanidae; genus Silvanus; species Silvanus unidentatus. Next base: position 22,691,168 of record OZ005760.1, read on the forward strand.
TCCTATTTATCCAAAATTCACAAACTAATAATAAACAAAATATTGATGAATATAAATATGGCGAAAAATCGCTCATTGTTAATTTGTAATTTAAAACAAAACATTTTATTTTGTATATATGTAAGAATGGAATACTACACTTTTAATGAAATTTGAAAATGTAAGACAAAATATTCCTAAATAATTGTATTGCGAGAATAAGATTTAAGTTCTGGTAGTTCGGTTCAGTTTTGGGTCAGTTATTTGTGAGTAAAAACTTTTTCGTGTATTTCAAACAAAATAAAGGAATAAAAAAGGAACCTGAGTGTAAAAGACAATCGGAAATCAAATTAAGTAGAACCACCCAAAAAACTCGGGTTACAGTACTTGATAAACCCATCATAATGCGCCTCATCAAATACAAATAAAGTTTAAGTAAATCCGTTTCTCTTTTAGTAGTTTTTTAATTGTTACAAGAGAAACGCAAATACAGCTGTACCTGCAGACTAAAACGTTCGATTTTAAAGTTCGCAAGTTTGAGTTTTTAGTTTGAAATGGGATTATACGGTACATTAGCTTAATCCAAAAGACGGTATATTTTCTTCGTCGTTTGCTTATCGGACCTTGGCAAACTTATCAAGCGGAGGTGATGTCGGATGGTCCCTTTCAATCGATTAAAACATTTTCTCTTTTATTGCCTTCTTGTGAAACGAATATTTCTGCACAAATTTCTCATATGTATCCAGAAAATGTTCCCATACGATTTTATTAACTTTTATGAGATCGCATTTAAATTTGCTGCATTTTTAAATATCCTTAACTATTTAAGGCTCTAACTGGTACTGGTTCAGTTTAGATGTTTTACTCATAATTAATTTGTGTCCTATTATAAAGGTCTCCATGCCCTATACATATATGTATGTATATACACCGTGTACATGAAAGTAGGTATTCCTTCATTTGAAAGTGATACGAGTTAGTTAACTATAACAATTTAATTATGTGTAAACAATGTGTACAAACAACATGTCATCCTGAACGTGGTCGAATACATATATGTATAGGTAAAGTTCAAAGGCACTTCCCATTATATAATAGTTAATCAAGCAATTCATATGTGAATAATTATTAATTAACCTACAGAAGAAAGTGCACAAACTTATACCTATACGGTATGATAGTGGTTGTGCTGTCGAGGCAGAACCAACAACTAACTAGTTCAAATAATTAATTGACAACAGTTCGAAAACTTTCATGAAAAATTCTTATAATTATGTATGTAATTCCTTCAGTCAAAATTATTGATTAACGCGGGATAGAATTGAATAACAGTCACATTCTTTTTTTTACACCCTTTTGATTAACAAATGGCTGTTTTTATAGAGCAGAATCTCTTTTCCATTTTCTAAGTAAACTGTGACAAACAAATGTGCAGAACAATATATATTGTTGAAAACGAATGTGCACTATACCTATTACATATGTAGACCTAGCTTAGAAATATTCGGTGGAAAAGCATATAAAGCTGACACATGAAACTTGCATGAACATTTCCTAAATGGATTGCTACATATAGGGATCATTTTGAACGATATGTATGTTACTTGCAACCTCTTGTTGAACTATACGAATTGGTAAGTTATGATGTTTTCAATAAAAAGTAAAAAATCTGAGATTCCAGTTGGAGTGTTTCCAACAAGCGTCTATCTATTTTAGTACCTATATTGATTATCTATAGATATATATTTATATTATGTATATACATTTTAAGTTTCTAGTTAATTTAGGCGTATAATAGTGTTTATAATATGTAAGAGTCTTCATTGGCACCCTACTGGTAAGTAGGTACCTAATTAGTTAAATGAAATTTATGTTATGAAAGTGTCTGTTCTCTGTTGTCAATAACGTAAATTAAATTTGAACAGATACATTAAAATCTATCTACATTTTTGTTCTTTAAGTGAATCATTGGTTATTCTACTTTAAACTTCTATTATCCTATCCAACATAAAGTCGCAACTATGTTGGTAACGTTTTTTATAAATACGCATATTCTCTGTTTTAATATAAATTATGTGCGATTATGAAATTTAAAATTTAACCAATAATATAAAAATATCAAGCATTGCCGTATTAAACTAAACAGTCAAAATTTATGACGATTAGGAACGAATTTACATATCTAATGTAAGATTGGGGAACCAACATTGCTATTCCTATAATACTTAATTAAAACAAAAAATTAAAACAAGGCTATTTTAAAGGGGGACGGCTCATTATCTTCAAGCTATATCAATGTATATATACATACATATTAAAATGGTTTTACATAACATGTATGTATTTTGCATATTAGTACAATAACTACTGAAGACACGTTTGCTAAATATAAAAGCAAACGACAAAGTTTCAAACGTCGGCTTTAATATACTACAGTGCATTTGCATTACACTTGGGTATTTACATAAGTGTACAAATGGCATAAAAGTACAATACTGAACAATTTTTGAGTTTATATTTGACACACGCACTCGGAAGATTTATTCAAGTGAACAGATATACGATATGCAGTGAATTTACACTACAATGCATACCTGAAGTGCAATCAAACACTTTCGCATTGATTTATAAAACCTAAAGCCAATTTTCGAATGTGTAACTCTATATAAAACGGTTTTTGTAAAACAATTTTTGGCAATTTTTGCTGGATGGGATATCATAAAAAATAATGGTACAAGCGTATCTTTGATGGTAAGTTAACGGAAACGCTAAAAATTTGTCCTATAAAACTTTTGTTTCCTGTTGAGTGAGACAATATATGGAATGCGTGCTTTTCCAAGCTTTAAGTTAGACGATATGGCTGACTACTTGTGGAAAGTCTTTGCACATACATACTTTTACTTATTTTATATAAAAATCTCATTTAGGATAAAAAATAAATATTTCTATGTTGTATGTGTTTTTATACAATGCCACAAAAATTAGTATCATCCTGTATTATAGTCTGAAATTATTTCAAAGTTTAACTTGCCACCCTTCTCGTGGTTAATGTTTACAAAAAGAAATACTATATTTGTATATAGCAGCATTTGCCCATATTTATTCTATTACTACTGTTACTACATACTTAAAGTTTCTTGTGTGGAACAAAAGATCGAAAGTTAAAGTGGGAAATATTTTCATTTTCCAGTTTATACAAATTGTGTATGCATACCCTAGTTCTGTAAATGTCCCAGTTTTAGAAACAAACAACAAAACTCATTGGCTTGTTAATGTAAATACAACACAAAGTCATTATCCTTTAATTAAAATCAGCAAGAAAGAAAATATTAACATATTTATCTTGTTAATATATGCAATGTTTGTAATTATTTCATAGTTTATAAACTTAAATGTATATTGTATACGTATTATAGTATACAAGGTACTTGATGGTTAGTCAATAAAGTCAACAACAAACAATACCATTCTAAATTGGTTTTAGGGTAGCATAAATCACTTGATGTCAAGATCTAATGATTTCCTACTTTATACATATAAGTAATGCTAAACAAATTGCAAATATAGAGAAAAACTTTTTTTATTACTTTACAGTGATATATTACACGTTTCTAAACAGTTGTCTACACATTGTGTAAACTGATGGTACATTTTTTTTAAGCACTTGATGCGCTTTCATCCCATTGGAAAGCCATTAACTAAGAATTGAAAGCACACAGACAAGAATGTAGAGGGCTGACTGCCATCCTCATCACTAACAACACGTCACATCCTGCTACATTCATCCTCGTCCTTGTTCCCTTTTGCTCTGCCAATTTCTTTAGGCTTTAATCAGTTTTTGTGTGAACTTATTTTCTGCTTTTCTATCAGTCCAATTTGTTCGGTCAACCATTATGGAATTTTGTGACAAATACCAAATTGAGATCATTATCCGGATTGTCGTCACTCTTATCTGTTCTTGTTAAAATAAAGTATAGGTGTGTACACTGTTGATCTTTAATAACTTTAAGTTACCATAAATGAGAAGAGGCCCAGGCAGTTAAATAACAATCTGTCTGGTTTAGAGAATCTAATATATTTAGGATAATTATTTTAGCACAAATTAGACTAATCATCACTTTTAGCCACATTTGAATGAAATCGATTTACAAGATTTAAATAAACTAACAATCAGTAATGGTTTTCCTTTTAAACCATCTGGACCTTTTTTGTATTATGCAAATTACCATTTTAAATAGTCTATTACGTAATTAAATAATTTAGATAGCGTTTTTGGAATGTTGAACACTTTTAAAACCACTTCAGAATAAATTTAATGCAAATGGACTTTTTTGGGGTAAGTCTGGATTTCGGATGCACAATGGACAGCATAGAAATTTAAAATCGAGTGAGAAGTTGTGCCTTATCCTGAGTGTTCTTCATAAGTATGTAATCTTTTTTGAACCAGTTTCGTCTGAAACTCTGATTAGAAAAGTTATTGAATGTAATATGTTCAAACAACACAGACTCCCCGTCGATTTTTCTTTATTTAGATATATTATTTTCGATCAAACCGGATTTACAAATAGACGTTGACGAAGTCTTTACGAAGAACACAATAATTTCTAAGTAATTACTTCCGATTGCCATTGTTTATGCTTGATAATCTTGACAAAACTTTTTTTTAACGTTTCAATTGACGTAATGGTAGAACCGAAGGGCATCACAGTCCCTTCTAAAAACTTTCTTGTTTAAATTTCGTCACGAAAAATAAAAGCCGAAACTTTTAATCTGACTTCCAACCAGTGAATTATTTTTTAAAATATCTTTTTAATGTAAAAAACAAATAAGTCGGTGTTCTTCTGACATGTTTATAATCAGTTTTGTGGTTTTTCATTAATCTGATACTTGTTAGACATTTGCACTTGGTAAATTTGTATTATTTTAAAAGTTTTAATAACAAAAACATGTTTGCATATTTTAAAACCAAAATAACCTTTATTAAATAATGGGACGTATGAGATTGTTAATGTTTAATAAAATTGACTTGCAATTGACTACACATATACTTCAATTTATATTCCTTTCACCTTCAACGATCCGCCTTAAATTAAGTTTTTGCATGAAACTTTACTCTATTTCCTACAGCTCCTTTTGGAAACTGTTTTAGTGCTTGTGTATATCCCCCGGATTAGTTTGACGATATTTTAGAATTCTTTACATGCGACTGTTTTCTGTATGGTATGCGGGGAGAGTGCTGTTTCGTTCACTTTCAATACCACATTTAATCCATCAGTTTAGAATTTTCATAATGAGAAAATTTCATCATTTTCTTTTCTAAATTGTAGATTGTTTGTCAGAGAAAATTTTAATTGAAATTCAGCAATGTAATTGAAAAGTAGGTAAAATTAATTAAAGCCTCTTTTTCAGTTGAATTAAACAGAATTCGTAACGTGCAAGTAGAAAACATGTGATTAGTTTGAAATTCAATTCAAACACCCGCTGAATTTTATTCCAACTAATTGTCGGTAAAAATTTTAATAATGAATGAAACGGATGAAACTATATGTATAATGCATATAGGAATATAAATAAATTTTGGTGAAAATGGTTTAGAAAGATTCAATTTTATTCAAATGTTATTTTACACCACTGCGTTAGCTAACTCTAGGGTTGCAAAGTTCGGAAAACACTTATTAAGTTGCCTGCAGCATTTGATCTTGTCAACTTAATTCGGACGCCCTGTATACACATAGAAAACAATATTCGAAAGAATATTGAAGCGCTATTCCGCCTCTTTGTTCGTCTGTTCTTTGCAATATTTAAATGAATAATTGATTCAAAAAGCTTTCATTCAGTTCGAACACAGGATATCATTTTATTAAGCAAATATTAATTAACCAGATTGGATGAAAACATATTATTGAAGTCAAGCACGCCTCTGAAAATCTCATATAATACAATATTTGAAGTAGTTATTCACTTCCGATGCTAGAAAGAAACATTTTCAACTAGATAGGTAATAATTTAATAAAGAAGAACGAAGAAGTGGAAACGTTTCAAGTCAATCCTTATTTATAAATCAGTAAGGAGTTAACTTAGGCAACAGCGTTTCATTGTGACCTCATCTGTGATTTTTTATTGAAATCGCTTCATTATTATTCATCGAAAAAATTAAGCAATTTTTTCTTATCTCCGAATATGATACAAAATTATTTAACGTACCTAATTATAATTAAATATGAAATATTAATTTGTTCTATGTTATTATTTAGAAGTAATGTATCGAGTATAGTGTATATTACAAGAATTATGTTGTGTCACATGAATAAATAAACAAGTCTTACTTGGTAGATACCAATTATGAGCACTATGCTGAGAACAATCATAAATAATTGTGTTCCAATTATAGCAAAATAGGCAATTTGTACACCTGCAACAGAAAGGCACAAATTAGATATATAACATATATGTATTTAGGTATAATTCCATAATATAATTATATTTTCGTTTTTGATTGTTAATAACAAAAGTTTATCTATTACAGCTGAATGTTTAATAATATCTATTCTAACAGATTATGCATTTGTTTAGTTGTGGGAGCTGAGCAAGTGACAATTATACTCCTGAGGAAGACATATACCGAAACTATGGTAGTAAAAATAAAAGAAATATGAGGAAAATACACCATTCCATTGAACACCCACCTAAATTTTAATTAAATGCCAACTACAGTAAAACTACTATAGCAATTATTACCTAAACAGTAGGGTTCAAATGTGACTCAGAAGGAAACTAATTTGTGTGCAAACTATAGAAGAGGTATACAATTGGTAAGGCTGTCAAATACACGTTTCATTATATTAAACACATTATTTATCTCAATTGATGCCTTAAGTTAAGGTACGTGATGCGTATTGTATGCAAACATTTATAAATAGATGAGTATTGAAATCAAACTTCTAACTTCTTTTATATGCATTATAATAAAGTTTATGTTATACACTATAACAACTTTTATTTCCCAGGTATATATAATACATACTTGTATACCCTCAGGAGGTGACCTAGTAGTTTGAAAGGATCTCATAAACCAACATTCATACAGAAAATGTGGTTGATGAACTTGAAATATTGTTTCCGAAAACTTTTTACAACCCTTTAAATAACATGTCGAATGTGAATGTAAAAGAAAAAATAAACAATCATCACTGCACAAAGACGGAAAAGGAACGTAATCGAAAATTTGATGTCAATTAAATAAAGTTCGTATGATCCTCTAATGACTTTGCAGCAAGAACACTCCACAGTACTTCTCAACAAGCGAATTAATCTAAACTAAGTGTACATAAGATATTTGAACATAGAAAATGCATTTCCAACTTGAAATATAATTCAATTAACAACTCTCAATTGTAAACGTATTAAATTGGGTTTGTAACTCGTTTAGAAAAAATCCACTCCCGTTTTCCATTAGAAATCTAAGTGTTTAAATTGCTTACCGTAGTAAACATCCTCCAAAGTGGAATTCTTCTTCACATTCACACTAATCCTCCAACTATATATCAATACAACTAAAATGGAGATGTTCTAGAAATAATGGAGATATTTCTCATTAATTTACTTTAAATTCATAATGTACTTTAGTTTATGGTACAGTTAGGTAACATAAGTGATACATAAAGTTTAAATGATAATTGCTTAAATTAGCTTACCAAAGTATAAATTGCTGCTGTGAAAGCAGCCTGTCTGGGGTTTAGTAGTTTACAAGAAGAACTTCTGCTGACTAAACTATCATAAGGATACAAGAGGGTAGACTTCATGATTAGCTATAACATGACAGGAGTGCTGAAAAGGTAAAAATATCATATAGTTAGAATATTTTATACATGAATTATGCGTAGGCATTAGGCAATGATATTTTTATAGAGCTATTGACTTTACTTAATATGAAAATGCCTACAACCTAAAAGTATTATCCATATGTATATACGTGTGTGTGTATATATTACACTTTCCAAACTTTAAAATAGCTTATAAAAATTTTAGTTAAAGTAAAAAGTTTCGGCGAAAGTGTTTGCAAAAGAATTTTTTTTATTCAATTACGTGTTTAGAAAATGGTTTAATGTGAGATAATGAAAGTCTTTTGTAAACTTTCTGTGTTAATAGTTTTTATTCACAAAAGCGTTTTGGCATTATTCAAAGTTTTATTTCGCCTGTAATTAGCCTGTTAAACTCACTTTATGAATTTTTGCAAAAAGCAATGCTTTGCGGTTTTAAGCATGCTGGGCTAATAAAGTATTAAAAGTAAATTGAATTCAAGTGAATTTAAGCTTTTTCATATAAACAACGAAATCCTGTTATAAAACTAGCGTGGAAGTACAATCATTGCGCTGCAATGAAAGTCATTGCAATGTTGTTCGCCACAATTGAAATACTCGCGTGAGGATTTTTTCATTGTACGTCTATTTTTCATTAGAATTCAACACACAACATACTCATCGTAATTATAGCAAGAAACTTTTAAAAATCCACATACACGCAAATGAGAAACTTAAAAAAATGTTATTTTCAACCCTTAATTCTCGGTGACATGCACAGTTTTATTTAAATTATAAATAAGTGTCGCACTTTAAAGTTTAAGAGTTTTCTCAATAGAAAACACAACACTTTTGAATATATGTTCGCACGTTTATATGTTGGAGACCGTTTACAAGGAAACTTTCTTATTACAATACCTCAGTGTTAGAAAATACGAGAAAATCTGGGAAGCGTGAAAATAGCAATAAAAAATGTAATATACAGGCAGATTCAAATGGATGTACTTTACACTGAAATTGGTATACATTGTTGATTTTAGGGGCTCGAAAGAAAAGCAATAAAACTGAAACTAATCATATAATAAGAAAACTTTGGATGACATAATAATAAATTATAGCTCATTGTTAATACCCCGGCGCAAGCACTTTCACAACTTTAATAAATAAGACAAACAATCGTATAAAGTTGCTTAGAGAAAATATATATGTTTACGCCTGAAGATTATTTTTATTTAAAATGTTATTCGATATTCGTTTTATGTGAAACATTTTTTTTCTATACTGTCTATTATTGCTGGAAAATTTACAGTCAACCTCACCTTAAAAAAATATTTCTTTGATCGGAAAGATTTTCCACCTGATTAGATTATTTGAATACGAGTGGAATTAAAATTAGATAAATATGGGAAAAAACTTTTTCACTCAGACAACTTTGAAAGCATTCTGGATAGGCAACTTTTCTTGTGACACTTTTAAGTGTCGCTCATCTCAATTGTGAGTATTCTTATATATTTCAACATCAAAGGAATACATAACGTTCGCTTCTACACATACGGTTTTAAAATTTTAAAATTACGCATTCCTTTTCGCTCGCTTTTACATATGGAACGAACTAAACTAACGTTGAAAAATATTTCTCGTACAAGTTTCTTTTTGTCTTGTAGAAAATATGTGTAATAAAGGCCCATGAATTTTAATGGTCATTTTGAAAATATTTAACTCTGCCAATATTCCCGTTTTCCCGGTGATTTTCTTCAAGGTTGGGCGTTTCTCCAGTTTTCTGAACCCAAAATGGGTCTAATGTAATTACAGATATTCGTTATTCTTAAGTATTTGAATAAATTAATTTATAAGTATTTTCAATTCGGCAGAATCCTTATACATAAAAATTCAATTTATTGACTAAAAAATAAAAAGAGGTGTAAGAAACAGGATTACACGCGAAAGAAATAAATCTGAAATTCAAATGATTCGCTAAAAGTATTAAGTCGAAATAAGAATTGCAAGACATTTTCTAACCGTTAATGTCGGCTTTTGTATAAATTCATGAAGCTGAATTCAAGATGAACACAAATTAAATCAAGTAAATTAGTCCTTTTTTGCTGCCATCGTTTATTTTAATTGGGATTGTTTAAATAAATTAAAGCAAGTATATTAAATTTTCATATGAATACTAAACATTAAAAGTCCACAGTGTCAGATTAACTCTTTGGTAATGGCGAGCACTTATTTGAATTTAGATTTTTCTGAACACTATTTTATGGAATGTAAAAGTGCGAGAAAATGGTAAAATTACACAAATATTTGTTCGAATGGAACTAAACAATCAACGGGAATTTAAACTCTTACATCTCAAAATTTGATAGTTTTAAGGATGGAATAAGGGCACTGTGTTCTATTAATTCGTTTGCGTTCTGTAGAGAAATCTAAAAGTACTTACTAATTATAACTTTGATAAAGAATACAACCACTTCAGTGTAATTATAATGAATTTTAACAGAAAGTGGGGAAGTTCATGAATCTAAATGGCATTATTTCTTAAGGGAATGTTGTTGGCAATAATAAATTAAACCATGACTGAATAAATGCATGAGTTAACCCTTTATTCTATTCTCTGCAATCGTATTAATCGCATCCATAATTTGTTATCCACCTAACAAGCTAGACATTTTCATTAATATTCTAGTTTTTATTTTTATCATTACAAAATGTATGAATATTCATTCATATGTGTAATATTTATCCTGCCTTTGTAAATAAAAAATAGATTAACCAAATAAGCTGCGGTTTTTCTTATTTGGGTTATATCGTATATACGGTGTTTCGTATCCTTTATAATAGACATTTCTGTTAAATATAAAGTTTGTGTGAACCCATTTTTCAGAGCGCAATTTCTGAAAAAAATTTAAATGTGATTTTTTCCATCAACATATTAAAGAAAAATATTGCATCATAAATCTAAAATTTCACAACAAATTTCCAAGTATTTTAGGTAATAAATTTTTATTTTATTTATATTTCTGTAGGAAAATAAATCAACGAGATGGTTGAAACAGATTTTTAAAAATTATGTGCGTATATACGTATATAACCATATACGAGCGAAAATTCGTACCCAACAAGAAAGTAATTTAATGCTCGCAACAAACAGTTTTCACGCTAAGAAGAATCCCACTGATTCCGGTTTAAATATCCATGGGTTATCTTATTAAATTTTCTGTTAATAATAAAAATAATTTAATAGATTTTACCGGTGTTAATGTCATTCATTAACGCATATCGAGCTAAAAAAGGTAGCAAGGAAAAAAGAGTAGGGCTGAAAGTTCCTCCGGGCGGGATGAATTTCGATCTTAAACAGTAATGGCCTAATTTGTAGAAAGGTCCATTTTTCTCCAAAAAATTTGGAGTACTTTTGCCTTAGGCGAGGACCGAAGTCTACTATTGAAACGAAAACTAGGTAATAAAAAATTAGCCACAACATTAAATTACTACGAATAAGGTATTGTCTTAAAAATGATAAATAAATTGACGTTGTTGTAACATCCACAAAAAGTTTGTCTTGAAAAATATCAAAAGTGGTATCTTATTTCAGGATATACATATGTCTCCCGGTTTATTTATTATACATTGGGGCCAAATAACGATACACAATATTTGCATGTAAATGTAATGTATGTAAAGCCAAATGTGTTTCTGTAAACGCGTCAGAATCCTGTCGGTACACCACCAAGCTTCACAACGCATCCTAATTTCATAGAGTATAGACCATATGGAGACTGTTGTATTTTACACACGCTTCACCACACATTCTACTTTCCAACTGTGTTTAACATTTTGTATATCTTTATATCCTCCATACAAATTATAGCATTAGGTACGATATTATTCACAAAGGGAAATTTTGCGAAAAAAGTTCATTATCTTTGCGTTCATTGCTGACATTCGTATACAATTTCCCGGGAACAAATTAATGAAAATTAAACAATAGATTTCCTCTGCTCATAGAGTATATAGAGATGTTTTATCCACTATTAACTGTGAAATTATAAACAAATTGATTTTGAGAACCCAATTTTCTCTCAGTGACGATAGAGGTACATATTTGCTTAAAATATAAACTATCCATATGTCCATAAAAACAAAAGGCTGCACGGAAACTATGAAATCAAATTTACATGATATGTAGGTATTATGCGAGTTTTGTTCCTTTTCACCTCAAATAATATTTCCACAAGAAGTGGAATTGTGTAACATCGGTCCCGGTCCTAAAACACTAAATATTTAATTAACAATGTTTTGAGGTACATTGAGTACATATATTTTATAAATATTGAAACGTAAAATGAAAATACCTACATGTTACTTTCCAAATATGTGAAACATTAATTATCGTAGTGAAAATAAACGTCCTGACTGTTCAAGCTGGAAGATGGAATTCAATTTCATTTATAGTAGATGGATTTGAAAATATGTAAGTATGTATATTTTATTACAAAAAATTGAGTGCTAAGCTAACATCATAATTATTCGAAACGACATCGAATAATAACTGAACTGTGTTATGCCTGAAAAGGACAAACAAATATTCGAAATTGTTTACTAGATTTAACTGAACTTTAAAATGTTTATCAACTATTATTGAAGCTTGTAATGTATTGATGAGTATATGGGACATGACAATTGGCACAGAAATTGTTTGAATAACCGAAACTGCACATACAATCTAAAATATTTACAAAAATTCTAATATAAATATTTATTGTTGATGATACATCATCATCGTTAATATATGTAAAAAATTAAAATCTATATCCAATTTTCAATTTATATGTTATGTACTTAGAAGGCACATAAAAAACACACTGTCTAAGTATTTTATTGCAATTTGCAAAAGAATTTCTGTCCGGCACCAAATTGTGTTTGTTAACAAAGTTTTTTTACGGTAGATAAAACTAGAACTTTCTCCTTTTTATTTTTAATTTATCGTGCTATCGATTTCATTAAACGTAATATATTTCTAACTATAAATAGCATACGAATTTGTTACGTGATCTTTTCACATATATGTATGAAAAACAAACGAAAGAAGGAATAATAATCGTTTCGTCCAAAATAAAATGTTATGCTCTGCTAAACTATTTCTTCCACTTGATAAAGAATATAAAGAATACAATTATTTTCTTTTATCTTTTCTTTTAATAATGTGTTGAATCTTCCGGTAAATTAAGTATACTTTCTATTCACTGAAAGATTTTTTTGTACACTATGGTTGTCTTTAAGTTCTTAAAATACTCAAGAAAATCGAAAGAAAATGGATTCCTTTTGCATAAGTACCTACTGTAGGTATTCGATTTGAAATAAAATTAGTTTACATTTGATTGTGAAAAATAAAGTGCACTGCACTATCTAGGTACATACACTTTAAATTCAATAAGAAAACTTCAAAGGGAAACCTACATACCTACTTTTTATATTATTTACCTAACTGAAGTTTATAATATAACATTTTCAAAGAATTTTTTCTTACCAAAAGAGAATGAATGTCAACAAAATTGTTGGCAACATTATAAAGAAAATTATGTTTATAGTCAATTTACTTTGTTTGAGAATGAAATAAAAATGAAACAGAATATAAGAAAATGATAACTTAATTATCTAAGTAGAAGGTATACATATGTACGTACAAACTACCATTGAAAATAAAAAAGTTTATGTGACACACAAGTACGAGTAGAAGTTAAAAAAAATCAAATGTCCATTTTGAGTCTGATCTTGTTAGTATTGACTTTGTAGCAAAGGTCGCTGCCACTTGTTCGTTAATTTTGTTGAAATTGATCTGTCGATAATACCCTTCGTTAGTTTCACTTTCCTAATTTAGTTAGAAGTTGTGTGTGTGTCGGTCTGTTAGTGTATAGGTGGCAATCATTTCAATGATTAGTTTTTCAGTGCAAAACTTTACTTCTACAATAATATTTGTTTTAACATATAGTTGTATTACTTACGTTACAGTTAGGTAACAAGCTTAAGTTTTTGTTGGCGAAATTACTCTGGATTCACAAATACCAAATTCTCAATCTGAAACAGAGAAAACCTTAATTAAACAAGAACAAATTGTTCTTGAGAGAAAAGTTCAACACATCAAATTTGGCTTGAAAAATCAATTAACGAGCTCACTCTAATAAAAACAATACTATAAAATTTAATGTTCTTCTAATAGCTCTATAACTTTTATACTCTTTTTATTCGTTTACTCTTTAAAACTGATGTTCCAGGAAGATTCTTTCGTAATTGATATTACAAATATTTTTGTGGATTTCGCAGTCAAGAGATGAAACTTAGCTAGTCTCCAAGATATGGGCGAGTATAAGCAATGTCGATATGATTAAATAACATCCAACAACAAATGTTCAACGATGATTGAAAAGATTTATTTGTACGGATATTTACTTTATATACAGCTACAAACCACATATTCAAAAGAATCTATCAAATTGTCAAATTTGGAAGCAAAAGAAACTTCCCCCAACAATGGAGTTTTCAATAGTTCGTCAATATTTGCTTATTCCTGCTGAAAAGAAAATCAACTTTTTCTCTCTGTCTGTGAATAAAGGCCAATAAAAGATGTATAATGTATGAGCATATATGTATATGTATACTGATACATATTCGAAAGCCAGCATAAGAATTTGTTTTTGATGAATTAGACAATATCATATGTACTCAGTTTTTTTTCGTAAACAAAAATCTCAAACTAACATATGATATTATAAGTATTTTTTTGCTTATACCCAAACATCTTTTACTTTTATTGAGAATTTTATCTTTTATGTATTATGTATACATTTATACTTTTTGGTTTGTTTCCCTTTATTCCTTTTAAAGAATTCAAAGTGAGTGGTTATTTCAGATTTATTTCACTTTTATAGGATTTCTTTTTAACATTTTTATTTTTCCTTTGTTATTATACACACCGAGCGGTTAAAAATTGAGAACGGAAATTTCCTTAAATCATCACGTTGAATCACCTACATAATTTAATTAAAGTGCTTTTTCATAAGCCACGATAAATAAAATATTGAATAAATGTATTACCTGTATGGTTCAGATTCAGTAGATGGTTGATAAATTAGAAATTGAACTCGAGGCTAAAATCAATAGGAATTTCATTAGCAAAATCGTCTGACAAAACTAAATACTTTTCAGATTCCAGCAAAAAATCGATGGTTGCCTTTCTAACGTTTCTTTTATTAACAAAAGAAACATGCTAATGCTAGTCTTTTATATACATATACATCCAGCTAGTACTAACCCACCGCCGTGGGCTTCACTTCAAACCCAATATATAGTCTAACAATGGGAAGTGACAAGATATTCACCTTGGGTTATTTAATTAAACTGGAAGTAAACATTATACATTCTACCCTGGTTCTTTATACGAGAATTAATATCGGTATGTTATAGCCTCGGTTATAGCATTGTTAAGTGTACTCCAAAGAAAAGAAAACAATTAAGTCAGAGAATACAATAAGTTCGTTCGTTCTATAATTATGGAGGTTTATTATCATGGGACTTGTTTATATTACTTCATATATCTACTTCTAGATAAAATCTTAACATTTCTCACACAGCAACAAAGCTCTTTTACAGAACCTAATTTGCTAAATAAACTGAACTGAAGTCCAATTTATATTTAGATTTAATTGAAAAATAGTTATATAAAATGAATGTTTTATAAATAAGTTCAGTAATGTTCGTCATGTAATAATAAGTAGATATATCAAGGGGTATCTTTTTAAAAAGAAAAATCAACGTTAAACAAACGAAAGGATCTCACAGAGAAGATATACCAAAAATTGAACATGCTCATGTCGTAATTTGTATGAGCAGCATACTAAATCTCTTGGAACTTCGTATTGCTGAAAGAGCATTAAATCACTGATCAATTTATTATACTTCTTTTAGGCTATGCTTTAACAAGATGCTTTTATCAGAGGATTCCAGATGAAGGAAGAAAGCGTTAGGTTTTTATTGAAAATGTGCAATGGCGGTAATTAATTGTGATTACAATCATGACAAAACAAAGTTTTCTTTTCGGTTGTGACCTGTTTTTAAAAGAGTTCCCCACTTTTTGTTAAAACTAGACACGTTCAAGAAATCGACTATTTCTCTAGAAAATTGAAGGAAATTTGAATGCAACTGAAATTTGTACAAGGCTTCCAATTTTCAGTAGATGTTCGAACGATATTTTGCACAGCAAGTTGAAGTTGGGACAAAAGTTGCATAGTAAATGTGTATGTGTGAGCAAATAGCAAAAAAGAAGAAAAGGAAAATAATAGTTTCATTGCATTGGCATTTATGAATCCACAATATATGAAGGGAATTAATATTTACAATTATGCAAGAGTGTAGTACCTAATACTTTATGTTTATGAATGTTAATTAAAATTGAACCATATAATCCATCATCAGGATTCATATTCAAGTAGACAGGTTTTCAAAACGTATAGGAGTACATATGTATCTACACCTACCTTATGAAGATATGTAATGTAATGTACAGAAGTGGATATAGGGGAATTAAAAGTAGCGAAATGATAATAAGCATTCGACTTTTTTTATTGCTCCAAATGTAATTAGCTAATGGAGAGAATTTGGGTTTAAATAAAGTAGCAAAGTAATTTATTTAAAAATAAAAAAAATAATGATAATATGTACACCAAATATATTTAAATATTTAAGGTAATTTAATGAATAACTTCATATAACTACTTTAGTATAAGAAGCTTATATTTTATGTTGAATTGAAGAGATTTATTAAAATAATTGCAATATATGATGGGACAGAATAGCCAACAATCTATACCTATACTTAGGTACTTACATTATCTTACCTATTATTAAACAACTCATTCAGCAAAGTTATTGTGTAATCGTGTTAATTTATTAATGAAATGATTGAAGACAATTGAAGCGTTTTCAATTATACTACTAGTTCAGTTGTAATCAGCCAGGTGTATGGGAATAACATGTCCTACAACATGTTACATGAACTAGACAAAGCCAAAATCTGATGTATTACGGTAGGGCAGGTGTAATTAGACGCTTTTCTACGATTTAGCAAAATAATATTAAATAAAAGTAAATTTATAATTGCTAAATTAGCCACCAACTCTGATATATTGCATATAAATGCGTATGAGTAAGTTTAATAAATATTACTTTATAACTTTTTCATTTTGAATTTTTTATGAATACTGAACAAATAACCCTTCTGATATGTATTTCTAGAATTTCACGATGACTCATATGTATTAGGAATCGGTTTAAATTGAAAAATGTGATCTGGTTTCTAAGAGTGTGAAATTTGACGGTTGATAAAAAATCAATTTGGGTCAAACGTCTCAATTTACCAAAATTGAAAGGTTGCACTTATTATTTGGTATGTTTAAAAATCTAAAGGAAATAAAAAAATCTAGATCTGCGGTAACTGAATCATACGTAAACACGTTCTGCATAGAAGAATATTACATTGACATCCTTTTTTTATACGTCATTGCAAAATGTTTTTAAATACCAACCATTTCTTAGTTTTTATACCTACATGATTTTTTTTTAATATTACCTATTCATATAGAGGTATAAAGCAAGTACCTACCCACTTGAATAATGGAAAATGGAAACATCAAGTAGAATAAATGTACGTTTGAAGAGTTCTACAGACAATGTCAATATATACGTATTTGGAAATGACCTCAATGCAATTATGAATCTCGAGCTCTTTGCAGCAACAGTTTGAAACTTTATTTCTGTAATATTACCGAATTTGGTCAGAAACAGGTTAATTCATTAAAAAAATACGAAATACAAAATACATATATAGATTTTACGGGGCTTTATAATACATGTATTCCGTGAAAATCAGGTTTCTATATTAGCTTTGTAATAGGTACACATGAAAGCTGGATAATACACAGAATAATTTTATTTAAAATCGTAGATATCTACAAATTTACATATTACATCGCCATTAAATTGACTTCACGATGAATACACTCGTTCTTGATTTATTAATGGCGGAAATGATTATTATAAGTCTGCCAAAGACTTACAATTTGAAATTATTTTTGTTTGTTTGAAATTCATACAAACATGGCAAATTAATTGAATAATTTAGCAAATTGTTGTTTATTAAATATTTTTTACTTTATGTTTACGTTATTTTTACTTAATATTCCATGAAAACAAGGCAGGTGGTGGTATAGGGTTACATGGAAACGGAAGAGAAACATTCTGAAACTTCAATTATTCCTTACCACATGGTAAAAAGTACATGGGAGAGTTGAACCCTTCATGATTCGCAAAATGAGAAAGCAGATATAACAATATTCGTTAACTAATTTAACTTATAATGTTGTAGTTATAATAGAAAAATAACTTTGAATGCGGATACAATTGTAGAAAATGAATAATTGTATAATAACCATTTTGGTTGAATATCCTAAATTTACTTTCGTCACAGATTTAGTTCCTAATGGTAGAGATTTCTCCGTTTATTAGTGCGATATGGGGACCGATTGTAGAAACCAGAAAATTTCAACTTGACATGACATATAAAGGGTTGCTGAAATGTCCATCTGTTCTGTTGCTCGAATTTAACTGAGCAAGTTTCAAAAATAAACACTGAACTTAGTTGCTCTTTCCAAGAGTGGGTAAGTGAAACAAATTATTTAAAAGACGAAAAAAATTTACGTCTTTTACGTCCTTTCATAAAAAATCTCGATTCCAGACTAGACATTATAAAAAACAGATGACTTTAGAGGTAATACACTTAATATTTAAACATGTAGCTCGCTTTTACTTTGTACCAATGTACATAAATTGATGTACATTTGTATGACATTTGATTTTAGGACGTTGATATATACCAACAGAGAAAATGGAAACACACGAATAGTGTTTCTTGATATTATAAACTTGTTTTGCGTACTTTATATTCTGTTTGCATAGGTATATTAATAAAATGAAAACACCAACTGACACGTAGAGATAGAATAATAATACCTACAACCGCAATGAACAAATGGTTACAATAAGATTATGCGCTACTTTTTGAAATTTTTCAGTGGACGAACAACTCTCTTATATCCACACATTTCCGTCGTCACAAAATTTCTGAAATACACAAGAGATTTACTTAATAAATTTACATTCCCTCTTCATATATAACTGTTGTGGTAAAAGATTTGTTAAGTTTGCATTTGAATTTTTTTACTTTATATAATGATTCAGGGGAAATTGTGCACAAAGTAAAACATGAAGCGATTTTAGAGAAAAAAAGTTCTATAGTTCAGTGAAATGTAGGTAATATAGACACGAACTTCCAGTGTATACATCAAGATATATGGCCCCGCACACTGACAGTATACTCTTCTCATTTCCACGAAAGTGCTATGAGAAACTCGAGCGAATTAATTATTTTGTTAATTACCTAAATCCGTTAGAGGGCGATTATAAATTGTGTTTAGTATCCAAGTCTAACTGAGCCAGAATGAGTGTTTTGGGGAAACTTAAGCCGGCCCTGTTTTTCCTATTACACAGAGATTGTTGTGATGTGCAAAGGGTAAACACATTACGACCGTTTATTAAAACCACAAGTTATTAAATTGGTACGTGCAAACGTAAACAAGAGAAGATGGAATACCTCTGCTGTTGGTCCCTTTGTAATTCAGCTACTAATATGAGCACACAACAAAGCTCTTTTATAATACGCACATGTATATGTAATATATTAAACGTCTATCTTTAATATGCCTACTTGTGCATGTTCTCATACCCTAAAACTGCTAGCAAATTATATTTGAATGTTCATTTTCTCCATGGCAGACTCATATGTCCGCCACTTTATTTTATATGTAAATCGTTGTTAAAATCAAAACAAAGGTTTTTCATTGGTGAAAATAGCAGAACGTGTAAATGATGCTGAAATAAATGAAATTGAATTCAACAACAGAAATAAAAGAGAACAAATGTCGAGAATTTCTTTTAGCTGAAAATGCTCCATTAATTTTAAATGTAACATGGTTTTCAATAAAAAAACGGGGAAAAACTCTTTACACGCTGTGAAAATGTATTTGAATTTATATACACGTATTACACATGCATTGGTGTACTTTGTCTTTGTGGGTAGAATTAAAATAAAACTTGGTAAGCATCAAGTGCATCCGAGGCTTCATTTTCAAAAGTGAATAAAGACCACAATAAGAACGTATATATTTTATAACTTTTTCGCTGTTTTTTTAGTGAATCGTTTGACGAATTTGCAATGTGATAAAAAACTGTGTATATGTATGTACGTTTTCCTATATTCCAAAAACATTGCCGGTAAACAAATTATATCAAATCTAAAATTGATTCCACAAGTTGTGAAATTGTTTGCAAATTGAAATTTATTAGTTGTCGAAAAATGAAATTACCTTTTATTAAATTCATATTTTGGAAACAAAACACAAACATCGTTTATTTGTATTACAACAATTTGTACATATAAATAAATGTGTATCGCAGAAAAATGTTTAAATTTTTCCAGGTACAACCTACATACACATATTCTAAATAAGCAATATTTTAACAAACAAGGTTACAGTCAAAATTGCTTAGCGGAGTGAGTTTAAAGGAAGAGCTTTATTAAATGTAACTAATGTATCCAATAAATTTGCCAAACAAGTTAAGTTAGCAAAAACATAATTCAAAAAATTGAACTGAATTGAGTTATAGAAGATTGTGAAATAACTGAATCGTATGAGTATAAATAACCTAAATTATATAGATATATATAAATAAATATATACATTACATGTATGTAAGGAAAATCATGTTGATTATACCTAAAAATGACTACTGACACTTATTTATTAGTTTATATGTGTATACATGCCACTCCTACAATGTTTTTTATCTTATCACCGACCATCCTGTGTGAATCCATTTCAATTGTTCATCAATGTTTCCTCTATATTGCTTCCGTTTTTCATTCTATGCTCAAATACAGATCGTTCTTTGAAAATTATATTTATACCTATGTACCTATAGTTTTTTCTGCCTAAATTGTGCCAATAAAATGGTAAGTGAAAATTATTTTCTTATACTCGTAAACCAAATATTGCCGATTTCTTAAACAGAGCAAAACGCGAAAACGCTTTTAGATGCAGGTCCAGGTAGATCGCAAATGTTACCTGCTTATTGGCATATGGCATTATAATAACTTTCTCTCCCTTTTATTGCACCAGCCTACAGCAGAGTCAGATCCGGTCACTTTTACCTATAGCATAGATTATTGGTGCTTATAGCTAAATAAAAGCATTTATTTACGACTCTAATAATTGTAGCTATGTTATAATTTGTCAAATTCCAATTTTAATCAATTATAGCAGAATTTCTTATTTAATTTAGATTAGATTAGAGGAGTATATACACTTACTAGCAGTTAGCATTTAAAGGGACGCCTCAATAGATTTAAAATATGGATCTGCGGGTGTTCTCATTCTTTTTTTTAACTAAAAATCAATAACCACTTTTAAATAAAAAAAGAATGATCTCAATTTCGAAAAAATTTCCAAATGATTAACAAACTTACTTTTATACAACATATAAGGTTCAAAAGGAAGAGGACATGTAGGCTTACACAATGAAAGTCATAGTGAGGCACTATCAACAATAAAAATAAAAACAACGATAAACAAGTTGAAAGTGTAGGTATATAGATAGAAGGTTCAGTAAGTGCTGCTGTAGGTAGCCTTGACACTAGGACAGTTAAGAGCCTGTTAAATCATTGCTTGTATGAAATTCATGCATGCACATTTTTAAGTTCATATTTTTTTATATTAAATATTTTTTACCTACAACGTGAAATTCTTTGCATTTTTCAGATACCAAGAATTCCAGCAGCAGCTCTCATCATTTTTCTAAATGTGATATTAATTCCATATTCAAAACAAGATTGCTCACATTTTGATAATGAACAGACGAAATATCAACGACAACACTATGGCTATTACTACGGGAATGTAGATCGAACAACAATTTTCTGTAAGATCAATGAAATTAAAGCTAAAAGTCCATTAGAATGGCAAAATGCCGAACATAATATTAAAAATTTAGTAATTCAAGAATTTCTTCAAAACTCTATAGACCCATCATTTTTCATGCGATTCAAAGAACTTAAAAAATTAGAAATGTCTTCTTTAGGAATAGAACGTTTGGAACCGGGATCATTTAACAATTTAAATAGCTTAGAATATTTAGACCTAAGTGATAATAAAATTACAACCTTATTAAGTGGTTATTTCAATTCATTACTGAATTTGAAGAAAGTAAATATATCTTACAACAGAATATCTGAAATAGCTCCATTGACATTTTACTCGAATTTTATATTATCGGAATTGTATTTACAACACAATCAACTCACAAATTTGCCGGAAAATTTATTCGATAGTTTACTTCATTTAGAAATTCTTAATATAAGTTCAAATAATATTGAAAACATGTCATCTTTGTTATTTCGAAACTTAAACAAACTGAAAGAATTGCATTTGAATAATAACAATATTCAACATTTACCAAACAATGTGTTTGCTAATTTGACTGGACTAACGTACTTAAATTTAAATTTCAATCGAATAAAAATTATAACAGATAATTTATTAGAAAATATGGAATTACTCATGGAAATTCATTGGATATCGAACAATATAAGTGAAATTCATGGAACATTTAAAAATTTAAGCACGTTAACCATTATTAATCTAAAAAGAAATAACATAGAAACATTACAAGAAGATTCATTCAGAGGTTTGTTTAATCTCAAAGAACTTCATTTAGAAGAAAATTTAATTAGAACTATTCATAATAACTTCTTAGAAGACTCGCTCGATTTACGTGTTTTAAATTTATCAAAAAATCAGATAGAAAATTTAACAGAATATACATTTAACGGTTGTACAAAGTTGGAAGTAATTAATTTAGAAGATAATCAATTAACAGAATTACCGGATCACTTATTTAATCAGTTCGATAAATTGGAATTTTTATATTTAGACAGAAATGAAATACATAATATTGGACAAAATTCACTTAATGGATTGACTAATCTCAAAGAAATTACTTTATTAGAAAATAAACTTGAAAATATCGAAAGTTTGATAAATACTTTCAATAAAGTACCTCCCCAAAATTACTTAAATTTAGGAGGAAATCAATTGCAGTCGTTTGATTTCAAAAATACGCCATGTACCTCAATTGTGGATTTTTCATATAATCAGTTAGATGCTGTTACAGATTCATCTGAGAGAGCATGCCTTAAATTTAAGGAATTGAAATTGAATAATAATAAACTTCGAACTTGGAGTGCTACAGTATCATTAACTGAACTAACTTTTTTGAATCTTAGTGCTAATCTTATAGATAATTTAATACCAATATCTGAAAATAATATTTTAATGAAAATAGAGAAATTGTATTTACAACACAACCGATTAAGTGATATTCCAAGTAATTTTTTTAAAGTGTTTCCAAATTTAACAGAATTAAACTTGTCGTTCAATAATATTGATAAATTAATATATGGAACTTTCGTTAATAATACAAAAATACGGTATTTAGATCTATCATATAATAAACTTATACATTTTGAATATATTTTACGACCACTAACTGGATTGATTTCGTTAAATTTAGAAAATAATGAAATTTATGAAATTGATAAGAATGCATTTTCAACTCGATCACAGATTGTTTTGTTCATAGCAGGAAATAAATTCGAATGTAAGAGTATTTTGCAATTAGAAAAAGAACTCCCGAGTAATATACAACTTAAAAGTTCCTCACCAAAAGACCATGTGGAAAATGTATATGGAATTCCATGTTTTTCTCGTATAAACAAAGACAACATTAATTATACATCCAATATTGAAATTAATAAAGAAATTATTAAATACTTACAAAGTATTGATGAACATTTGATAAATCTAAATGCAACAAATTCGAAAATTTATGGGAAAATCTCAGAGAATAGAAGTAATAATCTAGATATGCTCCTGAATAACAAAAATCAACTTTTAAATAATTACACAAATTCTTTTAAAGACGAATACAATGTTGCCTTAAGGAATTTTAGTGATAGCTTAAGAAAAGTTATTCTAATTCCTAATAATAGTACCACGCATTTAAATAAAGATATTAATAATGGACTTGAAAACATATTAAAGATGAATCAAAATATTCTTAAAATATCCGAAAAATTGATAAACCAATCAAAAAATATATTGGAAAACAATTCTATTCAAAGTAGTTCAACAATTAGCAAAAATGAACAAAATGACTTTATGAAAGAGATAATAAAATTGTTAATTTCTCGTAACGCTACTAATACTGACGAATATGAATCCAAACTTTTATTAAGTTTACATTCAGAAAAAGAAAAATTTTCATCATTCAATGTTATATTTATTATTATTATATTGTTACTCTTGTCTATATGTTTCCTTGTAGCCTTTTATCTGTATAAAAATTATAAAACTCTTGATAACTCAAGACTGGTTCATACTAGAAATATTAGTTCTGATAGAATAGAAATGTTGGAAAATCTGTGAAATCGATACATTTTTTCTTGACCGTAGTTAGAAAATGGAGTTGAATTACCTAACAAATAAAAGTACAAAGGAAGTTCCTAGTGAAGAACGACTTAATCTCCATCGTACTGATTAAATGTCAATATATTCATACTTTGGAGATTTAGTCACTAAAAATTACAAAAATCCAACATAAACAATATTTAATGAAGACATTTGTTTTAGTAACTCGATGTACACATATAAACTTGTTACTGTTTTAATTTCGTGAATAAACAAAAATATATTTGAATATGTAATATGTATAATTAACGAGTTTTTTTTTTCAACGAACACAAAAATTAGGTAATCTTTTTAAATGTTAGTAAATATTCCAAATAAATGTTGATAAACACATACCTACACATATTTACTTTCTGATATCAATCCTTAATACAAAAAATTGAATTTTACCAAGACCAATTTTGCCAAACACTATTTCACATTGAGTTTATAATTTCTGATGCAAAGAATGGTATCTATATACTGACGTCATTGCAGATTGCATAATAAAAGCACATTTTAGTGTCGTTAGAGATTGGAGAACAATACATACATATACATATATTGGCACCACGTTTGCATATTGCACTTGATTTTAATGATATTCGACAAATTAACACAACATTTACAAATTTAGGTATATGTATACAGTAGAGATAGAGATTATAATGCACAAACATAATTTGTTGGTTCCGCTAGTACGGTGAAGCTTCCTATGCAAAGTTTATGCTTATGTATACATACAAGTTTTATATAGTTTATATACATACACGTCCGTACATGCATGAACCATGAACGTACAGTGTTGAAGCGTTGTTTCGATGAATACAGATTCATATGTATTCCACTGCTGGATTATTGGTCTTACTTTTAGTTCGACACGTTTTCTAAACCATATTTTGTCATAAAAATAAGAATATTTCATATGTACATTTTTTTAAATAATACTTGTACATTGTAATAGTTTTAAGGTAGGTAAGTGTAAGTAGGTACCTATTATGGGGCATCAATTATTGTAACCAAACCATCATTGAGAAATTTACATTTTAATAGAACATAACAAAGAACTTTTACAAAAAATAAAAGCATTAATTCTGTTTTAATTGTCGTAAACTTAGTTTAATAAGGCCCCCGTATTATGTTGTTTTCTATTATCGTAACAGTCAAACACCAAGAACGAATTTCTTAACATCTTTACAGCACTAATTTGTAATTAGGGTGGTAAAATTAAATATGTTCTGCTTATTTTACCGTATTCTACTTATAGCTAGTGCAAAATAATAATTTATTTAAAATTTAACAAGATAAATCATTTGAACAGTAATTAAAGTTGATAATTCAAACTCAAACCTTATATGGGTAAGCATATAAATTGTGAGTTTGACAAACTGAAATGTTTACCCACCAATGTAGTTTAATTAATTTTAGCACTTAATGAGACTGTAGTGGAAAACTTAAGTTTAACTATTCTGTACAAATTATTGCTTGATATGTTAGTCAAGTTTAACATAAAATTTTTAAAAGGCAAGTCAATTAATTAATATAAAGGAAAATAATAACAAATGTTTATTTATTTAACTGGTTCAAAATGTACGACCGGCAAATACAAATAAATTAAAAAATATATGTACATGAACAAATACCCATATTTATACCTATATAAACAATTTATTAATTTAAAACCCATGTATACTTATGCAAGAATTTTAATAATTTCCACATGAAAATTGTCTAGAGACAAAATCAATTTGTACGTGTTTCTAAATCAATCTTTCATTCTCATATGAAAGCGATGTATTTTTTAACAATTGACTAAATTTCACAATGCTTCTTTAATGACCCGAAAAATCACTTACAAACCCAACAACATTAAGAAATACATTCTGGCATTGTGCTGCTGACAATGAAAATACTTTTTGTGAAATAAATTGCATTAATTTTAAGTTCATTGTAACACATTTTTTAATGTGATTTATGCCGCAAATAATTTTACTGCTTCTTATTCTACCACTTGTACGTATACGATACGAATGTGAATAATCTAATATAAAATTTTGACAAATCCATGGCAATATAAAGGTGCGCATTTTATTATTACAACTTTACGTTAAAGTTAATATGCTTACATTATTCATTCAAGCGTACATACATTATAAGAATTACTTTATTAAAGCGTACACCGGCACGAAACCAATTTATTTAGGATACGCAATATACAAACGATCTGAATACCTGTGCATTAATACAGAGTGTTTTACACCCACTTGTACTGTTACTTTCGCAGAAATCTTTTTATCATTTATTAATTCGCAAAAGATAAAATTCAATAGGCCTTTTTATTCTTATACAGTCCTCCAACTATAGCGTTAAAGTGAAAAAGTTTGGTAATTAAACAACCTTGGATTTTTCAAGCAGCTTTTCAGCGTAATCCACATTATATTGAGTTTGTAAGAAATTAAAGGAAAACTTGCCGTGTTTTCTAATGAAATAAGATTTGTACCAAATGATTAAATTAAATTACTTACGACTTTTTAATTTGATTCAGTTGTAATATAATTTACTCAGAAATTTCATACATTTACAAAATACGGAGCGCAGTTAGAAATGCCGTATATAAAATGCCAACCGGATATGGAACTGAATTACAAGACAATTCCAACGAAATATTTAAAATAAATGTTGGTTTTGTTATGAGTTCAAAAAAAAACAAAACTACGACCATAAAAAACACCTTGTATAACAATGAAAAAACTCATGTGGAAATTTGTGGTTGGACACAAGCGTGTCCAACGAGATAAAAACCGTAAAAACAAACGTATGTGTCGCCTCTAAAAATTTGCTCAACAAAATGTGTCCTTACATTTTCAAGAAACACTTGAATACAACGAACATTGTTACACAATTTTCGTAACAATTTATTATAGGAAGGTGTATAAAAGGATTTAGGGTTACAGTCTAGCAGACAGTCAGATTAAAACCGTGAACTCAATTACTGAAAATGGCACTCTTAAAATGTGTACTGTTGCTATTTAGTTTTGTTTTAAGTGAATCAATGGAACATAGCGAAATATATATGAAAAAATCGAAAATTGATGATCAAGAATCGTCCGCGTCTGGATTTATATATGAAATAGATTCAAAAGCACCAGAGCCAGTAAAATATCGTAGTTTTGCTACGGGCGATTTGAATAATTTCGGGTATCCGCCAGTGACTTTGGGCCGTTATAGTACAACGTTGCCGGTCCACTTACCATTACCGGCGATTAACTATTTCCCGGAGGTGACCGCCACTTCCAACAACGGTCCTATTAATTCATATGGCCTACCAGCCACCGTGTCAGCGTATTCGTTGCCGGAATTAAGAAAAGCTTTGGAATTAAATGCGCCCTTGGGGTAAGTTCGATTCTTGAATATCAAATACACGCTCTTTAAAGTAAAGCGAAAGATTAAAAGAAGAACTGACTTTGAAATTGTATTTACACAATACGATCGTGTTTATTGTTTTATATTGTTGTAAACAAGAATATATTTATAACTTTGTGATATGTAGCGAAAGAAAAAAGACTTGGAACACTTGTCAGTTTACGAACAAAATATAATAGGTGTTATGATGAGAGTTTATTAAAAAAGAGAACGATTTTGTAAAAAACATTTTTGCAAATGCGTAGGAATATTGTAAGTACGCAGACATATTATCTTCGTAAATATTTTCAATTCTTTTGCATAACTAAGGTACTAGTTTAAGCTTTTTTAAAAAAATTGGCCACATTTTTGTGGGTATCGTCATAAATTTTCTTTCAGTTACTCTGAAAAGATCAAGTCACAATTACAAAAGAGTACCTAATTATTAAATAAGTTTGTATTTCTATGAACACAATTGATGGTTCGTACTTTTGAGTGTCATCGTAAATACAGATTTACTTTTGTAAAGTGAAAGTGGATCTTTAAAAAGTTCAGAGAATAGGACCTTAAATTAGGATATCATTTTTCGTGCCATGAACTTTATAGGTACAAATAAAAGAAGCGGAAAATAAATCTTTGAAGTATAATATGTACATCACTTTTTCCTCTATTAAATCAATGTCGTTAGATAGGTAGATTGGTAGAAAGCTACGTTTGTTCAATTTCACCAACTATTGGTATTCAATAATCATATTAAAACTGAAGGACCAACTTTGGAACATCATCATCAATAAATCTAATAATTTCGAAGTTAAACTGGTGAGTGTGTATATGACACATCAACCACAAGAGAAATTTACGGTTTTGTTGTTCTTATAAATATATTTATTATTCTTTTTCCGAGTCTTTTCATTTATCGTCACTTCAACATGTTTGCTCCCGAGTTTGCTCCCTAAAGACCTTCAGGGTCTTATATTGCTGTAAGCTGTAAACGTTTATAATGCCAGAATTCACAAAAAATTATATTGTTGAGCCTTTTCTTTAATCTTTTTCTCTCCTTTACTTGAAAACGAGATAACTACGATGACTTAAAGGCTTTTAAAGTTTATATATTTCAATTACATATAAGGTATATTTTCACAACATATTTTATTGTTCTTGGTAGAATTAATAGAATTTATTCTTTTATATTTTTTACAAATATAAGACAAGGCCAATACATTTTAGACAAAAAAATGGGTTGATTAAACTTGTATTAGGTAATTCCGTAATTTGTAAGAGTTATCTGCATGTCGGAATAAATTAGTTAAAAGGTAATATGTAAGTAATAAATCCTTAAACGGAGCCATTAATTTAACAGCCTTAATAAAAACAGTATTATTAGGTATTCAACAAATGGTATACGTTCTTCTCTAAGATAATGTATTAATGGGCTAATAATTTTCATTTAAAGAGCATGGTACACACTTGTATGTAATGCAAAGCACGTTAAAGGAAATCCTAATCTATTTGTAGAAATTGTATGTAGATGAGTCAGTGGCCACAGTAGCAATTGATGCAAGTGATAAACATGTCTGGTATTTAAATTCCAATGTTTGCTTTATGTGGATGTGCAAAAAATTTTCAAAGAGTATATAAGTAGGTAAACACTATACAGGGTGTTTAATAAAACAAAATATATGGCCAAAAATGTCTAGCTTTATATATAGTATATGTGCATAAATTGAATTGTTCTAACATATATTTTTTTATGTTGTTAAAAAACCTCTAGAAGAGGTTTGTAATACATGCCATGTTATACATATTTGTCATATAAAAGTTGGTTCAAGAAAATGTATTATAGAAAATTCGACATATTATATTTTCCCGCTATTCCATATATTTGCTTTTCGTTTCCTGCATCTGAACCAGCTGGTTACAACAACTACATTCTCTGCTATAGTTATAGAAGACAGTTATGATCTGCACAATATCTTACCGAGAACTCAAATTACGATACCTAGTGTCCCCATATAAAAAAATGTATTAAAGAAGAATTATTTAAGCCTGATGTCCTGTCAGGCAATCAAGGGTTTGTACCAGGACACCTCATCAGGAAATTTCCACTATTCCCATACATGTATGTAGATACATATAAAGGCAAAATATCGTACTATTAAAAGGTTGATTTTGCAAGAAAATAAGTTTGCAGATTTAAAATATTGCAGATGTTCCTAACTGACTTCCTATAGGCTTACAACGATTTCTTTTCTGTTTCAAATCTGTTATCTACACCGATTTTAGTAGTTAAATTGCTAAATTGAGGTATAATATTCGAGTTTAATATAAAAATAGGAATATTTATTGCAGATGAGTTATAGCACACTCGTATAATATTCAAAAATATTTCATTGTTCAATAATACAACAACATTTACATACATATTTAAAAATAAATATATACAGATTGTGGATACTCATTATTTGTTATTAATGCAGAACAATAAATAGATATATAGATATAGGAGTACTCACTATTATTGAAATATTCATCTGCATTACCTATTATTGATTTTTATAGAATAATATTTATAATAGAGAATCGGCCTCTGTACAATCTGTCCTTAATTTAACTTCGTCAAGAATTTTGATCAAATGGGATTAGCCTGTCCTAAAAATACTAGGTATAATGGGGTGAATTAATAATTAGTTAAAAAAAACTACCTATAACAGTTTATGAGTTAATATTGTCATTAGATTAATATACATATTTTCACTCTTAAATCTGTAATTTAGTTACAAAATGTCTAGGATAGCAATATAATATAAGTACATATCTTTTTGAGCTCATAAGTCAGATATCTAATTTAACTTATACGTATTATATTTATTAGGTGCATTGTGTTAAAATAAAACAACATGCCAGTTATTTACAAAGTTCATGTTTCATAGAAGTTACCTTATATTTGTCTCGTATGTTTAGGACACCTGTAGCCTTCGGCCAGCAAGGGAATAAAAAAGAAGAATCAAATATTTCAGAAGGAAAAGGAAGTAGTTTCGACTCTGCTCAATTAGGCACTCATGGCGAAGCTGGTGACAGTGGCTACAAAAACCATCACGAATATGAGAAGGGCGCAAAGAGTAAACACGAGAACGAGCAACACAAAAGCTTTTACAACAAAGAAGGTGGAAATAAATTAGGTAGTCAGGAAAGTGGTGCCCATTACAATGTAAACCAAGCAGCAGCTCATGGATCGAAAGGGGCCTCTTTCAAACAGTCCAATAGTCATAAGAAAGGTTCCAAAACAACAGGCTTCCACAATGTCTATCACAAAGACGAATACAAGAAGGATCACAGTTTTTACGATGAATCAGATCGTAGTGGTCACTTTAATAAATATGGTGATTTTAAAGGTAGTCAAGCCGCTGACAAAGGAGCATTCGTCAAGGGCAGACACGAAAATAATGGTTATAAGAATGAACAATTCGGTGCTAAAGGATTTGGAGAAAGAGGGAGATTCATTGATAACATTGGCGGTTATAAGGCTGCCCAAGGCGAGGATTCTTACTATAATAACGAAAATGAATACAATAAAAAAGCAGCAAAAGAAAATGAATCTCGCGATGGTTATCAAGAGAATAATAAACTGATATATTAATTTAAGTCAAAATCATTAAAAACGCCAAAAACCTTGTTATTCTTACTATACGTTGTCGTTGAAAAAAAATTTGTACAAATAATTCTTAAGTACATTTATTTTTGTATGATTACAGAAAATAATAAAAACATTATATCGCAAAGAATTTTTGTATTTTACTTTTACTACAAGCCGAAAATCTGCTAAAATAATCTTGAAAACTCGATGGCTCGCTTGAGGGTGTTATAAGTAAGTACGTATTATTTATTTATAATAAATGCTTACTGGGTAGAAATCTGTCGTGGTGAATCATTTTTAAAGTTAAATTTCCGAAAAGCCTTAAAGAAAAGCAAGAATTTTGTAGAAGAGTCTTAAGCGATAACAACAATCGAGTTTTCCAAAGGATTTCAGGAAAACAATAATTGTAGATCATAATACTTTGAGATGGACTATATCTTACACTTACAACCGTCAAGGGAGAAATGATGAGATTCAGTTTTTTTTTACTGAACTGGCCAGTTCGAAGAGGGACAGACCCTGCGGCCCGCATCGGAGGAATTACGTACATAAACGTTGAAAATCAACATTTTAGAAATTCATTCTGTTTTTGGAAACTTTGTAAACAGTGTGATAATTGAATATTGTAAATAAAATTTAAGTATTGTTTAATTCGAAAATCGTCAAACTATTTACTTATGTATTTTGAAAGTCTGTTGTAGGTAAATAATGTGTTTTATCAGAAAAGACACTTAATCAAGTTTCTTAGTTTTAAAGCTATGCCTTTTTACTGCATTAGCACCTATAAAGTTTAAGAGGTAAGTGGCAATCATTAGAGGACTTGTTTTCGACATCGCACAGACGGGAGAAAACTTCCAAAGCTTAAAGTTGTTTTCACTTTTTACTCCATGGATTTGTATTTTCAATTTATTAAATATAATCCGTTTCTTTATCAATAACATTGTATTGCTCACTTAAATAGTGAATAAACTATTTTGCTCTGACAATATAATATAAAGGAAATTGCACATACTTAAGTCTCAAGGAAATAGTCATAAAATTTGCCCATAAAATGTTCACTAATGGTAAATTTAGTAGTAATATAACTTAAGTTTATTATAGAAGTTTACTTTGGAATGGGACAAATGTTTTTCATTTATACTAAAGCGTCAATAACTACTTGAACACCTAGATTACAACATTGATTGTTAATTAGGAAATTTCTTCATTTCGGTACAGTAAATTTGGTTACAAATTTGGCTGTGCTCTTATTTTTCTTTTTATTCATTTCATTTTCCATTCAAATTCGCGTCACATAAATGATTAAACATCACAATACAGTTTTTCATATATAAGAACTCATATTTGCGAATAATAAAAAATTCCTCATCTACTCCATTTACATTAAGATTTCATTATACAATAAAGTGGGTTCATAAAAAAATCTATTATAAAACGTTTTAAGAAAAATAAAGTCCTTGTCAGAATATGGATGTATATACGAGTATTATATACATATAAGACATAGTTGGAAAAAGTGTAGATGCGAATAACCACATTGTAATAATACCGAGTTATCGATTATATTCGAACAGCATTCAGCAATCTACTATTAAAACGAATAATATGGGTCTGACAGCGATAAGCGCCTGAAAAGTACATAACTGAGAAGATTTCTCTTTTTAGATCTGCTAACTATATATAAATTCGTAAAACCTCTTCACTACGAAAGGAAACCCATTACAGCTTTCCTCATTCAATTCACACGTACCATCAGGAAGCCAGCTATGAAATTGAAAATATTTTCCTCAGTGTGTAACACTATTATACACGTGAAATGGATACGTGTACGTTATGTAATAGAGAGACCAAAAGATCCATCTTCACAACTTGACTAATAATCTCAAATGTGCCTCTCATCATTACTAACAATATCTGGAATTGTTTCAGAAATGAACAACAGTTCACTTCTAAAATGTCCTCTTTCACAATTCTGTTCAACATTCGCATTTTGTAAAGTTATACGCTTCCATATCAAGTAATATCCGCGTATTACATATAATTGTTCTCTACTATTTCAGATAACTTTTCAAATTTATTACACTTCCGACCAAAATTTTTCTTGGTTTTATTCATTTTCACAACGATTTACTGAACATATGTTAAAATAGGACTGTCATATTTTAGTTTTTCCCTTTTAATATAAAAATAAAATATGTATGTTAACATTTTCACTGAACACATATCATCGTTATGTATGAAAGAGATTAAATGGACCAAAGGTCCGTCTCACATTGAATTCCTAAATTAGTTCTTATGTTTACTGAATTAATACAGAAAGGGTATAATTTTTCTGGATTTATTTATTAAACGGCCTGGTAGTTATGTTATTAAACGCAAAAGTAAATATTTAAATTTTCTCATTTTAATAACGATAATTAAAAAATGTATTAGCGTCGAAGTTTGTGCTTTAAGCCCAATACAATATTTATCTCTGTTTTTAACAACGTTAATATTATTAGAAGCAAGTGTTCATTAGAACACTACACAGGAGAAAAAAAGCTTGTGAATTAACCGATTTTGGTAATTTAAAAATCTCTAGGTCACTGTCTACATATTTTTGACTTTGAGGATCTATTTCTGGGTTCATGAATATAAATACGAATTGAAAATATTGATTTAATATTTGCATTATCCCATTTCATTAAAAATATTTTAATATCGCTTTTTATAAGAGGATTTATACATAAAAATTAGATATTACAGGTACTGTTATTGGGTTTTGAAACGTTATAAATACTAAAATTCAAATATGACAATTAATTAATCATATTTTGTAATGGGAAAACAATTTGCAGTTTGTCTGGTATCGGTGGAATTAAAATATCCTGTTCTAAATTGTGAATGTAATGTAAATACAATTCTTTTATAAAAATAACAGAGCTTTTTAATTAAAAGCTTTTTCAATTATGTAGATATGTGGCATATAAAAAGTAAATCAAAATTTTACATTTAGAGCAATCATAAACAGATTATTTGCAAGGATATTATGAAAAAGTACACACACCAATACACATATATCATAAAATCCACATAAAATATACGGAGCTTTGTAAAGTTATTACCGCTTTATATTACTATTTCATTCGACGAGATCATCATTAAAGAGCTTTTGGGATGAATTTTAATCGTACAGCTTATACCCAGTTATAATTACAGTTGTAAGTTATAATTAGAAAGCTCTTTCATTTCCATTCAAAGTGCCCCAACCATTTAGTTCAATACGGTTCAGTAACAATGAGAATTGTATTACTTATTACAATGAATTATTAAAACTTGGTAAGTACGTATATAATAATATGTTAGGTATCCGAACAATGTACCATGCAAAGAGATTTGGGTGTTTCTTTGTATTAATTAATTCACAAGAATTGTATTAATTTAACACAAATTGTATTATAATATAAAAGTATGAAATAAAGGTAGATAGATAGAGAAAATTCATTATCAGAGTTTAATGTAATTTAAGACATATAATTGCAGGTATATAAATCATCTAAACCTCGTTATTAATTCGTTAAGTGTGATGGGAGTTTGGGATTTTATAATTTAACAAAGAACTTTTTTATCAATATTATAAAATCATTCAGATTGACTGAAACAATGATATAAAAAATTAACATAATAATCTCTTAGTTTTAAAATTTAATGACCTGTAATGAACTGGCTGTATAGTTAATCTTTACGAAATTTAAATGTTTGGAAGATGAAGTTAAATAAATATACTGCAAGAAAACGAATCCATTAAATATTAAATAACACTTTCTTACGCTGATAATGAATATTCTACTTTCATTAGGTAAAAACTACGGTTTTGTGCCTATGATTTAACAATGAAGAAAATTGTATATTTATTATAGGACAAACTTTGACGACAGTGAGATAAAGTACATCATTCATTTTTTTATCGTTTATAATCATTGCGTATTAGGATCTTTTTGTAACTTGTAATTGTACTTCATTCAAAATATGTATGTACCCTACATATACGGATTTATTAGATAACTTCAAAAATTGCATCTTGAAAACTACAAAATTTATCCTGCTTCTGAATTAATTTTGCCCCGGACTGTGCCATTGAAAATTCAAAATCCACTTTTTTATTGAAAGCTAAATTAAATCCACCATCAAATGCTTTTACTTTTTTCTCAAAACGAAAAAAATTAAGAGGCTATCTGACTGCTTACATTTGAATAAATTGAACAACTTGAGAATATAATTAAAACATAGTCTTTTACCTACAGCATATAGCTGGTTATTAAAAAGATTCTTTTAATATGAGCCAACAGGACTTCTATTTGATAATCCTTTTTTTCAGTTACTCGCTTAATAATGAACTTGAATGAATGGCATCAAATGCGAGTAGGTATGCACTTTTTTAAATTAATTTAACGAGTGAAACATACGAATAACACATGTGAATGCATCAAATGCAACCGTTTGGATAATCATAAATAAGAAAAATAAAATAAAAATATATCTTCTTCAACAAAATACCTAGGTACTAGGTAATGCAAGTTTTTCAGTGAATTGTGTGTTGTAAATAATTCCTTCCTTTGTATCATGACGACTTTCGACTCTGCAAAATTTACTTAACAGAATTTTATATTCGTGAAAGTTGATTTTGTGGAAATGAAAAAACGTGCAAATTGCAAAGAAAATATGTAAGACTTGTGGTGGTTCTCATAGGAATTAAAAAGTTCAAAATGTATTTGTTCTACAATATTTACATTTCCTGCTTGAACTATGAGTACAAACAATTTTATTCTCAGAACATTTTGACAAATCAAACATAATAAAGGATTTTTGGTTTTATAAAAGTTTTACCCTGACAGCATGTACCGCGTCTCCATGGGCTCCTTACGTACATAAATCCTTTAGAAGGAAAAAAAACAGTATACACAATACACATGTAATAAAGTAAATGTATTAGGTAACACACCTTATTAGGCTAAAATGAATTTGAGACGAATTTATATAACATTAAGTACCTATTATGAATAAATAAATTACCATAATTAATTTCTATGTGTAAACATATTCATAAACATTGCAATTATTGCCTCATTAATCTTAACTTTATGTTTCTATCGAATATTTATTTTTATTTCAGCACACTATTAAAATTTTTTATAAACTTGTTCGAAAATTAAAATTGACAAGAACACAATTCAATTATTATCGGGAATGTTTATAATAGGAAACGATTCACTTCAGGCTTTACGAGATAACCATTTCTTAAAGTACTTCAACAATAATAAGATTACAGGAATGTTGAATGTTGACGATGTTCGTTGTTTTTATGTAATTTTCATAAAGCTTTAAAATTATAACAAACATAAATTTTTATACCTACTCGTACTAAGTAGATTCCGGGGGAAAAATAACATAAAAAAAGTACATAATTTTTAAAAATGAGCTTTACGTTCAGCTTTACAATACCAACTTTAAATCCTTGATTTAAAGAACTTATGAACACATGTGCCCTTATTCTCCTCTAGCTTAATGCAATTATTTATAAACTTACTATATTACACCATGAAAAGTTAAAATAATAAGACCTTTTAAAATTTTGGATGTAACAAATACCGAAATCTCCGTCCTACTTTCTGCTACCTCCAATTTGTTATCAGAAAATGAATCATTCATGTATGCAATACAGTTTCGACCGTTTTAAATTTTATCGCAGTGGCTCTTTGATAATTTTCACATGATTTACATGGATTTATCGAATTCTAAACTATATTATTTATCCCCAACATCAGCTAATCTTTATAAAGCATCTACCTCTGAAGTCCCAAAATCATTTTTAGCACATCATCCCAATTTTAGATAAGTGAGTTGAGCCATGAGTGAAATTCAATAAAATGTTTTTTGTAAATTTATATATTTTAAATTCGTTGCTATTGTGGTGATGTTGTGTTATTTAATTAAAACAAATTATTA
This sequence comes from Silvanus unidentatus, assembly GCA_963930825.1. NCBI lineage: Eukaryota > Metazoa > Arthropoda > Insecta > Coleoptera > Silvanidae > Silvanus > Silvanus unidentatus. The sequence continues at coordinate 22,728,637 of OZ005760.1, forward strand.
CTAATAATGGTAATTTGTGTTTCAATATGCAACAATTTCTTTTATTACGCTATTAATGTAATGAAATTTGTTTGATCGATAAAATGTTACACAATTTTATTTTATTTTTTTATATAATATAGGTAACTTGTATCCAATAATTAATGAAAAATATTGCCGGTCTCTTCTATATAATGGATAAAAATCCCTAAACTTAATATAAATTCAATGTCTATTAGTATTACACGAGTAAATATACCGCCAAACTTAATTATACCACAATTTTAAATTAAACTCAATTTATGAACGGAAAATTTCACAACATTATAAATAACTGCGATATGACAAATAAATCTATATTATGTTCGCAAACTACTGTAAAAGTTTTAAAATTTTTTAATCTAATATACACAATGTGAACTACCTAATTCTGACACCAGTACATTCATTATAAAAGTCTGGTGAAGTTTTTAAAAAGAAGAACAAGAACAATATTATCTCAATCACTCCTTTATTAGAAACGTGAGGAAAATATAACAGACTTCCATATAATTTACAAGGAAAAAATCTAAGAGAAAAGAAAACTGATAATGTTGGGATCACTTTTAATTGAAATGAAAATACTCGCAACCTCACAGATTATGGTAGAAATATTTTTTCGAGTATTTACTTTGACGTCCAGAAAAAATCCAATTTCAAAAATTTATATAACATTGGGCGGTTTTAAACTGCAATATATGATACACGACAAATATAAAACAAAAGAGAATTGCGAAGAAAAAGGTTCTTAAAATTTAATTGAATAACATTTACCCTGGCCTCCCCAAAACGGTTGCTGTGGTTATAAAATTATGTATTTTCTAATATTCCATTAAACAATTTTAACAGCTCGTGCAAACTCAAACCAACTTTATTATTTAATTACAGTATTGTACTTACACTGTTAATTGGAGTAATTGCCACCATTTAATTGTTGAAAATTGTCTCAAGTGGCCCGTCTCGGTACTTAAGGTAATATTTACGTATAAATTTAATGGAAGTGCAACTGTTTAACAACCAGTCAATTTGAGCGGTAGAATCCAACTAATCCACAAGCATGCCTTCATCCCTTTGAACGCAAACCGATGTCCTGATGTAAGGACGCAAAAGCGCAGGTATATTTCGCAATATTCAACTTTCCGTTTCCCTTGTTAAATTTAATAGAAAATATAAGCAATTATGTATCATTACCGAATTATACTCGTAAATAACTTATCTGTATCAAACACTACAAGTTGGTTTAACTTTTTAATTAGTCATTTAACAAATTCGCATTTATAATTATGGGCGAAATATTATAGGCTTCATTTACCTACCAAATTATTAAACTTTTTATATGTTGATTTTGTTTTTTTTTTAATTTCCTATACCATATGTGTAGTCTACTTCGACTTGTAGGTATGCTATATCTACTGCCATAGCATGCAATTGACTATCAAACACCCTGTATAGATAAAATGTACATTTCGGTATAGATTAAAGAATGATTTCTGTAATAAGATTTATTGATGATTTCAGGTTGGATTTCTTTGTTAATTCGTTATCCCACCACGAATTATACCTACAAGAAGAAGAAAAAACCGAAATCCAACAAAACTACAGTAATCAACTTCATTTTAACTGCTGCGTGCGTCGTCACCTCATAAATCAGACATTCGAAACTGTGCAGATAAAGAGAAAGAGCATTTCTTAATATCCTCATAAATAAAACATTCAAAACGAAATTCCAAACTTCCAAAAACAATTACCTATGTATATCTTATTTGGATTTTAAATCTTGATTCTTAAATGTGGATAGTTCTTTGTTCTTAATCTCAGTTATTCATTTAGGTATACCTTTAGTACTTATTCCTACTTATAGTCGTTAGATCTGGAGAGACTATTTCTCGAGAGAACGAAGCAGAATCCCCCCTGTTTTTTACGCCAACGAAAATTTGGTTGGTTTGGACTTGAATTTCCGACAATATGATTAGTTACTTCAAAAAAAGAGACGGGATTCTGCTTCCCTCTCTCGAGATATACCTAGAGTATATATTATAAGTGCAATTTCTAATATTTTAGATCTTGTCTCTTGTCAGACTGTCTAACTTTAAAATTGGCATAAACTAAATCATTTTTTAAAAGGCCTGATTTTCGTACTCGTTGTTTGCCTAAATATTTCCCTAACTGTTTTTACCATATAGGATCTTATTGAAACACACATCCTATATGTTGGGTACATAGCTCGAGAACATGACTTAATTAATCATCATTGAGCAATCGATATACTGAATAATTTAAAATATCAAATATTATTTGATAATTTAATGATAATTAGATTAATCAGTAGCTGGATAGATACGAATATGGAACTGTAATTTTGTCGATCGAGGCACGAATTATAAAGTGAATAGCTAAACATATTATTTTATACATCTACCTTCATATGTATTAAAATATTATAGCTAACAATTTGAACTAGATATGTTTTTGAATAGTATTATGCTTTAAATCAAATCAAATAAATGTACAGATTTGCTTACCTAACTTTATACATCAGGTATACATTATACCTATAGATATTAAACCTATAAGCTGACAATCAAACTCTCAATAAAGAGTGGCAAGTACTTGAAAACAAAAGACAATTGCTATAAAAATTGACTGAAGAACATAAATCTGGAGTTGGAGTTGGGTGGGTTGGTAAAAAACAGTCGAATTTATTACCTGAATTTTATAGGCTTCAGCCCAAACTCCTGCTACATAGCAAAGAGTCAATGAATGAACCACTCTATTTATTAATCCAATATATTAGACATAAATATCCTAGAAAAATTGCATGCATGTAATTCGAATTAAAAGATAGCTCTTTCAATATTCACTATTATATGTAGTATCTTGAATTACGATATGGTATATTCAAATTCTTCTTCAAAATTCTTGTTAGAACTGTGAGAGTGAGAGACTCTTTCGCGATATTTGGTTTTTTTATTCCTAACACTAGGATTCAATTCATCATTAGCTCCAGTCTCAATTAAAGTACTAAGATTAGGCACTGCTGTCTCTAAATCTAATTCCTCCGAGGGAATAACTGTTTCTTCCATTCTAAGAAGAAGGGGCGGTAGAGTAGTCCTGTCTACAAGTAAATGTAAATAAAGGAATTTTATTAATATATGTAACTAAATTTGGCATTTCAATAAGTACCTTTAATGTTAGGATTCTTTGGATGCGTATTTTTTCCAGCTGGTCCCGTAGTTTTTTGTGTGGGTTTTTTATGTATTACTGGAGCCTTCGTAGGAGTTTTCTTTTGAACTGGCGCACGTGTTGTCGCATTTTCAACAATCTAAATTATCCAAAAAAAATCGAGGTAATATCAAATTGCGATTTGTCAAAACTTAAAACACCACCTCCATAAAGTTATTAGTTTTTACTACAAAATAACATTTTATCCGGTAAATGGTGAAAAGGGGTAGTACATTTGCATAGAGAAATATTATAAATATAACGAAAAAGAATGTAACATGTAAATTCATGTCTTCAATATCATACATTCATAATCACTATGTTTAACCACTATCGTTTCTAACATATTCATATAAAATTTTCACCGGAAGCAACATTTTTTAATTTACAATAGCAAATTACGAATTACATCAGGGATTTTTGGACACATTTCTTTTTAATTTAAAATCATTTATTCAAAATAAATTATATCACAATAATTTTTTACATGTAGGTAAATGATTCACGAAATCCCTACAACAGGATACACTTTCAAAAAAGTTTTTAATGTATCCGGAAACATTGCAAAAAATTTGAATCTTGAACTAGAAATGACTAAATCCCTTAAAAAAAAAAACAGAAGGGAAATTTTAGCTATTTTAATATGAGTAATGAGAGTAATAAAAATGTAAATATTAGCGGATTAATCAAATATTACAACATCGTGTAAAAAGTTTAAAATCAAATAATCCAACCCCATCTATAAACAATTAAGAACCCTTGCTTCCCGAATCGAACTGATATCTACATCAGCTGCTAAGTCTAATGTACCGGGAAGTTCAAGTGGACCCACTTGTTTATGTTTCTTAAAAGTTCTAAATGTGTGCAATGCAACATTATGTAACATTATGCAGACAATTAAAATGCCGGAAAACTCGCAGAATATCCGCATCAAATGTTCCTCTACCTGGACCAAATTCGACAATTTGAAAAGTTTTCGGTAAACCAATATTCAATACATATAAAGTATTTAGTACTATAGAATATTTCATATTTGTAGTCTACTTCGACTTGTAGGTATAATGCTTCATATATCCATTGCCACAGCATGCAATTGACTATCAAACACCCTGTATATAGATAAAATGTACATTTAGGTATAGATTAATGAATAATTTTTGTAATAAGATTTATTGATGATTTCAGGATGGATTTTTTTGTTAATTCGTTATCACAAGTAGCTGAATAAGTACGAATATGAGCTGTAATTTTGTCGATCGAGGCACGAATTATAAAGTGAATAGCTAAACATATTATTTGATATATCTACCTTCACATGTTTCTTAAAAATATTATAGCAATCAATTTAAATGTACAAATTTGCTTACTTACATTATACCTATAGACATTAGACCTGACAATCAAAGTCTCAAAGAGTAGCCAGTACTTGAAAACAAAAGACAATTGCTATAAAAATTGACTGAAGAACATAAATCTGGAGTTGGAGGGGTGTGTTGGTAAAAAAAAACAGTCAAATTTATTACCTGAATTTTATAGGCTTCAGCCCAAACTCCTGCTACATGGCCAAGAGTATGGAATGGACCACTTTATATATTTATTAATCCATATTATAATTCGAGTATATGAGACAATAATATGCTAGAAACATTGCATGAATGTACATAATTTTAATTAAAAGAAAGTTCTTTCAATCATCCACTATAGTATCTTGAATTACGATATGGTATATTCAAATTCTTCTTCAAAATTCTTTTTAGAACTGTGAGAGTGAGAGACTCTTTCCCGATATTTAGTTTTTTTATTTGTAAGACTAGGCTCCAATTCATCATTATCGTCAGTCACAATCAAAGTACTAACAGCAGTAAGATTAGGCACTTCTGTCTCTAATTCTAATTCCTCCAAGGGAATAATTGTTTCTTCCATTCTATTCTGAATGGGCGGTAGAGAACCCCTGTCTACAAGTAAATGTAAATAATGGAATTTTATAACTAAATTTGTCATTTCACTAAGTACTTTTAATGTTAGGATTCCGAGTAGGATTTTTTGGATGCGCATTTTTTCCTGCTGGACTCGTAGTTTTTTGTGTGGGTTTTTTATGTGTTACTGGAGCCTTCGTAGGACCTTTCTTTCGTATTGGCGCACGTGTTGTCGCATTTTCAACAATCTAAATTATCCAAAAAAAATCAAGGTAATATCAAATTGCGATTTTTGTCAGAACTTACATTTGTGTAGAGAAATATTATAAATATAATGAAAAAGAATGTAACAGGTAAATTCATGTTTTCAATATCATATTCATAATCACTATGTTTAACGGCTATCGTTTCTAACAAATTCATATAAAATATTCACCGGAAACAACATGTTTAAATCACATTTGTAACACAATAGCAAATTACGAATTATGTAGATTAGGGATTTTTTTAGAAAATATCATATTTAATATGAAAAATAATTTGAACACATTTCATTTTAATTTAAAATCATTTATTCAAAATAAATTATATCACAATAATTTTTTACATGTAAATGATTCACGAAAACCCTACAACAGGATACATTTTCAAGAAATTTTTTAATGTATCCGGAAACAATGCAAAAAATTTAAATCTTTCACCCATTTGATCACTATCTACTAACATGTTATAACTAGTTTGGAGATTTTCTAGGTGAATTTTGTTCTTGGCATTTTCTGATAAACTTTTAAAGCGATGTTCCAGACCAATTTTCAGAAGGAATTCACGTTGTGTCGTTGGTCCAAATGATAGCACACCACCAACTTTATTAGCAATCTAGGGAAATATAAATACAAATAACGATAAAATGCAGAACAGTCTCCTCTATATTTTAGTATCACATTTTCCTGGCATCTTAAAAGCGAGTGTTTTCTATTCACGACAGCTAAATAGTTAAAAAATGCAATTGGATGTTATAAGTCAAAGTATTTTCCAAATTTGAAAATGATGTACAGAAATCGTTAGGTTCTTTCACAATTTCTCTTGAATGAATAATTCTTTTACTTGTAAAAAGTACAAAAAAGCTTAGTTAACTTAACTAAATATAATACAATTAGACATTCCAGAAGCTTTCAGAAAGAAGCGAATCAAATTATTGGTTTGAGAACAGGAAACGACGATAAGGGTTGAAGTGACAAACGAGAAAGATATTGAAAAAAATCTTTCTAAACTGGTTTCGCTTTTTTACATGCAGATTATAAATTTTGTCAGATATTTTAAGAATATCTGTGATGTAAAAATGTGAATATTTATGGAGGTGATATGAAATATTATATGTAATAAATACGAATACTTATTTTTAGAATTTTAGTACAAATTTAAGACGTTGACTAGATGGGTAACAAAATATTCCTTTGGTCTCCAAACAATAAAGTTTATATGTTATTGTTAACGGAAAATTGGGCTATTGGACAGCAAATTGTTTTTGCTGTAAATTTCGAGTTCAAAGAACTTGATATAATTTTTTATTTCGAATAAAAATATATTTTAAATTGTTTCATCACAGCATTTTAAAAGGCTAAATGAATAGAACTGACTAAATTCCTTAAAAAAAACAAAAGGGGAATTCCTTAAAAAACAAAAGGAAAATTTAGCTATTTGAATATGAGCAATGAGAACAATAAAAATGTAAATATTAGCGGATTAATCAAATATTACAACATCGTGTAAACAGTTTAAAATCAAATAATTCAGCCCCATCTATAAACAATTCAAAACCCTTACCTCTCGGATCGAACTGAAATCTACATCAGCTGTTAAGTCTGCCGAACCGGGAAGTTCAAGTGGATCCACTTGTTTATGTTTCTTAAAGGCCCTAAATGTGTCGAGCCCATCACCATTATGTCCATAATCACAAATTAACGCTATTCCTCCATACTGACTAACCCTTTCAATTAATTGCTCATAGATCAACATACTCTCCGGAGATACTTCAACATGACTCCGTTTCTCATTTTTGCTTAACAACGTCTTCATCATTGGCGTCTCATCTCTACTCAAAATATATCGAAATTTTGGTTCTTGATCGTTCTCAGTCTTCTCACGATCAACATCGATCAACACCTCTTTAAACCCACTATAAGATTTATGGAATTTGTGTATTGGTAAGGCATCGAAAAATTCATGGGCTAGAAACAAAGTGAAACACTTTGGAACATCCTGCAGCTGATTGAACCATCGAATTGTAATGCCATCGTGTGACACTCCCTGTCTATAATGTTTCTCATTCGCCTCCAGGACATTTGTCCACTGTACACACAAGCTCTTCGCTTGAACATCGCTTAAAAAGGGACTAACTTCAACTAAATTCAGTGCAACATTATGCAGACAATTAAAATGACTGAAAACTCGCAGAATGTCCGCACTAAGTGTTCCTCTACCTGGACCCAATTCGACAATTTGAAATGGTTTTGGTGAACCGATTTTCTGCCATTCATTTAAAAACCAAACAGCGATCATTTCTCCAAACATTTGTGATATTTCTGGTGAAGTGATGAAATCACCTTTGTCACCGAACATGTCCTTGTTCATATAATAACCAGATATAGGACTTGTAAGTACTTCTTTCATGTATTCGGAAATTGTGATCGGTCCTGTAGATTTAATTTTCTGGGCTATGCTTCGGGCCAAGTAGTGTTCATCTTTGGGTGGACGTAATTTGCTTTTCAATGTAGAACAAAAACAACGGAAATTTGTACGAGACAAGCTTCGGAAGGACAATAGCATTTTCCTTATAATCACTGGGAACAATTTCAATATTGAATTCCAACTTATTATTTAATGACAATCTCTAAAACCATCGATTTATTTATAAAGCGACTTTAATTTATAAATAAACAAATGTCTTTTGGTGTTTGTTTCTTTTTTAGGTTACCTCTGTCTTGGTAGTTGCATAACTGTACAATTAAATGTTTTACATTGTTGATTATAGGCAACCAACGGTAGAATCAACTTATAAATGTCACGTGCACGTGTTTGATGTTGTGTCAAATTGACATTGACATTTTAAAACTGTTTTCAGCTTAAATACAAATAAATGTAAATAAATGAATTCATTTTAATTGAAAATAATCTATTAATATAATTCTAGATGTGGCCAGTAGTATACAGTTTTTTGCGAAATTACGCACCTGTAATTACGCTTCCGTTTGCTGGTCTAGTAGGATTTATAGGTTATAATTTAGAAAATTATTTATCCGATAAATATACACCATATAATAGTAAGTTTACTTAAAAATATACAACAGAATGCAAATACAAATTGGCACATTGTAGAGTCAATAGAGGAACAACGTACAGAACGACTGTTAAGCGATGAGAACTTAGAAAAGGCCGAAAATGTAGAAAAACTAAAATACCAAGCCAATGTTTTAGGAAGGAATTTATCACCGTCTTTAAATTAAAAATGCTGTGATGAGACTGTTACTGTGTATATATTGTTTAGTAAAATATAGAACGTTAAAGTTAATCACCGCAATATGTAACAATATTATTCTCAGTTTCCCATATTTCTACTTTGTTCAACAACTCTGGTTTTGGTAACACGGATTTCATTTCATTCCAGATATAAACTGCAACATTTTCCGTCGTACTTGGACGTTCTTTAAAAAACTCTACATCTTTATCTAAATTTTTGTGGTCCAAAGGAAGCATTATGGCTGTATCCATATACTGTTTTAATTCAGTCATGTTCATAATCATGCCAGTATTAAAATCTATTTCTCCAAACAATGTTACTTTCACTAAAACTCAAGCAGTGATAAACCGGAAATAAATTTAATAAAGCGGAAATATGTTACCGATATAATTATGACCATGCCCGTTAATGTGATTGCATTTTCCGTAAATTAACTTATTTTCTTCTGCACTTAAATGGGGACTAAAAAACAGCAGTATATATTGAAATAATAAATCAATTTAAACCGTAAATAAACCTGTGCAGACGATGGCAAGATGACAGAGTTATCCTTCTTGTTTGATAAGCTTTTGGATTCTTTTTGATTGGATCGCCACTCATGTTTAACAATAATCTAGTCAAAAACTTAACTAAGCTCTAAAAAATATGTATCTTAATTTCTTATTTGAATTCAAAAATTTAGGAAATTTGGGGCAATGTTTAAATCGCTTTTTGACAGTATTATACTTCGTAGGACATTTATTTATGAACCTAGGCTCCAGAAGATAGCGCTGCTTGAGATTTTTTGAATTACATGATAGCTTTGAAATATTTCTACAAAATGCACAAAATTTTGGAATTTCCAATTTCCATTCTTTTTTTGCATTCCAATGTCTTCAATATAAAAAAAATTGTCTCATTCATAAAGGGCTTTTCTTTTGAGCGTGTTTTTAACTTGTTTTAAGAGTATACATCTAGACTTTCCTCTTCGCTAAATATACGTAGGTATTTGGGGTTGCCAACTAAACAGTTTAATTAAATTCATTGTTTTGGAATACCTAAATCTCAAATACGAACATCAACCTCCCCTTATAGCCACCACTTTCCTTCTCATAATTATAAATAACAATAAACTATCTAAATAAATACATATACTTATTCGACTAAATTCTTATTTATGGTATTTTATCTGATTCAGGAACAAGTGAACTCACTAAATGCACATATCTATCACTTTATAAATATTTCTTACCCATAGAGAATTGTCTTCAATTACTCGAATCACTTAGAATAATAATTGTTCATACACAGATCTTTCTCTTCAAGGAAAAACTAATAACAGACTATGACTAACCTTTTTTGTCACACCACACCATCGTCCAGTCTTCCCGAATCTTTTCCCTTCCTCTTAATAAAACGTATCCCCATCTACTTGTACTTATAGGCAAGTTTAGCTCACACGTGCTTACTATAGTAAATGGATTGTTTGGCCATAATTGCCTTAAAAAAGTTTTAAATACTATTGAAGCATTTATTTAAGATCTTAGTCATATTTTATTATATTTTTTCTTAATTCGCGACTTTTTCGTTACAACACAAATATGATCTACATTCTAGCATTCTACATATGATTTTATATTTTAACTCATAAATTTAGGTATTTAAAACAAGAATATAGGCTTAGAATGACGGGATTAAAGAATTCTCTTTTACCTATACATCATATACGTATAAAATGTTTGATCAATAAGATATAGTTAGGTATACGAACTTAAGAAACAATACAATCTATTTACAAAAATGAACACCACTAAAAATAAAACAAGAAAATCAACACTTAAAACTGAAAAAGATATATTAAAAATAGATGGAGTCGAAAAATGTTTAATATCCAAAGAGACTCAAGAAAATTTAAATTGCGTTATTGGAAAGCACCTTCATTTCAATCAGCCCTACACATTCATCGAAAAAACATTAATCGTAAGCGATTTGAATATAAACAAAACTCGATCAAACTTTTTTAGACTACAACAGGAGATTTTAAAATATGCAAAAGACAAATTTTTAATTGGTTACCTTGAAAGTGATGTAAACGAATTTTATATTTGCTTAACGGAAGATTCAACAAATTCAACCTTAACGTTTTTAAAAGAATTGCAAAATAGAAATGAATTAATGGCAAAACGAAAAGTCTACAAATATCCGAAACCATGGAAAGATCTGGGCAGTGCAATAAAAGTTGATGAAAATCTACAACATCAATCTAGACCTTTACTACAAGTCGAAATTAATACTAAATATCCAGTGCCCTTAACAAAGAAAACTATTCAGTTTCGCATAAGGAAAACTGAGGAAATTCATGACGGTTATTTGGAATTCCCACCCAATTCCAATTTCACAAACATTAAAAGATTAGCGATTGACAGTGGAGTGCAAGCAAGTGCCCCTACGTCTTTTTCTTCGGCACAAACAAATTTTATGTACCCAACAAATATTTTCTCAGAATATAAATACGAAATTGAATCTAATGATGTTGGTATCAATTTGTGCAACGTGGATATGGACAATATTTTCCACTGTTTAAATGTAAACAACAAAATTAATTTGCACAAAAATGATTTTTGTCTCAACTTGAATTTATTCAAACAGAAGACAACAAGTGCTTTTGATTTTAAAAAATTCTCATATTACATTAACATAAATAAGTGTAAAGGAAAAGCCATTTCCGATATTGTTGCTAATTTAAACGAAGTAGCAGTTTCTTATTGCAACACGTCCCCAAATTTGTACGATTTTTCGGAAAATTATGTTCTTTTATGGAGTACCAGAAATCCGTTTAAGCCAGAAGCAATTTTATATGCCAACAGAAACATTACTTGTTTAGCATACTGCCCTAAAAGCAATATATTAATTGGAGGTGGCTGTAACGGTCAACTTTTTATTTGGATTTTAAATTTTACCGAGGAAAAAAATTCATTTCCGAAAACTATGAATGCATTACTGGCTTGGAAGGAAAATACGATAAAAGTGCAGTCTAATCACCCCGATTTGGTGTCCCAATTGAACATATCTCACACGGATTCTGTGTCTAAAATAAATTTTATTGAGAGTGAAGTAATCGAGGATTCATTGAAATTTGCTTCTTCAAGTGTCGATGGGAATATTAAATATTGGGAGTTAAAAACTGAAAACAAAATGGATTTAAAATGTTACAGAAATATAAAAGTTACAAATCCAATAGAGTCTCCACTAAAAAGACCAGTAAGTTCCTGTATTGTAAAAAAATGTGACTTTTATTTGGGGACGTTATTGGGCGAGTTTATGAAACTTACCTACGATTCCTCCGATTCCCTTGAATCTCTAGATATGTACAAAAAAATTCACACTGGACCAATTTTATCGCTATGTATGTCTTCTGAAGTAATTTTAACTGTTGGTGGTAATATTTTTGCTTTGTGGCATAATGACTACAAATATGGTCCATTTCTATGGAGAAAAACCACTACCGATGTGATATTTTCCAAATGGCACATTTTTGAGCCCCATAAATTTTCTGTGGTTCTTCAAAACGGTTCTATAGAGATTTGGACATTGCAATTTTTAAATAAAAGTCCTATTGAACACAATCGGGCTTGCAGTTCTGTAATCACAAGTATTTTAATACAAAAAACATTAAAGGGACGAAACATTGAATATTGGCTTGGAACAGAAAAAGGGACACTACAAAATTTATCTTTAAATTTAAATGAGGATGAATTTAATATGTCAACAAATGAGAAACATTTCAATGCGTTTGTAAAACGTAATGTTGAAAATAAAAACAAACTGAGACAATGGTGCGAAAAGTGGAGAGTAAATGACAATAGAGAAGAGTCAGTTAAAATCCCATTTAAGAAGACACTTACAAATATAAAATTATTACCTAAACCTAATTTGAAAAGGGAAGATAAGGAATTTCTCAGAATGAAGAACATTATTTTGGAAAAGAAACAATGGAATGTTGACGAAATTGAAAGAAATCGAAAACCACTTGTGGACTTAAAAGAATTAGAAAATAGTAAAAGGAATCATAGACAAAGGATTTTTGCGGAGAGCAAAGTAAAGTGCGAGAATGAAATTAAAGAGTTGCTAGCAAGTAATCAAATGGCTTTAGAAAAGAAACTGGATTATGATGACATGGATAGGAAACAGAAACTGATTTATGGCAGTTATCAAGACATGTGTATTAATTTAAAAAGTGAGATGAAAAAGTATGAGTACAATTTCAATTACGCAAATATTTTGATAAGTGCCCGAAAACGGTATCAAACAATTTTAGCTGTGAAAACGGCACATTGGGAAAGACATAAGATATTCGAATGGTAATGTTATTACTGAAGGCATTAAAACTGTTCTTGTACGTACGAACTGTTTACCGGTATTTAAATTTAATTGAAACGGGGGATTTTGTTGATTGCGTTAAAACGCGACAAATAATTTTTCATTTTGGGAATTTATTTCAAATGCATTTACATACGTATATCCTGCAAGTCGAATAATAAGCAGATGGTTCAATTATTTTGCTTTGAATTTTACGTACTTACCTACCAATCCTCTAATACAATAATCTACACACCCAAAAACTACACCAGAAAAGAATACAAAAAGAAACTAGCAAAATCTGAGCATACTCTTTGCTTATTTAATTCTTCTTATTTTTGAAGTTGAAGAGACCTCTAATATACGTATTGTACAAGTACTCCTTATTGGAGATACTATTTAGGTACAAAAATGTTTATAAGATACATTTTCTCGAACCCAAGAAAGATTTCACTTTTATATGTCAAGTTGTATTACCTAAAGAAATTTATAAAAGACTTTTTCTTATATCCTCGTAAATAGCAATATTGACCTTAAATTTAAAGGTGCTTATTATAAAAGTTAAGTTTGTTATAAAAACTAATAATAAACATAAATATTGTACATAGATATAAGACAGTTTTAAAAAATTACCCAAATTGAAAGTAGGTAGTATAAAAATAAATTCCTCATCAATGTCAACAAAAATTTCTTAATTAATACTTGAATAAAAATTGCAATTTTAATAATTTTGTAATACGATATCCGTGCACATTTCAGTGTAAAATTTAATAACAAAATTATTATGATTCTTGAAAATAGCAATGTTTTGAAATAGAGACTGTAGTGTAGAGGTAAGTATGGTTCTTGTAACCTACATTTACTTGCTGCTACTACTACGTGCTTGTTCCACAGTGAAAAACATTCGCGATTCACCTCCGATCGAGAGAGGTGATAAAACGCGCTTTCAATTTGAATTTATTGTTTAATAATACAAAACATGTGAGAAAATTATGCACAACTAGTTTAGTGTTTAATTGTTGCAATTTTAACTTGTGTTTTGTGAATTATTGTGTCTCATATGTGGATGATGTGGAAACATGTACCGAATTTAAAACAATAACAAATTAAACAAACAAAAGTAAGCAATTTTATTTTTTTGTTTATCAGTATATTGAGTATTTAGAAAACGTTTGGTTCTATTTGAAGGTCGTACTACTTCTTTTTTTTTTAATTAACTAGTTAAGGAATAGATATTATGTAAAATAATTGTACCGTCAAGAAACAATTCATAATATTATAATATTCTTTTTAAATTCATTATTGATTTGGAAACCATAAAAAATTTCTCCCTGTAATGACTGGTAACAAATTAGAATTATATTGTTACATATTACCTAGTATTGTAATAGACTTTTCCGCTTTGATGATCCATTGTTTTTTATGTTACCAATTTTCTTGTTTATTCATACATATTTCAATTTTATAAAAAGTAGAGTTAGGTAATTGAGAAATTCATAGACGCATCTCCTGCTGCGATCTAGAAAGCATATGATATTCTCCTAAATTTTGATTAACTAACAAATCGAGTACCAAGTACTATAATATCCGTATACTTTTGGTATATTATATTTAAATATTTAAATGTTTACTGTATAACTGTATTCCTTACAACATAAGTACACATATTTATTGATGATTATTTAAACAGACGAGAAAATATAGCGAATGATCAAATTTACCGCAATATTAATAATGTAACAATTTTTGTCTATATAGTTTATTTTATTAGCAAATCAAATGATTTTAAATTTAAACAATAACATTTAGAGAGAGGTGTGATCGATATGCGGTCCATCATCTGGTACTTCTCTTATTATATTTTCATCTATTTCAATATTCTCCTCCAATTCATCATCAAACTTAATTTTACGTGTGATAGATAGACGTGGACTTGGATCATTTTCCTTATTACTGTTCGTATACCTGTCCCAATGTTTGTTTCTTTTCGATGCTTCAAATAAATGATGTTCTCGTAGTGTACAAGTCTTTAAAGCCTGCTTTAAATCATATTCGAATCTGTATTCATTTACCCTAACGAAATTTCTATATTTCTCATTTAAATCTTGATAATTTTTATACAATTCCTCTTTCTTCCAAGTCTCAGTCGATCTAGTTTTATACGGATCTTTCGGTGAATGGATACTTTTTTTGACTACTTTTGGAAAATGACTAGATATATTTTCCTGAAAAGTTACCTCTGCTAGACGGAAAGCTTCCTTTTGCTTCTGTTTCTTCTTTTCATGTTCTAGTTCTAATTCCTGAATTGGTTTTCTTCTTTTTTCCAATTCCTTCGTATTTAATTGCTTCTTCGTTAAAATTACATTTCGTATACGAAGTTTTTCCTGTTCCATTTGCTTCAATTTCAACTGTTCGATAGAATAGTCTGCACTTTTCCTAATTGAACTTCTACCTCCCGACTTATCTAAGACACTTATTTCCGTAACCGCCTTATATTCTCCTTCAAACGAAACACCCTCTTTTTTATCAACGCAGAATCTCTCCTTCCACCTTGTTTGCCATGCCCAAAATTCTTTCTTACGGTTTTTCTCCCATTCAAATAAATTTTTTGTTGTTATTAACTCTTTTGGATCTTTATCAACCAAATAGTCGGGTAAAGTTTGTATATGGAAGAAGCCGATGTTATCCCCAAACCCATTCATATATTTATTGTTGTTCAATAATCTCGAGACTCTCATGTATGTAATACTGTCGCTACAAAATGTACGAGTTCTATATGGCACTTTGCTGTTTCTAGCAAATAACCAATTTTCAGTGCACCCATCTAGTCGGCAAACACTAAGATGGTAATTATTTACAAATTGCCAAAATCCTCTTATATATTGCACGTCACATTTGCGCCAAA
Source organism: Silvanus unidentatus (assembly GCA_963930825.1). Lineage (NCBI taxonomy): Eukaryota > Metazoa > Arthropoda > Insecta > Coleoptera > Silvanidae > Silvanus > Silvanus unidentatus. The sequence continues at coordinate 22,744,553 of OZ005760.1, forward strand.
ATAAAGGACGATTCTTGACTTCGTCATCCCAAAGTGCAAAAATTCGACCACCAACTGTCAAGCTTAAATTTAAACTTAATGACTTTTTCGTAGAAAATATAGGACCATCATGAAATTGAGAATAATAAGACAAGTCTACTGTTTCGCTATTCAAAATTTCACCTGTTTCAAAATTTTGACCTAGCCATTGCAAATGGAAAAATTCGCCCATTAATGAACTGGCATAAATATTTTGTTGTGTTTTGTATTCGCTCTCAGGATATTGTCTAATATATTTCGTTCGGTTTTGATTGATTTGTTTTTCTTCTTTTTTTAAAATCACTGGAAACTTTGATATCATCATGCTACTAACGGGGTGCGTTTTTCGTTTATTTTGAGTAGCAATATGCAATTTATAAGTTGGAATTAAATTGAGATGAAGTATCCTGTAAGGGGAAACATCAACCATTAGGGCGCTAGGTCGTTTCTTTAATCGTTTCAATTTAGTTACTGCTTTGAATCCAGTAGTACTAACTGCAGGCTTACTGTGCAAATCCCACAGTAATATGGTACCATCTTCACTTGATGTAAAAAACTGCATTGATTGCTTATCGTTAAGCAGCTGAACAACCGTACCTAGTTTGGTAATTGCAAATAATGGCGATGTCCAAACAATCTTTAAAATTGGACCTTTGTGTGAATATTCTATGTTACTCACAGCAGTGGGTCTTACAATGTGTTTAAAATGTATCTTTTTCATCCAGCCCATTAAAGAGTCCATAAACTGTCTGTAATTCATTTGGTTCGTTGTTAAAATTTCGATTTCCTCAACTTTTTCTATTCGATTTTTTATGTCCCAAATAATTACTTGGCCATTTTCACAACCTCCGACCAGAATGTTTGGATCTGATATACAAAATCGGATGTAACCGACGTCTCTTGGAGATTCTAAAATTAATTTCGGTGCTAAATTATCACTGATACTCCAAAGCAGAACCGGGTGTAGTTCAAAAATTGTTTCATTTACTTTATCATTCGTGCAATTCTCTTTATAATACAAAGTAGGTGACTGATTTAAATATGTAACAGCTACAATATCGGACCAAGTCGGATGCCAGTCTATACTGGCTACCATTTTACCTTTACACCGTGTTACATCAATGAAAGACAAATGATTTACATGCTCACTTTGTGGAGAACCCAAACTAGTCACATTTTTAATTATCTCAAAGTCGTTTATGTAAAAGTTTATGTTTGAGTTGACATTAAATATGTTAGAAAAGTATTGTAGATTCGTATTGGCAAGATAGACTTGGCATTTAACGTTTAATTCTTCTTCAACAGAGTAAGAGTATTGGTACTGTGTTGCTAAGTTACTGGGATATTTAGAAATAGTTTGAGTTTCTACTGAACTTGTCTCTGGCACTCCCTGAATTGCCAAATCAATTCGACTTTTTCCAATAAAATTTGAAATCATTTCAGGTAATGATGACATTTCCATATAACCATCGCGTATTTTTTCCACTTGCAGTAGATCAAAATGTGGTGGGTTTGCAAATTCTACAGGAAAAATTGCATCCACATCTACTTCTAATAAAGTACGATTATTTTTTACCATGTTTTCTTCAATTTCCTCTTCGGTTCCGAAACTTTTCCAAAATAAAGCTTTCCTATTTATGGCACGATTTAAAGTTTTTTCTATTTCTTTTTGCTTCAAGTTGTTTATGGATATCACTGATCGTTCAGCATCTTCAGTAACGCAAATATAAAAATGATCTTGTTCAGATTCCTCATTTGCAATATAACCGACATACACGTCTTCATTTGGAAATTGGAGAATTTCGTTTCGTATTGGTAGAAATTCGGAGCTTTCTTCGTGAAGTTCAAGGTTTTCCAAAATCAAATTCCTTTTTACATATTTCCAAGGATTTTCACTACTTACGTCCTCACCAACAACACACCCCAAGATTTTTTGTAATAATTTTGATATTACTATTTGACGGATTCCTTGTAAACGGGAAATTCGTTTACGATGATGATGACGCCGTTGTTTTTTCGAAGACTTCCTTATTTTTTCCTCAAATTCGTGCATCGTTCAGGTAATTTATTACTGTTTCACTTTGGCATTAGTGACACAACTTTGGAAATTTTATGTCAAAGAAAACAAACAACTACCTATTGTATAGTATAATAATTTTTCAGTAGAAAATTTACCTTTGGATATAACTACAGAAAAATTTAAAATTGAATAATATTATACATAAATTTTAATTAAAACAAATTCAACCTAATAAAATGTACATTTTAAATAACTTGCTAATTTAAATCCCCTATTCGAGTCCCTCAATTTTCAATTCATTTGCATTACCTATACAATAAAACACTCAGTTCTCGAGTCAATAATTATTCCTGTACTTTTTTCGAGTTTTCCTTTTCAAATGTATCCCTTTCTGCATCCAAGTGTCAAGGCTATTTATTTCCTACAATAAAACAAAAAGTGCAAACTGAATTCGTGTGTACAATAATAATCAAAAATCAAATTAGATCTGGGTTTGGCAACAAGAATTTCAAGGTTGACTTCACATGTACGTACGTGCTTTTGCACTATGATATAAATTGTTAAACAGGATTCATACATCAGTAACATTAACCATTACAATTGTAATATTTTTCTCTTTATATAGAAATGCATTAAAATTTCTGAGAATAACATCATTTTTGTCGTGTTTTAACATTTACGCTTCCTCATTGGGTATATGTACTTTCATTTAGATATAATAAAATGGGTGAAAAAATTATTCATTTTTTATTGGACCTGTCGATATTCCTATACCGTGATAATTGCCAACAGGATATAAAAAATAATATCCTTAAAGGCTTAACTAACGAAATAAAAACGTTTTTATTTTCTTGCGGTTTACTAAAGAACAAAACTAACGGATTATTGACCTAACAATAAAAGAATCTAATTCCAAATATGTATGGGTTTATGTAAATAAAATGTGGGATGTGCCCCGTTGTGTATGTATAAATTGAGTGGGTTAACAAATATCGACATAATTGATGACTTTATCGTCTAATTAATTATAAATAATGAAATTAGTTTTGGGTGATGAGTTCTTTTGTGATTTTCTATTCTCTAATATATAAAAATATCCTGTACACCTATACATGCTTTGTCTTTCTCAGTGACTTTGTATACATAAACTTACAGAAATATTGAAAGTATCTAATAAACAGCTATATTTCAAAAATAAAATCTTTAATTAATCACCCTATTAAATTTAAATGTTCTATGTATACATATAATAAGCAATTTTCAATCAGAAGTATGGGTAATTGAATTGTAATTTAATCCAAAAAAATTGTGAAAGTTTTAATTGAAAGTGTAAAGTTTATTTAGTTTGCAATCATACCTTTGTTAATGATTAAAACTTGTTAGCAATTGAATTCAATAAAATATTGAATAAAATAGAAAATGTTTGTGATTTGTTTCCTAAATTTAGCCATTGTTACTGAATCCGGTATTATATGTTTAATTATTCGTATACACTTCCTTTAAAATTATGGTACGTTGACTAAAAAGAATAGATACCTATTTCTTTACAATTATTTAATTTACTATTACATTGCAATGACTTCACCTTTAATGAAATACTTCGAACACAATACGTCACTTTCTTGTGCAAACAAATTGTTAAATAAAAGTCTCTATTTTTTAATCCCGAATAAGAAGAATTGTTGTTGTAGTGCAGAACTTTTAATTATAAACTTCCAAATTAACATTTTCAAATTAGTACCTGTTATTTTCCCCCTTTACATTCAAAATCAATTGAAAACACTCTCATTATAATAAAGATGATTAAGCATCTCCATAAGGATGTTTAATGTATTTATTTGAATAAAGTGAAATTTTCCAATAGGTACTTGACAATAAGAAACTTTGCATCTTTAATTATTAGAGTATGCAATTAAAACATAAATGAAATATCCTAGTGAAAATTATTGGAAAATTTTCTATACTTAATATCTAATATATTAAACTAGGTTTCAACAATTAAATATCGAAACACAGCTGGTAGCTTATATGATTATTATCTTAGAGAGTTAAGAAAATGAAAATAATTCTTCACATTCCTGAAGTACACTTTTATCAATCACATGGATATTAAAAAGTTTCATTTATATTTTTTTCTGATTGAGTTAACATTACCTTACACTCGATTATTTTGTTTCAGATTGAAATGCTACATTATTCCACCCATCAATTGGCTTCCATTATCGCCATACCGATTATAACAATCCTCTTATTTTGGACACTGATAATTTTCCAAAAAAACCGTAAACGATGGGATGCCTACGATATCCCAATCGTATGTCTTCTAATACTGAGCATTTTACGTAATATTTCCGTACTCGCCTACACACTTCTCATAATTGTAAATCGGACCACCTTCAATTTGGAATATTGCAGTGTTATCATATGGATATTCAATTCAATTCATACATTTCAAGCGAGTTCATTGACCACGATCGCTATAATTGGTCTCCTTTCAGCAAAACTACGTCGTAAACAACAAAATCTAAGGCAATTCCTTACAGCCACCCACGTTGTTTATCATCTCTTCTGTTTGACAACATTGTGTGCTTGTGTTGGCGTTGCCGCTATTTTGGCCCAAAATGATCACCGACAGGACAACATAATCGCATCCAATTTCGATTCAATACATCCATGTCGATTTATGCCCTTCGATTTGGATCTAAAATTCAATGTCTTTATAATTGTTTTACACGTCTTCTTGGCAATGGTCTCATTGATCTCCTTCGTGTTAATATCATACAATTATTTCAAAGCCAAAAAGACTGCATTCGATTATTTGAAGAAGTCCAATTCCGATTTGAGCGAATTTAGTGTTGGCTTAACAAATACATTGTGTAACGATGGCAAGAATTACTACGATACATACACGATCAATCGAAATAATGCTAACGATTTTTATGAGAATGCTGCTGTGATTGGAAATACGCATTTTCAAAACACTTATGGTAATGGCACCAATTTAGGTAACAAAGATCTGATTTGGAACAGTGATATGTCGAATTTCTCAACCACTGTTAGTTCCACCAATAGTAGAAGACCATGCATTTCAAAACATATGCAAGAGGAACCAGAAGAACAGCGAACTGGGCTGGAGACCATTCATCCAGTTCTGATTGTGTGTTACCTTTTTTACCATCTACCAATAATTGTAAGTAACTAGTTAAATGTGAATTACTATTTAAATGCATATTCAAATTAAGTAACGTAGAAAGTATCTCTACTGGTGGCATTCTTTATTAAAGTGTGTCTCTCTTGACAAACAAAAGCCCAATTTAAAGAATGACCTTGAACTTGATTGCATCTTTTAACATTTTGTTAATGTTCTTAAAAATATATACGAACTCATAGCCTAGTTCATTCAATGTTCATCCCACAGAAATATTTAAATCATTCATTTACAGGTTTTATTTAAACTACTTTATTTTATATTATGAGGATTCTGATTTTCTGAAAAAAAAATATAAGAAAACATTTTTGGGAACATAAATTATGAGTGATAACTTATTAAATTAACAAACAACTTTAAAAATTGTATATTATTGTTGAGAAAATTTAATAACGACATAAGGTAGTATTTGTGGTTTTTAATTAATTCGGTGTTAAATATTTCAATTTCTTTAACCTATGTGCACACAGAATTGAGAAAAAGACTGTTGTTGGTGCACACCTTAGTATTATTTCTTCTATATTAAGAACCAATGTAGGATGGCTATCATTTGTCTGCAATTACTTACTACTTACATTCTTATATGACCTACATTATGAAATATGCATTATTTATGTTCGCATTTACAAGAAGAAACTTTCAGACTCACACATGAATAGGTACTAGTTTTCATCGGAAGAAATAGAAAAATAGAAAATTCTGATAAGTCTTTGGGAAAATCGATTATCTATCTATATACAACTTAGACAGTAATTTTTTTACAATAAAACAACTTAAGGTATTATATTAAGTAGGTATTGATACTTAATTAATAAATATTTATTTAATTATCTTTATTGATAACGAATTGATTGCAATTTTAATTAAAGTGCCATTTCAAAGAAATAACCTTTCATTTCCACTCCATTTGCTTTTCATGATTTTTGTTGTTTTATATTAAACATAGTCTATATCAATAACGTGATTAGTTCATAAGTAAATAATTATTTATGTCTGTGATAGAATCGATTATTATTTTTCCATGATACATATTGAAGTTAATTTAACCACGAAATCGACGATCTTTGCTACTTTTTTTACAGAACTCAAATTTATGTAATTTAGTAAAATGTGTGTAAAATTTATCAAGTATGAAACTATACAAAAACTTTTTGAATATAGGTAGAGTTTTTTGTTACAATTAGTCATGTCTAGTACATTTCCCGAGATATTTTCTGCGCCAAGATTCATTCAATTAATGGTAACAAGTAAAATTAACAATTGCTGGCATAGATAAATACCTATTTGTTAAAACAATTGTGAAAAAGGCTTAATTGCATTCCTATAAATTAAATTAGTCTAAAGAAACTTACATAACATTTGACTTAAGTATGTAAATTTGGGTTGAGGATTAAAGTTCATTTCTGTATAATTCTTCAATGTCACAAATACTTTTAATATGAATATCAAAATATTAAAACATTCTTTCATTAAGAAGAAAGGAAGGATTGAATGTCCTCGAGGAAAATAAAATTATTAATTAAATTAACCTTATTCGAGTAATAGAATTAAATGTACATTCTGTTCTGTATTTTTTAAACAAAATGCCAAATATTAAGAAAGACCAACAGTAAAATTTTGATGAGAATCAAAGAAAAGAACACCATATAAAGGAGGTATAAAATGCGCATTTGTAACACCTAATTAGACGAACAATTAACAAGATATTTTTCAATGTCCTTTACGTGACTTGTAAATGTCTTATTGTTTTCCTTACGATCCGAGTTTAAATTGTTGTTTTTGTTGTTCTAACTGCGTACTACGCATCATCTCTTTACATACAAAGTACAAAAGCAAAACATAAATACTTAGGTATATTTTACGCTAATTCTTAATCGTCTTTTGTTCCATATCTCTAGTCTACCTAACAATTTAGACTAAAACAAAATATGAAATTTTCAACTCATTTCAAGGTTGAACACTAACTTAAAAACCAAATCATGGTCGTAAACAATATAAGCACAATTCAAATTTATTTAGATACTTCCTTTTCCTTTAATACATTCCTAATAAATCCATTCGACTTCTCAACTTACCTACATTTTATAAGTAACCAAATTTCGCTTAATTGACGTTTGTGGGAAAATTTAATCACCTAAAGAGGAATACTTTTTTTGTAAGAAAAAGAAATTATTTTCGTTGATGCGTCCCATTTGCTCCATTGTTCAAAATCATGTACCTAATAATAATATCAACAAAATACTGTGTTGCCATTTATTTTTGTAAATCTATATCAATCATTTCTTGACACGGACATATTAAACAAGTTTCTCTTTCAATTCTTTGTCTTACAATCCTGATACCAATTATAAAACAATAACAATGTAACTTTGGTAGAAGAAATTAAGAAACAGGCAATAATATGATCGTGTGAATTATAGAGATGACGAAATCTAGGTCTATTCGTGCACTTACCTTAAGGCTTTAGGTCACTTGCTGGGTCATTTATTAACAGCCAACACTATATAGCTAGATATTTTCGTAACCTATTAAAAAAATAAACGATTTATTAATATTGTTTTTAATAATGCGATTTGTTAGAGTCAGATTAAATGTATAGAGATTAGGTATCAGAATCAGAATAAAAGGCGGTGAAAAAAATGTTTGACTTAGAATGTATTTACATACATTTTTTAGATCAAAGTTGAAAATACCAAAAAATGTTATTAAATTATCAAATTAGTATAAGCGTGTTAATAGTGGCTATATAACAAAAGAGTTAACGGGTTAACTTATTACAATAATACATAAGTTGTAGCAGAATCATTAAATAATGCTGTTAAGAGATACTCGTACATATACACTAACATTATTCTAACTATACAACTTCATATAATAATTCTGGATCTTATTATATACATTATCTATCGTTGTAGTGATTTATTGGAGCAAATCGGTCATAATACACTTAGACTAAGCGGAAATATATAATTATTGTTTATATAATTTATATACTCTTAAATGATGTAATAACGGCTATATATAGCACAGAACTAATTTCTGTATTTATATTAAAAGATTTTTTCATATTTACAATGACACTCATATGTCTTCCCATTCAGTAATTCAGATTAAAAAATTGACATTCTTCCAAATTGTATAGAAATGTAAATTAATGCAGTTATTATATTAGTACATTTTTATTTGCGGTATCACTGAGAAAAAAAGCAAGAAAAACTGAAGAATCTTCCAATTTTGCTAATTTCTGGAGCTCTACTCCATTCAGGTTTAAATGTGGCACAACAGTAAATTTCGTTTACCTGCCACCTGTCTTACTTTATCTGCATACTATATCTCGAACTCTGTTGAATAAGCGTATTGTATCTAAACGATTATACCATGTATACTATATAGACAAATATTTAAATAACATGCATGCATTCTGCAGGAATAAAACCGTTTTAATTGATAGGAAATATTTGTTATTAAAATTTCTCTTTTAAAATGCATTATTCATTAAACTAAGAATTGAGAATATAATAAATAAAGTTCATATACTATTTTGTAATGATAGTAGCTAATTGCAGTGCGTTGTTAGCATTTTCATTGTTTGTGTGTAGGTATGAACGTACAAACCTACTGCAAATATCCGGAATCCGTATTGTTAAATATTACGCTAGCGTTTCTCTAATAAAGAAATACTCAATAAATGAATACATTTCTTTACATGATTTTATTTTTTAATCTAATGTGTAAATATGTATGAGTTTAAACTCTAATATTCGAATGAAAAGTAGCAGAAATGAATGTTTTCTACGTTTTTGCGTAAAGCATTTAACATATTTACATATATTATTATTTAATTAAGAGAATTAGAAGTAATTGATGATTAGAAAATTGTCATTGTACAATTATGCAATAAAAAAAAGTTTCTCCACATATTTTGCCTCCTGTGAGGATTGAACTCACGACCCCTGGTTTACAAGACCAGTGCTCTGCCACTGAGCTAAAGAGGCTCGTAGTGTATGGAGAAATAATGTGCCTCTACCTAAAACGTTTTTATCTTACTATTGGTAGAATTGGTTATTACAGTTTTATTATTTATAAAAATAATTATTTAAACCTAAAGAGCTTAAAAAGTTTCCTCATTCGCATTGTTAAATAAATGAGTTTTTACATTTCTTTTTCTTCTAATATAAATTTGGGAACAAGATATATTTAACAATTTTAATTACTTTAATCGAGTTTTATCAATTAACATCTAAATTGACTAGAATATTTAAATTTTGGAAAATTAATTTTACGTCAATTATTGATGAAATGTACAGATTTTAGTTTACGGAATTTATAATATACACAAATACATTAAGATTAGTTTTTAATTGAGATGAAGAAAGCGTGGTAATATATTCCAATATGTATATTTGATTGCAACAAGTAATAAAAAAAGTTGTATTTCCTTATTATTAATACTGCCTCCTGTGAGGATTGAACTCACGACCCCTGGTTTACAAGACCAGTGCTCTGCCACTGAGCTAAAGAGGCTCATGCTGTGGCACCAAACAATAATGTGCTCTCACCTTAAAAATCTTCCAACTTCCTCCATATAAGAAAAATTGTGAAAAAATCCAATCATTTCTGTGAAATCGATATGACTACTGTAACGCTTTTGTTTAATAATTTATGAAAACGTAAATACTGCACGGATTCATTCGTTTTGTAGAGGAAAGTAATGAGCTTGTTGGTACCTGCATAACTTTAAAACAAAGAACACTGAGAGAAGGTGTTGTAATATGCATAATCGTGAAAGAGCATTTTGACATTAAAATTATTTATTTTAACTTTTACATTCAGTTTTAGATCTTTAATTAAATTAATAGGAAAAGTTTAACGGGTTGGGTATGACATTTTATGAAAATATACAATTTTCTAATAAATTTAATTTATCATTGAATCTGAAGAAATTGTTTTTTTTTCTTTTCTCATAAATAACCAGAAAGCCGTCCCTGTCTTGATCCAATAATCCTTCAATATTAGATCCAATTTCAAATTATGTAATCTAATCACTTTATTTTTTTTTCAGGTTTTGTGTATGTATCCAAAACTGGTCCGACCATGGCCTGTAGTTGGTGCAGCACTATGGTTAGGCCTTTTGCAAGATCTCCTCATACCAATTGGCTTAGGAATTGTTGATTCGCGTTTTTCCAAATGGGTATCGAATGTGTACCGATGCAATGGTAAACATTTCGAAGAAAAACTGCCACAAGGTATGAAAATCTTTTTGTTCAATTACAATATATTAAATTAACGTTATTTTAGTAGGATTGAATGGAAAGTTTCGGCCATTTGGTAACATCAGTCAACCACAAAGTCTAGAAATAATTCATCAGAAACCACAACAAGAACGGAATGTGCGTGCTTTTCAATCGGTTGAACACCGATTTCCTATAACAAATGGATCGTTATATACTAGTATCGATGGACGATTGCCAGTTATTCACAACTATCGACGTCATCATAAGACTGGCATTAAAACGGAGACGTTATCGAAAAATGTCGCCTTACACTCTAATCACTTGAAGCAGGTGTCCAATTTATCGCCATGTGCAAATTGCGAAATGGATTCATGTCCAAGTCACTCGAATCTTCACCATTTAAGTCCGCATTATATGAATAAAAGAGTGCATCATAATAACAGTCTTATCATCCCTAATCGAATGAGTATGAGTCAGGAAAATTTAAATCCCACAATAGTATATCATCGACCGAATGTTATGAAAACATCAAGAAATCTTGTTCGACTCAATAGAATGCGATTAAGTAAAAGTGAAGATAGTTTAAGTGAATTGCAAGTCAATAAAAATCCAATAAGTCCAAAAACTGTTGAATACACTAGTTCCGAAGATGAATTTATTATAGAGACAAATAATGATAGAAGCTTTGATTCGTTGAGTTCGAAAAGTTGCTATTCGATAACAACGGAAGCGAATGGTGACTTTGAATTCTATCAAAATAAATCTGTTAATCCAATACCTCGTCCATACATTAATAAACCAACAATTCATAATGATGGATTCAATTATCGTATTACCAGATCGAATTCGAAGCAATCATTAGAAAATTTGCAAGCGTTTATCACTGAAGGAGATGTGAATAAGTTGCAACGATCTAATTCCTACATGACATTGGAGGACCGGAAAAGGAGTAAGCAAAGAAAGCATATCCTGAGATCCAATTCCAAATTGTCTGATTGTACACATAATGTTAGGCAAAAAATTAAATCGGTCGAATATTTACCTACTTCGAATTCAAGTACGGTTTATATAGAAGATGTCGCCTATTACGACATGAATAGAAATAAGGAAAATGCAAAGAAACATGTTGGAAGTGTTCCCGACTTTAAGAAAATTTTCATCTCTGAATATATTTGAACATATTATGATGATTCTAATTGTTTTTTATATTCTTATACTCAAGAGAAATGTTTGTATTATTTGTGATTGTCAGTAAATGTTTTTTGATTTGTTTCGCAGCTTTTTTTATCTTGTTTAAGGACTAATACATTTATCTGTGCAGATAGTAAGAAATGTATGCAAAATCGAACCTGGAATTAAAGTAAATCAACATGATTACTAGAGTTATCTAGAATTAAACGATGCAAGCGTCAAATCTTTAATCTACTTCTGAATAATTAGCAAACAAACCAGGTTCAACAAATTGAGTATATGTTTAAACAAGTAGTTTTAACTTATAACTTTCTAATTTTAAGCTAACAAGATTACTTATTATTTTGTAATTTGTAAATACATACAACTATTATTGTGAACAGTATTACCATGTAAATATTTTGTAATGTAAAAAGAATAATATTAATATGAATTTGGAGGGGAATTTGAGAAATGTCATACCTATATTTCTAATATTTACGAGCACATTCCAAATATCAACCTCGAATACTTGTTCTAAATATTCTGAAAAATGTATATTCAATTATTAATAAAAACATTAAAAGCAAAAAGGTATCTTTTTTAATTTTGAATTTAGTTTTTTTACGCTGCTAATGTATGTAAGTCTGTTATATTTTCAGAAAAAAACAACTCAAATTGTTTAAACATAGAAACCATAAGATATACTGGAATTGAATGTGTACCTATTTTATACATTAAAATACCATAATAGACTTATGAAGTAACATAAAATTCAAAGAGCCCTTGCACCACTTAAATATGAATTAAATATTCATAGATATAAATTTTTTATCGGTATACTGTAATATATGAATAAGAAACAAACAAAAAAACTAAGATAAAAAATAAAAAGAAAAATTCTCAAAAATTCTAAATTTATACAGCGAAAACTTGAACTCGTATAAGAGTTATCGAAAATTATATGCTATTAGTTGTACATATCAGATGGTGAATGCGTTTCACTGAAATTAATAAACATCTGTATTTTAATATAAACATAAAAAAGAAAGATATAATCCGTCTCTTTCAAAGATTTAGAAAAGGAAAAGAAATATCTGCTGTACTGATTTCGCAATTTTAATATTAAATCATTGTAAACTGAAATAATAACAGTCAACAGGAGAATGTATCAGAGCGCATGATGCAATTATTTATAATCACTACGTTAATTTTGTTATAAGAAATTAGAAAAAATAAATAATTAAACTTGTAAATAAATTTCTACATAAACTGGATATTTCCAGTTTAAGTATCTAAAGTCTTGACCTGCCTAGTTATGGGTAAATACTTTATGCTTACAATCTATATACACAGTGGTCAAATAAAATTTTTGTATCTTTTTCTATTTAGCCCGTTTATACCTACCCTCAATATAAAATAAATTATTATGCAACTATACAAAGAATTTAAATTATTTAATCTTTAGCAGACATTCATTCCCTAATTTTAAATGACAAGTTATACATATAACATATAGGTATGAAACATATCCGGGAACAGCAAATCATATATAAGGATAAATTCCTTTAGTTTTAAAAAAGGGTAATAGAAAAATTGTGTAACATCTATGAGTAGAATTTAGGACAAAATTGTAAATTGGGTTACCCTTAATTAATTATTTTTTTTAATTAGACTATCACATTATAATAATGTTTCTCGCAATAATTAAACTTCCCCTTTTTTATACATACATATAAGCATATAATTTTAAATATCCTCTTAGATAAAGTGGTGAAATTCTTATCTAATTCGTAAAATTAATCTAATTCGTACCTACTCATTATCCACAATCCTCTACTTCAAAATTGAAGAAAATAATATTTTTTCGAAACTTCATAGAAAATATTTATATTAACTAGAAACAATTTTACTAACCATTGCATGATATCTAAGTGAGCATTCGTGAAAAATTTATATGTAAATGATCTCTTCTTGTCTTTATCCAAATAACATTTTTCTTTTACGTGACTGAAAAAATTAATCCTGATTGACAATGAAAAAATCATTTGTTGACAAAAGAAAATTGGTACAAATTATACTTACCTAGAAATAATTTTTGAATCATACTGTATAGTATAGAAAGAGAAAGGAAGAAATAACATCATTACAGTGTATTTTACTCAAATTATACGTTTATAAGATAAAATTGTCATTCGGATTCTATAAATATAAATATTTGAAGCGAGAACCGGCAGTTTAGTCAAAGAAATCAATCGATGCAATAGAAGTTTTTCCAAAAAATGGCACCAAATGTAAGTAATTTTTTTCCTTGAACATTAATTCATTAATGGCATGGTCATTTAATTCTCTAGATAAGTACAGTAACACCTAATAATTCATTGAAAATTGCAATTATTGGTCAAAGTGCTTTTGCCGTTGATGTAGTGAATAGATTGCGACAAAGTGGACATGTTGTAGTTGGAATTTTTACAGTACCTGACAAAGGCAAACGCGAAGACCCATTGGGTAAATAATCATTCATTTCTAAAAGCGAATGAAACCATTTTTAAACACAATTTTCTACACTAATTTAGCACAATGTGGAAAAGAAAACGGCATACCAGTATTCAAAATAAAGGCCTGGAGGAAATCTGGAAAATGCATCCCAGAAATTTTCGATTCCTACAAAAACGTAAATGCCGACTTAAATGTACTTCCGTACTGTTCACAATTCATTCCAATGGAGGTAATAAACTTTCCAAGATTGAAAAGTATCTGCTATCATCCATCGATTTTGCCAAGACACCGTGGTGCTAGCGCCATAAACTGGTAAGCCGGAAATGTGTGTTACACTCTTTATCTAAATATTACAAATAATTCTTAAAATGACAAATCTGGGTTAACTTTGATAACGTTGACATCTACCCTTTCAGGACCCTGATATGCGGCGATAAAAAAGCAGGCCTAACAATTTTTTGGGCAGACGATGGATTAGATACCGGACCAATTTTATTACAAGAAGAATGCGATGTTCTTGAAAACGATACGGTTGATAGTTTATATAAGCGATTCTTATATCCGATTGGAGTGTCCGCTATTGCTAGAGCGGTTAATATGGTAGCTGATGGATCTGCACCTCATATAATACAATCCGAAAAAGGGGCGACCTATGATCCAATGTTAAATAAACCAGAATTACAAAAAATTGATTGGTCAAAAACCGGTGAAGAGTTGCATAATTTTATTCGTGGCATGGATTCCGTCCCAGGAGCAAGTTGTTTGATAAAACTTCCGTCCTCTGAAATTTTTGAGGAAGCCCTTCTATTTGGTTCAAGTTTATGGCGAGCAGCTATCCCAATAGGAAAAGAAGTTCTAGTGCAAGGCACCATGCCAGGAATAATTCATGAAGATGGCTTACTGATTTCTGGTTCTGATGGACAATATGTAAATGTGAAAAGAATTAAGATTGGTGGTAAAATGAAGAACGCCAATGCATTAGACACAATTTCCAAACAAATCAACTTAGAATATACTGAGGAAGAGAAGAAACTAATTGAAAATGTTAAAGATATCTGGGATACGATTCTAAGTTGTGATGTCGAAGATGATACCGATTTTTTTGCTGCCGGTGCTGGATCCATGGATGTGGTTAGACTAGTTGAAGAAGTTAAAGATTTATTTAACACAGAACTGGAAAATGAAGATGTGTTTATGGCGTCATCTTTTTCTGAATTTTGCTCAAATGTCGTTCTAAAAGCAAGAGGTGCTATGACCCAAACAGAAATTGAATTTAGAGCTGTTGATATTGAAGCAAATAAAAGAAAAATTAAAGTTCCATGCCAATTGTTTATCGACGGAGCATTTGTGGATGCCGAAAATGGCAAAACTTTACCAACAGTAAATCCAGCTACAGAGGAAATTATTTGCAATGTAAATTATTCACGCGATAGTTAAAATTGGTTTTTATAATACATTTTGATTGATTTTAAATCAGGTTCAATGTGCATCCAGGAATGATGTGGACAAAGCCGTGAAAGCAGCTAAGAAGGCTTTTGAAATTGGGGAATGGAGTAAAATTAGTGCACGTGAACGAGGTCAACTTTTATACAAATTGGCCGATTTGATGCAGGAACATCGCGAAGAGTTGGCCACAATTGAATCGTTAGATTCTGGGGCAGTGTATACATTAGCATTGAAAACGCATATTGGAATGAGTATAGAGACATGGAGGTATTTTGCTGGATGGACTGATAAGATTCAAGGCTCTACAATACCAGTTTCCCATGCGAGGCCAAACAAGAACTTATCATTTACAAAGAAAGAACCGATTGGGTACCTATACCATTAAACACGTATTATCATTTTTGTGTCTAACACTTAATTTCCCCCAGGGTATGTGGATTAGTTACACCATGGAATTATCCATTAATGATGTTATCGTGGAAAATGGCGGCATGTCTGGCAGCTGGAAATACAGTCGTGATAAAACCAGCACAAGTCTGTCCATTGACAGCATTGAAATTTGCTGAATTATCTGCTAAAGCCGGTTTTCCACCAGGGGTAATAAATGTAGTACCGGGAACGGGGTCGGTTACTGGTAATGCGATCGCCTGCCATCCGGAGGTGAGAAAATTAGGCTTCACTGGTAGTACAGAAATTGGCCAGGTGATCATGAAGTCATGTGCAGACTCAAATTTGAAAAAAGTTTCGTTAGAATTGGGTGGTAAATCGCCTCTAGTGATTTTCTCAGACTGTGATTTAGATAAAGCAGTGCGATTGGTATGGCGTTATTATTGCATTAAACATAAAGGAAAGTTACATTGCATTAATTTTTAGGGTATGCAAAGTGTGTTCTTTAATAAAGGAGAAAACTGTATAGCCGCAGGTCGTATCTTCGTAGAAGCTGCGATACATGATGAATTTGTAAGTCGAGTTGTACAAGAAACAAGAAAAATACCAATTGGTGATCCATTGAACCGGTCCACATCGCATGGACCCCAAAATCATTTAGCACACTTAAATAAGTTACTCGAGTTTGTGAACATAGGAGTTAAAGAAGGAGCTAAATTGGAGTGTGGAGGCAAAAGGTTAGATCGTATGGGGTACTTTTTTGAGCCAACCATATTTAGTAACGTTGAAGATGATATGTTCATTGCAAAAGAGGAATCATTTGGACCAATTATGATTATTAGTAAATTTAGTGATGGGTAAGACCAAAAAATGCAAAAACCAAAATATATTTTATAATATTATTTTTTTAGCGATATTGATGGAGTCTTAAAACGGGCGAATGCCACTGAATACGGCTTAGCTTCTGGTGTTTTTACCAAAGATCTTTCAAAAGCTTTAAAGTTTGCTGACAAAGTCGATGCTGGTACTGTTTTTGTAAATACATATAATAAAACTGATGTGGCAGCACCCTTTGGAGGTTTCAAACAGTCTGGTTTTGGAAAAGATTTAGGACAAGAAGCTCTAAATGAGTATTTAAAAACTAAATGTGTAACAATAGAATATTGAGATATTTTTGGGAAATCGTACTCTCAAACCCAAGCTAGTACTTAGGTATAATAATTTATAATTTCGATCCTTATTTGGTGTTAATATTATTTAACCATATGTATAATGTAAATTTTAGTGGTAAATAAAATATTTATATGTCTATTATCTGATGATTGTTTTGTGTTGTTGCATATATGTATTATATAGATTATAAAGATCAATATATGCAGATATACATCAAACCTAGTTTGTGTTATGGATGAAATTTTCAATGGATTGTTTGAACATATGAACATACTCGTACATGAGTACAAGAGTATATATCTATACATACATACGTATATTATTGGATAATCATTAATAAGATTTTCTAAAGCAATCTTGCCCAATAAACTGCGGTAATAAGTGAAGAATGTGCGTTTCAGTTAATTAAATCTTCTATGGTTTTTATTGAAAAAGCTCCTATTATGCGATTTAAGTAGGTATTCCATTATGCAAGTGAAAGAGAAGTGATGGTATTTAAATGTTTCTACACATTTTTCAAGTCTTAATTATACCTATTTCTTATTTTGTATAAAAAATAGACGTTCTAAAGAAAAAAAATATATACGTTTAATGAGTTTAACTTGTAACAAATAACATATAGTAACTTTTAAAACTTCTTTCGAACAAAATTTGCTTCAATAACAAATTTCATTTTAAGGAACTACGGCACAAGTATAAATTGCTGAATGGAAATGAATACATACGTAATTGTATGACATTTGAACTTGAATTTAATTTGGAGAAAATTATAACAATGAAATAAATATTCAGTAATTGTGCATGGAAGAAACTAGATAACATTTGTTTAGTACAGTTTCAGCTTTTCGCTTGGTCGGATTGTGTGAATGTGTGTAGGAATCGTACAAAATTGGCAATTTATTAGGTGAGTTAGTACAACTTCAATTTAAATCACAGCATTCAGAAGATGTGATGCAGATATGTATTCGCTTTTTCAAAGATTTAAAATACCGATCAATTAGTCAAAATTCACTAGATGACGCTACAACATCATTTATTATATTTTAAATACCTAGTTTATGAGCGCTGATACAATATTTATTTAATATTAAGTGTTACAGATCGAAGATTAACATTAATCTTAACTTTGCCATATTATGGCATAAAAATAAATTTAATATACAATAGCATTCCAGAAAAAAATGTTTTAAATCCAGGAAGTATCAATAAAATAAGTGAATTGTGAATTAAAAAATCTATACCAAGCTATTTACCAAGTAAGCACGTGTTTTAGATTTAAATTTGATTGGGCAGAATTCAAAGTCAGCAGATAATCATGATAGAATGTGATTGGGCCATAAATAACATGCCACCACTGCATCGTGTTATTTTATTTTGCCACGAAAAGTAACTTGCATTTGTATTTAATTTCATCAAATGTTTACAGTTGATTTAAAGAAAATTTTTGATGAAGTAATACGTTTTTTGCTTATTGCTATCATACAGATGATTAAATAAATCGTATATTCAAATTATAACAGATTTCATCAATCGCATCTTAGGAAACTTACTTTAATTACTTAAAATGTAGTTTTTGAAAATTAGCAATATATGCACAATAAATGGCATATAAGTAGGTAATATTATAAATAATAATATCTATTATTATACATAAATGTATGTGCATGTACCTAAGCTTATGCATGAGGTATGTTATGTTCTTTTATGACTTGTTTGCTTTTTAAAATTTAATTTTCCTCATTTTCGTAGATAGATGTTACGAGTATATTCTAAAAACTCTTAAATAGGTAATGTTAATGTTACCACAATATAAAATTATTAATTTGATTGAAATAATATTCTTGTTATTAAACATATTTTTTAATTCACATATTATAACTAGTTGACAACTTAAAAAACTTTATATAGGTATTTAATTTGACTTTATGTCCCTATTTTATTGATTTGAACCCTACACCATTGATTTTTAATAAAGTGTAAAATAAATATTGATATACAATTATTTCAATTTAAGTTCTATTATGTTACAACTTACAACATAAAAAAAAACAAGGAAATTGTCAGTATAAACAATAAATAATAACATTTAATTTGTCATTGAATTGAATATAATAGGTAGATGCTTGGAAATAATAAATAAGTTTAAAACACTTAAAATGCTTTTTATCTTTTAAACATGGAGTAAAGTACGAAAGACATTTTTGTGGCAATTATATTTAATTTTGCTGAAAATTTTCCATTATTACTTACGACATTATAACAAAATACTTACAATAACATGATACTTATAGGGTATTACCCATCATACTTGTAACTCGTATACGTACAACGGAAGAAGCAAACATTTATACCTTTGCCAACATTTTCCTATGGGTGTATAATAAAGTGGTAATGTTTTTGATATACATACAACTATTAAAAGACTATAGATAAGCCTTATCTTGACACCGGTACCCATTAAAAAGTTTCCTTTATGTATGTTATTGAACTTGTTAAAAATCATATAAACATTGCATGAAGCAGTTTGACTCAACTCAAAAATGGATGAACAACTGATGTTGATCCTTATTACCACAGTAATGAATGTGTGCCAAAATGTCAATGCAAGGGTATAATGGTCGATGGCAAGGTTATCAAATTTATTATATCATATAAGATTATTAAAATCACTTTTCGGTACCGAATGATTTTAGTTCTACAATTGACTTTGTGAATGTTTGTTTCTGCACTATTTTTAATTATTTGTGTTATAACGATTTTCAGTTTCATCTGGAGGTGGATTTCCCCTCGAAATAGTAAGTTGTAGCTGTAATTACTGAGTTTTAAATTATAATTTGAAAATTTTTGAATTAAATTACTTCGAGTTGAAATTAATTTAATATATCGTTTTACCCTTTATTTTAGATTATTTCGAAATAAACATCTGCTCCTTTATATAATCAATCAATTTGGTCCCATAAAGGTTTAAAAAACCATAGTTTTATTTTGAAAACATTGAAACTTACTAACATCTGACTGTGTTTGCTCTGTTGATCTAATGTAACTTATGTATTGACCACAAAATTCGCAAGTTTTGTCTAAGATTAGGTATTATGTATATGTAGTATGATGTAACAAACCTAGTAAATTTGGTTAATAATCTTTACATAACATATAATATAAATCACTGAAAATGCTTCTTAACATATGATTAATAAAGGGCCGATTCGCCAATACCTTCAAGAATATTCCTGTAGATATGCCAATTAGAAAATATTAGAGGGTATTAAGATAGCTTGGATAAACGAAGATAACAATGATTAATTGTCTGTATGCAAGTACCTAAGTACCTGAATATGTATCCATCTAAAGACACATAATAAAATTTAGAAAAACAAACAAACAAAAGAGTATGAAGCTTCTTCAATCACTCACTATGTTAAAAATTACGACTTAGTGCAAATGCCTTTAAGCTTCATACCTATATATAAGAGGTACTACGGTAGTAGTGCAATGTAAATACATTGAATTCTTAATTGATTAGTGGTTAATTAGTGATTAATTGATTTGTGAGTTCCTGAAGCAATTATAAAATGAATATTCCTAATTCTTATGTGCTTGAGAATTTCGGATTAGGTATAGATAAATTTTATTTTTTTATAAGAGTTCAAATCTCAAAATCTGTTGGTGTGTCTAAGAACTAAGAAATTAAATCATTTGTATGTATTAATTATTTAATCATAAAATCGTAAAGACCATAGAAAAATTATTTGATTATATTTTTGCTATTGCAACAAGTAAAATCGATGAAAATCAATTTGTTTTATAAAATGACCAAAACACATCAGTACCTATACACTTCGACTAAACACAGAAGAAACATATAATCGTATAAAATTATTCTCATACTAGCACTACGTGTTAATTGCTATAGATTGACTGTCGACATTTTTTCAATTATTTTCAATAATTCTATGTTCATTCTCCTGATGCGTTTTTATGCAATTTACACAGTTATAGGTATATTATATAAATGAAATGCGTAATGTATGTAAATACATTCTTTAAATAGACGTAGTTAACATATACATTGGTTCCCCTTGCATTTCATTTACGTTGTAGCAATGAGCAAACATTTAAATTTTTGTGTGAGTTTGATTTTTTGCTTGCATTTGCAAGAAATAAATGAATTCGGTTGATTAATAACCAGTAATGAGTTTAATCGACGTTTTAATGGGATTTTTAAAGACAAAGTTCATATCATGATAAATCAACAAGTCAACAACGTCAATCTATAGGTAAATCGAACTTGAATGTTTCAATTTTCACCAATAATGTACATAAAGCAAAAATATGACGACCACCTCCATAAGTAAATACATACGTTGTACTTATAGCAAATATATTGACCTTAATGAACTTTATAATGAATAATGTAAATATCTCAGTAAATACATTCGAAGGTTAGAAAATCCGGTCACTTATCCAATGTCAGTCGATGGTTTGATGTTAGATTAGCGATGATCGATGAGTAGAAAATGTGAATCAAATGATTTTCATAAGACTTATGTACATGAGGTATCGTTACAATTTCTATTTAACGATTTCGAACTTTTCGTAAATGTATTACGTTCTATTGGCCTATACAGATACATAAATACAAATGAAAGTCAAGAAGTATCTTGTTTCGAAAGGAATCATTAAAGTTTAGTCCAGATTCCAGGACCAAATGTGTAATCCTGGATTATTCATTTGTTGTATTAATCGTTGCTATTTATATGTAGTTGATCTGATTTATAATTGGATTAAGGTCGCAGCAGACGAACCACTGGTGTACCTAAAAGTATTATTAAAAGTATTGTTGAAACAATGATTTTTGATTGTTGCAGAACCACAAACATTCGTGAACGAAACTTTATAAAATTTTAGATACATTTCATTAAAAGAAATTTTCGAAATTTTTGCCATGATAAATCGATCGTAGATGACATGTCAGAGTTTAATTTGACATTAAGCGATTGGTGCGACCTTAAACAATCCAGATTTTCCTGCAATTCCTATATTGAATCCAAATAAACCCATTTTTTTTATATGTACATGTCGATAAACAATCTAAATTATGATTCATTTCAGATAGTGACACTGACAACCCCAACATCAACAAAGACAATTTGTTGGGGCTGGAAAATTTAACCGAAGACAAACAAACACATACAAACTGTTTCCTTAAATTTGAGAAAATGGCTGAAACAAAAACTGCTGAAAATCACGATGGTAGATGGGTTATAGGTGACGAAGACAAGGAATCCTACGATGATTTTCCTCAAATAGGCGACGAAACCAATAATGCTCCGCCAGCAGCTCCATCTGACGGACAAGGGGGTCGGTGGCAGGACGACGAATCTCTTGCACCGGATGCAAGACAAATTTTATTAGAAAAAAGAAGGAGACTCAAGTAAGCTCGATATTTTTTTTGCAATTTTTGAACCTCCCCCTGCGATGACAACAACTGTCAACAATTTCTATGAAATGTCATTTTTTTTCGTTGACCAATGGAACGCCTTGGAAAAACATATCATGAATGGATCATGAATTTGCATTTAAAGTAATTTATACAAAATTATATATTGATACAATTGATTAAAGGTATGTATTGATTGGAATACGCACATGTTTTGCACTGAACTTTACCTACTGGCGCTTTACCTTGCATTAGAAATTTAATGACAATATGAATACATGTCATACAAATGTAATTACGCATACAAATATGTTTAATTGCACTTTGAATAAAGTCTTACCTATTACATAACAATTATAGCAACCTGCTGACCACGCGCTGATTGTATTGTATTATAAGTAGGTAGATTTTCACCTGTTGCCTTTTCGTCTGACAGTTTGTTCGCAACTCTCAGTGAACCCCGACGTCAGTCGAACACGAGCTCGTTTACGAAATCCGCTTTACAATGCTAAACTATTTAAATATTATGAAATTGTAAATAAACAATTTAATTTTTTAACTATCAAGCAAAACATTAATAAAAGGGAAAAACCTAATACGTTGCAATAAAAAAATCAATAAAAGTTATGAACATTGTTTATCTGAAAAAAGGAATTTGTGCCATTTTCATCGTGTAAATCGGAGAAAATCGACTAACATTTTATAGGTTATGTGTGTTAACCTCTTAAATTTTTCACTTTATTTATGTGCAAACAAAATATAACATACTTTTCTAGTGCATAAGTGAAAACTCATAGTTTTAGTTATAGTTTTCAACGGTACTTGTTATTAGTTAAGAAAATTTACTAAACTCGTTTGAGTCGAAGTGGAGGTCACCACTAATTTCGTCGTCGTCGTAAAAACCGGAATTTTTGTTTGTGATAATTGCGTAAAATAATCAATTAATTTTTATATTACTATTTGTACAATTCGTCTATAGAATGCTAGTGACTGTGGTGTTAATCACAATGGAAATTCTATGACTTCTTTATTAAGAAATATATGGAGTATTTTTCGTTTCATTTTTCCGTTTTACAAAAATAATAAACCAGCGATAACATCCAGTGGAAGTGAAATAACTACAGTTGTGCCAAACACATTTGCGGATACCAAGGACGAGTGCGAAATTTGGGAAGAAATAATGTTAAATAAACATAATGTTGTTAGGAGGAATAGTAAACGATTTGTTATTGGTGATGGGGAAGATGAATACACAAATCAATTGCCGGATGTGACAATTAGTGAGTGTAATGAATCGGAGGCCGGTACTGTAAGAACTCCAGAATGGGCCCACGAAAACCGATTGGTACCTGGGACAACGTTGACGTAAGTTACACGTACCGCGTCGAAATCTGCACAAAATGTATTGGGATTTAAGGGGATACTTCCAAGTTTTCTCTAGCACATCGAGAGAGAATTAATAAAGTTCCAAGTGAGAGAAAGGATGAGCTAAGTGTGTCTAGAAATCGCATGGATTGAGAATTTTTGCTAATTTACGCAGCCATAATTGCATGTTTTCCGTACTAAATTTCTTGAAAATCACAAATTCTTTTGCTACCAATATTCGATTTAGTTAGGGGACCAAAGGAAAAAACGACAACTTTAAACACTTCTAAAGGTTCCTAAAAAGGCGTGCTTTAAGCGTCCTTTAAGGGAAAACTAATTGGGAAATTATCAATTAATTTCAAATGCAAGGAAAATCCGTAAGAATTGTTAAAACGCAGTTCATTTTAATGACTTTTTAACAATGTGATTATACGTATTATAGTCATATTTTTCATTGTTAATTTATAGTTAACGAATCATTACTGTAAGTAGGTAAAATTCATTTTGAAATTGACATTGTAAGGGGGTCAACGACTACGTTATTCCGATTGCCAAGGTCACTTACCATCCATACCTCGATTCTCTACCTAAATCGTCTGTCTAAATACCTAACTGCAATTATAGATATAAATAGCGTAATTAATTTATAAGTAGGTAAAGATTACCTACTAAAAACGCTTCTACTCTCTTTGTAGAATCCTCATAAGAAGTGTTATTTTAATTGATCAGAAAATGATTGTTCTCTCATTCAAAGAAACGTATTTTTTGATTTAGGCCCAGCATGTCCCAGGGCACCGTAATGATACAAAATCGAATACAAGAGAAGGACTTTACAGTGGCAACACCGGAAGAATTCGTAAAACGGTTCAATGGTACCAGAGTTATCAACAAGGTACTAAATTCAACGAGTATCCCAATTGTTTCCATTCAATGTTGACCGATTGTTTAGGTACTAATAGCGAACAATGGCATTGCAGCGGTGAAATGTATGCGATCGGTGAGACGATGGTCTTACGAGATGTTTAAAAATGAGAGAGCAATTCGCTTTGTTGTGATGGTCACACCGGAAGATTTGAAAGCAAATGCGGAATATATTAAAATGGCTGACCATTATGTGCCCGTACCGGGCGGCACGAATAACAACAATTATGCCAATGTTGAATTGATTGTCGATATTGCTGTACGGTTACAAGTGCAAGCTGTTTGGGCCGGTTGGGGACATGCATCGGAAAATCCAAAACTGCCCGAACTGCTGCATAAAAACAATATTGTGTTCATTGGACCAAATGAGAAGGCCATGTGGGCTTTGGGAGATAAGATTGCCTCTTCAATTGTAGCACAAACGGCCGATGTGCCAACATTGCCCTGGTCTGGCTCAGGTACGAAGACATTTTCAATACTCGATTACAAAAATATCATATTTTCATTTGTAGAATTGAAGGCGCAGTATACTGGCAAGAAAATAAAAATTTCATCCGACTTGTTCGCCAAAGGGTGTGTACATTCGGTGGAGCAAGGTTTAGCTGCGGCCCAAAAAATCGGCTTTCCTGTTATGATAAAAGCGTCTGAAGGTGGGGGCGGTAAAGGTATAAGAAAGGTGGAGAATGGGGACGATTTTCCAGCTGCTTATCGACAAGTAACGCATTAATTCCGAGTTGACTGCAGACATTTAATGGATTGTTGTTTAGGTACAAACAGAGATTCCTGGCTCTCCGATATTTGTGATGAAATTGGCGAAATGTGCACGACATTTAGAAGTGCAATTGTTAGCCGATCAGTATGGTAATGCAATTTCGTTATTTGGTCGTGATTGTTCAATCCAAAGAAGACATCAGAAGATTATTGAAGAAGCGCCCGCTGTTATTGCAGAGCCGGACGTGTTTGAAGACATGGAAAAAGTGTGTCTCACCAGTTTCATGTCTTAAGCATAAATTAATGATCAATTTCTTGTTGTTAAGGCTGCCGTACGTTTGGCTAAGATGGTTGGCTATGTGTCTGCGGGTACTGTGGAATATCTGTACGACACCAGCGGACATTATTACTTCCTCGAGTTGAATCCACGTTTACAGGTGGAACATCCGTGCACAGAAATGGTATCTGATGTCAATTTGCCAGCAGCTCAATTACAAGTAGGCTTGTACTAGTATTGTTGGTTGCATATCTTAATAAACATTTCTATTAGATTGCAATGGGATTGCCGTTACATTTCATCAAAGATATTCGACTGTTGTATGGTGAATCGCCATGGGGCAGTAGTGAGATTGATTTTGATCAACCTCGCCACAAGCCACAACCATGGGGTCATGTGATAGCAGCTCGAATCACTTCCGAAAATCCGGATGAAGGATTCAAACCGAGTTCGGGTACTGTACAAGAATTAAATTTCCGTTCATCGAAAAATGTGTGGGGATACTTTTCTGTGGCCGCTTCGGGCGGTTTACATGAATTTGCCGACTCGCAATTCGGTCATTGTTTCTCTTGGGGTGAAAACCGTGAACAGGCTCGTGAAAATTTAGTGATTGCATTAAAGGAATTATCGATTCGTGGCGATTTTCGGACTACTGTTGAATATTTGATTACGTTATTGGAAACGAACAGTTTCCAAGAGAATACTATTGACACTGCCTGGTTGGACATTCTGATTTCGGAACGTGTTCAATCGGAAAAGCCCGACGTAATGTTGGGTGTAATTTGTGGTTCGTTGCATATTGCCGACAAAACAATCACAACTGCATTCCAAGAGTTTATCAATTCGTTAGAACGTGGACAAATTCAAGGCTCGAACACATTAACGAATGTGGTTGATGTTGAATTGATTCATGAAGGGAACAAATACAAAGTACAAGCGACCAAAAGTGGACCAAACACGTATTTCCTTCAAATGAATGGATCGTTTAAAGAGATTGAGGTGCATCGTTTGAGTGATGGTGGCATTTTACTGTCCGTTGATGGCAGTTCATTTACCACATACATGAAAGAGGAAGTGGATCGTTACCGCATTACAATTGGAAATCTGACATGTGTATTTGAAAAGGAAAATGATCCGACCATTTTGCGGTCACCTTCTGCTGGAAAACTGCTTAATTATTTAGTAGAAGATGGTGGACATGTGAATAAGGGACAAGCGTATGCGGAAATTGAGGTAATGAAAATGGTGATGACTTTGACGGCGAATGAAGCTGGATCCGTGTCTTATTCTAAAAGGCCCGGAGCTGTTTTAGAAGCGGGCTCAATAATTGCTACACTCGATTTGGATGATCCGTCGCTAGTTACAAAAGCGATACTGTATAAAGGACCGTTTCCGGAAATTGATGTTTCTCAGCCATGTGTTTCAGAGAAATTGAACCATATCCATAATAGTTATCGAAACATTTTGGAAAATACATTAGCTGGTTATTGTTTACCAGATCCATATAATGCGCCCCGTTTACGGGAAGTGATTGAAAAGTTTATGTCATCGTTACGTGATCCAAGTCTACCGTTATTGGAACTACAGGAAGTGATGGCATCGATTTCGGGACGTATTCCTGTTGTTGTAGAGAAGAAAATTCGACGATTAATGGCATTGTATGAGCGTAATATTACATCAGTTTTGGCGCAATTTCCTAGTCAACAAATCGCTAGCGTTATTGACAGTCATGCAGCTACAATGCAAAAGCGAACTGAACGTGATGGATTCTTTTTGGCGACACAAGGGATTGTGCAGTTGGTGCAAAGATATAGGAATGGAATACGGGGACGTATGAAGGCAGCGGTTCAAGATATGTTGAAGCAATATTATGATGTTGAGAGTCAATTCCAACATGGTAAGTTTAGTCTTTGATTTTTTTACTTTACTTTGAAAATTGCTTTCATAAATCGCTGCAAAATCTGTGATCTTTATTATTGTTTTTTAACCATTACGAATATAAAAAATTCCATTTGTAAATTTTTTCGTGGTTTTTAAGCGAACTTATATAAAAATTCGGATCACTTTTTTTTAACTCTTTATTTCAAGATCTTATGACAAATGTATTATTGTTTTTTTTTTACAATTACGAATATAAAAAAATTTCCATTTACAAAATTTTTCTGTGTTAGAAAAACGTAGGATTCTTTAGTAATTTAGTGTTTTTTTCGTGCAAAAAATCGGATCATTTTTTATTAACTCTTTATTTCAGGATCTTATGACAAATGTGTATCGCTCCTTCGTGAAAACCACAAAGACGATATGACATTGGTGTCGGCCACAATATTTTCGCACAGTCAAGTAGCTAAAAAGAACCTACTGATCACAATGTTAATAGACCATTTGTGGTCAAATGAACCTGGTTTAACTGATGAATTGTCTGCCGCTTTGAATGAACTGACATCCTTAAATCGCAGTGAACATTCAAGAGTCGCTTTACGTGCCAGACAAGTGCTAATTGCGGCCCATCAACCGGCCTACGAATTACGCCATAATCAAATGGAGAGCATTTTCTTATCGGCTGTCGATATGTATGGCCACGAATTCCATCCGGAGAATTTACAAAAACTCATTGTATCCGAAACGTCGATTTTCGATATTCTTCATGACTTTTTCTTCCATACAAATCGTGCTGTGTGTAATGCCGCTTTGGAGGTGTATGTGCGTCGTGCGTACACAAGTTACGATATCAGTTGCTTGCAACATTTGGAATTGAGTGGTGAAATACCGATTGTTCATTTTCAATTTATGTTGCCGCCATCGCATCCGAATCGTTTAATAAAATTGGACACAATTATGGAAGCGGCTGCTGGCGGTGAAAGTCCGAAAATATTCGATAATTTCCATCGTACCGGTTGTATGGCAGCGTTTGAAAGTTTCCAACAATTCGAACAGTATGCAGATGAAATCTTGGACTTGATTGAAGATTTTGCTAATCCAGCAACGATTTCTGCCAAAGATTTGATTGCAGTGGAAAGTGGATCGGAGTCTAGGAATTCAACATCGATTAATGTTAGCTTATCGGTGGATGGTGGCAGGTTTGTGTTATAGAAAAAATGAGAAAATGTTCGGTAAGTTATTGATTTTTTGCATTTAGGACGAAACAGGAGGAAGAGTTACTCAAAGAACCAGTCCACATTCTTCACATAAGTATTAAAGACAAGGGAGACCAGAATGACTCTGTCATGAGTAAATTGTTTGGTACTTATTGTAGTCGACATAAAGATGAACTGTTAAGTCGTTGCATACGTCGTATTACATTTGCCGTGTCAAAGCACAAACAATTTCCAAAATTCTTTACTTATCGGGCACGTGACGGTTTCACTGAGGATCGCATTTATCGTCATTTAGAGCCGGCTTGTGCATTCCAATTGGAATTGAATCGTATGCGTTCGTATAATTTGGAAGCATTGCCAACATCGAATCAGAAAATGCACTTATATCTGGGCAAAGCGAAAGTTGCACCCGGAAAAGAAGTGACCGATTATCGTTTCTTTATACGGAGTATTATTCGGCATTCTGATCTTATTACGAAAGAGGCGTCATTTGAATATTTGCGAAATGAGGGTGAAAGGGTGCTTTTGGAAGCAATGGACGAATTGGAGGTTGCATTCTCTCATCCACAGTCCAAACGCACCGACTGTAATCATATTTTCCTTAATTTTATTCCTACAGTCATAATGGATCCTGCCAAGGTATAAATAACGTTAATTACACAGATTAAAATAGTGAAAAAAATTGTTATGTGCTTAGATCGAAGAAGCTGTAACGAGTATGGTGATGCGTTACGGTCCACGTTTATGGAAATTGCGTGTATTACAAGCGGAAATTAAATTAATTATTCGCACATCACCAAATGCCGGTACAAATACAATAAGATTGTGCCTTGCCAACGATAGTGGCTATTATTTAGATATTAATGCATATACTGAAGTAGCTGATGAAGAAACAGGAATTGTAATTGTTTCACTCACTTTATGTAAACACATTTCATTGTGTAATAATTTTAGATTAAATTCCAAGCGTTCGGTAGTAGACAAGGTCCAATGCATGGTCTTCCAATTTCTACACCATATTTAGCTAAGGACTATTTACAACAGAAACGGTTCCAAGCACAGTCCTCGGGTACAACGTATGTGTACGATTTTCCAGACATGTTTAGACAAATGGTCGATTCACAGTGGAAACAATATAGCCAGGAGAGGATCCATGGTTTGTTTGAAAAAATGTCCATCTTTATTTAATAAAATATTTTCCTTTTGAACAGAGAAAATTACAATTCCCGACAAACTAATGGATTTTGTCGAGTTGATATTGGATCCAGAGACTGAATCTCGTTTGATTGAACAGAAACGCGTTCCAGGCGAGAATAATGTCGGTATGGTGGCGTGGCGTTTGACGTTATATACGCCCGAATATCCCGCTGGTCGAGATATAATTGTGATTGCAAATGATATAACATTTTTGATCGGTTCGTTTGGGCCACGTGAAGATAAAGTGTTTGGTTTGGCTAGTGAGATTGCGAGACAATTGAAAATACCACGTATTTATATTTCGGCCAATAGTGGGGCTAGAATTGGATTAGCTGAAGAAGTGAAATCGTTGTTCCGTGTGGCTTGGGAGGATAATACTGAGCCAGATAAAGGGTTCCGATATTTATATCTAACACCCGAGGATTACGCTAAAGTGAGCTCATTAAATTCTGTTAGAGCGATATTGATCGAAGATGAAGGGGAGTCGCGTTATAAACTCACTGATATTATTGGTAAAATTGTTGTTGGTGGGAATTATATGTTTTGATTTTTTTTTATTGTCTATATAGGAAAAGATGATGGTTTGGGTGTTGAAAATTTGAAATTCGCTGGAATGATTGCGGGTGAAACGTCGAAAGCGTATGATGAAATTGTTACAATTTCAATGGTTTCTTGTAGAGCGATTGGTATTGGTTCGTATTTGGTACGGTTGGGACAACGTGTCATTCAAATAGAAAATTCTCATATCATATTGACTGGCTTTAGTGCCTTAAATAAGGTAAAATTATAGTAATTAAAAAATGTATTGGTATTTATATTGTAAGTTGTGGTTTAGCTTCTTGGAAGGGAAGTTTATGCATCCAATAATCAACTAGGAGGTGTTCAAATTATGTACAATAACGGCGTGTCACATAAAACAGACCAAAGCGATTTGGAGGGTATTTACACAATTTTGAAGTGGCTATCATTTATACCAAAGGTAAGTTAATCGTCTGCTGTTCTCAACTTGAACTAATCGCGATTATTGATTAGGACAAATTATCGCCAGTACCAATAATAAAGCCAGCTGATCCTATTACTAGAGAAATATCATTTGTGCCTACTAAAACAGCTTATGATCCGAGATGGATGTTAGCAGGGCGAATATCACCCAGTAAATAAACATTAATAATGATTATAAATGATGTTTTAATGTGCATCAATTTGTAGATGATCCAAATGTTTGGGAAAGTGGTTTCTTTGATAAAGATTCATGGTCGGAAATAATGCAACCGTGGGCACAAACTGTAGTCACTGGCCGTGCCCGTCTTGGTGGCATTCCCGTTGGTGTGATTGCAGTTGAAACGCGAACGGTTGAATTGAAATTACCAGCCGATCCAGCCAATCTGGACTCTGAAGCAAAAGTAAATAAACCAAGCTGTCATAAAAAATAATTTTCTAATGATGATTTTTTAGACCGTCTCACAAGCAGGTCAAGTATGGTTCCCCGATTCCGCTTATAAGACTGCTCAAGCAATACAAGACTTTTCCCATGAAGATTTACCGTTAATAATATTTGCCAATTGGCGTGGCTTTAGTGGTGGTATGAAAGATATGTACGAACAAATAATGAAATTCGGTGCATACATTGTTGATGGTTTACGAAAATATAATCAGCCGATAATCATTTACATTCCACCAAATGGGGAATTGCGTGGCGGTGCATGGGCTGTGGTTGATCCGACCATCAATTCCAGATATATGGAGATGTATGCAGATCCAGATTCGCGTGGGGGCGTTTTGGAGCCAGAGGGAATTGTAGAGATTAAATTCAAAAAGAAGGATCTGTTGAAAACAATGCATCGCATTGACAAAGAGTTGAAAGAATTGGATGAGAAATTGAAACAATTCAACCAATCACAGCCGCATCGTGAACGTACATCGAGTATATCGCATAATATGGAACCGCCAAAGCCTAAAGAGGCAACGGAAATTGAGAAAAGAATTGCTGAGAGAGAGGCGTTTTTGTTACCGATGTATCATCAAATATCGGTGCATTTTGCTGATTTGCATGATACACCCGAACGGATGTTGGAAAAGGGGGCAATTCATGTATGAATTTGGATATTAGATTAAAGAATATAATACTAGATAAAGATATTTTTAGGATATAGTTCCGTGGAGGAATGCTAGACGAATACTTTATTGGCGGCTTAGACGTCTTTTATTGCAAGATATGATAATAAAAGCTCTCTTAGAGGCACAACCGGAAATTGCATTAGGACAAGGTGAAGCAATGTTAAGACGGTGGTTTATTGAAGATAAAGGAGCCTCAGAAGTAAGGATTTTTTTAAATTTTGTTACTATAGAATATATTAATTGTGTACATTTTTAGGGCTATAAATGGGATAATAATGAAGCTGTCGTTCAATGGATTGAAGAGCAATTGGAGAAACCATCGAAAGAATCGATTATTACACATAATTTACATTGTGTTAAAAAAGACGCAGTCATAAATCTAATCAAAAATACTCTTGATGATTGTCCAGATGCCGCACTTGATGCGGTTGTCTCGATTATCGAGAAACTCAATGACAACCAAAAAGCTGAAGTTATACGGACCTTATCACATTTAGGTTCTGTGGAAAATATTGATTAATTGTAAGTTTATTATAAAATATTTTTTAACATGTTTATTTATTATTGATTGTATGGTAAATAGAGATGGTGAATGTTTCTAATATATTTTTGTACAGAACTAAATTTTACCAAGTTTGTAGGTGTTTATTGTATGAAATGTAAGGATGTGGATTAAATTCATTCTTAAACTTGGTTTAGTTTTTATCGTAAAAGGATAAATTTGTTAAATTGTTGTGAGATTAATTATTATACTTTTGTTGCAAATAAAATATTTTAATAAAAGCGCATTTTTTAATGAATTTAATCATGAAATATTGTAGACAGCACTATATAATGACGGAATTATAAATGAGGAGAGGTTTATATGAAATTCCAAGTGGTGCATAAAAAAAACTTAGACGACATGCGATAATTAATGAGTCATTTTAATTGAGATCTTTTAAGAGTCAAATGTGTAAGGAATAAATTTTCATCTATAAATTGGAACGTGATTTTACAAATGAAATTGCAAATTTGGAAATGTCACAGACAAGATTTTATATTTTAATTATCATATAGTTCATAGAGAGTTTTCGATTGAAAGGAATGAATCGTGTTGTTTCAAAGCTATATTGAAAACTTCAAAGTGTTGGTTTTGTGGTCAGTGAACATATGGTGGTAATTAGTGAAATTTTCTCCAAAAGGAACGACGTTCCAAAGGCCCTGGCCCTACTTAATACTTCCAATTAAATTGATACAAATTGATAAAAAAAGATTAAGTAGTAACTTTGCTCTAACTTAATAAAATATTTCTTGTTTTGATAAATTCAAATGGCGTCGCTTTCTGGGGAATGTGAGTGAATTTTATGTATAAAACTATAAACTATTTTTTTCGAGGTTTTTTTATATGAGAGCGTTTAAATTAATTGAATGATAAAAACGTTAAACAAGGATCAGACTTCTCTACGCTTTCAGATTATTTTTTTTAGAAAGACAAATAAAATGAAAGTGAAAAATACCCTAAAAAATACTATTTATAAAATGTAGGGACACGGACAACAGAAAAAATGTCTAGGACTGAATGGATTGTCAGTCATATAGGAATAATGTAATTGAAAAAAATTATAGAATTAAATGTTTTTAGTGTAATTCTTTTTTCACTCAACTGTAAATAAAATCACACAAATAAATATATCGAATAACTGTCAGACCTATTTACTATATAGATCAAAAATAGATATGAGATTGATAGAAAGAGAATAATGTCTAATAATTTAAAAAAAAAATGGTTTCATCAATTATCGATTTATTTAATATTTTTCATAACAATAGAGCACTAAGTAAGAAACAATATTGTTCTCTTATTTATCGGACTCTAGAGGTGGTACGACAGTTTGAATCCATTGAAAAAGATCCAATATTTCATTTTTCTTCAATTCGTGCATAGTATTTTTAATAGGTGTAAATGTTGCATTTATTCCGGCTTGTTTAAGAGTTTTGAAAGTGGTTTCACCCCATTGAATTGGCACCATTGTATCCCTATCTCCATGAGCCATATACAAAGGCGTATTCAGTCCCTTAATTCCGTTGAAAATCGCTGAATTATTGTTAAGGAACGAGGATAAAGTGAAAACGCCCGCCAGGCCAGGAGAAAATCTGTATGCTGTATGCAGAGCCAATGCACCACCCATTGAAAAACCACCTGCACAATACTTAAACATGAAATGTCCTATAAGATTCGTAAAAAGATTAATTACCGACTACAATGCGGTTTAGTGAAATTCCAGAGTCAACAATTTCTTTTATAAGTTTGGTCATTTCTTGTCCTATCGAGTTTATCGTCTCTTCATGTTCCGGAACATCCGGCGTTATGTCGTATCGATCAAACCAAACATTACTAAGCTATAATTAATTTTTTTGTAAAATAATAGATTCTCGAAGGGGATTTTATAAAATCTTTTGCGTACTTCACCTTGGAGAGGTGTGTAAGGCCGAAGAGGTGCTGTTGGGAAGTAAAATTTTATGTGGGGAAAAGAAAAATCTCCTACTAAAAATTTTATCCATTGCAGTACACCTTCTCCATTATCTCCTGACAAAGAAATTAAATGAACATTAAGTACGTATTCATTATTATTAGGTAAAAGAATAAATTTCTTGATTTGGTTCTAACCTGATCCATGCAGGAATATCACAGAAGCTGAGTTTCTTAAATTCGTCTGTTTAATTATATGTAAAGGTCCTATTGACATTTTGATTTTTTTCGTTATTTTAGAATATCTTTTAGAAATATCTTCGGTTAATGAAAAGAAGTGTGTTAATTGTCAAGTAGACTAGCAGACTATATTATGAAATGTAGTATCAAGTAGTATTCATGAGAATATATCGGTATAATAAGCTAAATATTGGTTTAGGGACACTGTAAAGATGGTTGAATAACAACAATTAACATTAAATCATGTATTATATGTTTAATTTGAATCAATAGAAGTATTTTGTCAATGAAAACTACCGACAAATTCGACAATACAAATACAGAAATAATGTTAATGATTGATACTAAAAATTTTATATGACCCTTTTGCTGGGTATTTTTGGATTCCATATAAACAATGACCAATCGACCACTAAACCGTGTTAAATTCATTTAACTTGTTGCAAATTGATTATGTATAAATATTTATTTTTGTAAGAGACTCAAAAATTGTTGTAATATAGTAAACGGGACATTTTTAAAACGAACGGACTTAAGAAGAGTGTTTTTTAAAGTAGTTTTGAACTCGGAGTTCTTGGAGGCGCACCTGGATTTTTGATTATTCTGCAGGCTACCATCGTATCAAAAAGCGTAGTAGAATATGTAACTAAATCTAATAATAAATATCTATTAATTATTAACGGACCCTGTTAATGATATGGATCAACTAAAAGAGAGTTAATAAAAAAATTTATTGCAAAAGTTTCTAAAGAAAATGAATAATGCAACTGTGGAACATCGAATTTGCGAACTTAGAACATGTTCAACTACAATCAATACAATTTCAAACTGTTTGTTCTTGTTCTCTTTAGTGTTCTTCTCTGTAAATAGCTTAATTTTAAGAATGCTAATGAGAATTCACAAAACAACTTAAGTATTACATTGTGCAATCTAGTATAAAAAACGTAAAACTTAAAAATTAATATCGTATTCTTATAAGACGTTTATCAAATATAAAAGATGTGATGGTTTAAATCAGATAGCTTTTAAAACCATTTATCATTGAAAGTGGAAAAAAACGAACCTTCTTATATATAACAGCTAGTGTGCCAGTTTTATTTACCCATGTTTCTTGTCATTTAGAAAATTCGTGAGGCTGTACACTTAGTATTTGAGTGGGTGTTCTTTTCAGACTTAACTTGACGGCAAATGGTATTTCAAAAAGACGGAGAAATTATTTTTTAGGAAATAAAAATAACAATCCTTTAATATCTACCCACTTGTGTATTTGTACAGGCTTTTGAATTACCTAACAATTTATTAGTAAACGAATAAAGGGTTTATTCGTCTTAAATACCTAAATGTAGAATTTTATTGTTAAATTTCTATTTACTTTTTAAAAGTTTTTACCTTGTCTATTGTGAAGGTGGATGTATAGTAAAAGTGTCTAACAACTACAAAGGTACCCGGTGCTTTTTCTACTAAATGCTACTCTGTTTAACATTTAATAAAAAAGATGAAAATTAAATATTAAAAGGTAGAAAAGCGCTAAAAGGCCATCTCAGAGTACGGCTTTTTTAACGCGATTATTAAGGCATTAATTAAACAAGCTTTAATTGTTTAATTAATTGCATTGGCTTTAGCATTTGCTCGGAAAATATTTCTACATATGATACCTACTCGTATACCTATAACGATTTCTTCTTTAGCAATTTGTCAAGCCGTTCTTTACTGTCCAAATTTGCAAAACTGTTCATTTTTCTGTTTTCAAGATTGAATTGAACAACTTTTTATAATGAAAAAAAGTAACAACAGTTCAAAGTTCATGTCACATAAATAATGGTGAAGTATTTTTATTTTACATAATTTAAGACCAATGTTTAAATTGCAATATGAAATATAAACAAAACGGAAATAATTGGTTTTTAACGTTCAAATAATATTTTGTTGTGTCACCAACAGCTTTTGCGCTCTAATCCGATTTACAAAAGAGAGAATAATAAATTTTCCTTTGGCAGTAAATGCCACACCAAGCTAATAGAAACATTTTATTGAATCGGATATGGAAACAAATTTTGAATATAAATAATGTTCTTTTATTCTCTTTTGTTTAGGACAAGTTAATAATTTTTATCGTAAAATAGGTAATATTGTAACGATACAAACCCCGGGGACTGACCAGGCTCTAAGAAGTAGACCATCTGAGAGAAATTTAAATTAGTCTACGCGACTAAGGAAGTCCAATAATTTGAAATTAAATCATACTTTGCATCGATATTAATTATAACCGAATGCATTTTAATTTCGATCTGCAAGTATCGCTGTAAAGCGTTCAAATCGATCACCGTCCCGATG
Source organism: Silvanus unidentatus (assembly GCA_963930825.1). Taxonomy (NCBI): domain Eukaryota; kingdom Metazoa; phylum Arthropoda; class Insecta; order Coleoptera; family Silvanidae; genus Silvanus; species Silvanus unidentatus. The sequence goes on from OZ005760.1 coordinate 22,781,858, forward strand.
GGTTTCAAGCGTCCCCAACATTGACTTTCAATCCTCAAATCCTCTACAATGAGGCTTATTGCAGTCTATCACACTATGTGATAAATACGTAAAAAAATAAGTGTGCTATACACTTATTATAAAGTGCTAGCGCAATACCGACACACGTCAGTAACTTGCATTTTAATATAAATAAATAACATAATAAATATCCTTTCTGTGTATTTATGAAATTGAAATTAAATAATAAACAAACGAACAGACGATTGAAAAGCATAATTTTACTGCTTTTAACAATCGCGAATATGATCATATTTCTGTAAAACGAATTAATAAAATATAAGATAATAAGTGAAATTGGTACTCACAATTTTTGCAGGTATACGGCAAGAATTAAACAAAATAATTTCAACAACACTTTTATATTTCACTGCTTCACAGTCACCAACAAAATGAATCTGTCTTCCCTTCAGCAAATCGTGTCAGTTTTCGGCCTTTGCAAAGCCAAGATAAGAAATTAGAGAATTGCTGATTTAACATTTCAATAATAATGCGTTACTAGAATATTTTCAAAACAGAGCCGGGTTGGGATTCCTTACAATAGGAATCCATCTAAGGATGGTTCTCTTTCTCCCAACGTATACTGCTTTTCAAAATTAAATGAAGTATCTATGTACCTACACAATAAAAAATTTATCTGGGTCAGTGTACCCGAACCTGATAGCTATTTGGTTTTTCGTCATTATTTGCTTCAAAACGTTTGGTGACTGGTTTTCAGGGCACCCATGTTTTCAACTACAAATATCGTTCAATTTAAATAGTTAATTAAAGTAATAATTTATGAAACAATGAATATTTGACGCGTTTAATGAAAATTTAAATCTGGAGAAATAATTGATGATACTTTGATCATTCTGTCCCTATACCGAAAAGTTTAGGTGTGATGCTGTCTACTCGCAATTTCTCAAACCCACAGTGTAAAGAACAAAAATGGGTGTTTTGTGAAGAAATCGTTTACTACTTTGTACATATAGAGTGTGCAAGAAATAAATGATTTGTCCCCAAACAATTTGATATAAAGTTTCAAACGAAATTCACTAGAGAGAAATACATCGAATAAGGTTTTCTGATAAGTTTGCCTATATGTAGTATAATTCAGAGGAACATTCTATTGAAGCAACATCGGATTTTGGCAACTTGAACCAATATACCTAAACTTGACAAAAACAGATTGAAAAGTTTTTATTCTTTGTTCAATATTTGGGAATCATTTACGGTTCTAGATTTATCAATTTTCGAATCCTTTAAGAAACAAATACCTATTTTGTTATTTAGACAAGTACAGATTACGGCTTTTTTACATATTAATTGAACAATTGTTAGATCTATATATCTGTTTCAAAAGCAGCAGTTGCAAGAAAGCATACGTGATGCTTAAAGGTCTTATAAATCACTTGAAAGAAAATTTATCCTGGAGAAAGTTTTTGTGCTCACCTGAATATTTAGGAATTAGAATCAAAGGAAATTAAAAAATACTTGCACACGAACCAAATTTTCAAAAAAGGGTATCCTTTGTAACTTTTGTTGAACAATCAAAAAAAGGATGTGGCTGTTAGGCGCTCCTGCGTCCTTTTACGCGTCATGACGCCCACCGCCGCATCTTCGTAATATTACAGTCAGTACACGTTTCACTGGGAATGAGACTCGTTTTCCCAATTTTTCCATTCTCTTCGCGCTAATACATTGTAATCGCTGTCCTCTTATAACTGTAAGTGTTTGTGCGATCGCACTGAACATAAATTTTTATCATTAAGAACTTCCTGTCATGCTGTCTGGAAAATCTTAAATTTCTATTTAGAATTATCATAAATAAAAAATTATTTAAAGTAGGTTAAAGTTTGTTAGTGCGTGTCGAGTGAGTGTTCATTTGTGACAGTTTTGCATAAAATGGTATAGGCATGTTTACAACATACAGGTAATAATAATGTTATCATTTATTGTTACTAATGATAAGCTTGGAAATCTATAAGACAGATATCATGCAAAAATATATTGATTTTTTATTATAGCTTTTGAAATTATTGAAATTGCATATAATTTAGATAACAGAGTGCATTATAACTTCGGAATTAAAAAATGCGATACCTATGAATCAAAATAAACACACAATTTTCAGGTCAAATTTTTCATTGATTTACGAGCAATACGAGTACTACATTTTTTACATGTAACGTAACGTGTTCATGCATGTAATTGGGAAGGAGGTTCATGCGAAAATAAAAAGTGCAACGACGCATAGATAGATATGTATAGGTAGATGAAGAGATTCCAAAAATAAATTGAAAGGAATTTCAAATATTTTGATAGAATAATTTTTGAGTCCTTGTTGAACCTATATTTTTTACCAATTAATGCATAATCGTTCTGTTTCTGTATACGGTTTTTGTATTTCATAATTTTCACAGAACCAAAATAAATTCACATTGTTAAAACATTGAGAGAATAACAAAGTCATATAATATAGGGAAGACGAGATATCAGCAGCGATGCGATAAGTTATGGTAAATTCGAGGGTAAATTCGTTGTTTTTCTTGAAATGTATAAACATAAAGCACAGTACGTAATAGCTATTACTGTGTGGGTAGCTTCACTGTATAACCGGTGAGAGCAATTCCATATCTGAACATTATTGAAGATTTCCTGCTCAATACGGGCTTTAAGTGAGATGTATTCCTCAGTAAAATTGTCACCAGTGAGATATAAAGGGGTAAATCTTCCGCAGCATTCGGTGATACACATTTTCACGTATATGTTTGCATAATAATACCTTAAATGCATAAACAGCTTAAATAAAACAGCACTAAAAATTCTTAACTATATCTACTTTCCTATTCCTACAATCTTCCTCACGTAAAACTGAAGTTCGAATAATTGTGAAAAAGATATTCACGCAACATTTCCTTCGAACACACTGATATTTATTAACATGGAATTGAAACAATTGAGATGATCCATGAAGGAATTCTTTAATTAATTTCCGGGTTTCTGGCTACCTAGGCTTTAATTAAATACCTATACTATTTATATTTAATGGTAACAATAGTAATACAAATAAGGATATTAAACCTAATACAAACTGTGCTCAATAACCAATTCGATCGATAAGTTTAGCTTTCTCCATCAAAAATTATTTATATGGAGTGTTATTTGAATGTACTATTTTCGGATATCATACTTTGTTGTTTAATCCTTTTAGGGAATTGGGGTAAGAGTATCCACCTTTGTAGTTATTACTTATTAAGAACCTATCAATCAGATATCTGTATCTAAATAAAGTGTCTTATGAAAAAAATAATTTGTACCTATATGTCGAATTACGAAATTATAATATCTAATGAGTGTTCCTGTACCGTATTTTTTAAAACGCCCACATTCTTTATGGTGCAAAAAATATTGTAGAATTTTTCTTTGTAATGTGGCACATTTATCATGAAGAAAAGATGCGAAATTCACGATATTGTTCAGCGGCAAGTGCAAGGGAGGTTTCTGATGTGAATTTAATAAATTTATAAGAAAGTATTATTATACAAAGTACTAATAACGAGATACAATTTATAGGTAAAGCGAAAATGAGAATTTCTCATAACGATACATACTGCTTTTTTAACATATTTTGTATCTTTACATGTCATAAGGATAGGAACTTAATAATCCATGTATTATGAAATTTTTAGATATAAATAACGTGTCAAGGGTGTTTATGAAAACACGAAAATGTTGTGTTGAGAATTTACATAAATTTGTACAACAAAGGAGTTATTTGCATTCAAAAGAAATTCATTCTTTCTCTATTAATGTATATTACTCGTATGTTCTTTTTATACGGTTAATGGTTACGAGTATATATGTATTTGTAGCTGAAGTTATGCTTTGTAATATGATAATGTGTATAAGTAACATCTAACCAGGATTAAGAAATAAACCTGTGTTTATTATGTATAAGGTACACAATTAATTCCTATTTCTTAAGAATTGTAAAACTAGAAAATGGAGTTAGGTATAGTCGACGTTTTATTAAAACAAGAAGAAAACAAAGCAATAATAAATTTGCTATTAAAGTTTCTAAACTGGTCCATCTATGTCATAAAATGCTTTTAATGGAACGTAATGACCACATAGAAATGTGTCATAAACGACACAAATTGTTTAATACCTGATGATAAAAATTTATGTTTCTCGTAGTTATGAAACGAATTGGTGAAAAAACATTAGACCTGCCTGATGATTATAGAACAGTTTTATGTTGTACGCGTCGTAATTAGTGGCATATATATAGAAGAATAAAATCATTATGAATACGAGTATATGTTAATTCACTTCATCCTTTCATCGAGTAGTTCCAGGACAATCAGATGCACCTTTACGCCTTTTAAGCATGATGCCTACACACCTACACCTTATTTATTAGTGATATATTTTTACCATTTCCTATTTAAATTATTATTATATTGTTTGCCATTCAACTTTTTAACCAGCAAGAAGCTGTAACGAAACAATTGTTTTTCTCATTTAGGCACCTGGGTATCTATTTATTTTCATTAAGAAACTAGGTATTTGAAAAATTGAAATGGGATTTTTCATAGTTTGGTTTGGTACTTTCAAGTTTGAAAGTAAAAACGTTTCCTTATAATTCCAGAATTTACGAATCAAGTTAAATTTGTTTAAAACATGCACTTGATATTTTAATTGTGCTAATTCATTCAAGTACAGTAAGGTTCCATCATCTTTAATATCAATGTATGTATCTATATACTTATACATAATAGATATCTCTATGTATTTTAATTATTCCATATGTATATGTATACATATAGATTTGAACGATAAATAACTAATCAATTTTCAATCGAAATGAATGATCAATCAGTATTGCTCTCTAACGTTTATCAGGTGGGTTGTTTGAATTAATGTTCTTTGAACATAAACGAATAAATATAAATACGTACAAAGCTTTAATTATAAAACGTACACCTACTACATAAATACTACCTGCATAAAAGGAAATAAATGACAATGCTGGTCTTCCAACATTAATTGTACCCAAAGGTGTAGACTGTATTATACTGTATTATAGGTAGGATGAGATCTACTCTACAGCCCATCCGTACTCAACATTCGTATATGTATGTGAAAAGTGTACATACATAATTTCAAATATTTAATTTATACGTATGCATATATATGCACATATCTACCTAACGCTACCTAATATTCGACCAATATTTAGAAATTTCCTCGCACAGCATAAATTATGTAGTAGGTACAATGAAAATCAAAACAGCAACCATAGAGTTTTAAGAATAGTGCTTATCTCATTTACTTTTGTTTCTACTGCTGATTATTTCATTATCACGGAATTTAAATATAATTACCACATGCTCTACTAATTTTCTACTAAGTCCGCCGGTCTGTGCTCCGAGGCGGAGCCCTGAATACATATACCTATACATAAAACATATGTACCTATATCATACCTAATATGTATACCTATTTAAGCAGTTCGTATGCTTTTTTTACTCTGAAATGAGTTTAGAAGGATATTAAATAAATGTAGGAAAATATTAAAAACTATAACATATAAATAGAAGTTTTATGTGGTTGTAAAATGTAAAGTTCTTTATAATAATAAGTTCAAACTATTTAATACAGTTTGGAAATGTTGTAGGTATATATAATATACATATATGTAGGTATTATACATATAAAGTTATTATAATCTATTGCTGCAATTAATATTTAGGTTTATGAAAATAGGATTAAATGCATAGAAAGGAAAGTATAGCAAAATTGTTTATGAGATTTCAGTGGAGAAGTAACGTGTTGTTACAGTTGTTGCACTTAACACGTTCCCTGAGTGAAAATCTTCTCCTCGAGGTTAATGAAACGAAAATCCACTTCTGAAAAATCGCTAGGGTATAATTATAGTGAATGAAAAGTGTTTCAACAATTCTAGATAATATAAGCAATAATAAATTGTCTTAATTAACCATCAACACACCAACAACACATTAAAACACAAGTATAGGTAGCATAACAAGAAAAAACAAGTCATGGGTATACATTGAAATATAATACACGAATAAGTATTAAAACTTCTAAAACTCATCGTTATATATGAATTATATTACAAATATGAGTATTCTTAATTAGTTTTTTTCCGACATTCGTCCCTACATAAGAAATTATATTTTTATGGGAAATTGTGTGTTTAATTAATTAATAAAATTCAAATAATTTAAAACTCTTAATATAAAAAATATTTTTACATTATTTGCACCTCATTTTAAGATTAATGACCATTGTAAGTTTAAAAAGCATCTTACCTAACTATTACAAATATTTGCTGTCATAGGTGTGCGATTATACGAGTATTAGGGTGCTGCACCACCACAATATCAATCGATTTTTCCACTATATGATGACAAATATGCCAAAATGAAAATGTCCATTACATACTTATACATCATACCATGCATGCATTTAATACCAGACATTCATATATGTACATATACCTTCAACTTTGAAAAAATTAATATTAGAGGTAGTAGAACAAAGACCATGTATAAACTAGACACTCGAAAATTTCAAATTGTGTCTCATTATTTGTACAGAAAAAACAAAGCTTCAATAACCACCCTAATGTTGTCCGTAATGACGTACCTTATCATTAAATTGGATTTGAATGTGTAGGTATTTTTTTATATGAAATCTGACTGAATAATTAAAATTCAATTTGTGTGTGTAACTCGCTGTAATTATTTCTGCATAAAACGAAATTGATATATACCGTAATTATTATTATATTTTATACATGAAGTCGAATCATTGCAGGCATATTGTATAATACGTGCACATATGAAAACTAGGATGACCACTGAATTAACTAAGCAGTTTTTGTGGCAATATCTATGTATATGGAAAGTTTTAAGCATTAATGTAAAAAAAAGGAATTTTGTAGAGTGCCCAGGGTAGCAAAGCATTTGAAAACTGCTTGTGATATAATGTTTCTCATAGAAAATTTTCATGCAGACTTTTTATTATTTTTAACCGTATAAACAGCAGCTACATACAATGTGTTGACTTTTATTATTTTTGAAACAATACATTTGCAAATTATGTGGTTGAAGAATAAAGAAAAGCATTCACAGGAAAATAAATTTTCATTTAGGTACCCGTAGATGATCTTACTTAATGCAAATAATAGTTTTGGTAATACGTAACAAAAAGGCAATTTATTACTAACAATACATAAGTTAGAAAGAAGAAAACAGTAACTGGATTTTGAAGGGTTGACAAAAATTTGATTTTCTCTATACCTACACCTTGATTCTATTACTTGCTTTGGCCCTGAACTTGGTAAAAATATGAAAACATTGGACCATTTAAGGTCCAGGAAACACTTTTATTCAAATATGTACATTTATTACGGTTAGTACCTGGATAAGAATATAAATTTACGTTAGAGATGTTTTATGTTAGTTATTTATAAGTTATTAATAGAGAGACCCGTATGTTGTATGTACCTCCATAGAAAATTTAAGTACCTACCTATAACATGGAAAAAGTTTTAGGGCAACTGTGTTAATGAATCAGTTCTGCAAGTGTACTTAAAAAAGTCCCGGTTTTGTAGAAAGTAAAAGTTTTATAATCTAAGTTAAGACTGATTGGAGGTCTCTAAAATTTGGTATATTTTATAATCGATTTTCAATTAATAAGGGTGGATAAATTTACGATCCTGCGACCTAAAATAGATAAATGAGTGTGAGTAGTATACTAAATATACATTTCCGTAAAAATATATTATATAACTGTGTTTCACTTATTATTATGTAATTTACATTTTAATTAAATGCTTTTATAAATACAAAATACACCTGCTACATATAAAAAAATATGCAAATATATACATTGAATGTTTAAAATTCCAAAATAAAGTTAAAGTTAATCAAATTTGAGAATAAAAAATAATAAACGAGTGTCATATGAGTTACTGTTAAATTTGTTGAAATAAACATTTTTGAATTGAATTTAACAATGGCTAAATTAAATCAATGAGTTTGATGAAAGTTTGATTAATGAGAAAATTTCCTAGTTTATGAACTTTGTTACAACTAAAATGGGTTTTAATTCAATTATTTTGTATTGTACTACTTTGGTAATATGATTTATGACCATTGTATTTGGTTTAAATCAGAAGTTGTCCGACAAATTTGAGCAATTATTGAATGGGTGAGCTGACGGCGTTCATAAATTTCCTGCTTAACAATATACATAATGATGATAATAGTTATGATTAATTCTATGAGGAAATAAAAGTTTATTTACGATTTAATGCAAAAATTCAACTTTCTGTATCTAAAAATATTTGTTGCTGATTGTTTGATGGATTTATAATTGACATGAGTGACTAAAGTTTAACAAATTTAGTCTTAGATCAATAGAATGTGGTGCCGGTGTCCCTTTTATAATAAAACAACCCGTGCCTACCTGACCTGTTTCTGATATTCACACATAGATACAAAATTAACAAATTGGAATAGAATAATTTTGACTCCCAAGATTATCACAATTCAGTCTTTTGAGAAAACACAACCAGAATTAATTTAAAATTTAACAGACAAATCTGTTCATTCTTCTAACGTTTTCTGAGTGATTCGTATACTTATTAGTTATACATATTTTATGTAGATTTTAACAAGTTAAAACTAAAGATGTTAAACTTAACTAGAACAAATATAGATCTCAATGAATAACACTTATTAATGTCAAAAGTTCAGATTTTTATAATACGTAGGTAAGTGGTTTCCTGATAGGATTCACTTTTGAAGTTTTCTATACTTAAAAACAAGTTAGGTGGTGATGAAAAAATCAGTCAAAAGATTATTTCTTAAATCAAGCTTTGCCTTTTCTGTTTCATACCCTAGGGAAATCAATGAACATTTATACGAGTAAAACCAGAAAACCTGTTAAACACAAGATAATTAAAATCTAAGCATAGGTAGGTACTACAAAATTAAATTAACTTGTTTCTTACTTAGTAGTACATTAGATTTATAACACATTCAGCAAATATAAATAAGTACACGAAAATAATTATACCTAAATACCCAGGTCTACCTATGAGAATGAGAGAATATGCATATTAAATTCCTTCCTATACTATGGATTTTATTCATTTATAATATATGTATGTTGTATGTATTATATAATATATATTACTGAAAAATAAAAGTAGAAAACAATCTCTGAAAAGTACATAAGTTATTTATAATACAAATATGTAAATGGAAATGCATGGAGAAGGAGAACTTTCCCCAAGTTTGGTAATATGTCAAACAATATGTTGGTTTGGAAGAAAATGTACATATATGCCTTTGTTATTTAATCATAAGTTACATTTGTAAAATAAACAAATAATTTTCATAAGATTTAAGTTAGTATTATTTGATATCGATTTAAACTATTAGATTTATTAATGTCGTAATCGTTTTTTTCTATTTATTAATAATAAATTTCAACAAAACCATATTGAAATACTTGATGATGCTGAAATACATAAATATTCTGAATCGTCTTCATAAAAGCTGAATAAAAATGCAATTTTTCTTTGTTACCGTCATCTGCGTTGTAATTCTTTGTCTATTCTATAGAGATAATTAAAACAAATGTTGAATTTAAAGAAAATATTTCGTTGAATATAAGAAGAAAGAAAGAAATTAAGATATATTTTTATTATAAAGGTTTTGCAGTCAGTGTTGTGAGAAGTTAATGAAATACATTTTCATGAGTGTACTTAAATTATTAGGGTTTTCTATATTCACATATCTGGAAAACTACAAATATCCATATTATTTATTGTTCGTCTTAATACTTATAACAATAAACCGTTAAATTAACAGTAATTTTTAAAACTAGGAATATTTTAAGTTTATTTAATCTCTTAAATTTCTATTCAATATACATATTAGCAATGGAATTTTTTTGTTTTTGTATATAGATTGTGTGAATAGAGATTATCAACAATGAATCAATTTTTTTCCGTAATTACAATGCTTATCTGATGAAAAATATTATGGTACTAAATAAGTTAAACAACACAATTCAAGGTTAAAGATTGCTTGCATATTAACTGAAAAAAATTGTAGATATACAATTGCAAAGGGTTTTTTTCTGTAAGAGGTATTATTCATATTACCTACTGAGCAGTGCATATCCTACCTTTGTATACCTAAAGCGTTATTAATCGTTAAAATAAAGTTCGAAATTTTTGATCCAGGAATTGAAAAACATAAGATTTTTGACTTGTGCGATTAGATTATATACCTGCTAGATACTTGACACAAAATATTATGATTGATTGAAATTATTACTATATGAACGTTTAAGTATAATAAACCAATTGCCAGTTAATCAAAACCTTTGCTAATAAAGATGTCTAGTAGTGACTCTATTGAATCAGCTAGTTCCAATGGCGGTGTCCAAAAGCCCAGTAAGGCAAGTTTTCTGCATATGTACATATTTAGCTAACAAATGTTCATTCGACTAGAACATTTTTTTGGAGTTCGTCACATTCAATTTGTTCTCTTATTTGTTGCTATAATGGTTGCGTATGGAATGCGTTCAAATTTATCTGTTGGGATTGTAGCGATGACTAACAATAAAACAGATAGCAAATCGGATGCACCTGTAAGTAGATACAGTTTCCATCTTTCGCACTTCTAACAAATTTCCCATTAGACATATCCCGAATGGACAGACAAAAAACAATTAATGCATTCTTCGTTCTTCTGGGGTTACATTTGCCTTCAAATCGGTGCTGGCCAATTGGCTGAACGATTTGGTCCAAAATTATTTCTGTGTGGTGCAATGGCAACAACGTCGTTATTCGCAATTTTAATACCAATTTTTGGGGCTCAATTTGGATATGTTGGCGTTATTATATGTCGCGTAATGCAAGGATTGTCACAAGGTTTCCTCTACCCATCAGTACACAATCTTCTAGGCAAATGGACTCCTTTGCAGGAACGCGCAAAAACTGCCTCCTACGTGTATTGTGGAGGTCCTTTAGGAACGGTTATTTCTAATTTGGTTACTGGCTCGATTTCTGATTCTTCAGCCGGTTGGCCAACAGCTTTTTATCTATATGGTGGTCTAGGGTTCTTATGGTGTTTAATATGGTACTGTTTTGGATCAAATTCACCAATAGAACATAAAAGCATCAGTAAGGAAGAGAAGGATTATATTAAAGCAAATGTACACATGGAAGAGAAAGTAATAAATCGTGGTAAAACACCATGGAAATCAATTCTTACATCGATGCCAGTTTGGGCAATTTTCATAACAAATTGTGGTCAAAATTGGAGTTTTTGGACGTTATTGGATGAAATTCCAACATATTTGAATAAACGGCTAGGATATGATTTAACACAAGTAATTGTTTTATATTCAATCTAATAACGCTTAATCGATATTTTTCTTTTTGTAGAATGCTTTAATGTCATCTTTACCATATTTGGCTTTGTGGGTCTTAAGTTTATTTGTGAGTCCATTGGCGGATTTCTTGATTGTTAGAAAATATTTATCAATAGGTGCATCCAGAAAATTATTTAACTCTATAGGACTATTTGTGCCAGCACTTGCTATGGTTTCTTTAAGTTTTGTCGGAGAAGATCAAAGAAATCTTGCAGTGTTTTTATTAATATTAGCTGTAGGGTCGAATGCTTGCATCTTTTCTGGATATAATGTAAATCATATTGATTTATCCCCAAAGTATTCTGGCACACTTATGGGCCTGACAAATGGTTGCAGTAACGTTATGTCTATTACTGCACCATTAGCCATAACCGCTATTGAATCAACGGGTTTGAAAGAGGTAACCATATGCAAATACTTTATAACTAGGAAAAATTCAATTTTTATATCGCAGGAAGATGGAGACTTATGGAAAATTGTTTTCTGTCTGGCAGCTGGAATTGATGTGTTGGTGGGCTGTATTTTTGTCATATTTGCATCGGGAGAAACTCAACCATGGAATGACAGTTGAAAATATCCATAGATCTGATATAATACAATTTTTTTTCTCAATTCATTTTTTCACTTTAAATTTCTCTCATCTAATTGTATCGCAAATGGCAATTTATTTCGGAACAAAATTTATTACATCTTGAGAAATTCGCCAGTTACTAAAGCAAGGCAAAGTAAAAAATCAATAACTCAATTTGGTGTTTAAAAATATAAAGGTCATCCATCAATACTTAATGTGTAGTTTGTACAGTACATTACGATGCGATTTACACAGTTTATAATGGAAAATTAAACATTCACATTGTTTGTTAGAAATGAAATTAAAGTCTCATTTTCCACTCATGAAACAGAAACATTACGTATATAATACTCGTATAATAAATGTGGAGTTCAAAACGTATTTAATTAAACAATATTTTACAAGTATGAACATTGTTCATTGAACAAATACATGCACATTTACTGTGTTAAAAATGGTTTAACATTTTTGCTACATTGCAATTATCATTATTAAATTTTCAATTAAAAATGAAGAGGCACTAATCAAACAACGTCAACAATACCTAACTTAATAAACTCTTCATTTATGTGACCTGTAACATGTAATTGCTTTCACCAATATTCTCATAAATTTCTCTACGACAAACAATCTAATTAAAACCCTCAGACGAGAATCCACTTTTTTGATAATTATCCAATTAAAAATGTCCTCCTCAATGAGTGATGAAAAATAGAGCAATAGGGAAATGTGGAAAATGAACAAGGCTTATACAATATGTAAAATTCGCTAGGTCATACGTTTCAACTAAGAAATTATGCAAAAGTGAAAATGTCACTGCAGGGTAGCTTAATATGCATGGAATAGTAGGTATTGTACGGTGTAAAATTGAGCTACTACCTACCGAAGTGGGACGTTAACTTGCTGTGCTCAAGGCGTTTTCAACATGTTTCTCTACCCTCTCGTTTGTCTTGCCTTTTGGTCAATATTTATGCATGAAATATTTATCTTTATTTAAGTGAAGCTCAACAATAAGTCGCTTTGTATACAGACTGTTTAAATCTCTTTGATGAATCACATATCTCTCTTATGATGCTAACAGTTATTCTGCTTTTATTCACTTCTATAGCGCTTATTTATTTAGTTATACACAAATTTATGCAATCATGCAATAACTAAGGTGTTCTAATGAGTCTATGGAATTTCCTTGAACTATTTCGGGATCTCTAATGTAGGTATGCTTGTTCAGCAAGTTTACGAATTTGAGGACACGCAGTTTGTACTTAAGTCTCGTATCACATAAAATTTTATGTACTTCAATTTTTAATTGTTGCATGAAGTGTCTATATGAAATGCCTAAAATTCTTTGCGTCAAATCCTTCGGTGTAAATTCGTCAAGAGCTCATATTCGCTCTATGCGGTATACAAGAATAGGGTTACTTAGATATCCAAGGAAGAGGAAAATCTAATACTCTGTTTGACACACTTCAATCTGATGAAGGCCACTAGGATTGAAAGGTATTATAATACAATAACTTGTTTTCTTTTTTACCCAATGGTTAGATAATTTTATTTCGAAAGCAATAAAGTTTGCCATTTCTTTATTCTTATAAAAAAGGGTATTTATGTATAATCCGACTGAAATGTTCAGTTGAAAAAAATTTCTCAAAAAATAAGACTGTGTGCGCATTTAACTGTAAATGTACTTTTCTTAGCTGTTTGCCAATTTTATTTACCCTTGTCATTTACCAAGACTTTAATAATATAAGGGGACGTCCATAATAAACAACAACCTAATTGGAAACGACGTTGAATGAAATTTCCAAGGTACTTGCAAATTATTTTTGAAGAACTATATTGTCACAATAGAACTATGTTAATGACATATTTATATAAGATACAAATTAGGTATTCTATGGGAATAAATTGCAGTCTATTATCCAGATATAAAACAAAAACAACATATGTAATTATTTTGTATTATGCAATTGATTGGTTTCGCAATTTCAATTTTTCTCGATCTGAAAAACAATAGGAAAACATTTTCTAGTAGAATAAAACCAAAACAATTTCTAAAACCATTTAACAATTAAATGTGACAACTTTAATATATCTTTGATATTGATTATTATAGAATGAGTTTTGTTCAGGTTTTAATGCAACAAAGAAAAGAAAAAGAAATTAATTATACTTATTGTCGGAATACAATAATACAATTATTATTGTTTGTAAATGTATGTCAGACAAAGATGGAAACAGTTTCATAAACATTGAGAATTGAATATTTGTCTTTTATTATTTATTTAGCATTCTACAGAAGTCTAAGATTAAGATCAGATGTATATTGAAACTTAAACATTTGTTCTTCTTAAACAATTTGGATAAGCTTTTGAGGAGAATTGATGTAAAAAAGAGACACTTGTAAATCAACATTGAATATGGTTCAAATGGCTAAAATATAAAGCATTAGTTTTTCTACATTTAAACCTTTATGTCGTTTCCTTTTTCTGATGATATATGGCGCATAGAATAAGAAATAGGAAATGAATCTCTATATTTGGTGAACACGATAAAATGAGTATACATTTAAACTGAACCATAATTATAGATAATCTTAAATAACTACAATTAGACGCTGTTTGAGAATGTTTGTGTACTTTATTTATGAGAGGCAAACAGGACTTGATAATTCTCTAATATAGGTCAAGTGTCTCTGCTAAACATTAGAATAGATTGAAGACAGAATGGACGGGATCAACGTCTAATTTACGAAGTCACAGCACTCAAATAATGAATATGTACCTTACACTCTACATCCTTTATGAAAGTTACATGATTACTCGAAAAGACAATTTTACCTGTGACAGTTTGCGTAGGATCTAGACAAATATTTTATTTAAGTCTTTTGCAGTTATATCAAATTGAAAAAAAACGCTAGGTACACAGGTTTTTCTCAAAGGATGCATTTTCTTTATACATATTTCATGTATTTTTGAAACAACCATTATGTTTAAATATGTACAATAAAAGTTTTTTTATTTAATATGCATGTAAATGAGGATATACTTTGAAGTATATACCTACACACTTTCTGTAGAAAAAAGAACAAAACGTTGAAGCAAACAACGCACTAAGAATTAAATATTTTAGAAATGTACTCCAACATACAATGTAAAATAAATTAATTTTTTGCGGAAATTTTCAGTTCAAGTTATGAAATAAAAAAGTTTGTTGATAAAAGTGTATTATGTATATGCATAGATACTCTTTGTCTTGTATAATTTATAAAAGAGAGTAGGTATTAAAAAAGGTTTGCACTGCATAAAATGGCCAACAAGAACAACAGGAAATCTTGTTTTCTAAAATAAAATTGGATATTAAATTCTCTTTTTTCAGTATTGTTGGACAAAGGAAATGTATTAATATAAACTTTCACACCTTGATTTTTAATTATGACACAAAATCCTGCATGAGCTGTACTATACAAAAAATTGTTTAAAAACTAGTTTATTGTCTGTCTCAGTGATGATAACAGCGTGATGACAAATTGCCTGATTGAAATCTTCATTAAATGTGTTTTAAATATTTTTTATAAAAAATACGTGTACCTACATACATAAATTTAAATATCTTTCACAAACTTATCAGGTTCAACCGAGTGAACCTTTTGATACAAACGGAGTATTTATTAAAACAAGTATGTGCGGGACACTTGGACAATTCTGATATCATTTGTTGAATATAAATAAGGTTTTTGTCGAGCTATAGTTACCTTCGTTCTTTCGTAAATGTTGAAATGGGTTTATGTTCCCTACCAAAACAAAGAGGAAACTGGGAAGTGCCTAAAAGCGATTGTTATTTCATACAGTTGTGTGCCCACAGGGTGGGCCGAATTCTTGTGGAAAATGCCAAAATTTTATTACATGAAACTCATTAAAATCGTGAGGTGTATGAAGAAATACAAGAAAATCGAATAGGTATAATATCAGAATGATAAAAAAGATCACGAGAAATTTTGAAGCATGCACTTTTCAAAAATCAATAGGTATAAAAGGTATACCTACATAATAGCATAAATTCATGCAATAGTATTTTGCCATTTTCCAAGACGATGTTTTTTAGAAGTTTAGTTTGTTGACATTTTTATTAGGCAAAAATAAAAATGCTCGATGCAAACAAAAAAGATCAATAAAAAGGATATAATTTTAAGGTAGCAGTAAATTTTCTTTCACCCCTGATACCGAAGGGACAATAAGTTTTTTTCGTCAAACGACCCCCTTAAATAGGCGTTAAATGAGTGCATCGTTTAAATGCTTTCATGTTCAAAGCTGTCATAACCGCCACATTATGTTTTATTAGATACATATAGAATTGGAACATAATAATTTTGAATTATTGATCATTTAGTAATTAATATTAAAACAAAGTGGGTAAACAGAAATACAGACAAAGTGTTTGTTGTTGAATGCATGATGTAAATGGATTACCACTAAGCCGATATATGTACATTTATGTATTTGTTTTAGTAATGATGATGAATGAATTTAAACATAAAATTGTAAATAATACTTATTGGATTAGGTCCATACAATCTCCTATATGTGGGTGTGATGAAGGTGATGTTTGTTATGATAATCAATCAGTCTATCACGTCGATGTCTGTATAACATCAACAATCTACACTTGTTCCGTTTATTTAAAAATTTACCAATTTTCAGTAGCAATAATAATATGTACATCTTATATGTAGGAACGTATTAGCATCAGGTACGTTTGGTTTATTTAGTTTTTTGCAAAATTGCTTTTTTTAAGTTTTATTAAAAAGCGTAAAATTGTGCAGGAACAGGGGGAAAACTTGTTTCCTCTGGAAACATTTGAAAAAGTTCTGTGCTTGAATTTTGTTGCTTTTATGGCTCGTTTATTCAGATACAACTGTCTGCAATGCGGTCTTTATCAAATCGCAAAAGTCACTATATTGGTTAAAATTAAATATTTTGCATAGAAAGAAAGTGAACATAACATATATGTATAAATTATTATACAACATACCATAAGACACTTTTACATATTAATAAATGGGTGCCACTATTGATTTAATTTTTTTTAGTTCAGAGTCCACAAGTTTCAATAAATTCTTGAGATCCCATTGAAAAAAGTAATTGTAGGTCTATAAATATCTCATACCAACTAGGTACAATTTGTTTCAATAGATTTAGCATATTTTTGGTCTATGTAGGAAACAATAGTTGAAATGAAAATTTATAACAAATCAACTAAAATTTATTAACTGCTATTTTGTAGGATTGTCGATTATGGTGCATATTTTATTGTTTAAGTGCTGTAATATACAACAGGAATTCTCGTGTCAGCTGAAGAAAGGCACATTTATGGATTGTTGAATTTTTATTAGCTTACTTTAATAGTCTGAAAAACGTGAATATAAAAACAACCTTTTCCGGTATCCAGAAATTGTCTCACGTTTATCAAAATAAATTAGGAAACTTTATGAAAATTAAGAAATTTTCTTTTTGTGATATAAAATAAAAAGGGACGATATACCTACAAAGTTGGAAGACAATTTTTTTTTTTGAGATTAACGTGTCGTTTTTTTCCCAAAATGACTAAACACATTTTTTTCATTATTGATTTATTCACAGTTAGAAATTCTATTAAATAAACTTAACGTCTCCTTGAAAAATTACAGGATCCTGATGTAAATCTGAAGTATAAATAATTTATTATATATAGAAATTCAACCTATAGAATAAGTTAAGATTCTTCTCATTTCTAATGTACTCATATTCTCAATTTCTCAACAATAAAAAGCAAACTTGATTCGTTTCGTCATATATTTTCAGCATCTGACAAACATAGCTCTTTCATCAATTAAGTAGGTGGGTACTTTTGTATTTTTCATGAGCAATTTAGTGAAATACTAAAATACACGCTGGTCCGGAAGTTTACTCCAAATATTATTAATTATGAAGGGTTGATAATACATTAATGGCTTATTTTTTACATAGAAATTTTATGGGGTTTTCTTGATATTTCGAAAATATTATGTTATGAATAAACGAGGTAGGTATTCGTTATTGCTTCTTTTATTCAAACTAAATTTATTGCATATTGCATAGGTACTTTTTTATAATTAAAAAAGCACTTCACGACAATAAGAGTAATTAATGATTTTGGGTATCGAATAACTTAGAACACTAAGGAACCTGAACCTATGAATTTTACATTAACATGATGTAATACTGTGAGACAGTCAAAATTAGCATTAATGAAATTGTTACTCATGAGAAGATGCTGTTCAAATACTGTTCCTGTTAGAATACTTGGTCGTAGTTTTGTATTTACATTAATCTTAAACTTTAAGTACATATGTAGGAATAAATTGTTTTGTTGATATATTTATCAATAAGTATCAAAAATTGGGCTGTAAATTGGGTGCATTATACACAATAACGTACATTTTTGCTGATATACTACCCACCCCAACAAAATATAAAACGTATTCACGTCAACATTACGTAATATACGTTATATGAATATTTTTTGAAAACGAGAGTCGAAGAATATAATTACGTAAGCTAATGCCTATTTAATACCGTGATGTATATACGCTTGTGGGAAAGCTCTGAATGGTATCTATGGTAATGCAAGCGTTAGTGCCTCCTGCATAATATTTTTCACGACACCACTAGCGAAATTGAAAAAAAGCGTGGACTAATCCAGAGGGCCCACAACTTAATCTAAAAATCGATGTCTAATGAATGCGAAACGCTTTGCCTCTACCAAAAAAACCTACTATGAGTCATATGTTTATTTTATAGAAGACTTTTTTGCTTTTGTGCAAATCGTAAATGTCATCTAGTCTTTTCATTCATTCGTTATTGAAATTTAGACAATATACACAATATTTCGAAAAGACCTAACCCTGTTCATTAAAAACAATTAATTTTAAACTTTTAGCTCACTTGACTCCAATCTCCAATGGAAATTTCTAATTTAACTTTCCTCTAAAGTGCTTTGTATAATTTAACTTTATTATTGAAGCACCCTCAAAGCAATGAAAACATTTTTATTATTCTAGATAAACCTCTAATAGGCAATTCCTATTTATGTTTTTAAATTGCGACAAGATGTGTTTAAATTTACTTAATTAGTTTAATTTTTTTTTGCAGATAAACTTGAGAATATTGCTACCCTTTTACTTCAACTACAGAAATACGAGTATCTATCTAGAATGTGGTCTTTTACTTATAGTGAGTGCGTGTTCGTTCACATTGAGTGCAGTGATTTAAAGTGGTTTTAATTTTTTTTGTCAGTTTGTGAAGATCACGACTTTTATCTGATGTCATCAATACAATGAGCTCAAGTGTATAGGAAAAAGGTGAGTGCCGAGTTAAATATTTATCGGAAATAAACATACAAATTCAATAATCTGCAATTAAGATTTAATTATTGGATTATTAGGAAATCTTTCGACAGTGAAAATTGTCTCTAAGGAAATAATATTCTATGCCTATATTTCCTTTATTTCTATATCTCCACAAAAACTTTATATTTGATTAACTTGCCTCTTTGCTATAACAAGTTTGTTAATTAAAAAAAAAGAAGAAAACAAACTATGCCACATAATTTAAGGATAAAAGAGGAAATAACTTTTATCTTTATAAGTTGTTTCTCGCCATTTCTTAAAAGTAATAATATTCCTCTGAGTTGATGATTGGAGAGAATTTGCTCGGAATTGGCCTTCTATAAAACTTATAGAAGAGTCTGATTTTATCCCCAAAAAATATTAGCACCCAATAACTAAGATTTATTTTCGATTCAGTCAAAGCCCTTAGTATTACAGATAAGTAGGTATACCCATGAGTTCTTTTCAACACATTTCTTAAAGTTTCACTGTTATTTTCAACGATCAATAGAATTTAACTTTGATGGCAGCTATAGTTCAATTACATTATTACATACCCACCTATTTAGAAAAGAGCTGAAACAAAAAGATGCTTGTTGAGATATCACATTGAGGCATCATTAACTATTGAAATAGTAATCATTTAGATTGATGCCGAGGGGAGAGATTTCGTTCAATAATGAGATGAGAATTAGAGAATGGCAATTTAGCAATGTGGAGGTGAACCCATTCCAGATTCCACGATATTGAAACTAATCCTTATAGAATTTCTGTAGGAAAATTACTTATTAAAACATAATTGTTTACTTTTGTTGATGCAAATAAAACTCCTTTCAGCGAATTATAATGATTTTTAACGTAAAATTTTACTTCGAACAAAGAAGTTGGCTTACAGATTCTTAATTTGACATCAAATACCTGTACCCACTTTGAATTTGGTTTTGGTAGAGAACAAACGATTTGATAAGAAATATTATTTGCCTTTGATCGTCTTCTGCAATTCAATGGTTTGAAAACAAAGGAGTTTAAGGTTTTAAATATCTTAATCGATATAGCGGAATTTTTGTTATTAAAATATTGTTATTAAAATGAGATTGTTCTATTTTGTAAATTTGCACGTCGTCCATATATTTAATATAAATGTATGCACATATATGTATTGAATTTTATGTAAAGTTAAACAGTTTATTCGTGTACACAAACGTGGTGGCACGGCTCAACAAAAACAAAACGGATATTGAATTCAACTTTTTGGAAACACTCTCGGAATGGTCGATCTTGTTTGCTTGGGCGGACATGATTTTAAGCAAACGATATCTTCCTACTACCAGCCCCAACGGCGAGGTGAATACTGCCGCAAATTTTAAATTGAACATCGTATTTGGAACACATCATCTTCAATAGTAAAAACGTTTTTCTCTAGCTGAAATATTTTGACTATTTATCAGGAATGTCGATTAATAAGCTAAAAAAACTAACTGAGTATACACATATAATTAAAATACCTACCTATTAATGATGTAATGATGATAAAGAAAATGTATCGTCAACGAGTTTTAATTAACCCATTTATACTTAATATGTTATTATATTTAATGTGTAGGTATACACCAATGTAGTTCGGTCGATCGAATTATATTAGTTTAATGATAAAAGGTCTGCATTGACCATAAAATCGATAGACATTCAACGTTTTTTTTCTATCACTTATCGAAACGACAAAGACAGATACTTTATTACATATATGACAGTGGTATAGTATTTTCGAATTAATTTGAATATTGAAGAGCGAAAAACGTATATATAATTTTAAAATCCGGACTAAAGTGCTTTCTATTTAAATTAACTGTCACACATTGAAGGACCATTATTATATATCCAGAGAAAAAATGGTTCAAAAAGTAGGTGTAGTAGGTTATTTTGGTATTCAACTTATTGATCTGATGCCTAAAATTTATAATTCATTTTAAGAGCAACCTATACTGTTATAATTGTTGAGTGGATAGAGTTGGACAGTAATTGGCAGATCCAAATTTGCTGTTAAATGATTACTAACCTGTTTTTATTGGTGATTAAAAGGATTAATTACAAATATTTGATTTAATTTGGTATTCATTTAGGGATCTGTTATGCATATATTACATTGTGCATCTATATAAGTATTTTATATTACCAATTACATATTCAAATACAATGCAAGCCTATATAAATTTGCTTTTCCGGCTTTATTGTTTTCTTGTATAAAACGCAATATAATGCAAAGTTCACAAATTAGATATAAGTTATATTCAGATATACAGATAGAAACCAAACCAATAAAGCACACGATTTAATCGAGATCTAAGTTCTGAAACTACATACACAGAAACATCACCATCCTATTGACGCAAAATTGACTCTTATATGTATTATAGACTACACGTAACAAGATAAATAATTGAGTATGTTTTGTGGCTCCAGAGTTCACCAAAAAAGATGCATTTGGCTAATTACATTTTGAGAAAATTGGCAAGGAATCTGATTTTCTCGAAAGTATTTCGTGAAACGTAACCATGATAAGAATATAAGATTAGACAATTTGTTTTGAAAGGTAGTGGGGAACTTGTAAACTTTAGAAAAGTTTTATTCGATAAAGATGCAGCAATTTAGGCAGACACTTAGTTTACTAGAACTTATTTTTGTTTAATTTGAGGTCAACCATGTACCGAATTCAATTAATCTTTTTCTTAATTTAGGTCTATTCTGTAACACATTCATCAATAGATTCTTAATTTATAGCAACGCTTTATTGCCTAAATAGCGTAACAAGGTTATATTGATATGAAATGCTCTTAAAGCACTATCTTCATCTTAACATTGGTTTTATAGTGTGAGACTAGATTAAATTTTCGATCGAATACTCTCATCTTTAATGCACTTGCAGTACTTCGTATAGGTAAGTAAAAGCTTTCCTCGCTTCGTCTTATAAACATACTTCCTAATACGTGCTACCTTATTTATATGTATATAAGAGGAAAGTTTCGGCCTCTACAGAAATATTCAGATTTCATTTGTTTGATGAAAAAATCGATTTTTCATCTATTTTAAATAAGGAATTCTACAAAAGACATACAGCAGCGTTGATATTGATTTTTGGGTAGTGCAAAGGTGATAATGTTAACGTTATACATGACGAAAAAACTTATAATAGAGGAACTTTTATTGCTTGGGTTTCAAAGAATCGTTTAGTTACGTTCATTGTGCTACGTAAAAGGAAACATTAAAAACATCCCCTATTGCTAGAAGTTGAATTCGTTCAACATTACTGTGAAATTACTGAACAATCAGGTAAATGTTATGGTGTATATAAAACTGGTAGATACCGATGTTCTACTTTAAATTATCCTACTTTTTATACCTAAATTATAAAATAACGTAATATTCAATAAATAAAAAAGTTTTATTCATTGTAGGTAAGTTACGGTAGGTAATTTATTGTTTTACCTCAATTTGGAAATTAGTCGATTGGAAAATGATTGATCAAATTTGTCTTGCCATTATTCGATTTGGAAAAAATGAATTTCATTTAACTTCATAACACTTTGCTTTCATTCCCATTCCACAGCACGAAAATATATCAAAACAAATTAACAAAATAATAGGAATATTTTTTATTAAATAAGTCTAAAGTGTGCATTTCAAAGAGGGATATTTTTTTGTTGTATAGTTTTAATAACTTTCTAATGTCTGTATCATAACGAGACATTCCCTACAACGAATAAATCTAATGCACGTGACTCTAACTCGTTTACATGCAATAAACATATCTTGTCAAGTTCTCCTGAAGGAGGTATATTTGCGAAAACTTATGCCCTGCTCAAAATAAATTGATACCGAATTTAACAGCGGCTGAGAAAAAAAAAGCCAAAAATTTATTTCGTGTGTTTTTTATTCAAAACATGTTCCTTAGATATACACTGTCAAAGCATCTAATTCTAAAAATTTATCTGCCACTGGAGGAGTTTAATAAAAATAAGCAGTTGCTCTGTTTTCTTATTTATTTGAATGGCATTCTTTCAAGCGAATACGCTAGCCAAAATGTATGCATTTTGGGAAAAACTACTTTTGGTGGAGAAAGCTGGTCAATCGTAAAGTTTCTTAATTTTCTTATTACACATAAAAAATGCTCGTAGTTTCGGGCAGTTTTTTAATAGTTTTGTAGAATACTTAAATATGATCATGGAAAATAAATCACGATTTCTGGAACACTTGGTTTTAAATACTTGTACGTTTATATTTTCATAGTAAAATTTCTTATATTTAAAATGTAGTATCTAATACGGGCCAACTAACCTACCAATTTTATCTACAGACGAACTTTTAGAGATTCAGGGCTAACTCTAATAAGAAAAATATTTTCGGGCATGGATTATCATAGTTTTTTCGTAAATGGTGAATTTTTTATATAAAAAATTGGGAAATTGAGTTGGTAAAATTGTGTAAAAAATGATCTGGATTTGATTACATTTCTTATCGTGAAAATTGAATTTTGTTACCTACCCAATACTTGCTAAAAATCGGAATCGACATTTTCCGCGTTATTGAACTAAAAATTTAAAAGTTACCTAACTACATAGGTATGTAAATTCATCTAAGATCTTAACACTCTTTTGTTGTATGTGTATGTATGTTGCCGTTATAAATAACACAAGAACTTCACCACCAATCATGTACCCTTTTGTAATTTAAAATTATAGTTTTAATCACATTTATTCTGTATACACACATTTACGTTACATACGTAGGTACGTCGACGACTTCTATTTTCATTGTTTGTGATATTTTGTGTATATCATATTAAAAGCAGACAATTTTATACCCATAACGCAATTTGTCTTAATATTCGCTACCCTTTTTTCTCATTACTATTTGATTTGAAACTTTACGTCGAAGTCTATGTTTCACTGTAATATTTCACTTGTGTTTCGTTCTCTAGAGTGTGCTAACATCGAGAGAACATTAAAAACATTCGCACAAATCATCACACAAGTCACGTTCTCTTACATGGAAAAAAATTGAAATTTCTTTTCAAACTGCCATACTACGGATCATAATTAAAAAAGCGCGCTATCATGAATTCTATTCAAACAGTTAAATTCAACCTTTGTTCAGATGTTACCTTAAAATGCCAAATATCTAAATTGGGACTGCAATGCGGCATAAGCATACTCAATTCTTGCTTTCTAAGCATTGCAATTTACTACACTGTCATTAACTGTATTATTTTTAAATACCTACAATGCATTTTTAAAGGATATTTATTCGTAGGTATTAAGTGGATGAAATCTGTAAGATTATTATATAATTTGGATAAAAAGAATTGCATAGTGAAATTAGGTTATTGATTATTGTTTGTAGAAACTTAACTAAATAGGAAGAACATATCATAACATTACCTAACACAATCATTTGTGTTTTTTTTTCATTGACCTAAACAATGATAATTAAATTCATCAATTTTATTCTATATTCAATATTATCCTTGAAACATGTTCATTATTGAAAATGAAACTTTCGTAAATATCATTACTTTATTAACTTAAAAGTAAAAATCAATACCTCCACAAATTCGAACAAACAACTTTGTTTGTTGATTTTTGTTATTTAGGAAAAACCGTGGAAAACAAGGGCAAATTTTATGAAAATTATTACACATCTAGTCCATATCACTTCCAAACTCAACTGTAATTTCTGTTTATTTCTACATGTTGTGTGACTACTGAGTAGTATAGTATATAGTAAATTTTCCATCAAACAAAGGAACATATGTGATTCTAGATTTGTTATAAATATAGATTTTTTCATTCCTTTGATAAAAATTTAGTGATCTTTTTTGTATTCTATGTGTGTAACACGTGTTTAAGTACAAGATTGTTTGAGCGGAAAGCATAACAAAAGTAGAATTTTAAAAGGTTTCACACTTTCATCTTTAACTTCCTAACGTTATATACGTTTCAGGCCTAGGCTGTAGGTAGTGTGACTCTGAATTATAAAACACAAAACTTACTTCATAACATATGTATGGAAGAGACGCACATGTTCCCGCGATAAAAATTTTCTTTGGTATTGCAGCACGAACTTCCGGATAATCAAAATATGTATAGGTATATCTAATATAATACATATACCGCCATTGAAGTTCTTAATTTAAAAATCTTTGAATTACTCATTCTATCAGTAGTAATTTTTTAAATATACATATACCTAAATGTGATATTTTTTAGAGTACCTATGCATATTGGTCTATTTCAGTTGCACATAACTAAGTGCGACAATATGTTACCATTTCTCCATAGGGTTAAAGTTCATATTTCTATACCCTCTGTTCTGTTTCTGTAGACCAAATGTTCGAGGATCGAGGTGAGCCCCAAGATTCAACTAAAAGGGCAAACGCATTTACCAATAATTCCCATGCTTGTTTTCCTGATTATCTATTTACCTTTCCCGATTCTCTCACTTCCTTAATTCTAATTACATTATAGGACATACCTACCTTCAAGGAATGCTAATAAAAAGAACATATGTATAAATAAATTACATTTCGTGTGTAAAACATTTTCGAGTTAAATAATTATCCATGGCTCGTTATAAAATCAAAGGTTTTTTTAAATCAAGTCCTAGATTAATAAAAAAGTCTAACAATTTCGGACGTAATTTTGGCCTCATCCTGATCCTAGTCACGGCACCGAACGTATCACAGGTCAATAGAAACATGCATACTTTGTTATCTAATGCAGTAAGCTGTATATTAAAACAAAAACTTGCGATTCCTCATCATGAAGATTCAACAGATGGCGCCAACCTTCAAACCTTAATGCTTGCGACTACCGACTACGAGCTATACAGGTTCATACCTATTCATTCATGGCTAAGGCTAGCAATACCTATTGGTTCGTATGTTGGTAATTTTTGGTAACTTACAGTGTTCACATATTTAATATTTAGAATTATTATATAATCAAATCTAAGATTCATTAACATAAAATGAAACATAAGCAGAAGGTTTAAGCTTTTTATGTCGGATTAAATGTAAGACCAATGCTTATAGCTGTTTATAGATTTAACAAATCTCTAAATTACAATCTCTTGAGTAACAAAGTTTAAATTATTAACTTAGATGTGTGCAATAAGACCAACGTCAGCAAGCTACTAAATATAAATTGGAATGTCTCCTATCCACATACATATATCAAATTTTCGTTTCATTATAAAGATTATAAAGTTTTAAGTATACTTATTTTTGCATTAAAAATACAAAAACTAAGTTTCTCACAGACTTCATTTTATATTACTTAGGGTTGATTTATCAATGTACTGTCGTTAATACATAAATTTATCCCACTGTTAAATAGCTAGGTAACTAATAGAGGGAAAAGTAGATTTATCAACTGCAGGTTCAATCCCAACTAGGTATTAGAAAGAAATCTTTTAGGTAGTTGTTTGGTTGTCTGGTTAGGACCGACACTGTCTTATTGTGTCCGTTAAGTGTTGAATAAAGTTTACCTCTGGTTAGTTATCTAAAGATTTCACCTTAATTGTAGACTTTATAACTCTAACTTTTCATGTCAATATTAGACATAAATAATACCGTTTATAGGTTTGTATTTGTACTTAAATGATATAGATTGATAGATGACTTGTATATGGTATATACAAGTGTTCTATACAAGAGTGAGACACGTTTATTGTTCGCAACCGACAACTTCTGAAGGCGGACCTTAATTCTATTTAACAATACACCAAGGATTTTTAGACAAGCTACTAAAATAAATTGTACAAATAAAAAATACAAATGTTCGCTTAAATCATTAAAAAAATCATGCTTTAGGTACATAGGGGGCGGTTTAATATGATCATATTATGGCAATTAATGGTAAAAGTTCTAAGGTTTTAACTTCTACCTCTCTTACAAATTGGGAGTGTCCTCGATTTTAAAATTAAGGAATTAATTCTAATTTGAAAGTCAGATAACATGTACATATAGGTATACAAATGTATGTATAAATAATATATTAGAGAGGAGACACCCAGAACACCTATAGGTAAGCTGACAGAGGTATAATTTCAAGTTTAGATGATCAATTTCTTATTCATAATGCAATTCTCTGCATGAAATCAAATCTGCAATATATCACCAAGATACAAAGAATATTATAGAATTTGAAATGGTTGTGGGTTGTAGGGTGTTTATGTAAATTCATGTTTGAGGTGTTATTCTAAGAATAAAGTGTACTTCTGTTCCTGCAGAAAAATAATGCATCCCTTAAATCATTTACCTACATTTTGATATGATATTAAAAATGCTTACCAGAAAACATTTATCTATTTAAGAATCTAACAAAACGCGAAATGTTTGCAACTTAATTATTTTCAAAACTTGTTCTTTATACTGCATTAAAAAAGCACTCTACTAGGGTATTTACATATAAAGTATGACAGTTTTGAAGAAAAAATTTCCATCATCCTTAGAATTTAGTCCTTACAGAACATTACCAGATCAGACTTTGGATACTGGGAATAACATGAAATTTAAACTAACGACTGATTCCGAACTGCATCGAGTTGGTAAAATCTTTGAATGATGTAACAGCTGAAAGCTCGCGAAGCTTTCCACGAGAACAGAGTAAGCATTCGGTCCTGATTTTATTTGTTGTGTTTGTGTAGCACACAAGTGGTAGTGGTTTAGTGGTGAATCTTTCCACTATCAATATAGTGTTGGTAAATGAAAACAGGATATTTGCCGGTACGATACTGATGAATTGATAATAAATATTCAAATTTATGTATTGTGATTGCATTTGGTTTAAAATAACTGAAAAAATGTTTAATTAATTTCAATTTACTTAGTAAATAAATTATTTAAATTGGATTATTTCATTGGAATTAAGTATTTTAATTCAATGTTGATTTAAGCGGTTTTAGATTAGGGCACGTTTTGATTTGAATTTGTATTTAATTTAAATTCATCAAGTAAAAATAGGTATACAGGTACATATAGAAAGGGGCATATTCATCCACATTCAATTTTTTCCGATACGTTATGTTTATTTTTTTTTGTATTGACACAGTTACCGTAATTTCAATAAATTTCAATATTCAGCAGGAATTTGCGCAAAATGTGCATAATGAAAATTAATGATTCGATTATAAACACAATTGTTGAAATGTTCGAATAATTCAATTTGCATATCTATTTAGTTTGTGGCAAAACGAATTTTATTTTAATTAGTATGTCAGTGTGATGTACGTCTGTGAAGTTGATGTCATTCTACATACTTATGTACATGGTACATGAATGTTCAAAGTTCATCCTGCATTTAAGTACCTCGGTACTTTTTATATGTATAAGTAGGTATCCGTATATGTGTGTATGTGATTATGTACAATAAATGCAATATTCGAATGTAGGTGCATTGCGATTGCGATCTGTGGCTTTCGCGAGTTTAGTGGCTTAAGGCATTTAGGCTAAGTCTTTGAAGACTGTAGAATCTACATCAAAAACAATTCGAAATTCATTGTTGCATTCTCTTGCACTTTAGGAGTATTTTAATTATATTTGTTCTTAATAAAATTGTAAGCTGAATTATTTATCATTCTTATGGTACAGATGAAAAATATTGAAAATTAAAGGCTTCTTTGATAAATCTCGTAAATAAAAAAAATAACCATTTACCGATAAGTATAAAATTGTGGGTCGCCGGAATAATTGATCTTCAAAATCAACACTTTAATCTAATTCCAAAAAAAATTCTTAGGATTCAATAAGCCAATTGAATCGGTGAGTCAGATTGGGGCGTCGTAAGTAGTTGAACATTCACTACAAATTAAATCTACTGAAGTGGCTTGAGGTAACAGGTGTAAAAATGATTTTTCTGTAAGTTGGTAATAATTTACTAAATAAGAAAACTTGGTTTTAAAACACTTTAGAAAATGATATCTCAAATAGTCACAGTTGTGAGTTGCATCAATGCGAAATTAAAAATACCAAATCGATACACCAAATAAAATGGCCAGTTATTTTAGAACCTAAATAAAATTCTTAGTACTATAATAACAATAATAATAAAATAATTTAATTATAATTTTTGGTGATCCCTTATAAGATCTGTGATTCTATTATTAAACGAAAGGTATTCCACATATTTTTGTAGGCGATTTTCTCCAAGTCTAATAGGTATGTTTACACCTATTAGGTATAATAACTATTTATTTTGAAATATAATGGTTGCAATACATGAAAACTGTTTGTACACCTACATTTGAGAAAACTGTCAAACTCTGTGGAAATTTCTCTATCTGCTTTTATGTATTGTTCTTAATTTCTTTGTAATAACAGATTACATTTAATTAGAATACCTTAGGAATTTCAAGTAGGTATAGGCGTCTCTTTGAAATGCTTTCAATTTTAAATATTCTTTTGATTTCTTTAAAAAAGATTCACCATGCCCAATTTTCCGTAGGGAACAGTAAACATTAACATTTCGCATTAAATTTTATGAAATGAGATTTGCATATATGCTATGAAAATTCATTTTTTATATACATACATATGTACATATAATGTACTTATAGATCTCTCAAAAGATATCATCTAATAATTAATACTGTGCTCTCGATGGTTTTCGTCCTCTCGTTAACTTGTTTGATAGAAGATTTCCGGATGAGGACCAATAAATAAAATTTAGATTTTGGCCAACGTTTCGAATTTATTAAAAATTCATCCTCAAGGCTACAATATTACAGATAATGAGTATTAACTTGAAATTGTTATGATAAAAATACAAAATATAAAATACAAAACCAAAAATTACCTTAAATCACTGTAGAAAACCGAAATATTTTCCGGGTGGTCCTATTTCGGTTTTCTACAGTGATTTAAGGTAATTTTTGGTTTTGTATTTTATATTTTGTATTTTTATCATAACAATTTCAAGTTAATACTCATTATCTGTAATATTGTAGCCTTGAGGATGAATTTTTAATAAATTCGAAACGTTGGCCAAAATCTAAATTTTATTTATTGGTCCTCATCCGGAAATCTTCGATCAAACAATAATTAATACTCTTAAAATAATAAATAATAGCTATATTAGAAGTGCTAATATTTATGGGTACGCCCAGATGTATGTAGGAATTTTCAAATATAAAAAAGATATAATACTTATTTAAAAAAAACGAACGATGAAAACGACTTATTCTCAGATGTCAGATTTCCTTTTACGTAGTGTATGCTTAAGTTTACTAAAGCTTGAGATTAGGTACCTACCTACATACTTGTTCTTACCAGTAAGGTATTTTAAACAAAATAAATGATAAAAATAACGAGAGCATTTAAAAACAATCTTTGTATTTAAGATATACATACCTACTTGAATAACCTATTGAAAACACTATTCAAATAATATGTTACAGTGGTATCGAAAAGGATATACATATGTATGTAATATTACATTAGCTTAAGATCTGTATTCAATTAAATTTTGATTATAAACTTTATGATACTGATGCAAGTTAAATTATTTAACTGAAATCATGAGTACCTAATCTTACCTTATATCTGCATATTTTAACTGGGATGTGGAAATATAAATGTTAAAAGTATACTTCATGTTTAATTCCTACTGGACGACATAAATTTAATATTCTACGCTAATGTATTATACACCTATTATTATAATTCGAATATCTCTTCGTTTTTTCGTTAATAAAAGCAGTTGGTATGTATATCAGTGTTCCTTGGGTATAGCTATTTCGGTTCTAAATTTAGTTTTTCTCTAAATTTTAATTAAATAGCAATTAACTGAATGCTGCTGTTTCTGCTTTAGAAATCCCACATAATTAAATTGTATCTACGTATAAGGTATTTGCAATTGACATTTGTTTAGTTTGGAAGTATCTGTATGTTATTATGTAGGTAGGTAAGGTATTGAAATTCTGCATTCTGCATAGACCGAAAACCAAATAGAAAATCCATGTTTTTTTCTATTTTCTATAAAAATATTGAGAGTAGATATGTTATTAAACAAACTTGACAATTATCACTGAAGATCATGACCAATTCATTTTAATTAGTTCTTCATCAAGTTTTAATTCGTACATATCTTTTAATATTTTATTATGTTCTCTTGAAACATTAGATGTGAGGCGTTATAGGCATACAATTCCCAAATTTCAAATATTATGTCTCAGTTTTTACCGGAGAACGATTTATATAAAAGTTCTAAACTCTAAACGAAATATGGGAATATCCGAGGGAATATCCATCATTCGCTTGAGGAAATCTTGAATTATTATCAGCTTATATAAATAAAACATGAATTTCTGCGGACATACTAAATTAAAATTTATTTTGATGAATGAGGTTTTTTTTAATTTTATTTGCCCATCATATAACTTATTCCCGCATCATAATGTTCAATTAGAACAGGAAAAAAGAACGTTATGCTACCTTCTCTATCGTATTTAATTGTTTTTTAGAAGAGTTTAATTGAAGTATGTGGTTTTAGTTAAAAACGTTTTACGTAGGTAGATAATCCTGCTCCTGCAATTCTTATATTTAGGTATATGCTCCTTAATTACAGGATAATATTTAAGTGGATATTTAAGTGGTTTCTTTAGAAACTTAAGAGGGTAAAAGAGGGACATCATATACAAAGTAAGGTAAATGGTTTTTAAAGTCATTCAGAGTATCAAATTATGGGGAAAACGCCGTAAATTGAAATATCAAAGACAGGCATTACATTGAAGAAATGAGTCTATTTGGAAATTTTAAATAAAATCGATTTATTTAACAAAGTTTAAATGAAAGTTTCGTTTATTTCTTGAAAATAAAAATGCATTAAAAAGGAAGTACATTAAAAGTCCTTTTTATACTGAACATTTGTCAGAATATAAATGCTAATTTACGAAAGAAAACCAAATGCAAGAACTTGCAAAAATAACATAAAACAAAACCACAAACTTAAGGTGTTATTTTTCTCACATTTCCAGCCATTTAGGTACTTATTTGTGAGTGACTAAGATCTAGAGTTGCGTCTACTTTGGCAAATGAATTTCATTTCAAATTATTAACGACAAACTAAACAACTAGACATTTTATTGTGAAATCCGACAACAAAAGGAATAAATACCTACATTGGATTTATATTCCATTCCTCGTATTCGGCTACGAGTCATTCGAGTACATCAGAATATCCCCATCTGACCCTAGAAGATGGTTCATCTCGCTCCTGGGATTCAATATCTGACGGGAGCAGGGGTCAAAGGTTATCTATCACCCGCCAATTCTCAGGATGGCGTTGAGTCGAAGGAGATTGTAAGTTCAAAATCTTTTTTATAAATCTTATATTTGTTTAAAAAATTGTTACCATGAAACTTTTTCAAATTCATTGATGTCGTAATTTATTAATTCAGTTTTTATTAAACTGAATGAATCTAAACTTATATTTATTATTAGGTATTAGGGTTGTAAGTTAGAAAAGCATAATGTTAATACGTTGTGTAATTTCTTCTATGATGTTCTTAAAACTTCTCAATCCAATTAAAAAAGTTTTTTCATTTAAAAATGTCTGGTTTGCATTGCTGTGTGCAGAATAAAGGTGTGTGTTTGCGTGCAACGGAAATTCCCTTAAGGGAAAACTCATTTTTTTATTATTTTAAACAAAGATTCTACATCTTGTAAACATCATGGAATATAATATGTGGGTTGGATAGGAAAATCAATTAAAACTATATGCTTTCCTAGACTTGCTTATAATGAAAAAACTTACAATGTGAAAACAATGCCGCCGATCTAGTCCATAAATTTAATGAAATATATTCAAGTTTCAAATTTCTTAAAGTAACAAAGTTATAAAAGTAAGAAAGGATTTTTTCTGACGAAAAGCTGTACATATACAAACACATATTCCAAATACTAACAATAAAGGCAAATATAAGGGTACAAATCCCATACAAATAGACGACATGCTTTATGTACATTTTGGTAAAATTTCGAGTAGTTTCATGCAGTGGAATACGAAGCATTAAATCTGAGCACATTTCCAGTTACAAAGCATGATAATGGATTTGCGATCCAGTGTTATGGAATTTACATGTATGTAATAGACTCGTAATGTATGGTAATAGACATAAAAAAATGTAAAATGAGCTTTTATACGGATTTTCTACATATATAATAGTTTTTCCTGAATTCATGATATTTATTTGTTAAAATTAAACTTTATATCATTAAACATACACATTCATAACATTTTTTTTAATTTGGGAAATATCCTGAAAAGTAATGTTTACTTAATACAAATCAAAGAGAATAAATTGAAAATAATCCTTTGCGATCCGCATATTTTTCAGATAGAATACCTAACTGCGTATAAAATGTACAAACAAGCCTATATATGCGCCACTGGCTGCAATAGTGTTTTAATAAAAACGAATTTTGATCACTGGCAATAGTATTGCTGTCTATCACTTTCAATAAATAAAGGCTAGTTAAATATCTAAGAAAAAACACCAGTGAAATCCTATAGAATGTTGAAATGCTAAAGCAAAATTGATATAAAACCGAATACAAAAGCATTATTACCATAATGTTTCAATTTGAATTTGATGAATGATGAGTTATTCTAGCAGGATTTAGAGTAATGATAGATTAGAGTAACGAGCATTAAATTAAATCAATAACTCAAAATTCAAAACTGTAGATTTAATTTGTCTTTAGGGTTATGCAAGAAGAATTCCTCGATAGAATTTAAATTCAGTTTGTGGACACATTATGAAAAATTACGAGAAAAATACGAATTTCAATTCACGAGTAGATTTGTTAGAACGTTAAAAAAAACTAAATGTGAGTAATCAAACTGAAGGACAACATATAAAGTCACCTGTTCGAGCACAAAAAATAGCCTATTATGAGTCACTTTATACTCGAGTTTATATTAGTAGGAGATTTTTCATAAGTTTTCAATACATAAATTGGACGAATTCAAATACATTGGACCACTCAAATAAACAGCAAAATAAACGGAACAACTTTTTATTCCAATTGAGAAACAAAACAAATTAATAATCATGAACAAAATTGGCATTTATAACTTTGCTTATACTACTAAAGGCTTTGTTATACGAATTGAAACATTCATCCAGTTTTGGGAGACTTGCAAATCGTTTATTTTTCCACATTCGGTTTAACTGTTTCACACATTCGAATATCTAGAATTTACAGTAAAATAAATATTAATCGACTGCAATGATAACATCACATACCACACTACAACCGTCCATTTGAACACCACAATCACGTACTTCTTTCACTTGTACATATATCGAGTTAATAAATTGTTGGTGAGTTTCTTGAATTGAGTTTAAATCACTCGACTTTTCAAAATCCAATTCAAATTTTAGTAAACACGTAGCGAACACGTAACCAAAAATATAATGTTGAATGTTATTCAGCACGTTAATTAAACTGAACCTCAGATGGATCAATTTTTTTATCACTAAATTATTTTGGTAATTTCTATGGCTCATTTTTCTTGTTTTTTCATCCGTATTAATATCTGAAAATTGTCCTGTAAAGTCAGCTACTTTTCTTAGTTTAATACACATACCACTGAAATTCAATCGATTTATGGCATGAAGCGCCCATTTCAGCTTTAATAAAAACTGAAATATTTCTTTGTACACCTCCATCTGTCCATGTGTTATAATAAGATTTAACGGCCAATTTATGTTATGCTGTAAATTAATTAAATTGCAAGCATTTAAACTATCTGTACAAACAATCCAGTTCTCTTTAATATCAACATTGCAATTATCATAAAAGTCCGGATACAAATCCATTATTATATCCTGCAATTGGGATGTTAACCATATTTTGTTGCCCCAATGTTTGCAATCCGCTATCTAAAAATATGGAATCTTAAAATTCAGCTCGTTATGAATGATAGTAACATACTTTTTCAAATAAGCTCACGTAAAATGCAAAGAGAACGTCATCGTAAAATAAATACAAATGCCTAAGAAACTGAAATTCCACATCCAATTTGTACTGTTCGATTAATACTGTTTTCATCATTAGACCCGATACAGTAAAACGTTCTTTTAAAACGTCTTTAAATACCCGCTCTAGAAATCTCTCAACCGGAAACAAACTTGTAGTCGTTCGAGATATTCTAAAAATCATGATCAATTTGTGTCCATTGTGATGTATTTGTATACATACATTTCAAATAAACTTTCTGGATGACTTTCACATTGTGTTCCACATATTGGCAATATTTCGGTCAAATCAGCAATAAGTGCACCATCTTCAACCAAATCCTTCAATTCATCTATTGTTTTTAAAATTAAAGGAGCCTCTTGGTGTTGTTCAGTGCATTTCTCCTCATTTGATTTTATACCAAAAAACACGTTCAATTCTAATAAACATTTTCTCACAAACTCCTGATGAATTGTTTCTAAACATTTTTCTATCAATAAAAAACAAATCTTCAATGTAAATCGTTACCTTCAACGTCATTAATTAAATTGTATTTCCCCAATAATCTCAGCAAATGAATATTTTTCCCAATAGGCAAAATTTCCTGAAGTATAATTTTAATAAGAGAATGATTTTTGCAAAATTCACTCAACTCCGGTGCTTTCACATTGTCTATGCATTGATCTTCTGAATTACTATAAACAACACATCATATTGTAATTATTTTTCGGCTAGATAATGAAAAACTTACAGGGAAATAACGAACTCATTCACCGGATCGTTCAACTCATCGTTAATTAACCAAGATTCAATTAACGTGAAATAATAATAAATACTATCGAAAAACAATGCCATTTTGAGATCCTGCTCCAATTTGTTGTATGATTTGTGAATACCATTGTGAAGACGTGCTAGAAGATTGGCTGCACAATCTGCAGCTGTGTTTGACTTGTAATCAAGAACAATTTCAAGATGGATTCGTTTCAATGCAATAATTGGTTCGAATATTTCCTCAAATTGCTCCGATAATTGGAGTAACGTAAATGTGCTCTCTAAAAAATTTTTGGTAAAAGAATATCTGAATAGATTAATAAATTTGTACCTTGCCCTTGAACGATTCTCTCCAATTGAATAATTTTATTCCAAACTGGAGTAATAATGCTGTTCAAGGATTTACAATAACTTCGATACGTTTCAGTTACAGAATTATTATCCACTGAATTCACATCGATAATAAACTTTTGAAAAAAAGCCATTAATTCAATATACAGTATGAATTTTTTAACGAATGATTGAAAGGAGGTCTGAAAAAATTTAATTTTATACTTTGCCAATCTCGTCCATACACTTCGTTTACCGCTCTAACGCTTGGAACTGTTATATTGGATTTCACTTTTAATCTGTTACAATCTATATCGAATACAATGGAATTATGTGGTTCCCATAACTGCCAGAATATTTCACGCATCACATAATATTCAGGCAAAATCACCAAATTCGTTGGAGGAATTAATCCGTTTACTTGTTCATTTAAATGTTGCTCCCTTAGTGAGAAAATTGCCATAGTTTTAATAACAGAATAGAACTCATCAATTTGGCTTACCATAATACCGCCACACTTGCCTGAAACCATCTACTATCTGCCTCGATAATTGTATTTACTTGATTATACCACATTTGTTGCACGTTGAAAAATAGCGTTTCCTTTTTTTTCTTCATATCGTGTAATAAATTTGTTTCAGATTCATAGATTGCTGTCTGTTGTATTAGTTCTTCTTCGTCGATTTCGCTTTTTTCTACTTCACTCTCGTCAGACGATGATAAATCAGAGGAATCCTAAAAAAATATTGTTCAACTCGTTGTTATACAGTAATATTTTATCTACACTGCTCTGATTGAATTGTAAATGGTATTTTTCGCAATCTTCTAACAAATACGTCTTCCAATCGATATCCTCCTCTTCAGTGTCCTCTTTGATGCAATAACGTTCGGGATGTTGGAGGAAATTCATCGTTGGGCGGTCAGACATGTACAATAGGAATTTCACTACATTTAGGCGATTCATCAGATCGGAATTAGGTAAATTTTCGGGTATATAAAGATGATAGAGGAGTTTGAGATAGTCTGCCGGTTTGGGAAATCCGTGGAACACATATTTGTCGCACATGCTGTAGATGTCTTCTGTGATTTGTTTTTTATTTGAAAAATTCATCGAACTGGAATTCTTGATTTCAGTAATTGCATATTTCTCTAAGGCATTGAATTGTGTTGAATTTTCCTAGAAAATAGATTTCGGATTAACAATGTTAAAAAAGGTAAATTAAAGTTAACCTCTTTTGAAGATATTTGTTTTATTAACTCCTTAACTAATGACCGTATTTCTTCACTAACGACACTGGTCATTTTGGTCGATTTTTAACAAGTTCAGGAAAATTATTTGTAATTTTGTATGTTTAAATTGTTTAATTTTAACGGTTGTTTTCAATCAGTTAAATTGACACTGACATTTCACTATTTACTTCTCAAATGAACTACTGAACGAGACAGGTTGCATAAGAACTACTGAAACGACCGCAAACGTAATGTTGAGGGAGTGTAGAAGATAAGTTTGTTTTGTTATACATATTTAGAATTTACTCGTTCGTGTTTTCGCTTTGTTCAGCTTAGAATGTTAAAGTGAGTTAGATTGAGCTTGTGTTGTATTGATTATGCGGTCTACGCATTTCAAAGAGAAGTAGGCGCAATCGCACAGTTGTTGGCTCAATTCTAAGGCATGGGTTACATGAAAAGTATTAGGTCCTCTTCACACTTTGAATCCCAAATAATTAGTTGATTGGTTTATTGTAGACAATTTCAATTTTAATCAACCCTAATCTTCTAATCGTGGCATGGAAATCTAAATAGGGCATCATTAACTTCTTATTGATTTATTTTGATATGCCTATTCCTAAATTTCCAATAAGACACCATTTAATTGGAGTATTTTAGATAATGAAATTTTTAAATTTTGATTGTGGAAATAGTCAACATATTAATTTAATATCGACTTTTTAATTCGAAGTAGTATACGTAATTTTCTTTTCTGTTTTACTATGTCTCTTAAATATTTATGTCACTTTAATCGTGTCTTCCCTAAATAAGAAATTATGTAACATACATACAAGTTTTAATTAATTAACTTATCAGAAAGTAAAACACTTAAACGAAATTAAAACTTTACTTGAGCGTTTTCAACTTTGGGAATAAGATATATTCGAACTTCAGATGTTCCTTTCATTTACCTACCTATGAATAGGTATAGACGCGTTATTTTTGCAAATTTTTTAAACAATAAGGTTTAAGAAAACTAAAAAAATGTATATACGAAAGTTAGTGTGCTTGTATATCTATTAACAAAATAAAAAATATATGCAGTTTTAATGTTGCTATTTGGAGATTAAAATAGATTTCACATTACCCAAATGATAGCTTTAAGCAATTTAATTCTGTACGAGTATTTAGCTATATACATGCTACAACTAGGTATATACCTATTACCTATTACCTCACGTAGACAAATTTAAATAATTTATTAAATTTATTTGTTTAGAAAACTAAAGAGAAATTTACATATAATTTAGAATTTTCCTATACTCCATGTATTTAATTTACTTTACTGTGTTTGTTTGCTCTGAGTTAGATGTCTGCTATTTTGCGAGTTATTTTGCCTCCTATTCGAATTTCTATTTCTCGTTCTCGATAGTCTCAACCTTCTACGAAGTTCTTCCGGTATTTCTGGCTCTACTGTAATAGTGTTGGCTTGAGTTGTGCTTCCTAAAATTATTACTAAAGGAGAATAAAAGAAAATTTATTAAGAGACAGATTGTCGGTATGATTTTCACAATTTCTACCTTGTGGAGGCTGATTATTATTATATCCGAAACATTTTGCTTTTAATTCCTTAATGATTCCAGCTGAAAACGATTAGTCTATAATAATTTATTTACATAATATGATAAAACGTTGATATTGCATAATATGAAAATATTTTGTATTCCTACCAGCTGTATTAAATTCTTTACCGAATTGATTTACCGGCATGGAATTAATTCTATAACGCACCAGTTTGAAATCCTGCAAGAAAAGTAATTAAAACCATCATATTTCTCTAATACCCATTTTATATTACACTTAAGTACACCATAAGTATAATTGATAATATGAATTTATTCATGGTTTCTCATTTACGTTAATGAAACAACGGTTACCTAACAGTTTTACTTTAAACAAAGTGCATTAGCGCCAAATGCATTACAAGTGTGTTATATACCCTACGAGTTTGTTCCGTTTTAAGTTTCCAGACCATTTAACATTTATTGTTCTCTTATTCATTAAATATACTTAAGCACGAAAAAAGTACATTTTTACTATGGATTTGTAATGCCATTTTAATTCAATAATACGTAATACATATAGATATATCTATTTGAATGACAATAAATGTAATTTATGAAATAATTTGATATTACTATTTTTTTTCAATCACTTACTGTAATTATTGCTTGTGGGATTACATTTTAATTAAATTTTACTCGTAACTGTGTGTGACAGCAGTGGATGTGTTGGGAGAAGATATTATGATAATGGAATAATTAAATTTTACTGCAATAATACACATAATAAGATTACAAAATAGCAAAATAAGTTGGAAATTGGAATAAGTATTTAGGTTTAACTTGACCACCCAAAATATCTTACCTACATATACGAAGTAAGTTATATAAAGTAGGTATACGAGTATAGTAATAGCACAGTTCCACAATAGTTCCAAACATTTTATCAAACTTCCACGTCGAAAATACATTAAGTGATTTGGTTTTGCAAACGTGCAGGTAAACTTAGATGGTCATCCAAATCAATCAACATGTTCAATATAAAACTTCCATTGTTCCTTTGTTGATGCAAACACAGAATAGAATATTCAATTCTGTGGTGCAAAGATGTTGAACTAATGAACGTCTAGGTGGACAAATCCGAAATCCGGATTAGCTATAGCAAAACCGCTAGAGGTCTAGGCATTGTTCCGGTTCAGGATATGAACTTTTGAAGTTCCTATAAGTCCAAACGCTAAAAGACTGAGGAAACGTTAGGAATAATTGAAATAATTCCAGACAACTTATTAAAAAAATGAAAAAAGCATTTTCAATTAACAAAAACTTTAATTTTCGCATTTAGGATTAGATTACGCAATCGTGAGCCAGTTTTTGATTGTCTAGTGAGATTTTGCTAAAAATGTTAGGTATTCATATTTATATTTTATTATCAAGATGTTTGATTACTCTTGTATGTCCTAAATATGTAGGCATTTTTAGTTTATTATTCTATGTAAGTAAAAGTCTTTTCTAGTTTTACCTAAAGTATTTAGGAATCAAATTAAACTCGTTATTAACCTTCCTGTCGGGTTACAAAGTGCAAAATATGTTCGGACCTTGCAACAGTATCGTTTCCGCACTTATTATCCAAATAACTATTAAAGTTTCTCAGTTAAAACTAGTTAAAAGTTTCAAATGTAAATGTATACCTCCCTATTAAATTTTACAACTACTTACATCAAAATGCGCCTTTTCAAATGTTTTCATCAGTTTTAAGCTAATGAATAATCTCGAAATTGCAAAAATTTTTTAATTTAGTAGAAATGTGAACTATTTCTTTCTAGTAGGTATTACAAATACAAATCTGACTTGATGAGTGGTAAAACTTAAAACTTATTCCATACCTACCTACCAATATTATGTTTTACATTCACTATGCAGGTTGGTTTTGGAGCACATATTTTATTAAATTTCAAGTCGAATAGCATAATACAGGCCTCTTTAATGTCGTTAGTAGGTAATGTTAATTGCAATTGTTTTTTAGGTCATAGTTAGTTAATAAATTATATAAAGGGATTACCTATAATTAATGATTTTCTCTACTAACTTTGACTTATCACAAAATTTATGAAGTTAACACTACACTATGTATTTTCAAGCATAGTTTATTATCGCACCCCAGCAGAATTTCAAAGAAATTTTAATTTAATAAGGAAATAATGTCCCTTGAAATGGGTGTTTCTTGTTAAAATTTTTATTACATTTTACATTATACATTAGTTTAGAAACTTGCCCTTTGGTTAGGTAGGTATGTAAGTTATGGGTTCGGTACATCCACCGGAGGAATATATTCATAGTGCTCCTCAACTGTGTTATTTTCCTCTTTCATTGTTGTTACGGATTTGCGAATTATTTTTGTTGTATTAAACATTTCAGGCGAGATTTCAGAGGTTTCAACGTCTTCAAAAAAGATGTGAGTTGCGATAATTAAACACATAAATGTAGCAGTGGGTATATATTTCAGTTACCTTCAACTTGACGTGCCATCGACCCTATAATTTCTTCAATAGTAGAATTATAAGCCCGTTCTTGTTCCATACCTAATTCACCAACGTTAAGATCAGGATTCTCTCCATCTACAGCATTCTCTTCATCAGCTTTAGCAGAAGTTGGGGGAACTTGAGGGAATGGCAACTTTGATGGAGTGATGGGTGCTAATGTACTTAAAGGTTCTCCCTCAATTAGGGATGAGTCTGTAGTCGAGTTTGTATTATTTAAAATTTGTAATGGCGTTGTAGGTGATGCTGGGGTGGTAGTCGTAATAGGCGGGGATATTGGAATTTGAGGAACTGAAGGTCCACCGCTTGGTGTTACAATTCGGCGTCTAGACATCATATTCGTAGACTCTGAAAGCTTAGTAATTTATGTCAAAAAAATTCTTCGCTTATTAAATTTAATTTGTTGGGATTATTTTGGTAAGCCTTATTTAAAACTTAATTTATACCTACCAAAAAACAATTCACGAAGAACACTATAAGTTTGGTCATCATCATGAAAATTTGTTGCGTAAATGCACTATTAGGATTTAA
This sequence comes from Silvanus unidentatus, assembly GCA_963930825.1. Classification (NCBI taxonomy): domain Eukaryota; kingdom Metazoa; phylum Arthropoda; class Insecta; order Coleoptera; family Silvanidae; genus Silvanus; species Silvanus unidentatus. The sequence goes on from OZ005760.1 coordinate 22,824,300, forward strand.
TGTATCTGTTTTTTTAGGAAATCGTGATGTGAGGATTTTTTTTGCACCTTGAATTACATTATTACAGGACGGATGTTATTTATGAAATACACAGAGTGTTTGTCACTATAAGCGGATTTTTCAAATTACAAAATTAAATAAGTAGGTAAGCATTTTTTATGATGGATAATAATATCACATCAAATTTTTATAATTATCTAGAAAATGATGTTAATGGTTTGTTCGACTTTTTGCACCTTTATACCAGTCAACTAATTCCCTATACTCGTATGTATAAAATACTTAGGTATTTTTCATTGCAAAAATAAATGAAATTTATTAATTGAATTTATTATTTCTTCATCGACCTCCTATAAAATCAATCGAAATTCGAAATCCAATATGCTGTGTTTCTTTATTTAATGCTTACATGACATGCTTATACAATTTGAATTTTGGAATGCGAATTATACGTGTATATGAATAATTTGCAGTACCTACCTCATTAATTTGAATACGAATATTCGAACGATTCCTCAAAATGTTTGTTAGTACTTTTGGAGTCACGCGATTTGTATTTAAATTTTTGAATTGCTGTATCAGGTCCAATGTCATAATTCTCATCTTCAACATTGATATCCGATTTAAGAACTTGTGTTAAATCTGAAGAGGTGTCAAGATTATTAAGATCAGAAAAATTATCTTATATACATTCGTACCGTTTTCGGGGCCCGGCATTGGAGAGTTTAATGCACCTTAAAAAATAATTTTATTAACAAGATAAATCAGATAATTTATCCATAATTATTAATTTACCTGGAGGCGCTGGTGCATTTTCACGAAAAGGGAAATTTGTCGGGTTCGTTTTTCCTTTCGATGGTGAATGTGTTGGTTTCGTTTTTCCTTTCGGTGGTGAACGTTTGGGGGTTGTACGAGGTGGCGGTTTTCTTCCGTTTCGAACTGTGGCTTTTTTCGGAACGGACCTTTTAGTAGTAGCGGTGGAAACTTCTGTTATCTGTAATTAATATTTTTTTAACATTCAATTAATAACAATTAAAAAGCAATTCTGTATACCATTATCATAATAAGAACGAATGCTGTTATTGATTTTAATATGAATTCCAGTTTCATTTTGCAATAAATAATATTTCAATTTTCCCAAAATGGCAACACGCTATAATGCCAGTTATCTCAAATACCAAATGAAGTTCATAACATAAAATTTCTGCATTTATATTTGAATGTATTATGTATAAGGTAATAAATAGTACTTTGATAGTTTTAAATTACTGATAATAGTAAGTATATGATTATTATAACGATAATGATTTCACATAAATTGAATATGCCAAACGCACACATGTATTAGGTACACCATATGTAAAAATTACATAGGAATACCTGCTCGATAGCCGTAAATTAACTTTCCTAGAGTTATTGATATATTGTAGGTATAATTTCTATCAATATCATCAGGTCAATTTCTCGAGTTAATTACGAATTAAATTATAAATTTATTACTAATATAATAAATTGTACTTTGGTTCTCTGTATACCCAAATACTTTTTTAAATTAATTAAAAATAGGTTTTTGCTAAACTAATTTATTTCCAAATTAAAGAATGCATGATATAAGAATTTTTAGTCATCTTGATTGCCATCCTTTGGTCCTGGTAATTTGGCATGGCGTGGTAGTTTTCCTGCGGCTGAGTCACGTGGTCTGCTTCCACTACGTCCTGGTATCCTTCCGTGTTTACGTCCCCCATGTGTTGCGTTATCTTTAGCTCCTGGATGAGGAAGCTGCGATTCATCTAAATCGCCTTTTTTTTCGGTGGTATTTTCATCTTCAGCAGATACGAGCTGAAAAATTTCAAATAGTTATTGCTTTCTAATATTATTTACGTACCCGTCCCCATTTGTTGTATGTATTATGAATCGAATAAAAAATTTATTACCTGAACTATTAACAATGCTCCAAAAACTGCAAGAAGGAAAAGGGCACACTTCATATTCGGGTTGTAGTTAACAATTTGTAATGTGAAACTGATTTGTGATGTGAAACGAATCTCAATCCAAATTTATAATGATTTTCGATAATTATTTATGAATTATTTTTCTATTTACCCTCTACATATAAATATAATTTGATTCTCCCCATTATTTCTATTAAAATCACATTTATTTTCGTATATCAAAATACAAAAAAATGGCAAAAACGATATGCATTAATGTTATACCTAACGTGTTTTTCAAATTGAATCAAATCGAATGTATTAAAAAATAATAAAAACAAGCAATTATGTAATATGTACGAATTTGGATAATAATGACACATTATCCGAAAAATATTTCTGATTCATGTAGCAAAGAACGGGCTTGTAGGTCCGTTTTGTATCTTGTGTGGTATTATGTATTAGGTATAAGTGCTTTGAATTAATAAATGGCATATGCTTTAGGTAGAACAAACATATGGGCAACTTGCAATAATAAGTGTTTTCATCTCGAAAAAAATCTTACAAGATCAGCCGTAGAATTTTAATAATATTTTTCCCTTTCTATGGCAGTTTTTAAGTGGATGGTAGCAAAAAGTGCGCTGCATATGCAATGATTTGGAAACGATATTAAAACATGAAAACTTTTTTTATAAAGACAAATACCTAATATTGAAAACAAGATTATCTCTAGACCTCACCAATTATTAGCTTATCTTTGTAGGTGATTATTTTAATTAAAGTTTAATTGTGTTTAAAAGTGTAAGAATTCAGCTTAATTTAATTTATTTAAACAAATAAATTACTTACATAAAAAGAAATCTTAAATCTTTTATTTTACATGCCATGATAATTTAATTTCGATTTAATTATATATGTAGGTATTTAATTATAACTTTTTTCAATCAACCTGTACTCTTTTTGTTACCTATGGATATTTCATTTTTGCAAATTTTTAATAAAAATCTTAGAATAACAACTATGCATTGTTTTTAATAAATATTCGATATTCAAGTAATACGCATTATTTCGGAAATGCTTTCCTTTATTTGAATAATAGGATATAAATGCCGAGACATTTTTGAAGGTTTTTTCCATGAATTTTGCAAGGTTTTGTTCTAACTTATAAATTTAATTTGTTTTTCAATAAAAATGAAGAGTTTTTGGTTTTTTGGGATGAGGTTTATTCAATAATATGATATATTTCAAAAATACTATCTACAATTCATCATTGGCCGTTATTACAATTTTTTGGAGTCAACAGTTCTTTTAGCACCTTTATAAGTATGAATTGCTTGTACTAAATCCAGGTTTGCTACTTTCATTTTCCATGGTTTCATACTCATATTCTTTCTCATGGCTGCTATGTTTGGTTTTAGATGAATGGGACTTATATTTCTCAGTCTTTGTCGGAAGTGGTGTTCCTTTAGATACCTTTAAACATTTAAATTTTAGCCATTATTAATTCTACTTAATTGTTGTGCATGTGTAACAAGAAAATTACCTGTAGTATTATTGACATAAATATAAATACAAGATAAAGGTAGTGTTTGAAATTCATATTTATTGAATTTTTTTAAACGATGAAATGGATTATGTATTAAAAATTTTTAGTATGTACAGTACAGTACAGTTAAGTAAATTACAAGTACTGTACAATAGATACAACTTTTATGTGGTGTACGAATATTAGAACAGTGACAATAAAACGATTTAATAATAATAAATCATCAAATAATAATGATTGCTCTTTTTTTGGTATAACAAAAAACTTGTTAAATAAGCCGGTTAGAATGTAAGGTACTTTTTGAATTCCATAAATTAGTATCTATTTTGAGTTTGACAAAAATAAATGAATATCATTTGTAAAAGCCTAATGGGTTTATAATAATAAAAAATCGTAAACTATTCGTATAATATGTATTTATTTGCATTTTTATTGAATTTCTGAATTGTGTAGGACAATAGGTAATTTTAAAGAATTAGGAATCGGACTTAGATGCTTCAGCAGTTTTTGGAGGTCCTTGGGGTGGAACGCCATGTGGTCTTCCTCCTTGTGGTGGACCCTCTGGTGGACTTCCTCCATTAGGCTAAACAACAAAGTTCCATTTAGTATAAAATAAAGATATTCAGGGGTCTTTTCCTCTTTTCACACTATCCAGGAAAATGTCAGCGAGAAAAGGGCAAACATAGATAAGGCTTAAGTCATGAATTTTCGCACAAATCACACATTAACTCCAACCCAAATTTATGTATTTGTTAAACAACAATGTATATGTAAATTAATGGTTCAGAATAATGAGTATGTTACAATACACATACATATGCATATGTATGAATAGTTGTTATTTAATTGTAATACTCTATATTTATACTAAATATATTAATTAGGCAAAATACCTATGTTTTTTATTTATAATGATTATGGTAATAAGAGTTTGAAATAAGTGCTCAAGAGAACAAAATAAAAGTTGGAATAAAAATTTTCATATAAAATATAAAAATATTCCTTCACAACATTACTGGCTAACATTCAAAAAGCACTCTAATAAAACCAATATTTACTTTCAGCGTCTCAGTATTTAATTAAAAATAAAAAGATTTTTAAAAATAAACGATAAAAACATTTGCATTTAAAACTACTTGCGCTTATGTACTCGTATATGCACATACATAATAAGTTTGTATTATACAGAACTGCTAATTATTACATCAATTAATATTTTCGACCGTAAAAAAGTGCCTATTTAAAAATATGAGTTCATAAATATAAATTTTACATTACCTTTTCTCCATTTATAGCAACAATTAACCCAATTAGAAAGAACAAAAAATAGAACAATTTCATTTTGGCAATTTTTGTATAAATCTTTTAAGTAGTACAAGCTGAATTTTTGGAATACATATTTGCTCAAATGAGTTTGGTTTTTATACCCAGAAACGTTCAAATTTTAGACGGAAGTTGAAATTAAAATTATTTATTAATTTAAAATAATTTGCTAATTAAATCATTTTTAACAATAGAAGTTATAAAGCCTTTCGTGTTTAAATTGTGATCATTAGGTGATAAATATTTTCATCCATGACACGCAATCTTTGTAAATAATTAAATGACTTTATCACTAAAACGGTCACCCCCGAATGTGTTTCGCATATTCTTAATGATTTGTTCGACCTTCTCTTTTAACTTTGTCTTTCTATCATTATTCGCTGTTTGAAATATATCTGCAATTTGTCGTCTTGGTAAAACTCCTTCTGCGAAACTCTGTCCATTAATGTTCCAATATTTTCCATGAACGTGTATATTGGTGTTTGAAGGATTATTTTCACCATCTGATTGCCATTCAAATGCATAAACTTGGCCATTTTCCTCATTTACAGCTACTTTAATATGTCCATCTAATTCATCACTCACCCTAAAATATTCTCGTTGAAACTTACAGTGAATGGACTGCAACTAAAAGTAAAATATTTGTATTTACTATCGGAAGTTAATTAAAATGTTTCATATCTATTACAACTGCTATTGAAAACAACAACTTTATCATTTTAACGGTTTCCAGATATAACAAATTGTTTATTTTTATATTTCTCTCTGTAAGTAGAACATGTACACAAACAGTATTTTATTTTAAAAAGTTATTGTCTTTAGATTTGTACTTTCAGTATCATTCAACTCGTTAATGTTACAATATGAATCAAACACATTTCGGATAATAAAAATTATTGTTTAATGCAATTTGATATGGAGGTACAACTTTGGGTAAATATGTGAATTTATAAAAAATTAATATATTTTTAAATGAGGATGTCGTTTCGATAATGACACCTGTATAAAATTTAATGTTATCTATTGTTAACTTCTTATTGTTGTTTTGTTGGATTATATGGTTATTGAATTGTTGATTTTCTGCATATGTAAGGACTATTTTAAAGTCGAAATTATGTTTCGTTTATACATGGAGCAATATTTATTTAATGTACCCTGTACTTGAAATTTCAATCATAGGTTGATTTTCAGTAATTGATGCGAATGCAAAGTAAACCACTTGATAAATCACTTTCCAATCAAATGAGCTATTTACAGGTATAATGGAATCGTGAACTTTCTATAAATTCTGATATATGAACAATTTCAATGTTATATGAATATGAACCCTAAACGTAGTTATAAGTACATAAATACTTTATGTATAATATAAGAAGCACCCAATTGCTTAAATGCCAGTTACACTAATTTAGGGGCACTTACCTAATAGGTATTATCGGTCCAGAGTCCAGATGTGTGGAATGTTTCAATAATTTACCAGACCTAAGGTGCTCTAAATATCTCGTTATAAAGAATATAATTTAGTTATAATTCTTTCCATTGAAATTAAAGTTTTTTTTATTAACAAATAGAATACCTATTATTAGTCACCAAGTATTTGGATAATGAATTAAAAACAAGTAATAAATATTTTTCTTTCATTTCAGTTTATGATGCAGAAACGTGATATTATCTTAACTGCAGTCTTTGCAAGTATCGCTGCTTTGCTGATCATCCTTGGTGCTGGGGCAGCATGTTATTTGTTCCACAAGAGAAGAAGTAAGCGTAATGAAGAAGATGAAGAATCTCCGGATGGGAATTCGAGTCGATTGGAGTCAGGTATTACTGAGAAAAAATCACGTTTGAATGGCTTTCTCAACTTGAAGACTCCATTAATTTCCACCAAAACTTTGGGGTGAGTTTTTTGTCTGTAAAATTAAATCAACAGTGACAGATTTTTTTTTATATATTCGTTCTGTAGAAAAAATGATTTGCATTTATAATTTCTACGAATTTGTAAAGTCAAACTTTAGTTTTTTTTATAATGCAATGAATCTCATGATGCCGAAAGCAATAACTTGTCGTTCAATTAAAAATCAAAAGTTTGCGGTTGCCGAACTGAGTATAAACGTATTTATTTCGAAATATCAATACATTTATAGAACCTGACTGAAACTGTCGATACCTAAATATTAGACACCATTTGTTATTCTAGGAAGAGACTGTTTTTCGAACTTTTTAGAGAAAAAAAGAGATCCTATATTGCCATATTGTGCCCAACAGGAAAATGTTAACTGTCACTGACAAATAATGTGTATATTTTCAAAGGGATATAATATCTTTCTTCCACCTATAAGAATTTAGAATTGAATGTATTATTTGTCTTTATTGGAAAACATTTCAACTTTCAAATGTCAATATGTATATTAAACATCTACATATCCGCTATTGAAGATTCATATGTATGTATTAACGTATCATTTTAGGCAGTCGTACATACATGTAGAGAATATATGAAGATACAATGTACATCGCATATTAGGACTTATTACTACCCACACAAACACTAAACATACATATATTCATGCAACATTTTTTAAATAAATTTATGAATTCTCCCTTCATGTTCGCGAAGAATAACAAAGAAGCTACCAAATAGTGTAGGATTTTGTTTGAAGGAAATGACTTTTGGAACAAAAAAATGACCTATTGACTAGGATATTTTATAAGTTCAACCTCAATGTACACGTATCTTTAGTTCTCTATTTTCAGCATACCTATTCACGAGTATTATAGTGAAATTCTGAAAAGAATTTTACTATAGTCTCAAAAGTTTAAAAATTCATGTACTAAAATTCTACATAAATTAATATAGGTGGTAAAGTGGAAATATAATAGGACTTAGGAATACTATATAAAAACTTATGTTTTTTTTAACTTCAACAGAATTTAAAATTTTTCTATAATTACCTACCAGTTCCAAAACACATTGATTTGTTCTTATTGATGAGTTGGAATGTTAGAAGTGCGCAAACAAATTTGTGATAATTTTTTGTAGATCAATTTTTCAATTTACACCTAAAAGCTTATAGGTATAGGTATTTATTTACACAAACGTTGTTAATCTCCGGTGAAAGAAAAATGCTTTAGGGCCATTCAATTTCATTTAAACAATAAATGCCTATTTGATCCATTCACTTTGATCAGCCTATAAAAATAACATGAAAATTGGAATTCTGTGTGTTTTATTGATTAACTTAAATTTCACAAAACTTGAGGCTTAATACAAAAATGAAACAAGTGCCCGTATATCGAAATATTGAGTGGACGATTGTGAAAAAAGTTGACCCATATGACATTTTCTCTATAAAATGAAAAATATCTTCCGTGACGATATTTATCGTTACCATTTCCTATTCTTATATACCTTACCATTTCCGTTATATCAAATGGATTTATTGTCGTGATGGGAATTTTAAACACACAAATCAAAATATTCTCACCTGAATTAGGACGTGAATGTTATCGTTAAATTAAATAATTTATTTTTCCCAAAATATCTGAGAATGCACCTAATTGTATTTTATGAATCAGTATCGGAAAAGCAATATTGGTTTAATTAAAATTCTGTTGATATTAGATAATACCTCTCCGATTGAATGTGGGAGGATATATACATATACTTTAATACATAGAAGCAATTTATGAAAAGAATTTTGTCGAAAGACATTAAATATTAGACAATGCGAAATATTTCCTAAATTATTATTCAGCATCATGATAAGAATTTTGCATGTGTTAGAAATAATATAACAAAATTGTTAAATAAACCCGGCACCAATGCAAAATGGTATTACAGTATTTTTGTAAAAGCATAGATATGATAAGATCGTTTCAGTTGATTTCGTTTGAAGGTTTCACATGCGAAATTTCAAAGTGATGGTGAAGAAAATTGCAAGTTTTATAAAAATGCAAGAACTTTAAGAAGAGTTTTTCCAGGCATTTTAACTTTCCAAGTCGCAGCTATTTAGAAAATTTGACTTTCATGCAACACATTATAGTTTTAAAAATGCGAATAATAATAGATATACGCTGGGAAATTAAAATAGATAATAATTCGTTTCTTGTATTATCTGAAGTGCATTAAAATGCCGTTTTATTTGGTATTATAAACCTTTTATTACAATTACATCATAAAAGTCAAATAAATAGGTCGGTGTACAATTAAATTCGCCAATACGTGTATATATTAAGTACTTTATTTGCATTTAAATTACAACCGCACAGTTTCAAGAAAAATAAAAAGGAAAGCATAATATATACGAATAATTTTTTGACTATTAGAAAAAAACAAATTTTTGTATTTATAACATGTATTTTATGTAGTTAAAAGGTACCAATTTCACTCAATTATGGATTTTATTATTTTCAAATGTTATTTTAATTAATATAATATTATTGGGATTATGGATCAATACTAATTACTGGCAACTACCTACGTAACCTTACACATTTTTTTGTGCCTAGACACAGATGTGCAGGTATATGGGAATTTTTTTTATCTTGTTGATGTTCAATCAAACGAACTTTCATTAAAATTATACATGTGTATATTTACATTGATAATAAATAATATTTAATCAAACTAGACGTTAAAGTGATCAATCTCCTCTCTGATTGGATGCACATATGTATGTACATAGTCGAATTATTTATAAGAATTAGACAAAATTTTAATTTTTGCCTCTACATAGGTACGGTACATGACTTAGCTGTTTTGTGTATATTGTAAAAATAATGTCTTAGTTTAGATAAACCTTAACTTTTAGTCGAGTTTGCTGATATTGTTAAAAGAGGATCCTCAAACCATTACCATTTATATTCATTTGTTACGTTGTTTAAGCCATTTTAGAGAGTTTCGCTGTGTAGGGGATACCTAATAATAAATGCTTTTCCTTTAGAAGCATCCTATAGTATGAGATGTACCTATTATCTACTATCTACTACATAATTCTAACTTAAGTAGGTATATACCTATATATTTCTCTATATACATTCACATCTCGTCAGTAACTTTTTCTTTGATTTAAATCGATTTATAACTTTTGCCAAACTCTATTTCGAGTTGTGGAACTGTAAGAAATTTGAAACAATTCAAGATATTAGGACAATATTATGAACATTGGGCAGCTCTTTATGTTGTTTTTAATAAATATGCTTTTTGTGCATTCTTTGCTAACAAAATTACTAATTCAATACTAACAAAAGAAAAAGTAACTTAAAGAGTTCAACATTCCAAACTTGCTTCTCTGTAAAAAAGTAATTTAGGAAAAGATATTTCGAATTCAGTAATTTATAAAAGAGAGTAGTAAATCAACACTTCTATTTTATAATAGCTCTAAGCTCTGTGTAATCTCCTGAGAATTGAGATTAGTTTTTTCTGAGAACCTACTCTGAAGTCGTTATAATACCTGTACCTGTTTATTAATTTTTCTAACTTATAAGACGCGTTTTTCTGTGAGGAAATCCTTTTCGTATTAAATTCTAAACCGTCTTTACTCGCATTATATGCAATTCCAATCCCTTTTCGGTTATTAATAAATTCTTTGAGAATATTTTGTAATTTGATTTATATTTATTAGGTGTAAGCTTTTAATTCTTCGGTAATTCTGTTTGATAAGAAATATACCTCTCTATCCGTCAAGAATTGTTATTTGGCTAATATGTATATTTCATTAGATAAATCATGTAACCAGAATGAGAAACATTCAATTACATTACCCTCATTCCTCATTGTAAAACAAACAGAAGTGGAAGTAACAAGCGGATCGAATTGTACCTCTTTGTTATTGTTTAGTGATTATTAAAAGTTATAGGCAAGCAATTAATGACAAGAACACAACGTACAACGGTATATTTGTCTGAGTTCGCCTTTTTGTGTCTATCATTCAATTAAACGTAGCCAAAAAGAAAATCAAAAGCCACGCCTCGTTCTTTTAGCATGCACTGAAAAGTCGGAAAACATTCACTTGACTCTCCCACCATGCGACGACCATTTCGAGTTTGGGAAAACGCATGGTCCAGATACACAGCTTCCCAACAACATTCAGTTCGGGTGCACAATGCTCATCAACAGGAGCGAGGATTGCATTATCCTTCCTTCACTATTTTGAATAATCTTTATTCTTGCTAATCTTTTTTTCAACACGTCTTATGTAATCACTTGTGCGCGCATTTCAACTATATAATATCAGACTCTCGTAATTTCCTCTAAAACACAAACTCGCTACACATCTGAACTTGTTGTTATTTATTGATAATCATTATTATTGTGCTTAAATAATCAAAAATCCAACAACTGTGCTTTATATCGCAACAAGTTAAGAATTAAACGTTTTATATTCAAATTTAAAGTGTTACTTGTTAATATTTAAAAAAATCTTGTGATTTTATGTGGTCTTGTGAAATTTACGAGGTTTGTTGTATAATTTTATCGAATGCCCTACAAATAAAATTTATTATTATAGCACAAAATTGATGGCTTGATAAATACCGAAATTTTCCGATAAGAAAAATGTAATGAAAATTTATATATTTCCATATGGCAAACAAAAAATCAATTCCTATATTGTATGCAGGCACAAATCAAGTATTAAATTCAGATTATCATTGAAATAAAGCCGTTGTGTCGGTGTATTTCACATTGGCGATAAATTATTCTTGAATGGTTTTGGCGGTATTTACATGTCCTGAATGTCAAAATACTTTACGAACATTTGCATATTTGATCATAACAGAGTTCTTTTTTGAAAATAGTCTACAATTTCCAACACAGACGAAGATAATAAATATTACATTCAAAAGATAATATTTAAGAGAAATGTTCGAAGAAGGGTATTATCCTTCTGATCCTCTTTTTTCACCTTATCTCTTATATTTGATACAATAATGTCTGGCTTTTTTCGTTGAATTTTGTTCAGCGATCATTATCTAATACTTGATTAAGGAGAAAATCTGCATATTGAAATGGAAGAATCTTTTGTTGAAAGCATTTTTTGAATTATGTAACTGCGGGTTAAAATAACAAGCTTAATTTAAAAATCGTTGATCTATAAATTTCAGTAGACATGACCTGTTTTTTTATTGTACTTGTTTATCTTCGGTTTAACGACATTGCTGCTTCCTATAGCTTTTGCTTATCTTTCACATAAACATGGTCTTCTATGTATTTATGTATTACCTACCTGTAGAAATGTATTCAATACAGTTAAAAAATAAAACAAGTAAAATACAGTTAAAAGAACAACAACAATGCAATCCCCGTGTATTAGGTTTTTTTTTTATTTTCTCAATCTATTTTTGCATAAATGTTTTGGATTAAATTTGCATACATACACAGATATGAAAATTATTTAAATTTATAATAAGAATTTCAGGTGTAGTTCAATATGTGTTTTCGTTTTGACATAAGTAAATTATTGCTGACATTGATTCAAAGAAATTATTTCCCTTTTTCATTTTGAAATATCAGCATCCGAAATGTAATATATAAAACTGAAGCTTGTTTGAAAAATTGTACCCCGAACATAAAAATATAACACAAAAAATGATATATACGAGTAACTGCATGATGCAATTTTTTAAATGAAATGTACAGTTGAGTAGCTGCTATATGGTAATAAAATATTTAATTCAAAGGTTCTTATTCTAAAGAAATATTATACTAATTTAAATAAAGTGATCTTGGAAGTCGGCAGATTGTACTCAAATTATTTACATATGTTGTAGGTATATACAAATGTGAACACAAATATAGAAGTTTTGTTTAAGTGTAAGGACTTGGTATAATAAAAGGCGACTGCTCCATCAGAAATTGATATTTTTCTATAATTTTTGTACAAGCAGTTGTTTTGACATTTTTTTTTTCATAAATGCTTTTCAATATTATCTCAGACATAGATAAGTTCGGTATAGCGCACTGGTACAATCTTAAAATTTTATGACCATTATTTTGTCAATAATGTACCAATTTTCAGAAGCTATTTTTTGGAGAGATATTCAGCAGAAATCAAAAACAAAATATGTATACTTACCTATATATCAAATGATTTAGGTAATGACTGGGAAAATTGTGTTATATGTGATGGAAAAGTTCGGGTTTTTGGTCAAATCGTTGGGATATCCTTTAAAATTGGATGAAATTGCGCTCTATTGGTTAGTGGAAATAGGTACTTCAACCATTTGCAGAATTGCTCGGGGGAAATTAATAGTTGATTTAGAAAATTTCAAGGATTATATTGTATACATACATCTAATTTACGTACGTATTGGATATTGTATCTAGGATCAATAGGCGTGTTTAAAATTGGCCAATTATTGAAAGACATCAATTTAACTTCAACTTTCGACTTTTGTATGTGTAACTTTACAGCAAAAATTCTATTCACCTTCATTTCAAGTACCTAGTTTTATTTAATGAATGTCGTGCAAGTTGAAATTGCCATTATTCATTCCTTGAAGTGCAGGACAATAGACAAAACAAAGCGGAGTCAAAGGACTCTCTTCCTCTGATAGGAATAATTTCGTACAAATAATAGTATGAAACTATTTGGGACAATAAACAAACACAGACAGAAATGTTCATTACATTCAAACACTAAAATTGTATTGAATGAATTAATAACATTGAAGCAACCCTTCTAATATTAGCATAACAGATTAATCGTCGCCGTAAATTATTAAGATTTTTATTTTATTGCAAATTTAATACACACCGCTTGTTGATTCTCAATACATAATACATAAAGTATGTGATTTATGTAAAAGGAACTTTATGTGAAATTATTTAGTTCACACACAAGTGCCCGTATAATGGGCAACATTCCAAAATTCCAAACAATAATGCATATAGGAAAACGGCCTCTTTGCCCCCTACAGGAAAACCTTTTCGTCTTTGACACTAATTTGAACATTATAAATTAATTACGTAGCCAACTAATTGAATGGCCTAGATTTTTAATGGAATATTTTCATCCTCTTAATATGCATTAACTCTTCAACAACTTCGGAAACCTTTTTATTTTTTATTCTTCTTCAATGTTCATATATCGATTTTAATTTGTTTACAAATAATTTGAAAGGATTTGTGTTTCTTATTTACATGCATCTAAATTTCTCTTGTTATAATTATAACAAAATTACTTGGGTAAGCATAATTTGGCGAAAGTTTCATACTGAATTTTATTAAACAAACTTTAAACTTTTAAATGAATAAATCGTTTTATTAAAGTTAATATAGAATGTCGTTTATTATGAAATCAACATTTCAGTTTCAGAAGCTACTTAAATAAGTAATCATAAACTGTCCATACTTTAACAATATTATATTTATAATTTATAAATCCATTTTAAAATTGTATAGTGAATGGCATCGACAAAAAAAAACCCTTACAATTCAATTGCTATCACTAATTATACTTTTGACAATTGATGCCTTAATTTATAGCAAAACAGAATTTTTAACTGTGTTGTGGCTGTTTTATTTTGAGGGTGGTGTAATGAAAAAGCATGAAATTTTACAGCATTAGTCATTCCCGCGTTGAAACTTCGTTATAAGTACCTATCTATGTACACATATTCAAGAAATGTATAGGTATGTTATTGTATACATCCATACATGATTCGTTTATAGGGGCACAAATATTTTGTAAAAATTCCAAATGTTTTTAATTAAATCGCAAAACGACCAAGCGAGAATATGTGAAATACTTATTTCGCAAAAGCTCAGTTTATATGCGGGTATAAGGTTTTCAAATGTTTATTGTTGATCCTATGAGGTAACTTTATAACTGAAATTAATTTTTGAAGTTGTACCCGTTTTTCACAACTTGAAATTTATGTTTTTGAAAGTCGAATTTAAAAAGTGGTTTTATTCTTTATATTACATACCCGTATATTAAATTAATTTATATTACACATTACACTCACTATGTTACAAGTATATTTATTATTTACCCTAATACACACAATATATCTTAAGAGTATACGCATTATCCATAATAGTAACTTACCCATTTTCTGTACATGAAAAACTAAAGACATGTCATTGTATTGTATATATAGAACAAAGGTGATCCAACAACACTGCAAAGTTAACAAAAGGAGGAAGCAATTATTTCACTTGTCTTGGTTTCTATATAAGCCAATACTAATATTTATAAAGTAATTAGAATATTGCTTTAATTTTGAAAAAAATGAATAATCCCGTGGATTTAATATGTATAATATTATAGATTAATTTAATCGTCACTGTATAGGATTATGCTCCCATAATAGGTTGCTAAATTTTGGAACACGTCCAGCAATTGCAGAACAATGTTTTACCCCTATTACTATTACTACAAAACGTTAAAGAAGTTCGTTGATGGTATATTGGGTCCATTCAAGTAAATCTCTCTACGTACTCTATATACGTAGACATATAGGAAGTAGGAACTCTCATACAATTGACCTTTCGATGTATTTTTGATTATTTCTACATTAGCTCAAATACTGTACCTAATAATAATGTAGATCAATTATATCCAGTTAATATTTCAAAGTACATATATTGACAACATTCAAATAAAGTAATTATTTAACGCTGGTGGAAATCCATTTCCAATTTAATTGGAAAATTCTGCAACAGATATTGCAAAAGCGTATTTTACACTTCGTTGTCAAAAATGTTTGAACGAAATAAAAGCACATTTATTTCCTTGTGTTACATTTCATAAATAAACCAATTAGTCAAAATAATTAATCTGTCAAAAAGTGTGTATGGATAATAAATTGATTAAAACGAAAGTAAAACTTCTCTTAAGTCTAAAGTTGAGTTCAATTAGACATTTTTGGCGAAAATTGATTTCGGTTAAATTTGTCTTTTCTTTTAACTTTGATACAACTTGAAAATCAATTATCCTCCGTTCTTTTTGCATATCATTAAAGCACTTGATGATGTCTCGGTTTGTTTTTATAATCATTTATTTCAGACAATAAAAATGTGATATATTTTCCGGAGTCTGCGAGTATGTTTGTTTTATACATATTTCAAGGCTGTGGGGAAACACTAATTTACATAGTAGAAAGTGTAAAACTTTCTTCAACCTGAAATATTTATTTATCCCTGAGAATGTTGATGATGTTGATGGTGCGTCTGTGGTATAGGTACCTAAATGTATACATCTTTCATATTTAATTAATCATTCCTTCAGACCTTTTACTTTTCCTATAGATATAAACCTTCTAGATGTGTTCCATGTCGACTGAAAGGAGATTCGCATGTTTTGTAATAAAAAAAAATTCTCAGAATTATTATTTTGTATGTACCTAAATGAAAATTATTTGACATAATGGAAAGTAATTATAAAATACAAATTTTTATTATGAAAAACTCTAAATAATTATGTACATAATATGTACAACAGATGTTTAATTTATATGTACCTTATATTAGATATTAATATTAAACATCAAAGACATTCGATAAAATTATTTAACAAAGCTGCTGTAAAACAAATTCTAAATAATTAACATATAAAAAAGTGTTTTTATAAGATTTTGTAAATATTTTTGGATGAAGAACAAATTTCTATCTTACATGGAGTTTTTAGATGGTCTCAGACACAACAAGACACTCTCGAGGTTTCTATCACAGTCTCTGTAAGTAAAATGTTATTATCTATATAATAAGTATGTATATCTAATTTTTAAGACTGCTTTTTTTCTATTCTATACATAGGGATTGAGATTGAGAGGAAAAGGGACTTGTAGATAATACAATTTTGTCTATCATCAATCATTTTACCTACTAGTTGGTGTATAAACTATCAACTGAATTTAAATTAAACATTGTCAGTTTGTATATTAATTATGCGTAATAATTGGCATAAAACGTAACTATAAAGTTTACAAATTCCGCTTTTAACATAATATTCATATATTTGGATTTATTAAATTAACCACTTATTAATTTAAAATTAAAATTTGACATGTGCATATCTACTAAACACCATAATTGAATCACATATGTAGGTATATCTATATATGTATTGAATTAATTGAAAATTACGCAAATTTTTTTAGGTTTCATTTAATTGAATATGTGCCAATCAATTTAACGCTAATATATGATAGAAGTTTGCTCCCTTTCTGTGCATACATATTGTTTTCATCCTCATGAAACAACTCACATCTTAGTGATTGGTACATTTATTGTAAAAAATTTGAAAATACAATTGTGTCAATAACATTTTTGAAATTTTTATATGATAAAGAAATTGCTTTATCGTAAGAGCGCGTGTTGAGCGCAAGCAAAAACATTTTGCCTTGTTTCTTTTCTAAGGTCTTTAGCACTTTCTATTTTATTGGGTTTGTCTTGGGAAAATTACGGAGAAACCAAAGAGAATACCCAACTGGTCGACAACTAAACTAATACAATTTTTCAATATATAATTCAAATTTTTTCGACACGAAAGAAATTCTACTTCCTTGAGTGTAAAAGTACTAAACATGTAAAACTTTGTATTACCAAATGCATTTATACATTTTCGCTCATTAAGACATTACAGACATTGTCTCTTGATAAACAAATACAAAATTCAAACAGTCGGAGGATGTGTTATACGAAAAAATATTTATTTACAAAAAAAGCACATTTCCTTTCAAATCCATTTTGTGCATCAAAGGTATATAAAAACTTTTCCTTTTCAAATAGGATTTACCATGATTATTAAATCAAATCCTATAAATTCTCTAGTATTTTTTAAGGTTATTTATATATCGAATTATTAGAGATTTCGAAAAGACCTGTTTTACGATTCCCCACAACCAGACTATTCCTAGATTTGCTCTCTAAGCCATCACCTATCGATTAAGTGATAAAAACAAAATATAAAATCATACTTCCTACGAGTATTTTATTGAATGAACGGCGATGATTAATAGGAATTCTCTTTCGCTGAAAAAGCAAATTCCTGTAATCTAATCACAATTTTTTAATATTATACGTACCTACATACTTACATACACAACATACCTTTATGGACGGTATAATAGATAATTAAAATTTTCCTTCGCTTGTCCTAGATATAATTACTGTGTAGTTTCCGAAAATCTGACTCATTAGCACGAACGTTTAGAGGAAAAAACCGGTCTCTGTCCACCCGCACTGGAATTTGGCCTCGTGATTCATTCCGTTTTTTCGTGCTCATAGCTATCAAACGTAAATTATTTAGAGATTAATTAAATTAGAAAAGTGATAAGTGTTAATAAAATGGTAAAAATAAAAAGGAAAACCAGTGAGAAGAAACGAAAGTTCCGGAAACTAAAGAAGAAAATGGAAAACTTACAAAAGGAACTGCAGCGAATGGAAAGTGACACGGAGAGTAGCAGTTCAGATTCAGGTAGATTACAATAAAATAACTTAGTGGTCAACAGGCGTTGCTCCCATCAAAAAAAAAAAAAAAAACCTTTGTTTTCTTTATCGGATAAACATAAGGACAACACGCGTTGTTCCTTTATCCCAAAAATACTACTAATAGGACAGTGAGTGCTGCTCCTTTTTTGCAGTAGTTTGCAACATGCGTTGCATAAATAAAGTTCCAAAATAATTAAGTCGTTACAACATGCGTTGAACACTTAAATTAAAAATGATTTAACAAAAAATCAATAGCAAAAAATTTTCATTACAGATTCCTCACAGGAATTTATTGAAAGCGATTCCTCGCATAACAGCGAATCAGAAGCGGACGACATAGGTCAAGAAGGAGAAAGACAGACAATTAAACACTAGGCACTAAACCAGACAATGAACAAGAAGAAGGCCAACCGATTAATGAGGAGATTCTAGTGAGGTGGAACAAATACCTACAGAAGGGCTTAAATGCATCAGAACGCAAGGAACTTATGGCAAAACATAAAATACCATCCAATTGCAAGGCTCTATTTCCCCCACAGATGAATACTGAAATCTTACCATGTTTATCAGAAGCCACTCTGAAACATGATAAATTCATGTCAGCAATTCAACAGCAATTGGGGCATGGGCTTACAGCAATTGCCACTGTTCTGGATAAAATGTTTTCGCAAAATGCAGAAGCAGAAAACCTAAAAATGTTAGCGGAGGCCTGCCAACTATTTACCAACGTACATAATGCAATTTCCGTACATAGGAAATTCAAAGCTACCTCTCAATTAAATCCAGAGTGCCAGAAAGTTGCCAAGACACTTGAAATTGACGAAATGTTGTTTGGCAAAAACTTTGCGGAGATCATAAAGACCGATCAAGCCCTAAAAAAGGCAAGCGCGGAGATGAAGAGGAAAACGTCATCATTTAAACCATTTCCACAGAGAGTTGAAAATGTTCCAATACCAGGGACATCTTTAAACTACAAGCGCTCGCAATTCAAAACCAAAATGAAAAGAAAGGAAGAGCCAAGCGGTTCCAGGAACAACAACAGCAGCCATCAACATCGTTACAAACCCTACGACTACAAGAAGAAGTCATACCGTCACAAGTAGCACAACCTTCATCACAGGTAACACAACCTGCTGGTAGGCTATCAAAATTTTTACCTCAATGGCGAAATATTACAAAAAATGTATTAATTCTTAGTTGGGTAAAAGGTATAAAAATACCTTTCCATACAAAACCTTTTCAACGAAACAAACCAAAGATTTTCACATCTGAGGGCTCTATTGAATTATACGCAAAAGCTATTAAAACACTACAAATCCAAGGTGCAATTTCAAAATGTCAAAAAGCAAATAACCAATTTCTTTCTTCATACTTTGTAATAAAGAAACCAAACGGGGAACCTAGATTCATACTCAATTTAAAAGAACTAAATAAATTCATTCAGACTTCACATTTCAAACTGGAAGACTATAGGACAGTCTTAAGATTGTTAAATAAAAACTATTACCTAACTAACATTGATTTAAAAGATGCGTATTTTTTAGTTCCGATAAGAAATAAATATAAGAAATATCTCCGGTTTGAATTCCAGGGAATACTTTACCAATTTAATTGTCTACCGTTCGGGTTAAACATAGGCCCTTTTTTATTTACAAAACTTTTAAAACCCGTAATGGAAAAATTGCGACTAGAAGGTATTTTCTGTGTATGTTACCTAGACGATATTATAATTATAGCAGCCAGCGCGTTTGAGTGTCAAACCAACACAAATAAGGCTATAGCGCTTCTCCAAGACTTGGGTCTAATTATCAATTTCGAAAAAAGTCAACTAGAACCAGTACAGGAACTAAAATTTCTTGGGTTTATGTTTAACACCAAACACATGACAATAAATTTACCCTCGGTAAAAATCAAACATATAAAAGAAGAGATAATGAAATACAAAAATAAAAAAGTTTACAAAATTCGTCAATTTGCAAAGCTTATTGGAATCTTAGTGTCTATATGTCCCGCAGTAAAATATGGTTTTGTTCACTTGAAAAGTTTAGAAGCAGAAAAACAGATTAATTTAAAACGAAACTTTCGAGACTATAATTCAAAAATGTTCTTAAATAGTGATATTGTCCAAGAACTAAAATGGTGGTCCCAAAACATTGGGAAAGGGAGGCATATCAAACCTCAAAAATTTACATTAGAAATTAATTCAGACGCATCCCGAACAGGATGGGGCGCGTACTGTAAGGGCTTAAAAATACATGGTTTTTGGACTTTTCAAGAACAAAACTTACACATTAACCTTTTGGAGATTAAAGCAGCATTATTTGCATTAAAATCATTTACTAAACAAGTAAAAGATATTCGGATATTATTAAGAATCGATAATAACACCGCCATATCGTGTATAAATCGAGGAGGAAGCGTAAAATATAAACACTTAAATGAAATAACAAAACAGCTGTGGTACTGGTGCGAACATAGAAATTTAGACATTTTTGCGACTTATATCCCATCAATGTTAAATAAAGAAGCGGACGAGGGGTCCAGAATAAAATCAATTGATTCTGAATACCAACTAAATAATCAGTGCTTTGAAGAAATAGTAAAAGAATTCAATAATCCAGATATCGATCTATTTGCAACTCGAATAAATGCAAAATGTAACAAGTACGTCTCGTGGTTACCGGACCCAGGCTCTTTTTCAGTAGATGCCTTTACAATAGATTGGCAAAATCACTATTTTTATGCATTTCCTCCTTTCGCAATAATACCTAGAGTATTAGAAAAAATTATTCAGGAAAAAGCCACTGGCATAGTAGTTGTCCCACTTTGGCCATCCCAACCCTGGTATCCCCTGTTTCAAAAATTACTTTTAAAAACACCAATAATATTTAAACCAAATAAAGAATTACTTGTTGACCCTTTCAGAAAGTGTCACCCATTATACAGACAGATTTCCCTGGTGGCAGGGAAACTATCAGGAGAGCATTTTCAAACAGAGGATTACCAACATCGTCCATAGAGATAATAATTAACTCAATCACGCCAGGTACATTAAAACAGTATTCCGCTTGTTATAAAAAGTTTTGGATATTTTGTAACCTTAAGAATACTAATTTTTACAAGTATAATTTAAATTACTATCTTGAATTTTTGAATAAGTTACTAGAAGACGGCTGCTCATACTCGGTAATAAACTCTTATAGATCAGCGTTAAATCTAATTTTCAATCATATATCAAAAAACGATGAAGATATCATTAATAGATTCGTAAAAGGTGTTTCAAATATAAGACCACCAACACCAAAATATAACACAACGTGGAACCCAGACAATCTATTAGAGTTTATTTCCAAATGGCACCCTTTAGAATCCCTAGATTTAGTGAAACTAACGTACAAATTGGTAACACTAATGGCACTGACTTCCGGCCATAGAGTTCAGACATTGTCAGTTATTAGAAGAGAAAATATAATCGTTAACGAAACAAATCTTGAAATCCGAATTTCAGAACGAATAAAAACGTCTCAGCACAATAAACCTCAACCGGTACTTGTTTTTCCATTCTTTAATAACAGACCAGAATTGTGTGTGGCGTCTACTATACAATTTTACTCAGAAAAAACAGCTGAATTTTCTCAGGAGTACTTGATTGTAACACATAAGAAACCACACCATAAAGCCTCTTCCCAGACTATAAGCCGTTGGATCAAAACAACCCTGAAACACGCAGGGATTAACACCAATATTTTTTCTGCTCATAGTGTACGCCACGCCACAACTTCAGCAGTCCTTAGAAGTGGCATAAACGTCAATATAATAAAAGATTCTGTCGGATGGACACCAAAGTCAGACACATTTTTTCGATTTTATAATAGGCCCCTAATAGGACCTAAAGATAGATTCGCGAAAGCTATTTTACATATATCTTAACTACTGTACTGTACTATAACTACTGTATGTACCTTGATGTTAAAATTGTTAGTCCTTTACCAAAAATATTGTTATACTTAGTAAAATTGTTATTAATTCGATTAGTATATTGTTCTCATAGTTTTATAAGTACATCATCCGTGAAGAGATGTTTAAATAAGTAAATGTTCCTCTTAAGTATTATATTACACAGATGTTTATATATAGATATATTATAAAAGTTTTGAGGTTATTATAATTAGGTATTAACTAATTAAATAAAATAATTTACCGTATTGTAGAACAAAATCACTGATTACTCTAAACATCTACACAGTAATTATATCTAGGACAAGCGAAGGAAAATTATACGATTAATCGACTTACCTGTAAGGAAGATTAATCCTAATTTTCCGAGCTTGTCCGACGATATAACCCACCCTAATAGGTACCCTGGCAACCCCTTGATTTTGTTCCATAAAAACGGAATGAATCACGAGGCCAAATTCCAGTGCGGGTGGACAGAGACCGGTTTTTTCCTCTAAACGTTCGTGCTAATGAGTCAGATTTTCGGAAACTACACAGTAATTATATCGTCGGACAAGCTCGGAAAATTAGGATTAATCCTCCTTACAGGTAAGTCGATTAATCGTATAATTTTTTCATTCTGGATTAGGTGAGATTTGGGCATTGAATAGGTTTGATATATAAAGCACTTATTGTAATTTTAATGGATTCTTGATGTTATACCACAAAAATTTGGCCATCTCTCTGTAAATTTCCCAAACTGTTCATGTTTATACTTTGTAGATATGATCGTTTGACTATATTCGTATCATCTAAGTATTCATCATGTCGAAAATGTCTGAATTTCCGATGTTTTAGTGGAAAATTGAGAAGGGTTACATGATGGATTACTGTTTTGCTGTCCTCTATATTTATCTTCTATTGCACTTTAATTTTGTTAAATAATCTGCTATTAATCTACGATCCCAATGTTGGTATCGATTTTTTTTGTGTGAATTTTATTTATGGTTTGTTATGATGTATAATATGATTAAAGTGTCTAGCTTTATGATTATCTTGGGTATAAAGGAAATATTCTTTTAATACTTGATAAATAAATGGGTTGCAACATTCCTTATTCACAAGTTAGAAAACGTTCATAAATGAAGATTGGCACTTTACAGTGATTGCATCCAGTGCACATCTAAATTACGCTTTGTCTTGGGTCTTTGGTGTAGATATACCTACCTATTAGGTACATACCTACATATTTACATAAATAAAATATTACGCAAAGCAGTATGAAAACAGTTTGCTTTTCTGGAAGGTTTTATTTCGAAGTTTATAATAATTTTCAGTATTGCTGGAATTCAGAAACTGATTTAAAAAAATGTTAGTACTACCACATATGCTGGGATGTAGGATATTTATTTACCTTCTCAAGTAATTGGCTAAAAGTTTTTTATATTCCTCAATTTACATTTTATTCGAGTGTGATTAATATTGAGCCTTACATCTAAGAACAGGTGTATTTAAACAAAAATGGAAATTTTTTATATATGGTATATTGTTGAAAGAAGTTTTTTGTTCTTAAATAAATAAAACCGCACCGTGCATAATTTACAAGATCCAGTGGAATCCATTTATTTTTCTTGTTATATATTTCAGGCAAATTGAATGTTTTTCTGGTTTTGATATATGAGCAAGTTGCACATACCCTACACCTACTCGTATGTTTAAATCATAAAAATTGGAATAAATAATAATACCTAAGTGGAATAGGAATTTATTTTCCAACTACCGTTCAGTAATGATTTTGAGCAGGCACCTTGACACCTATATAAAATTTCATGACGAATTAAAACCCTTAATGTATTAAGTACACATAGATACATTAGGTAAGGATATGTTATATCGAGAAGTGTATGGTACGCGCTGCGTACATGTTGAACATACCAAAACTTTATAACACGATTACGAAATCAAGCTTTTCAACATGCAAATAAGTCTAATGAATTGAAAATGTAAACTTGTTACAATGATTTTCCTCTTAGCAATAAATTTACACAACGGAAAAACCATTTTTCGCCCTACAACTGCGGCTGCTGCCACAACTAGACACAAAACTGGGTCAAATTTAATGCTTTTTTTATTCCCAGCTTTAATCAAGACAAATTGCAATAAGGAGACGACTAGATTTTATATTTCAGAACGCGTTCTGAGCTTCGACTATGCAGACACGCACAAAGTGCGGTGACGAGAGGTTTTGTTATGGAATTTAGCTTGGCATATTATTGATTTAAATGGCATTTGTGTGGACATTTTCCACTTAAACCACATTTCATTCTCTCGTCGTCATTATCATATTTCGAAATAAAAAAATGCCGAAAGCAAATTTTTTCTATCGAAAACATACTCGGAATATTGACCTGTTGAACATTACGACATTATCTAGAATGTAAATCGAATTTATTTGGCAATATGCCCATCACAGTCCCGATAAATGACACTAAACACAAAAGAACAAGTGCTACAGTAATTTACATTCCTGTCACTTTAGACCAAGACGACAAATATCATCCGATAAATAGGGAGCTCTCAAGTTTACGTACTTTTTCTGTCAGTTTGTGGGCTTTGTATGAAATTACAGCACAGCTTTTGATGTTTGTCTGATTTGCAGATGAAAAATTGTTGGAAATCATGAAAGGAATTATTCCACTTTATATTCAAGCATTCAACACTAAAATTCTCCAGCTTCTTATAGTAGTTTAAGTTACATATTTTGAAGGTTCTTAGATAAGGTTGGAATAAATGCAAAAACCCTTCATTCTTTGTTTGTTTGCACAAACGGGGTGGAACATTACAAGCGTACTTTATTATTTAGAGAATGAAATGTTTGTTTGTTAATTTTTTCGTGTCCACTTGACGGTAATAAAAATGTGCTTTCAACAGACTGTGCTCCACATCGCATTCCAGATAGCACATTTTTTTCTCTAACTCCAAATTAAACCCTCCACAACATTAATTTAATGGCACTTAATTTGTTCTGGCTTTCTCGCACCTTTAATCCTCATTACAATTCTATTCGTAATAGTTCACTAAAGTTTGTTCTCTCAACTCAGATTATCAGAACACCCACCTGGTGGGAGATGCTATTAACTCACAAAGGAATATGAACCTAATGCCAGAGAGAGTAACTCTTTTCAAATTCAAAATCCGGTTAATTCAATTTGGTTTTATATTTATTATTATGCATACCTATAAGGTAGTCAAAACATTTTTCGAAACGAATTTAGTTACAGTCTTTTTTGTTTTGTTCGCCAAAGAAAAAATAATACAAATTAAATAATTAATTACAAAATTTTTGTATAAAAGAGAATTGTTGTTCCACAAATAAATTCTGAACTTAGTACGCGTTTATACGATTTCAGAATGACGCGATTTTCCAGCAAACCCTAATTAATTTAGGAATGACTTGTGCTGCCAGTAATTACACTAATTTCAAGAAAATACGTTCCCATACAGCAACTTTAGTACACTTGAGGTAACTATGTTGTAATAAGTGGTTTATTAAAGTTAAAAGCGCGACCATTAAAATTTAATTTATTTCATTTTTGCAAGAAGTTGTCTGAAGGGGCCACACATTTAAACTTTTTTTTGGGTTTCTAATTCTGTTGTACTTGTGGTTATGTGACACTTGACCTCTTTTTTATTTTATATTGTCATTTAAATTTAAGTTTAAAGATAAAAAATCAACGCAATCAAACCAAACGAAAATATTGTGTTTGTATATGTAATAGGTAATGATTTTTTTTATTTCGTTTTCTGAAACGTTAATATTAAATAAGGCGTTTTTATTACACAAAAAGTATGGAATTACATACCTATGTGAGCATAAAATATATACATTATGCATACAATCAACAGTGATATTGATATTGATTATTTTGATGAACCAGTAATTGTCTAGTTTGTGATATTTCATTCGGAGTATGGATTGGAAATAAGCCAATTAAGCGCTCTATGTCCCAATTAAAGCGAAATTTCGGTGTAATAGATAAATTATTCTTCTTAATACGATTAAAGGCTATCGAATCCAGAAGTCTCATTTACCAAACGATGATGTAATTTTTATACCTTGGCCCTACATTGCCGAAAAGACTAGATCCTATAACAAATTTAGTGGTTGGTGATTATTTCCTATAAATCTCCCCTAAGTTTCCTACTTTAACTCATTTAAAGATCGCCCTGAAGGTAACAAGCGAATTAATCTAAGCTTGTAAAGTAATAG
Source organism: Silvanus unidentatus (assembly GCA_963930825.1). Taxonomy (NCBI): domain Eukaryota; kingdom Metazoa; phylum Arthropoda; class Insecta; order Coleoptera; family Silvanidae; genus Silvanus; species Silvanus unidentatus. The sequence goes on from OZ005760.1 coordinate 22,850,741, forward strand.
CATCGTAAAGTGTCGTTATTAATACCTATTTTCAGTTAATATGTTTACTTGTCCTCATGTGGTATAATTAAAGTATGTACTTATAATTGTTGGGCAATTTCAGCAAGTGTTTACTGTTGTTTAGAGAAATGGACAGCAATGGGTACCAAAAATATTATAGGGTCTGAAGTCAGACGGTCTGACTCGGTGTCTCTAAATGGTCTTGCCAAAAAACCACAGACACCGAGAACATATTAACAAAATTGAGAAACTGACGTGTTTACATTCTGAATGTCTGGTCCATCCCCTAATCCATTAGTTTTTATACGAATAGGCTTTTTTGAAAAGAATTTTATGGGCATTTTTGATGCATTTAAATAAATTGGTGAAGTTTTTGTGAGCTTTTGAGCTTTGAAATTGTTTTGCAAGAATAAATTAATGTTGACTGTTTTATACATATGTATGTGTGTTACATATTTTACATAGGTCGTTTCTGTAAAATGTAAATTTAAGATGTTGTGTAATGAATATAGTAGGGAGTCTTGGTAATAGATGGCGGCAAGGGAGAATTAATCGATTTGGTGAAGGGCTGTAGAGAAAATATAAATGTTCTTGCAAATGTTACACGCTGTTTCATCTAGGGGGCAGCATTACTTGAATCCTGAACAATTGCTCAAATCCAAAATACAATTCATATTTGTTACTTACGATTAATTGAAGAAAACTAATTACATACATGTAGACTAGACCAAGCTTCTTAAGATAATATGGAACATAATTGGATAACATTTCATCATCATATTACCTCTATCTATGTAGGTATAAAGATTTCAAATGGAAAAATTCCGTTCCCACATCAATTTTATGATATATAGGAATTAAATTTCTACATATTTATAAAAAGTGATTCGCATCAATTTCCATTTCACTTAATTGATGCTAATGTACAATTTTTCTTATATAAATAGGTAACCATTTAAAAATAACAGAAAAATAGATGTAAAGAAAATGAAAAAAAATTAATATGTACCTACTATGATAAAGAAATGTAATGAATGTAAAATGAAGCTCAGGAATTCTATTGAAAAAACGTTTTAATTTAAAATTTCTTATTAAGGAACGCTATGCTCATCTTTCATTTTCAAAATGTTGATGGTGAGAGGTTCTATTATCCTTTGACGTAATGAAAAGAGTGTGTAGAGTGTGTAATGTAGGTGATATAAAATTCTATTCATGTTAGTTTGTTAGTTCACAGTTCCATAAACATTTTCGTTAAAAATGAATAACCCTTACCTACTAGGTACATAGATACCTACTTTAAACAAATAGGCTCTTGTTATTACAGAATAGGTAGGTATAGGGTATAGGCTGGTTCGCTGGTTTGCCACTTAACTAGATTTACTAACGAACTAGTTACCCTTAAACATTTCAATACCTTATCTCATCACGTTTATTTATCACATTATCTTAATTTTGAGATTAGTTTCACAATAAATGAAGCCTTAAACTAATTCTACAAAACGGCGTCTACATTTAGGTATGCATTTTAGAGAGGATAGATTTTGGTGCATTTTACAAGACCAATTCAATAAAAAAATTAACAGTAGATTTGGATTTGCCTCAACATTCCAAATCTGAAATGTTCAAAATGCATAAAATAAGCATCATTTTCAGATTTTCTTGTTTTATTCTTAAGAGAATGTTGACTATTGATTTCGAGATATTTTCAAAATATTGCGACAAAATATGAAATAACTGCATTTTCTCAAAAATTATTCGTTTTATGTAATTCAGAGTATTAGAGTACTAATTCGGTTTGTATAGAAATGTTTTCAAGTGCAATTGTCAATGCTGAACAAAACTATTTTGAAACAAAGGAACATATTCCATGTTTTATCAACGCTACAATCCCAGGACTCAAACTGATTCTAGTTACACAGTATTACAACAAGCACAGATAAACAAGGTAACAAGTTTAATAGAGTTTTGGTAAATGTTATAAAATGATTAAAACAACGAAAAAAATCAGCTAGTAATTGAATTAATTTCCCCGTAAAATGTTTTTGGAATTATTTGGTTCAACGAATATTCAAAAATTGAATTAAGATACCTACATATTAAAAATGCAATACCACTGTAATAATAGTTTAGTAAAAGCTACTATGAAAATGGTCTCGAATCAAATCAAACTTTTACGATGTTAATCATTAATTAAACTATAAGGGTATCTTTCAGTGTTCTTTAAATCCATTAAAAGTTAAGCAACGTAATGAACCGCAACGAATCGTGTAGTTTTTGAGTAGACCATCTTCCAATAATCAACATTGTATGTGTATGTAACAGTTTATCCAAACCCTTACAGAATATTGGGGCGTTTTGGGGGTACAACATTCACGTGCGCCGCGAAAAGCTCAGTAGTGTGTAAGTACGTATGTCCGCGCTTGACACAGTGACTCAGATATGACCAACTAGATGGAGAAAGTTGCAGACTGGCAGCAGTAGTTTCGCCGGGATTTTCCGGGAATGTGGAAATTTCACGGTGTTAGCTGGTCGATTTTGCGTTGTAAAATACGGCGGCTACTTTAAAATTTCAATACAAATATCATCACGTGTCACACAATTAGAAAAATTACACCAAACAAAATACTGATGTATTGTTTTTCTTAATTTAAATGTAAACAGATTATGCTTAGCAAAAATGTATTATTTTATGACCGGTGTCGTCCAAAATTGTGAACAAATTTTAAGGTAAACATTTTTAGAAATCACCTATACCATCCACATTTGTACATTTTGCACTTTACCCACCAACCCCGTATAATACATTTCGTATACGTTTGCTTTGAATTTTCTCAATAGCAATTTGAACTCATTTTGACTATGCCCTTTAAAAGAAACTTTGAAGCATGTATCAAATACATACTTACCTAGATTAGTTCACTCACCTTTGACCCCATTAAAAATATTTACGTTTCCGTACCTGTGTCTGGATTTCAACCTAAAGCACAGGTTACACAAAGTCCCGTAGGATGTTTTCGTATTCATGTTTATTGAGAGTTTTGTCACAGATACATTTTCATGTTGGAGAGGAGATTTCGCGATCCTTTAGATTTATCTCTTTAATAGCCCACTAACCTGTGAAGAACAGAATTTTCAACCAATACAAGCGTGGCTTTAAAAAATAAGTATAGTTTATGTTTTATTATTTTTGATGTCTCCAAGAACTTTAGAAAAATATTTTTTTTAAAAAATTGAATGAATAATGCAATAAATGTTGGAAAAGTCTGTCGAAAGTTATAAAAGCATTTCATCCACTGAAGTTAAGGTAATAGCCATAATGTGGAAATGTCAAAATATAAACTTAGAGGGAATGTCATGTTGTTGTGTAAGCATCTTAGTTGTCGTACTCACACATGATAAAAATTTCTGGTTCACACGCAATCAATTGCTTTTTTGCTCATTTATCTACATTGAAACTTTTTAAGGATAAAATATACGAACCAACCTAGATGAGAATACGAATATGTTATTAGGCCTATCTGAAAAATAATTATACAAAACAAAATAGTAGGTATCAATTGAAATGATTAAAATTTTAATAAAAGCGAAGAAAACCATAAAATGATTTTCTCTTTCTCTTCCTTTAAACCCAAAACAGTTAAAAAAACACCTTTGCTATTTACGGGTATAAAGTTATCTAATAATTGTATCTATGAGTACATAGATGCAGTTAACATTAATTTCAGTATTCGGTCACTACCTATTAATAAAATATTTATTATTCAATATGCACTTAATAGACGGAAATAGAGTTTATTAAAAATTGATTCCTCGTCAAGTTTGGAATATATTCGAAATGATACAGAAACCAAATGAATTTTTGGTGAGACTGTCATCTTCTCTGTTTATCGATGAATATGAATATTAACCAAAAATACCACTAGAATTCAAAACTTCACATTAATTAGGTACTGAACATCATATTAAATTCTCTAATACTTTTAGGACACGGTATAAATTGTTATAATAACACACATTAGGCATTTGTTATTCCAACTAACATAACAGTGTCCAATTTAAATTGTACATAGAGTTAATATTATCCATTTAATTCCACTTCCATCTCATCACACGTTAGAATAACAAAGGACTGTAACAACTTTAATCTCAAATTAGGTAAACTTGTTCAAATTAAATCAACAATAATTCCTACCTCATTGTTAACATCAACATATTTTTTATGAAATTTATAATTCGCTTAAATATAATGCTTATTTTTATAAAAATTCATCTATCTGTACATACCTTACACATTTTTTACAAATACATAAAAAATCATAGTCCCATCAATAATAAATAGCATTTATCGAATTTATTGAATGATTAATGGCTTCCTGCTTGTGAGGATTTCCGTTTTCAGTTATTTACTTTCAGATTGAAAATTCGTTATTTATAGTTCAGGGATTTTCTCGTGGATTTAACTAAATGGACACAATTTAGATTTTTTCAATAAAGGGAAATTAGTTGCGCTGACCAAACGGTTTATAAACATTTTTTTAAATACGCTTAGACGCATTATTGTTATTGATTTATAAACATGTTTCTTTAAAAAGTAAAAATATTCTGACACCTACTTATTATACTGTTAATTCTTTTCCAACATTTTCGTATTGCGTGTTTACTGTTTTCAACAAAATTCAAACCCTACTTAAAATTATGACGATTATTTACAGAAGAAATTGTTTCTATATGTAAGTTCGGAGTCCATTTGAGCGTAAAAAGAAATCTCTGTCTAATATATTGGTTACATTTTCGTAAATTATTATTACATTTAGCTTTTCCATGTTCTTATTACATTTGTAATCCGTGTTGGAAAAAGCTTTGGTAGTAAAGTTATGTTAGACGCTATATTATTTCGGTAACGAAATGCCGCTATAAATTGCCGAACGTTCCCTTAAATTGGAAATTTATTGCATCCTAATCCTAAAGAAACCACGAACCTTATATGAAATATGATATTCTATTAAAGTAGATTTTAATTGGTTGTTAAGAGAATAATTAAAAAATATTTCTTCGAGTCTTGAAAACCAGCTTAGGTTCGTACCTAATCAAAGCGTAATCCCATAGATTATTTTTGTGGAAATATTTCTATTATGCACCATAAAAAGTTAGATGATAATTAAATACCACCGGGATTTTACTATTTTGGATTTTATTACGAGAGAAACTATTTTCCAATCGATGTCGGAAGCTGAGACTGAGAGGAAATGTACCTATGGTATATGTTGTCTGCTAGGATTCTAACTTTTTAAAACAATTGTCAACACAGTTTTATAGAGAACCCTTCCTAATAAAATTTTGTATAATAGATTTAGACCGTGTTAGAATTATTTTATTTATCAGAACTAAGTGGGTGTCTTCAAAATATGTCCTGACTTATTTGTGGTAATTTGTTAATAAATTTCGCTTGAAAACGTGCCATTCCGAAACGAAATCTGAATAATCCACATAGATAATTTTATATATAACAAAGTACGTATATTAAAAGATCAAATTCCCAAATAGATTTAAAATTTAATATTTCATAGTCTTTTTTGATTAACCAAGTGAAACGTGATTTTTTAGACCTAAGAAGATAGCCTAATCTCGAAGGTTGCTGAAAGTAAAGTAGTCTTTATATTGTTCCGTGCACACTTGTAAATTAAACTGAACTTGGTTATGTGTAGCTAATAAATTCAACCACACATAAATTTTTCCGCAATGGGAACTCTAATATTTATACTCCTAAAATGGTTCCGTTTGCACGAATTATTTTTAGATGTGTTTATTTGCCGTTTCCATTTAGTTTGTTTACCTAGAGAATAAGATTTATTGTGATGTTAATTCCATTTTTCCACTGGATGAGTCAGATTTAACGTATACTCTGCTTACTTACAATTATTTTTGACATTTCTATCTAGTTATCTCTGTCATGAAACTAATTACCCATTCATGAAGTGTCCAAAATAACGTTTTATCACAATTCAACAATATACAACTTTCAAATTCGTATATAAATAAATATAAAGTGGGAGGTATTCGGATAAATCTCTAAAGCACCCAGAATCGGAAATTGAACTTTTTTTTATCGCGAATTCATTATTATGGTATTTGGTTCAATTACCTATTTAAATTAAGTATATTTTTTATATTTTGTCATAACTTCGAAACAGTTTGAGCAATACTATTTTATATATGAATTTTATTATCATGAAAATGAGACCCTTCAGGTATGTGTATAAAATTTCTTATTATCCATCATGTAGGCAGATATAAAAAATATGCAATCGAAATACAAACCATTAAATTTTGTAGCGGTAAAAGAGACAATGTTTAATCTAAGCACGTATTCGATAGGACTACATATACAGGGTTGTATGTATTATACGTTATATGTATAGACGAAAGTGAAATATCGTCAGCAACTTATGATAATACTGATTTGATGAACAGATAACTTTTATTTTATTTTCATATATGTACATATTTTAGCTATGTAGGTGTAGGTAAAGTTTATGAGATCTAATCAACTCACAGGTTTTATAGGAAATATTTCAATGTACGGGTATATAGCAAAAAATTGACTATATCGTCCATGCATTGTATGAACGATATTGTTTTATCGCTCCTATACATATTTTTGAAATAATTCATACTCGTGATGTAGAATACCGAATTACAGAAGCAGTTTTAAATAAAATATTATTTTCCCCAATTACCTATTATATTCTTGATGGGATATACTTCACATATCTGAAATCTTACAATGTGATGATATACAATATACATAAATAAATAATTAAAGAATTCATGAAACAACTAATTTTTCCATAATTTAAAAGGAACTATAAATAACTCATGTAACTTTAACCTATAGTATAGACCTTTGGATCCATTTCAATAAACTCTTTTTGTATCATATATACATTCACATACGTGCATTTCTATTGAAGAATGAAGAGAATCGAATAACTGGATGTGAAATCGAATCGATCTTAAAAAGGTTTCGCAGGTCGATGAAAATGCATTATAAAAGTCTCTTATTCAATTTTACACCCCAATAATATTTTATTTTAGATTTTAAAAAGATATTCGAATTTTGCGCTATTATATATGGTTATATCACATGTGATGGTTCAAGGGTATCGGTATATTAAAAACGATTCTGAAAGAGGAAGAATATTGGCTTATATGTGCCTATATTATGTATGTAGTAACATGTAGGTATAAATCTACATTGACAGAAAGGACGAGGTGTTCTACCTTTCCACATCCTGTAGCATCGCATTGTACTTCTGTATGGAATCATCATTATCGCTCCGTTAACTTTCATGGCCATTTAAACACATATGAGTTAATCAAAGCTTACAATTGTCTATTATTTTACCATTTGATTGTCCTTCATCGTGCCTGCATCACAACAAAATTCATAACCGTGAATGAGTTGTGCATTCTGACAATAGGCTTAATAAAGTGAAAACGATAATTTTTTCGAGAGAAGAATTTAACTCAACTCCACATTTCTATTTGTACTATCAACCAGTATTTACCTGCTATTTTTATGATTTATTCGCACAACAGATTACCCTTTTGTTCTTGCAATTATTTAGCTATTATTCATGTACAATCACGTTTTCAGCTGTTATCTGGGATATTCCACACTTTAGATGTGACATTAATTTCACTAAGGATGATACAGCATCATTGTTTGAATTTGATTCCTCGTAATTTTAATGACTCAGTGTTAGTGGAGCACTTGAGCTTCTTAACCGAACCTAATCGTCAACCCCGTAGAATGTGTGATAAAATCATCAGTTTACCAACGGTAAATGGTGTATGGTGTATATGTACAAGAGCATGAATTTGTGGTCAACTGAAGTCCATTGAGATTTAGAGACTATGTGGTTAGTGCCTGGTTAATGTGAAAACCACAAACAATTATGGTCCGACAAATAAATGCTGAGACAACTTCCGCCCACAATAATTTAACAGCTCTCAATTGTGAGCTAAAATAAACACACTGAGTATATGAAACAGAGGGAAAAAATAACAGAAAAACATTTTACTGGAAATAGTTTTATTGATCTTAATGGAGTAAACCTGTTGCTATAACCGAAACATTTAGATTCAGCCTTACCTGCAGCCAATTGCCGATGATTTTTCACAGAAATACCATTTGACACATTTCTGCATTGCGTGTATATATTTACTACTGTACCTACCTTCGAACATAAAATATTGGCCATTGTACTCGTATATCGTCCGCACCAATCCCGTTTTCGTTTTTCTCGAAATATAGGACGGAACTGTAAAAGAAAAAATACTTTGGGAAACTGAAATAGGACAATTGATCCACGGTTGAGTATGGCAGTACTCATATATACTTTTTTATGTTTTCTTAAAAAAAAATAAAACTTATACCTCCATAGATGTACTCTGAAAGTCATTTTCCGAAAGGGCAAATTGTCAGTCGTTCTTAATGAAATAAAATGTTGATTAGAAAAACGAAGCCCTGAGTAGAAGGATATGAAAAACCATAAGTAATGTATTATAATAAAAAAACTGGAACTATTGGTCTTCTGGTGAAATTGGATGGAAGACGATATACGTAGTTTTTTATTTAATTTAAATGGAACACTCTATTTTGCATTTGCAGGCTCAAAATTCGGAAATCTTTTTTTGTTTGAACATCATCATATTTTCCATCTTTCATTAAAGTTGAACACATATACCTACTGTTGATGCTTTTAATACGAAAGTTTCAGTTTATAAACTCCATTTTTATATTCACTAATTAAGTTTTAGTTCTACATTATTATGCTATCAATTTCAAAGTGATTTAATAAAATTACGTTTACCTACTATTATGGAACAGAGTGGAAATGTACAATGAAATTAAAGTCAAAGGGAAGAAGGCAATATGAAATGCCGTACTCAGCGGGAAAGTAAATGAGTTCCACTAAATTGAATATACTTATAATACGAAAACTATACCTGTATAGGCGTGTCCCGCAGGACAAATTGTGAAAATTGGGCTTTCGCTTTTCCGTGGCGTGTATCGTACTAAAATGTTTTCAAAAAGGCAGCACCATTACACCTACCAGTACAAGTGATAGTCATATTCGTTTTACACCTCTTTTTATATACTTACCTACAAGATTATTTAATGTAATTTTTTCAGTTTCATTAGATATGTTATATAAACTTTGATTAAACTCAATGTACACATTTTATACATATTAAAAGGCCGTGCACAACTACAATTGTGACCCTAGATTTTCTATGAAGATTAAAGATATTATTGCAGTATTTCTAACGTGAAACCATGTTTCACTTTTAAACTTTTTAAAGCACGAGTTTATATAAAAAAATAGTAGGTGGGACATGGGTTTGGGTGAATAATAAAATTTGCATAACTTTCTATGTATATTAAACCAGCATGATAGGTACGCATTAAAATATTTAATACAATGCTCTATGATTGAGAAAGCATAAATTTGTATTTCTCACGAACAAGCGAGAGTGTTTTTATTAATTAACGCAATAAAAATAGTCTCCTATATTGAAATGAAATACACGAAACTACTAAAATGTTGGCTATGAAAAAATTTTCCTGAAAAAAAAGTCCGTTTTTATAAAAGGGGCTTGTCATAAGGTACGGGTCCACTGGATACATTTGTAGCGCAACATTGTCGCACAACATATACGCAACATAAGTTAAACCTGTGTACACAACTACTGAAACGTGTTGCGCAACAAAAATCATTGATAAACTTATGTTGCGTATATGTTGTGCGACAATGTTGCGCTACAAATGTATCCAGTGGACCCGTACCTATAAATATCATAGGAAGAGCTAGTCACAGAAAAAATAGTTTTTTAATAAAATATATTGTATTATGATTCATTAAAGCAAATAATATTTAATCAAACCAGTACGTGCTCAATTTCTGTTAAATAACTTTAAGTAGGTATTCTATGCAAATTGTATAACCCTGCAGCGCTACAATCCGTACATTCGTATTATTTAATTTAAATGTAATGAAAATTTTTGTTATTTTTGTTCTGCACAATAGTAATAATATTTTTATAAAAATATTAACTAAGAAATATCTTAGTGGAAAGTTAATGAAGTTGGTACCTTATGTCCTATCATATTTTAAATTTATCTATCTACGGTTTCGCCTTCTAAACAGGTATTTTAGTTTAACAATTTACCTTCTTTATTTTTAAATCCTCTGTATAAATTATTACTTTAGTTTGTTGTGAAAGTTTTTAAGTGAATATATTTGTGTTATTCTACTGAAAGTTTTTCCTAATTAACAATTTAACTGTTACAATAAACTTTTTGTTTTATCAATAACAGAATCTGTAAAAGTTTCTACTTCACTTTACTCTTGTATAGATGTGCCTTCCATACAAAAAAATATGTTCTACATCTTTCAATGAAAGAAATATAGAGCGTTTTTGTATCAAACTGATAATGCAATGACTCTCCCTTAAATGTAACATAATTACTCGATTATAAAAGCTGCTATTACATAGTTACCTGTTTAAGCGATTTATTATAAAACATGTTTTCCGAATTGGAAACATAAAGTGAATCTTAGACGATCATGTAAATCAATTAACAATGTTTGATATAAAATTTACTTTGATCGTTTGTCGTTGAAAACGTGTACGACAATAAATTGGAATATCTAGCTCACAATCTTATATGATTTGCTTGTACAAACAAGCCACTCATCAAATACATGAATATGTGTAACTTCTGTTTAACAAAATTACAAACGATGATATAAAAAAGCTGGGTATATTCTTTCCTATTGGTTTATAAAATGTGAGAATGTTTGTGACACTTTTCTACGATATATTTGCCATCAAATAGTTAATGTGTTTTGAATTGTTAGATTCAAATTCATTTCTAATTACATCATACGATATAGGTACTCGTACATATCTATTATAGGTACGTATAACGAGATAAACAGTTTGATTTTAATTAGAATTAAACGTTGGGAGGTATTGAAACCAGAAACTTCCGGTGGGTTAAATTTGAGTAGGCTATTAATGAAAGGGCAGAAAATGGGACCATTACAAATTTACTAAATGCCCTTTTTAAGATCTGAAGCATTAGCTAATTTAAAATTTAAATTTATTACGGAGTGTATTTATATAAATATTTAAATATGAATGCAGCTAGGTACCTAATTTACAAAATATATAGCTACATATATGATATTAAGCACGTCTATTTAGCTATATTTTAATTTTGTTAATGTTGAAGTTAGGGAGTTGTTGTAATTCTTCAAACGGGATAATTAAAGAAATAATTAAGCAATGCTCTACAGTTGGAAACACATTATTACCTCCATTGTGCAAGTCCGCCACTTGTCGAACCATTCCTGCAATACAATACAGTTTTGTAGACGCGACGAATAATTTAATGTAAATTCAACGAATGTCATTTCCTTATACTTAAGCATACATATATGGGCTTCTATGTGGTAAACCTCTTGTGAGAAGTATAACTTCGTAGGATCTTAGTGGACTTTAATATTGATCATAAAACCCTTCAAGGTTGCACGCTACTAGTAAATTGGTCACAAATTTTCCATTTCAACACGCGCATATTTCCTAATAACAAATTAGTCCGTCAATGCATAATTATTGCAATAATTTAGTGTTAATTATAAATTCCTGGGTTTCTTAAGTTCAATTTATATTGTTATAATTAAGTTTATGTTTTCGCATTCTAGCGCGATCCGAAGTATGTTGAAAATTTTTATTTTTTGGATAGTCCGAAATTCTTGTGTATCTTGTATTACAGGAACGCATCTTTAAGTTCCTAATAGACCTACACTCTCGCGTATATATAAATATTACCTCTGAAAGCATCTACTGCAAAATCTGTCTTAACCCAACAGGAAAAATCTAATGTAGAAAACGAATGAGCAGAAGTACTTTTCAAGTTATATCTACAGTTCTCTTTGTGATTTAAAGTTTTCGAGCCAAAAGGAGGAGATTCGATAAATAAGGACCGAGGACTAGAATTCTGTGTAATTCATACATAACACTATTTTAAGATCATCTTTAGATGACGTTATTCTCAGAGCTGTTATGTAATTAATAGGACAATTAAAACCAGCGAATACACTTTGCTTTAATCAAATTGATACAATACGTTCGCTAAGAACATTAAATGAATTTTGTGCATTCAGTTCACTGAGTACTGAACATGTTACTAAGATAAGTGGATCATTTTATTATTAAGACAAATATTAGATTTGGTTTTTAACTCATTTTACTACAGTAAGGAATAGAGTTTTTTATTCGTACCTATACATATATGTATGTTAAAAAAGAAATATTACAGTATAACTAACATGATAGATGCAATTGGATGCAGTCTACATTTAAACAGGAGGGTGACTCTTTCATTGAGTTGTCACTTAATGAGAGAAGTCCTATCTGGCCTTCAGTTTCCGTTGGCAAACATAAATCAAATGAAACGAAGGCACATTGTATATCTATGAATCAATGGAGATGAAATACTCTGTATAAATTTTTTAAGTTGACTTGTATAACATTCTCACATATTTCCTACAACTGGTTTTATATGAATTTATAAGGACATAAAGAGTATATAGAACAATAAGCAAGGAATATGAATACATATGTAACATTGTACTTTACGAATATGACCAGATATTCAACATTTTCAGCAAATCGGTTTTCTAAAGACATTCACGTATGAATTCAAAAAATCAGAATACTCGGTTTTTAAGCTCTGGTTCTAATTAGTGGACAATATTTGATTTATTAATAAATTATCATGTTTAATAATATATTAGCTTTACGAGTATTCGTTTATCTAAGCCACATTTAACTTGGTCCAAATTCTTTCAATAATAAATTTTAGAGTCAGTTACGTTACAATAACACAAAAGAGGTGAGCAAATAAAACTCCATTATTACGCAGATAAATCAATAGAAGAGCTGTGAATAAAGGAGAAAATGTTTTTTCGGATATGGTTCTCCAAACAAAAGGCTTTTCTTAGATCTAGCTATGTCCGCAGAAGATTTGTCATTCATTTGAAATTCAGTTTGTGTACAAACAATTACGGACCATATAAAAGTGTGTCTGTGTGTGACCATATCTTATAGATGGAAATAGCAGAGAAAAACGAAGAAGCCAAAACGTTTTAACGGCATGTTGGCTAGATAGAGGAAAATATTAGTCAAATTTGCTCCACTAATATAGACAAGGGCGCGAGTAAGCACGTATGTTCGTGTATAATAACCTTTTTGGAAAGATATGACTGTAGGTGTGCGTACGTGTATATGATAATTGAGGGCAAAATATAATAGGAGGTAATATTAGGAGTTGGCAGTAGACACAAGGTGTTTCATGTGAAAAAGAGGAATATCAGCATTCCTTCTAATAAGTGGTGTCGCAGGTATGATATAAATGTGTAAAATGAGGCGTTAAAGGGAAATAGAGGCATGAGTACTATGTTGCTATAGCAACATCGACCTGTTCGTCCGGGCTCAAAACAAGCATTCACTGCTACCACAGCACAGCTGCTATCAGGACGTTTCTTCTTTGTGTATGTAGAATGCTACTTGTGGAAAACAGACTTGAATACGCTTTTGTATGCTATTTAGTAAACTAGACTTAGTATTTCCCATGTGTCTGAAATGCATTCTGTTCTGTTGTTATCAGTTTCAAACCATACAGACAAAATATATCTAATGGACAAATAGGCACATGTTACCTAACTGATGTGAACTATACGGATTTAAAAGCTTTTTTAAATAAATCACGAATGTTTTGGATATTGTCCTTCATTGAACGAACTAAATGTCAATTGTGATTTATTTCCTTTCTGTATGCATGTTAGGTAGGTGTTACGAAACATTGCAACACCATTTTCGGAATATAACTAAATGTAACTTTCCTAAATGTAGTATGGTATATAATTCAAATCGAGTAGTTTGTCCTACATCATTTAAATTTGATGATGGAGGTAATACATAATACCTACATATTCCAAAATTTAGAAATATTCAAAATTATCTTATATCATATTTTATTGTTTTCGCCCTGAAACCGTTTTCATATTTTTAAGTTAACATAAGGGAATGGATTACCACAGTTTATTTCAATATAAAGTAAACGTAGGTACCTTATACATACGAGTATACGACGAACATACATTTCCTTTTAATTTAAATGTTCTTTATGATAGGAAGATAATGAAATAATCCCATACAAAATACAAATTATTCCGTACACATAAATTCGATTAAAGATGATAAAATACTTAAATTAGAAAATATCGTAATCCTCTAATCCCATTATATGGCAGATGTATTATTTAACATTGTCAAAATTAAAATTTAATTAACATGAACAAAAATTATATAGAAGGTGTAATTCCTATATGTATAGCTGCAGTAATCTTGAATGTTGATGTTTATTCATGCTTGTCTTGTGGAGTGTATAATTGGATTTCATTTAAAATATTTCGATAGCTTAGCTACAGAAATGTAACACTCATATTAATTTTCTTAAGACCATAAACACTTTTTACCCATGAAAATTTGTTCGCCTTTTGATATCCTCTTCGCCCCTAGTTTATACCCAATTTAACATTTAATAACGGAAAATGTTGCTCTGAGCAAATGTAATAAAAACCCTACAATAAGTTGCATAAAACCCATCTACCTTTTTTGAAAAATATTAAAGAATTTTTCATGGTCGATAAAATGGATATATGAACTTACGTCTTCTATATCATAGGATCAATTCCTATTATAATAATGCGAAAACTTAACTCATTCATAATAGGAACTTTAGTTGGGGAAACAGGAAATCAGAGTTTCGGTTTTATTACTCCAATGATATTTTATATGAATGAAAAACAAATTATGAATAATTAGTACATAAAATATTTTAGAAATAATATTTTAATAATGCCTTTTAACTGATATTGATTTATAAACTTAGACTTTTCTGTTTCATCTCCTTTCTATGATTTTCAATGAAATTGTGCCTAGATCCTAAGCACATATTTATCTCCCTTGCCATTTTAGCTTCACATTGTTTCGAAAAACATTTCTTAAATTTACCATTTTTGTTGATTGATGACAACACTATATCAAAAAGAGTACTTAGATTGGACACAAAACATCAACGTCTTTAGTTACATGACGTCTTGGGAATCATATAGCAAATATCTCAAAAAAAACGGTTCACTTTATGGCATTTTAGGCAACAGTCAGGTGCATTCGTATGATCATATGTCAACAGTTGTATATACATATGTATATGTTCAGTAAAACAGAATGGCTTTAGCAATTTCTTTTTCAAGCACATCATTCAAAGTCATAGCATAATTCTCTGTTTACATTTCACAAATACATACATATGTATGTATATGTACTGATATATTAAGTTTATCTGCTTAAAATACAGTAAAAGAGCATCCTACAAGAAAATAGAAAAGAATGTAAAGAAGATAATTTTTGTGAACACATACGTGTAACGTGGTAGGTGTAAATGTGAATAAATATTCTGGAAATATATTACAGTTAGCTAACAAGTAGGTACCATAAAACATACACGTACGTATTCGTATTTTTGTTTATCCATTTTTTTGTCGGAATCCCAAATCACCGCATGAATATATATCGAGTTCGGATTTATTGTTTTAAATAAATGATTTTACGTTCGTACCTATACTGATAATATTGACCTTTCATTAGATTTTTAACGAATTAATTGTGCGAAAAAAAATTGGTATTAGACATCTAATAAGATGTGATTTAATCAGATAAATATGTTAAATTCCAAGCAAATATAAAAACCTATATACTTATTGTATTTAATCGTATATCCATATTAAAATGTAATTAAAATGCAGAATATGTTTGTGTTGTTTCAGCTGAATTATTATAAAATTTTCTACCTAAATTATATTTTAATATGATAGAGTAAAGCGAATTTTAATAAACCAAAACGTAATACGAAATGTTTTCTTTTTGTGTAAACTTACAAGATGCTACTTCGTTTTTATCAATAAGATATTGTCTACATCAAATTAAATTTACCATCAATTATATTTGGTTAATTAGAAAACTGCATGTGGTCTAGTCCCTGCATGAGGTAAGATCTCGTTTATTAAAGACGAGTTCTATTAAACTACTATAAAATTATGTGTATCTAATCAATAAGGATTAGGTTTGCACTTCAAATTTTCCTAGTTGATATCGAACATTTTCTTCATGTAAATCCACATTCGAGATCTAAATATGTATAACTAATAGCAAGTAAAATTTAATGACGTGCACAGGAGACAACCGCATATTGAATATCGCTATCGGCATTAATAGTGAGTAATGACGATGAGTCATAGTACTCGTTATTAACTTAATATAAAAGTATTAAATAGCGTTAGGAATTTACTTCTGAATCTGAGACTTTATAAAAGGAAAAGTACTTTAATAGTATTATTGATATTATCTCAGAAATTCTGACTTTCAACATAACTTCTTAGACATCATTATTTTTTAATTGAAAATAATGTTTAGGTATAGCGTCAAA
Organism: Silvanus unidentatus; assembly: GCA_963930825.1. Lineage (NCBI taxonomy): Eukaryota > Metazoa > Arthropoda > Insecta > Coleoptera > Silvanidae > Silvanus > Silvanus unidentatus. Next base: position 22,867,368 of record OZ005760.1, read on the forward strand.
TTAAACCGGACACATATTAGATACATAAGATAATAACATCTGCAGTACTTGCATACCAATAATTCAGTAAACGACCAGAAATTTTGATAATCGATTGAACGTAAAAAGTCAAATCGTCTATGATATACCTAACGAAACAACTAAGAAGTAACTCAAAAGTTTGAAATCAGAAGAGCCTCCAGGTCAATAAATTTTGAGAAACTTTAGTTATATGTATCTATGTATATATTGGTCTACCCGCATAACTAACCTTTTTCAGTAGTTTCATGAATTAAAGTTTTTTGTGGAGTTCCCCAAGGAGCATTTTGAGACCCAATCATCCAAGCATTCAACACATAAATGATTATTGTTAAGCATGCATATATAGTTATTATACAAAATAAATTGTTACTGAACAAGGGTTTAAGGAATTGCAATAAATTATTTAATTAATTGAACGTCATATTTATTAAGTTGAATTAAAATTTGATGTAAATATAGAACATGCGGAATTCCCTAAGTAATACATGGTACAATGGCAGAATCATCAACTTGTGGCAACATTTTATTACTCGTATAGAATTATTGTTTTTAACAATTGTTGCCATAAAAACCAATTAAATAACTAGAATTAAGTTTAATTAAATGATAATATTAGTTTTAACATCGAGGTTTATTCAACTAAAAAGTCGTGTGATCATATGTAAATCAAATCTCCTAATGAAGTAAGTTCTTCAATATAAAATTCAAAATTTAATGAAAACGACTCGTCGTTAGGTCCTAGATTATAAATTTCTTATTGAGTTATCAATATTTTAAGAATTCAAATGAAGTTTTCTTCCAACTAGGCTAACTATGTACTGACTTTCGTACATTCCCCTAATATAATATTTGAACAAACATTATCCTACTCTCTGCCTACCTTATTTTATATGATATTAAAAAACGGCCGTTTTTTTTCGTGTTTGAAGCGCACCACCGTGTTAAAAATAGATTGGCGCTGGCTGGTTCATCACATAAACAGGCCAGCCAACATATAAAGGCTCGATCCCGATCCCTTCTTCTCTTCAGGTTCTGGCACGGTAGTTATAGTCGAGCTACAAGTGGTGGCAACTGGCCATGCCTCTTGTATACTACCGCTGACAGTTGCGCCTAGTTATACGTCGCGACGTGATCATATGGCGACTATAGTGCTGACTACCCTGCCGTCTTGCTTTTCTTTTTGATTAATGTTAAAAATTTGTTAGCCAACTGTTGATTGATGGTTGTGATATGTATATCTAATATTTCCGATATGTGTGCGGTGTCTTTAATTACTGTCATTTAGGCTCAATTTAGAAAGAAAAAATTAAAATAAACAGTGTGTTCATCGTTCGTGGTGTCAATTTTATTATACAATGTAATGCCACCCCCAAGTTTTTTCAGAGGAAATTTGCAATTGTATTAAATGTTGTTCGATTACCTTATGCATATTTATCTTGAATATTTATTACAATCATAAGTTCAGTCCAATCAATTCAATGTGTTTCGATTCTTTTCGATCTTATCATTTGAAACTCTATTACAAATATCGATTTATGTTTTATATGTCAAGTGGAAAACTGTTGCATATCATATACGCTTCTATGAGCTGCTCATTTTGAAAGTAGTGCTCTAATACTTACCAATAGTTTTTTTTCTGAAAAATACCTATTGGGTATTGAAAGTTATATATTTTTTTGTAACATACCAACATTTAAATCGACTAAATTTACTGCTGAAAATTTTACAATCAATGCAGTCAGTAAGGAATTTTCATATTATCAGCATATTGACAAGAAATCTAAAAGTTTGTAAAGCGTAATCAAGAATTTTTAAATTAGGTACATACTTTTTTGAATAATAAGATTCTATTCAGATGCTTCTTAATAGATGGTACATATTTTAAAATGAGATGAAATAATTGAAGTTGAGAAATTATATACGAAATTGAGTAAATGCCATACTACCAATCAAATTAAATATTCCGAACAGAAATGCGTTCTTTTTAATTTAAAATTTTTCTTAATTGACATGCTTTCTAAAAAATTAGCATACCTATCATATCTAGTTCATAGTTAGCGATCTCTTTTGTCTATATGAATGACTTCATTAAAACATGAGGGATCATGATAAGATTCATTTTGGTATATTGCGAAGGTTTTCTTTGTGAATATCGCTTTAGCTGTGTGCTGAGTTCTTTATGAACAACCTCATAAAAAAGCATTTGGTTTATTCACGAGGTAAAAATATTTTAAGTTTATTAAACGAGAATATTGTTTCAACTTAAAATCAATACCTCCTACTTTCGATTCTAAACTTAAATCGTCCATATTGTATTTGTTTTTGTTCGTTCATTTTATTATTCCGAATATTTGCTTAAATTACTTATAGTGTCTATTATCTAAATCAATTCACAATTTATTGGTCTACGAAAAAAGTCGAAATTACTTTATTAGCCCTTGCTTAAATCACATTTCTAAAAGAACATCGAAATAAGGATATAACAAAAGCACATTAAACTATAAACGTTAACACGCAATCGCTGGGAGTTAACAAATCCTCAAATATTTTATTTTTAACATTTCTTTAGTAACAGTAAAAAGTTGTGAACAGAAAAATAATATTTAAATTTTTGTTAACAAAATAAATTTCTTGTCATATAAGTAGCAATTAGGACTCAATAGTCTGAACCGATAAAATCTTCTTCTGGTGAGAAAGAAGGGAATATAAGTGCGAAAACCACTATAGCTTCAAGTAGATAATATATAAAGTGAGGAGCCCCTGGGCTGGTCGTCTTAATCGATCGACTTGAAAGGAAAGCGATGTGAAATGAAAACGCTGAATATCGGAGGCAAAACACAATATTACAAAAGTGTTTTCTTATGCGATTCAAATCAAATTTATTCAGAAATTTCTTTTAGCTTAATGTTGCTTTGATAATTAATTTCTATTAAGTTAAGGAATTTTAATTAAGACTTTAATGTTGAATAGAACGTGCGGATCGAATGTCATGTGAAAACAATGTTGATCAAAAAACGTAATAGCAATTTATGTAAAAAAATTGCGGGGGTGTTCAACAATTTATACATACTTAGGTATACATATAAGAACGTGTATGTATACAGAGCAAAATTCAGTCGTATAAAAATCAATGAAGACTATCATGTACGGACAATATACCCAAAATGAATTGGAAAAAGATCAAAGATCGTTTCCTATTTCTTTTTTAAGTACATTACTTTGAAGTATTATAAAATGTACCTTTTGTATACGTTTTTGTATAATACATTTCGCATATACCTAATACAAATCTCCAGTTTGCAAAATTTAAATACCTACGTTTTTGTCTCTCAAACATTTCAAATGAGCATTTTTATGTATGATAAGAAGAGAAACAAAAAACTGCTGAATATTCTGAATTGATCATTATTATCAAAATTTAATCTTGATGTACTACATTCATAATGTAACTGTCATAATAGGTAAAATAGACACATTGTTCCTCGTTTGTTTAGCGAAATGAATTTTTATAATTAAACGTAAATTACAGTTGAATGAATAAATCCATTTCCCCTCTTCACATGTGTATATCAAACAATATGTAACGAGTATGTTTACAAAATTAGGTCATATATGATAATAACTTGGTTAATTCTCCTCCACTATACGAGTATACGTTGTGTGTTCATACATATTTGCATGAATAATGAGATATATTTAAAGTAATTCGAACCTTTTGTCGTGTTAGTCCACTAATGAAAAAATAAAAACTCGGAATAATGGAAAAAGTTATTAAAATCCACGTACAAATTTTGTAGCTACGACTAGGTTCCTGTCTCTGTCTGTTTTACAAAAATTCGCAAAATAAAATTCGCATTAGGAGAAACTAGACAGTAACAACATAATAATCTAGGTAATACTCACAAGGAAACTTTAGTTTTAATGTAACCAGAGGCTACATTTTAGACACATTTACCCAAAACATGCCTTGTATTGTTTGAATACCTACATGATTATTCCAGTAACATTGTTTTAATAAATAAGTGTATAACCAATATAAACTGTATATTGTTTAAAAATGCCTTTCTTTGCAAGTAAAAAATTAGCATCACCTTACAAATCAACTGAACTTTATTAAAATTTTGTTTTTATGAAAGATACAAAGTAGATTTTCAATTCAACATGTTGTTTTTTTACTATATTGAACACTGCATGTGCATTATATAAGTTTGTAAAGACTCGGCATTTTGTAAAGGCATATAATGAAAAAGAAAAATAGATTTTCGTTTTAATAGAAACGTCCAATTGGAAATAAAAGCATAAAGGATCCTGTCGAAACTAATATTTCAATGTGATTGATGTTATGTGATTATTGCGTAGCTTAAAATATTGAATTTGTTACAAGTAAATGTTGAATACATCTAACGAATTTTTATTTGTATTTTCTCTAATTTTAAAAGTTCTTAACGGGTCATTTCCCAATAATAGAAAAAAATTAGAGAATCAATTATAAACCAAAGATTTAAGCAATTTTCGAGGCAATTTTACGTTTCTGGATAACTGCGAATATTACTTTATTATTCTAGTTTTAAAGCCCTCTAATATTTGTGCTGATCATTAATCTCTCGCAATAATTTATGTTATATCTGCAACATTATTGATGTAGATTTATTTTACGTCATTACAACCTGTCCAAATTAATCATACCAATCACATTTTGGAAGTTTAATTTCCTTTTGAGGTTTTAAAGTAAATATATGTGTATACCATGATTTCATTACCTATTAGGTATAATGATCAAGTAAACGCATTCATTTATGTACATAGTTTCACAGATTCATGCTGATTAGAAGGATTATTAAACATTGTAAAAGCATATTTGCATATTGCATCAACTAAGCTCAGGACTTAAATGGTTAAAAAAGCTCGAATTTTATATCTGGGTAATTTAATGATTTAAAATTTAAATATTAATAGATCAAATTAAGTTACTTTGGGAAAGTGTAACATGAAACGGTAAGGATTTTAAGAGCACTACACTATTTTTATTTTAACAAATAAGCAAAGCTTTTTCCCCTTGCTTAATAAAAGGAAGTTTTAGATAATATCCCTTTTGATTACCAACTTTTTGTTGCATAGGATAATATGAAAACACATTTTAATTGCAGAAAGCAAAATCAATAAAACATACCACTTGGCTGTGTCAAATGAATATACAATCAAATTTTTTATAAAAATAAAATTTCTCCAAAATTTCATCCTCACCTCGATTGTAACACAAAACAGTACAAAATCCGATAAAATTTACACAATAAAAACGTTCTATATACTCGTATTATATGTGCTAAAAACATTTCAATGTTACGTAAAGTGAACAAATCATTTTTAAATCGAAGACATCCTTCTAGTGTTGTGAATCAAAGGGCATCATTTGTCTCTGAAATTTAATTAGATCCTGTTCAGAGCCATGATGTACAATGTGGGCTGCTTTTTCAAGGTCGCTCGAAATACTTGTAGCATTCTTCGAATATTATTCTGCAAGGTAATATTAATTGTAATTTGTTTTCTGTTAGGTAAATATTGTTGTTGCATTACACATTAATTAATATTTGCAAATCAAACTTACCTGGGTATCAAAGAAAAATTTGTTATCGTTGAAGAATTGTTTGATTTGCAAATGATATTGTATATAGACATACTTATTTTGCATTAATAATGTGAAAGAACAGGTAGGTAAAATTTATATTGGACAAAATGAAAATGCCTACGCCAAAAATCTTATTTATTATGGAGCAGATTAACGAGACTTATCCAGGTAGTGGTGTAATTCAACGAAAATAGGGTTTGTTATATTTTACTCTGACACATTAATATCAAAAAATCTACATGATAAATCTAAAAGCAATCCACCTGTTAAATTCCAATTTTACTAAAGTTTTTGTATTTGAGACCCATCATAACTAGTCTTTATATAATAAGCAATTAAACTTATGTAGTTTCTTTTGATGTAAACTACATATATTACTTTTAATAAATCCGAATCCAACAAGTTTTTGTTTAATGGTGATAGATTGTATGATGTTTAATGATCATGTCATTTGGAATGAGTACGATTTAAATTGAATTCACACCAAACAATAATTATTATGATTCATACACCATTTGGTAAATTAATTCATAACGTTAAAATCCATCGTTATTCTGGTTTAAATTATCAACTGCAACTTCCCAACAGCAACTGTAAAAAGTGCGAAAAAAACATACTTTTTTTAAAATTCGAAAGCGACTTTACAAAGAAAAATTGCACTGTCACTACCAATTACAGTTGCTTAATCCCATTTAACCAAGTATAGCCTAAATATATCCCTTAAACCACAACAATGATATAACATAAAATTGTAAATAATGAAAATATCTCGGAAAAATATGGTGGAAATACCTTTCACCTTTCAGCCCACACGTAAAGCTTACCAGAAATGTAATTTCCATTAGTACAAGGAACAAAATTACAAAACAACAAACTAATTTGGATAATTTGCTGATAACAATCAACTGCAAACTCTATGCATCCTCGGGGAATTAAACTTAATTAATTACACTGCAATATTACAACTAATAGAGCAAAGTGAATAAAATTAAAATTGTTTAAGTTGAAAAGTTTTTTGACATTCAAATATTATCGTATAAACAGCTAATTAACGCTTAAATACAAAATAGCATTACGAAGAACATCAAATAGTGACTTTTCCAATAAACGATCAAAGTCAATTTATTTAATGCAATGGATCAATTTAACAAAATATTGAGATTTGTGTTGTGGAATAATACAAGTTACATACACCCACATGCTCTCACCCCATGGTGTGATTAATGAAATACGTAGATGTAGTAGTGACCTACTAACTATATAAAATGTCCAATCTAAAAATAATTCAACTTGATAAAAGTTTAATCAATTCTGGCTTTCTCGTATTATTCATCAGCTGTTTAAAAGTTTATAATCAACATCAAAATTTATACAGCTTCCAAAATTATTAAACTAATTTAGGGTTAATTATTTATATATTCTTATCGAGATATCTTATAGATACTGAGGTTGATTTCAATTTGGAATTTTGTAACTTCTCTTGTATACGCATATGAAGACTTTAAAACTTTTACCTAGATATCTTTGATATCTTTGAAGTGAAACAATGCTTTAGAGTTACATATTTTATTCTGAATTCCATATTTTATAATGGTATTGTTATGTTCTTACACTACCAGCACGTGCATGGTAATACATTTCAATATATGACTGCTTTCCTATTGTTGATGATAACTTCTTTCATAGAGACCGAGATAGAGACTTATACGCGGTTGTATAGGGAGGGACCTGTCCCGTTTGCATAAGTATATAGGGCTCATGTTCCATTTTGAGAATGAAATTTGAATATACAATCTACCTCTGGTATGTGATGTAATTGAATTCAAATCAAATCAGTTTTAGTTGATCTTGCGTTTTCGACGCAAATATAAATTCGTTCACTTAAAAGACGATGGTATAAAGTGTTTGCTTCGCGACTTTAAATGCAAACTCGTCTTCATTTTAAGCGAAAGTTTTAAAGCACACCACGCCCCCATTCAATTTCATAAAAGATGTCTAGATGATAGGGGAAGACTGTAATGTGTACCTTACTTTACCTTAATGACATTGTTTCGGTTCAGCGTTATGAAATTTCTTTAGAAACAAATAGCTTGTAGTATTGAAATTAATTACTTCTCTTTTGCTTTGTACCTAATGGTCCGTGTTTAAGACTATGAAATATGAATCTTTTTTAACGATTAATTTAATGGTTTTGTACTTTTTTTTATTATTCCCATCTATTTATGGAGTGATAAATTGCAATTTATAGGAAAATCAAGGGCAATATAGAGACTTCAATTGGTTTAGCGAGAAATTGCTTCTGATGTAAATATTAATTGATATATAGATGAAGTAATGCTTTCTGGCACATGAGTCCAATTCACCATTAATGTTATCGAACTAAATTGTTTGTGAAAACTACCATTTATCAATATTATTCTTTTGAGTGATTTACTTTAGGTCTCATTGTTGAGTGTATTGATTCTTGCTTGAAATATTACAAAATTATTATTTATTTATGTTCCAATATATGTAGTTGGACATATAACCTTGCCACCTAAGGGGAAGGATAAAAGGAATCATTAGGATAAAATTTCCAATGTCTAAATAATTTCTGAAAGTGGTTTTCTTCCAACTAATTTGAGTTTCAACATAACACAATTTCGTTACTGAAATGTACACTTTGTTCGAATTATTTACATAACATATTAATATGTTTAGTGATATTTGTGCTACCTTCAGAATAAATATTTATGATTTTAGGATTTTCATAATGATATCTTGTCTAATGTACTTGTTTATTTTGTTTCATATCTTCTTCTGGAAACCTACAGAGCACAATTAGAGTAAGTACAAATTGTATAAATATTCTGCACGTTTGTCTTCTTAACTACGTAATATAAATATATGTAGGCATGAAATATGCATATTTATTACAATCAACAACTTGAAACAAACTCTACGTTGAACATTCATCATACATACATATTTAATCAAATTCCGCAAGGATTCTAAAGGATGATTACAAATTAACATTTAACAGTCAAGTGAAATGTACAAGTATACAATTGGCTTTAACTCAACATGTTTTTCCTTAAAGAAACATACATCGTACCTATCTACTTAAAGGTTAAAAAATTTGATAATTAAATGTCCTATTTTGATTTCAAAATTGATCTGACTTACTAAAATGTATGCGTTTCTGAAAGCTTATGATTGTAAACATTGTTCAGAAATTGCTTCGGATCCTTGAAAACTCACAATTCAGGATATTTGGAACATTAATAAGTCAATATCCTTCAACCCTCAATAGTCCCAAAAGTCCCATATCTCTGAATTAACAATGCTACAGGTATACAATCAAAGCTATTGTCGAGGAATTACTCTGAAATGTTGTCTCCTTTTTTGTGTACCGAATAATACCATCTTTAGAGTTGTGCTTTAAGCACGGCTTTAAGCTATCTTTTGATGGTTATTTTTACGAGGATTGATAACAGATCGGTCATTTGGGATCTGCCTGTGGCATTAGATTTCAAATACAACTCTAAACACAAACACCAAAATACCCCAAATAATTATGGATAACTTCAGTGCATAAATGTGATTCATCATTTATTATGGTTTATTTAAATTTTCTGAAGCATGATTTAACTTGTTTAGTCGGCGACAGCATATTTAATAAATCTGAATTTAGGAGACATGTAATCTATTAAAATATATGACAATATAAAGATTTCATATTAATAATCAGCACAATCAACTGCTAACTCTTCTAGGACAACTGGAAGTCCTCAGGCAAAATCACCTGCGGGCAGCAGTGCTGGGGCTCTTCCGCCCGAAGCTCGAACGCCCACGGCCCCCAACAAAGCCTTACAAAATGTCAAAGGGGACCATCCGTCGGTAAGCCAGCAGCAGGATGTAAGCATGGTTTTTGTACTAAATCTAAATTTCCAGTAACGATTTGATGTTTAAAATCATTAAATTGTTTTGATTCATAATTTTACATCTTTTTTTCTAATACCAATTTAAACATCAAATCTAATACTTTCCTCTAACTGCTGCTTGTTTATTGTGATCAAAATGTGGTAATTGACGTTGATTGAAGGAAACTGATTGATTGTTGAACGGATTATTGTTTGATGTACAACCTTATATATAATACCTTAAACTTTCTTCTTATGTGTGATCAACTTTTAGTTAAAAATTAAGTGGAAAATGAATAGCTTCGCAAATTTCATCTACTGGTATGTTTGTTAAATGTCGTACTCTATTGAAAAATGAACAATTAATGTTTTGTAATGTGTTTAATGTACACGTAATACGTAAATGCCTGTGTGTTATTATGTGGTGGAGAATCTCTCGTATGCATATTAAATATAAGTTTAGTAATATGCGAGTTATGTCATGATGTGAAAAAGTTTTTTTTTACAAAAACATGTACGCTATTAATTAATTTAATTTTGCTATATTCCTTATTATAAACCCAATTTACTTTGTTTATGAAGCCGTATATTGTTAATTGAAAAAGAATACCATCATTTCGCTTTTAATTTCCTTTCTTTCACGAAAAAATCGTTTACGTTTAAACATTCAGTTAAATGAAATTGTTTTTTTTATGAATAAAGTTTCAACTTAATTTAATTACGATTAAATGTACAATCAGTATTTAATTGGGTTTTACATTTGACGTCTTAAGAGAAACGTTTTAACTTTCTTTACTTGAATCAGGGATTAGTGGACAAAGTCAGTCTGTGAAAGTAGATTGATGTTAAAGTATTCCCGTGACAAGTATGTTTCGTTTTAAAAGTAATAATAATCTGAAGGTATGATTTAATAAAAAAACTTTTGATAATCAATAACAGCAGCAGGATTTGGTCGGCTTTCGTATTTTATGTTGTTTTATGAATTTTCAGATGGCGTTCTTACAGAATCGTTCAATATCATTGGTGGATATGTACATTGACAATTCTGAACCATCAGAAAATGTTGGACAAATTCATTTTTCTTTGGAATACGACTTTCAAAATACAACTCTCATCCTCAAAATAATACAGGTAATAATTTATTAAAGTTTTGATTTGTGTTACAAAAGTAACAAAGACTGACTTTATTTATTATTTATATTTTGTTGTTACAAAATGTTGTACCATCATTAAACGCACTATTTGTTTTCTAATTTAATTACTTTAATAGGTATAGTTTAATACTGTGGATTTAGGTAGACATAATACATACTCAGAAATAATAAACGCATGAACCAGTAACCCATATATTTAACAGGGATGTTTTCGATTTCTATGAAATTACTCCATATTTACGTGCATTTCTGACTTTCATTTTTAAATGAAATAAATGATGGCATATTAATACGTATTATTTGAATAGTAAATAATGCTATACATATAATAAATAAAATTATTGTTTTAATCATAAAAAATATTTGAAATTTGCACTATATTACCCCGTAATTATCAAAGCTAATATTAATGGATGATGGATTCTAGACATAATATAATAGCTACTCAATTTTGATATGTCTATAATTAAATTATTATTGAACGGTTATAGTATAGTTGTGTGAGCTTACATTAATCATTTTATCTCTTTGTACAACAAAAACTTAATTTTAGGCATATGTACGAAGTGCTTAATTTTGCACATGGAGAATCGGTAGATCATGCTTATATTAATTTGCATTAGCGCTCACATAAAAATATATTAAAAATCAAGTACCATAAATTAAGGTCACTTATTGGCTCACTTATTGGCATTTGTCAAATTCAAAGTGGTTAGTGGTGCAACAACAAAAATAAAAAAATCATCAATTTTATTGAAGCACCCAAATAGAAAACCAATTTTGAATATTATCATGTACTTGGTTGTGAAATTGATCGATCCGTGATGGCTCATTTACGGTTAACGTTAAATTCCTGTGTTTTAATTTTGAATTCTATATACTCGTATAACATACGTATTTACGTCTAACTAAAATTGTAATATTCATTATCATAATATAACCTAAATGCTAAATACAACACGTCACGCAATAAATTTAATCCACGAACACTCATAAGAAATTTAATCAATAATTGTATACTGTACTCAACTATTTTAAAGAGACCTTCACTTTCTGTAGACTGAAAATAATTTTTCATTTACATAAAAAACTTTTATAACATATTGATTCCATAATTTCAACACCTCTTCAACTTATTTTAAATTTTTTACAGATTGTTTATTGTAATCATTTGCATATACATGATATTAATTAATTGTTAGAATCTTAGTAGTTTGTATTCACATACAATTTAAAGGTACGGAATGTACTGTGACGGAATTAAAAAAAAACATAAATTTTAATGTTAAACTCGGCACCTTCTGTGAGTCATAGTCGATTCAAAAGCAATCAAATAAGGGTTCATTTTATTATAAGTACAAATTTCGCCTAAAATTTATGTCCATGTACAAAAACAACCCTAATACATATGTTGGCCCTAAAGTGAAAATAATTTAAAGCTATTTAAATTTCTTTAAGCAATCATAAATCACATAGTTATACAACTTTTTCATTTTATTTTCGGAGTATACATTTTCTTTTTGTTTCAATTCCAAACTTTCTTGATTTATTCTTTTATTAACGAGATGGGTTACATACAAATGATCAAGTTATTTTATTAAACACGTTCTTCTGTAAAATATCTAATAGCAAAAAATCTGAATTCTGAATATAAAGCGAAGAATTTATAGAAGCTTAAGAGATGATGTACATACCTTATTATTCGAGTTATTATTATTTATCAAGATTTACAGTAAACTAATTCATTTACCTATCGCAAAGTGTTTAGTTTCTAATTCCTACTTCAAATATTTCACCATTTCATAATTCCTAGTATTAGCATTTCGGAGAGGTGTGTAGGTACATTTATGCAGGTGTACTCGTAACAAGTTTAAACAGTCTTATGTGTACATTTACCTAATGATTAATGGAACAAGTATTATATATGCTTCTGGACATATATTCTATATTTGTCATCAAACTTTTGAATAAATTGCTGGATATTCTTGGATTAGCCAGGATATTAGCTTGGATATCTTATCTTAAAACAGATACCTGGTTGCATTATGAAGTTTCCGTTTTGATTCCAAGTTTATCAAAATAGATTGTATGTATTCATAGAGTGAAATTAAATTAGTAACAGCAAGGTATGATCGCTTTTCAAGTTTCAACTTTCAAGTCATTGAAGAAAATTGAAATTGCTTAATCAGTGACAAATATTATTTTATTGCTAAAAGACTTTCAAAACATATTCAGAAACACGTTATACGGCAACGTGAATGTGTGGTGATTCGCGTTCTTGTAGAAATTTAATTACGATCACACATTTTTCGCAAAGAGTCACAGATTTTGTATGCATAACTGTTCAAATTCGTTATGACACAAAATTTTGTGAAGCACTTCTTAAAAATCAATACATTTAAAATTTTAAGGAAAATCTGGTGATGTTTGCTACTTTTAAATTGTATTAGGTACATGTATATAAATTTTTCAGGGTTTTAAAGTGAAAAACAAAAAAGGTTTCACATTAAAAATAATTAAATAGCACCTTGTGGAATGAGTACAGAAATGTTTATATGTAAAACAAATGGAACTCTGTACTACATCCGTACCTAATTATGAAAACACCTTAAATATAAAATCACAAATTACAGAAAAAGGAACACATTTTCAAGCATTTCCTTCCTGTTGGTGTCAAATTATACTCCTGGCTCAACCTAATATTTTCTGTGTACTTTAACATAGTTCATTGTTAAATGTATAAATACTATGGTGTGTAAGTCTGTCTAGAACATAATTTTTGCTTGATGATTGCTTTGATACGACGTTTCCAACACGGGACCAAAAACAGTTACCAGACTCATCACTATAACGTGATAATATTCATCCGTTTGCGTATGCGTGTGCATACATACCAAAATATTATGAATAATTCATATTGTCTTGTATATGGAGAATGTTCATCTCCGGTTTAATAACATAAAAATAATGGTTTGGGGTAGGAATAGATGAACACAAATAGATACTAAATAAAATGACTGGAAATTAACTAGACATGTCATGTATTAGGTATGTTTTTTACAAATATAAATTTACCGTACCTAATCAAAAATATACCTTTTGTGGAGTAAATTATTTACGGTAAATTACGATTGATTAAAATAGACATATAGAAATATTTAATGCTAACAAATCGATAGGTTTGTTAGCTAGGAAATTGAAACGATTATATGGTGAAATCATTTAATCCTCTATCTCGGTCACATTTATACACTCACCTTTGGTAGCTGACTTGAATAAGGGCAAAACATTTTAATTAATAAACGAGCGAACGCCTGAATTTTCGCATAATCAATTCTATATAACCGGGTCTGTGGGGTACTTTCTGAATTTATTGCCATCTTTTACTAAACCCATTCCCTTTCACATACGTATTATACCAATACACAATAAATTGAAATATTTATTTGTTTAGGGTAAAGAATTGCCGGCAAAAGATTTATCAGGAACCAGTGATCCTTATGTTCGTGTAACCCTTCTGCCAGACAAGAAACATCGTTTAGAAACCAAAATTAAACGACGTACACTAAATCCCCGTTGGAATGAGACATTTTACTTTGAAGGCTTTCCCATACAGAAATTGCAGTCGAGAGTATTGCATTTGCATGTATTCGACTATGATCGATTTTCAAGAGACGATTCTATTGGGGAAGTATTTCTTCCCCTGTGTCAGGTAATAATTGCATAGGACACATCGACATGAGCTTTTATTAATCTTTCACACGTGCTGTCTGTAGGTTGACTTAAGTGAAAAACCATCTTTCTGGAAGGCACTAAAACCACCAGCAAAAGACAAATGTGGAGAACTTCTCACATCTTTGTGCTATCATCCAAGCAACAGCATTCTGACACTAACTTTGCTCAAAGCGCGGAATCTGAAAGCGAAAGATATTAATGGGAAATCAGGTGAGTCGAAATTTTGATGTTAACCAGCAACATACAAAACCACATGTTGATATTTTATCACAAGGGTATTGAGTATGTCTCAGAATCACGAAAAAACTTAGTATAGTTCAAGAGGAACTATTACACTTACTAACTTGATGAGTATAACAAAAGCTCAATTCATCTTGATTTCAAATATCTATTACGATGTCCCCATAAAATGAGTCGAGTGATTTATGGCTATAAAGGATCACAACGAATGCCGAGTTATAAAAATTTTTTATATTTCAGATCCATACGTAAAAGTATGGCTTCAGTTTGGAGATAAACGTATAGAAAAACGTAAAACTGCTATCTTTAAGTGTACATTAAACCCTGTATTCAATGACACATTTTCGTTCAATGTTCCATGGGAAAAGATTAGAGAGTGTTCTTTAGATGTGATGGTGATGGACTTTGATAATATAGGAAGGAATGAATTAATAGGACGTATTTTATTAGCTGGTGTGTTACACTATCAAATGAACAATTAAAAAAATTTGTAAACGAAATATTTTTTAGGTAAAAATGGATCAGGTGCATCAGAAACAAAGCATTGGCAGGACATGATAACGAAGCCAAGACAAACTATTGTACAATGGCATAGGCTTAAACCAGAATAAGTGAAATTTAAGAATATTTAATGCACTTTTAGTTGAAATAATGAATAAAATGGTAAAAAGTTTTGTCTTGTGCTATATTTTTCTATTATTACTCTATATAAAAATGATTCTTGTTTTTATATGTAGTATCATTATTATTGCATTATCTTAAAATGACAATAAATTTCTGTATTGATCTATATTTAGTGTAGTTTTTAGAATTAATAATAAAAAATATATAAATTTATACATACATATATACAATATCTACTTTCTATCAATTTTCCGTAGAGCTTTTTACCATTTTATGTTTCACAGTTTAATCACTAGAATAATTTGTCCTAGTTTATTTGGATAAAATGTGCCAATATAATTCAAACATTACTTATATACGATTATTAAAAATGACCAAAAAAAAGTAAAAACATATAATCTAATAATTTTGTTATCCCTATTAAGATGAGATTGGTAAAAAATCTTTAGGAAAAATATTAAGGCGAGAATCAAATCAAGAATTATTCGTATACATATAACTTTTGGCGTACTATAAATAAAACATTTATCAACAGGTAAAAATTAGTTTAAATCAATATCAACTGTAACTCACATTGTTCAATTTCTATCGTTACAACAATTTCAACAGATAGAGAAACTCTTGGAAAAAGGCTGAAAGAGAGAAATCCATAGAATGATTGGTAATATTGTTTAGCTCGATTATTTCCAAATGAGAAATACCTAGGAATTTTCTTTTAACAATTTGCTCCGATTAAATCAAACGTATTTGATTTAATTGCTATTGTTTCACAAAGTAAAATTATTGCAACATGAACAGAGCATGAAAAGACTGTCGTATTACATATATTACTAGTTTTAAGAATGAAAAGAATTTGCAAATATGTATTCATTGTGATTCACATTCTTATTCGCATTACTGAATGTATTGTTTGGCAAAAAATTTGATTCTATTTTGATAAATTGGTACTTTCGTTTGTACACCATTCTTCGAAAATTTACATAATTTTTGCATATCTTACATATATTTACATTTTAAATGATATTAAGTATTTGTAGGTAATTTAATTGGTCTGATGTAATATGTAGAATTCAGATACTATTTTCTTTGTAGTATCTATAAGTGTTTTTTAACTAGTAGTGTTTAATTTTATAGGCCAATTCATATTTTAATGACAGCTCTTAAGTTTAACTTTACTTTTTACATTTCTTTACAAATAATGTGGGATATTTGGAAAAGTACAAAGGAACAAAAACGTCTTTTCAGATATTTATAAATTTAAATTTTATTCTGATTTCAATTTTGATTGGAAACTTTATATTTGAACTTTCAAATTTAACGAAGATGAATGATTTACAGTGACTCATACATTTGGAGCAGAACAAAAACATTTTTACCAGTTGATAAATAATTTACATTTTTGACATAGTATTAAGGTGTAATAAATTTATACTTGTACGTATTTTCTTTCTTCAATTAACTATTCCTGTCGACGCTATGAATTTTAAATCATTTTGTGTCTGGTTTTTAATTTTAATTAATCCCAAACATATGTTTGATAAAAAATTTGTATTATGTTTACTTTCATAATTAATTATTGTAAAAAGCCAATCTTGTACAGAATGAAGTTTGACACAGGAAGAGCCTTCATCTTTCATGGGCAGTGGATTGGTATGTCCAGATTTGAAATCGTATGAAAATGGTGTTAAATTAAATATACATTATGTCAATATTCGTATATTAAATACCTTAGAAGTGAGAATTCCTTATTAATTATTATGTGTCTACACCAGGGATGAAGGATAAAGGCAAGGTTCAGTTTGTGCCAGCAGAGCATGGAAGGCTCAATCTTAATTAAACTCTCTGTACTTTTGCTATTCAATCGAGATTTAATTTTGAATTATTGATTTACTTTAAGTTTAACACTTAAATCGAAATTACTTAGTAGAGTTAAAATGAATTTCAATTAAATGCGATTTTCAATTTTCCAGTGCGAAGTGTAAAAAAGTAAAATATTGTTTAAAATTTTCAATTTAACATGTTTCCATTTTCCATTGTGGCGAAAATCTTTTTACCAACTGATCTCGATTGCGGCAAAATGAAGACAATTTTCTCCTACTGCCTTCTGTTCTGAAAAGTTAGATAGGATATTTGACTGCCCTCATTATTAAATATAATTTGTATATTACCTCATTTTTATTGGCACAAATAAATTTAAATACACAGAGACGCACAACATTGTATTACAAAGAAAAAATACACAAAATGTCACACAGAATACGCAATAATACCTAGATGTAATTTTGTAATTACGACAAAGTTGAAGATACCATTTTTTTCAAATGTGTCCGTTCAATTCTGATATAAAGTTTCACAGTTATAGTATATAAAAAAAACTATAAATGTCATTGAAATTGAACTGCAAAAAAATCTCAACCGAGAAGTATTTTTTGTGATAATTTTTAATGTTATAAGTATATACATATATTGTTATAAATGTGCGAATTAGAAATTAGTAATGGAAGACAAAAATAAGAGATTATGAAATCTATGTTACATAAATTAGTTGAATTTATTTATTAACATCAAATGATTTGTTTGTTAATAAATTTATAAATATTTAACATATTGTATGTATAAATTTCTGTGTATGTACAAGTATAACGAGACAAGACGCTTTATCTTATTGTTAACATGTCTATGTATAGAAGGATGATTGGGCGATAATAAATCTTGTTGGTGAGAGCCATACAAAAAAAAACATTCTTACCGAAAAATTTAAATTGTGATGATTTGCGTGCGTGAACGAGCAGGAAATTTATGTGTGCTTTATGTGATAGCGATATAGATTCGATATACTTGTAATTTCATATCGACAATTTCAAATATCAATTTTTTCTCTTAAATAGATATACATAATAACACTTCTATCAATTACATTTGTAAATAATTTTGCAATGTTCTACAAATCTGTACTTCACTCAATGTATGTTTTTCTTCATGTTCATCTCCATTGCCATATACATACTTACTACACATATGTATGAAATATGAAATTGAAAAGAAAATACTGGAGATGTACCTACGCTTAGTGTATTACGTACCATTTTTCAATTCGTTTCTAACTTTAACATTATTAAATTATTTCATTAAAAGTCTAATCTAGCTTTATTTAAATCTGAATGAAATTCTATATTTCAAAGCTTTTATATAATTATGTCTTTGAATAGAATGTAGCTATAAAGAAAAATATAAAAGAAAAAAAATTGTAAACTGTAGTGCCTGAATGAAAAACGTATCGTTATATTTGCGAGTATTTAATGTAAAACACAGTTTTGTATGTGTTAATTTTGAAATAATATAAAATATTTATTTTTATGTGGTAAAAAGTAATTGTTAAAATTTTCTTCTAATTCAATTCAAAAAAAAACAAAAATAAAATTGTACCAGCAAATCATTTTAATATTGGTACAATTTACATATATACATATATATTTGTTGTAAACACTCTATTCTCAAATTGTGGAAAAATATATACTATTTTATAATTATGTTTGATTTATATTTTATATAAAAATGTTGCTACGTATAATTACAATGATAAATACATATAGTGAATATACCCTATTAATTAATTAATAAAGTAATGTATTTAATAAAAATAGGGTACTTAATACATAACGTTGTTATTATGCAACCTGAATTTTAAATGTGTGTAAATATGTGTTAGATTTTAGTATCCGTAAGAAATGTTGTAGAATTTAACTAGTAATTAAACGTATTTAATTATTATGTGTTTTTTTAATCTTATTGGTTCAATTACCTATTATAAGTGAACAATTTTTTTACAATCTATATATTACAGATTACATAGTACAAATATTTAAATATTTAATTGTATGTCGCAGAATTTGCTAAACAATTGTCCGATAAGATACAGGTATTTATAAAAAATAACTTTTGCTCTACTTCAATCATATCATTTGATCTCGTATTCTCGTTAATAAATAAATTGAAGACGATGCATAATAATGCACTTATGATATGTTCTCTGATCTGTGATCAGAATGCAAAAAAAAGGTTAATAACCGATAAATCAATAAAACAATTCAAGGCAAAAAAATACCTATTTATTATTAAAAATGTTAAATTGAGATTTCTCAGTATTTTTATTGCATAGTGCATGGTTCACTCATTTAAGAGTCTATGAGGAGACCGCATCATCAACAATTTTACCAATAGAACCACTGATAATGTTTTGGTATCAACTTTTCATTATTATTGGTTTTTTTAATTTTCCAACATTTCACTAAATAAAACATATACATATGTAAAAATTGGTCTTATATTAAAAATATGTAGTTCCTATATACTAGATATTAGAATACTCTAGTTTATACTACATTAGTTTCTCAAGTATCGGAGCTTTTTATTTTTACAATAATATAACTTATCAGTTTTTATCTGTTTTAAAAAGGTAAAATTGAGGCAGTTATCACCTGCTTAAATAAGACAATAACAAAATAAGGTCATTAAACTATAATAATATAAATTTAATCACAATACTTGTCATTAACACATATACATATAAATACAAAATTATCAAACCCTTAATTTCAGTGTAATAGAAAAAACTAAGTCATTAGCACGTCCAAAAAAATGAATTTCCTTGCAATTTTTTTAAATATCATACTGTTGTTTGAGTGTACGTTTTGCAAGGAACAGCCTATAATTAATGTTTATCATAAAGTGGCAAGTGGTACGTCAATAAGTGAGCGATGTCGCAAGCAAATGGGATATTTCATGGACAACCTATTTAACAGTAGCGATGGAAATGAGTGGGCTTTAAAAAGTATGTAATCCTAAAACAAAGTTAAATCTAAGACAATAATTCTTTCAAATCTTTTGTCTAATTCTCAATTTATTTGCAATAAATTGAATTTTTATTATTATTATTGAAAGTTGGAGCCCTACTTCTAAAATGATGTTGACTGATCTTAAAAAAAACTTAATTTTTATTAGCGCAATCATTCTGCCTATTTTATCTTCATAATACATGTTTATATATTATTACCAGCCTTGAATGAGAAACTGATAACATTTTTTTACAATCTATATTAAAATGCCTTAAGTTCACAAAAACGGGCCAAAACTGAATCCAAAAAATCTTGAATTCATTCCCCACTCAAAGAAGGTACCGTATTTACGAGTATAAAAGACAATTGCTTGAATCTGATTTATTGGATAATTAAAAAATCTTCTACCTACATATATAAGCAAAATAGTTCCGTTTCCATCATGAAAGAATTTCAAAATTGCAAAAAAGGTCGAACACTAGACTAGGTATCTTTTTCATGCTGCTTCACATTCAAGTGAAAACATGTATGCAAACATATTTTTATGAATCAACTCTTGCATATTTTAATTTGAATTGAATCTTAGTGCTTGATTCTTCAACCAAAATCCAAAACGGATTTTTGACTTACAATTTTGGGGAAATGGGAAACTTTGATGAATGCATTAGCGTAGACGTTGCAGTAGAAAATCTTTCTATTTATGGTAAATATTGTCTGGGTTACATATCTTTTAATTCCAGTCACAACAGCTTTACATCTGTATACAAACAAGTAATATAAATGAATGATATGATAACGGGCGTGTAGATTACACTATTGGTGTGTATATTTTGCTTTCAGAGAGCATTACGAGAAAACATAGGATCTATAAGTCTTTCATCTGATAATTTCAATGGTATTCCTAAATATGTCCCAACATTCGCACTTTGCATTCCGAATGCTTGCACAATTGACGAAGTGAACTTGTATTTACATGAACAAGTAGTTGAACAAGATCCTGCAGTCAACATCATTTTTCCATCGATGTATTGTCAGACGAAGGATGATGTATACCCAAAATTGTCTGCCGCGGCAATTTTTACCATGTAAGGCATAAGGCTCCAGTTGTTTGAAGTTACATTTTTCAAAAATAATATTGATTTTTGTTCGTCAACTATTCCTTCCTTTTTTTCAGTTCATTTTTTGTTTTGATTTTTGCTATAATGCTAATATCGACAGCATTCGATATATACGCGTTCCAAACAGGGAAAGGTAATTTGAAACTCTAAATATAATATATACCAAAATAAACTGATGAACTTCTAGAAATTAAATTTCCAATATTAATTGCTTTTTCCTTATACACCAACTGCAAGAAATTATTTAACATGAAACCTCCAAAGGATAATATGTTACCATGTTTAAATGGTATCCGATTTATAAGTATGATGTGGGTAATTGCCGGTCATTCTGTGTCCGTTACCATGAACGGACCGGTATACAACAACTTAGATCTTCTTGATGTAAAAAGGCAATAAAATCGTAATTTGCTGTAAGGCTAATTTCACATTTTTAGTGGGCTGATAATTTAAGGAGTATGCTATTTATTAGTGGAGGACTAGCTGTGGATACATTTTTTGTTGTGGGTTCAGCCTTGTTGGTGTATGGATTTTTCAGAAGTAAAAATGGAAAAGCTAAATTCAATATATTTACATTCTATTTACATCGTTATATCAGGTAAGTAAATTTTTGGTTTCATTCGTGGAAATTAAAGCAAATTTTTGTCTTGCATCAATCGAAACAGATTAACACCGGCTGTTGCAGCAGCAGTGCTTGTAAGTGCAACATTATTAAAGTACCTTGGCTCGGGACCGTATTGGTGGATTATCGATTTCAGTTTTCAAAAGAATTGTGAAGAGAATTGGTGGACAACTTTATTATACGTACAGAATTATGCAAATGTAGATAAAATGGTACGTGAATAATTTTTAGTAGGGTGTTGGAGATGTGGAAATTAATATAAGTTTATGATATTACTTTAGTGTCTTGGACAGAGTTGGTATCTTGATATTGATATGCAGTTATATTGGATATCGCCGATATTTTTAATGATCCTATGGCAAAAACCCAAAATTGGTTTGCTCCTTCAGAGCGTTTGTGTTGTGGTTTTTACAGCAGTGCCAGGTTATATTGCTTGGAAATACGATTTAAATGCAATTTTAAGTAACTTGTATTCAACGTAAGTAGTATTTTTCAAAATTTATTAAATTTCGTGTATTTTTGTCAAAACCATACGTCCTCTTCGTACCATACTTGATCTCCGTCTTTATCTCAAAATGTGATTACTTTATCATTATTTTGGATTATATTTTTTAGTAATCAAAGCACTGACTTCATGAATGAGTATTACCTTCTAACTCATGCCAGAGCTGGCCCATGGTTCATCGGAACCATTTTAGGATTCTTTATAAGTCAAATACAGTATAGTAAAATACGAATAAAGCTTAATAAAGTAATTTGGTTGCAGTTTTATATATAGAAATTCTTATATTTCACAATATTTTTCAGATTACTCAAATAAGTATTTGGACTATTTGCTTGTCTGTGATGTTAATTTGTATATTCGCGGGTCATTCTACACTAAGAGGACCCGATTATGACAAATGGGGAAATATTCTTCATATTACTTTTGTCCGACCGGCATGGGCAATTTGTATTTGCGTCGTTATTATACTTTGTATGACACAAGGGGGAGGTAGGTTTTTACTTTTCTTTGATATTGATGATGAGACATATTTGTCTATATGTATATATTTACCTAACTTTTCAGGGCCAATAAATTGGTTTCTTTCTTTACCCATATTTGGAGTTCTGAATCG
The DNA here is from genome assembly GCA_963930825.1 of Silvanus unidentatus. NCBI lineage: Eukaryota > Metazoa > Arthropoda > Insecta > Coleoptera > Silvanidae > Silvanus > Silvanus unidentatus. Next base: position 22,890,363 of record OZ005760.1, read on the forward strand.
ATTGTCTTACAGTATGTACTTAACTCATGTCACCACGCTTTATATGATAACGTATTCAGCAAAATTACCTGTTTACTTTTCCGAATTTTATCTAGTAAGTACACACTTATATTCGTAATAGTAAGGCATACATATTTTTCGATTTACATATTATAAATGTTTAATATTTTTGTCCATAAATCACTAAATGCATTTTATTAATACACCCGAGTATACACAGATATTAGTCCATTAAATACTGACGTGTTTTGAATAAGCAAAGGTATTTATCAATTTTGTTTTACAGATATACAATTATTGGTCAATATTCATGTTCACAGTCGGAATTTCACTTTTTTGGGTACTAGCTTTTGAATCACCCATGATTGCTATAGAAAAAATTGTGTTTGGTTAAGTTTTATTCTGTAATACACAGAATTATTATTTACCTATTCATTATAATTATTTATTATGTGAAACCTGTACTGATTAAACATTAATTATAGAAATACTATACGGTTATTTCTTGATCAAACTCCCTATATCCTAAGAAATATTTTATTAAAAATTAACAATTTGATTCAGAAAAACTTTCTACATCGTATATTTTCTTTGAACCACTTTCAGCGCTCTTGTGCTACTTTAGATCAAATTTAGGTTCAGAGTGTAACTCAATTGTTTGGGGTCATCCAGAGTCAGAAAACTTCTATTTCTATTATCAACTATCAGTTACAAATTCTTTCAAGAGAGAAGATACTATTATGAACCAGCAATGGTCCAACATTTTTTAATTACGTATATTTTTTTTGAAACTGTGCAAATTTTAAATTTTTGAATCAAATGGGTGTATTGGTTAATTATTACTAACACGGAAATTTTACATCTTAGTTCTGAATGTAATTTCGGTAACCCCGCAAAAGATATTTGTGTCACGGAAGTTTGACACATGTTTGACCTCTTATTTCCCTTCGATTCATGAATATATCTACCTAAATTCTTTGATATTTACTAAGGGTATACAAAAACTCTAAATTTTAAATACAATTATCTTAAAAATTATTAATGAGTGTTTGTAAACTTCTTTGATAGAAGGTACATTTTCTTTTTAAATATATGTAGGTATAGAGATAAATCATGTATACATAAAGAATTACGGTATAGGTAATAGCATGCGGTAATAGAACATATACATACACACATGCTATAAAAATGAATAAAAATAATGCAAGTGAATACAAATATACTATCTATATGTAGCCATAAACATAATTAGGTAAACATAAAAAAGCTAATAAAACTTGCCCCTATGCCATGCGCATATTAAATGTGGACAAAGCATTTTCATAAGTGATTTTTCATAGTACCTAGTGTGAACTGGAGTGTGAATTGAAAAAATATTAAAAAATTTTCATAACGCGTTGATCATGATGAAAAGAGTGAAAATTAAATTCTAACGGACAATGGGACTTGCTGAAATTCTTCTAGCAAGTTTATGTGCCAATTTAACATGTCCCGGAGATCCAGGTATTACCAAATTCAATATTTTGGAAAACATTTAATTTTGTTAATCGAGCTTGATTAGTTCTTGAAATGAATGTTTCGAAACAGTGCCAAGGACAGAAGTATAGACTTTTTAAAGCAGATCTAAGACTAACAAACAAGAAATTTCAAAGTTTTGAAAAAAATATGAAGTTGATATACGTAAACATAATTCCAAATCTAAAAAAAATGGAAATCGTATATTACGTATTAAAAATAAAAAAAAATACCTACACAAAACAAGGCTGTCTAAACGTACCTAATACTTATATTGTGCAAGAAATTCAAAAGATAACTAAAAAAATTAATATAGCTATAAGGAACATTGTACGTAGGTAAGATTTAAATATATCGGTTTTTGAATCTTTTAGCTTTTAAAAAAGCGTTCACAATTTTTATCTATAAAAAACCTCATGAAAATCTTAGGAAAACCTATCTGAATTTCAATACAAACATTTAAATGACTAATCAAGGTTCACTTTTACGAAGATCGTATGAATATTCTACATCCTATATGAATCCTATATGTACATCTATGTATTTAAAGTATGTTTTACAATGTTTGATTACTTTAGATCCAGTGTCGTTGAAACAAGAAAAATATATGGAATTAATTTCCGAATTAAAAAATGAAACACTAACTATTACTGCGCTTAAGGTATGTACCTATTAATAATAGACCTTACAATTAAATAACAGTCTTATTCTCGTATCTATAGAAGAAAAGATGATTTTTTAAATTGTCAAAACGATATATCCAATTATAACTAGGTATCTATAATGATAGATAATGTATTCTTTTACTTTTAGAAATTTTAAGTCGAAGTAATTATTATAAATTTTGCTGTGATCTACTAGTCTAGTTTTTCTTTTAACATAAATTTAATCCTAAATTAATAATTTGAGCCAATTGTTGTATGGGTGTTGGAAAACTGCTCGTACAACCACTAATATTAGATACGAGGAGATGCCTATGTATAGAATTTTATTTTAGTCATTTTGTATATTTAATAAGCTCCTACATTTAGGTATCCGCACAAACATGCATATATGACAACAAAAATATAATATTAATTACCTATAAAATATTAAAATAAAAACTAAACTAAATAGTTTAACTATATATTCTAGAATGGCGATTTAAGTGGTTTCCAAACAATAAACGGTTCATTAGAAGGAACTGGCGTTGCATTTGATTTGGTAAAAATTCTACAGAGAAAATTTGGATTTCGGTATGTTTTAAAAGAGCCTGAACAAAACATTTTTGGTAATGGTAAAACCGGTGTATACAGCTTACTTCTTAATGGTGTAAGTGAATGTTTATATTAATTTTTAGTCCTAATTGTTCTCATTGGATAACGCATTGCTGAGCAAGCAATAACGTAATATTACAATACCGGAATAATCGATAAAACCTTTATGAAAACGATTTCAATGTCATTGTTTGTTTAACAGAAGCATATAATTTTCTATACGCCATACGAAATAAAATGGTGCCATTACCAACACATTACACACTTTTTATACAATCAATGTTTCCTTAATTGACATGTACATTTTCACATTGATTTTGTGTTCAATAGAATCTACTTAATTGCTTATTTTATCATATATCAAATTTTTAATTAGATAACTACATAATTATCTTTTCTCTGATATAGGACGTCGATTTCGCTGCAGGATTTTTGCCAATCGTAACATCTCTTAGACATGAAATAAGTTATTCTCCAATGTTAGACAGCGGCGAATGGGTAGTACTTATGAAAAGGCCCAAAGAGTCAGCAACAGGATCAAATTTATTAGCGCCATTCACCAAACCTGTGTGGTTCCTAATAATACTTTCACTGGTGGTTGTGGGACCAGTGATTTATTTATTGATTTTATTGAAAAGTAAATTGTGCAAAGATGAAAATAATAAAGTATTCCCGATGCCTTCGTGCATTTGGTTCGTTTATGGTGCTCTTTTGAAACAAGGCACCACACTGAATCCTGTGACGGGTAACGAAATGCATCAAGTTTATTTTTCGAAGTTGTTCTTACAGCTTAATTCCAGACTCATCTCGTCTGCTGTTTGCAACATGGTGGATTTTCATCACTATACTCACTGCCTTTTATACAGCGAACCTTACAGCCTTTTTAACATTATCCAAATTTACGTTACCGATAACAAATGCAAAAGATATTGGCAAGAAACACTACAAATGGGTTAGTAATAAAGGGAATGCGATAGAAGAATCGTTAACCGACGAGGGTAATAATGAAATATCTGTAGACGATTCACTGATGGGTGTCATTGGTCAAGCATTTCATTATCCAAATATTGAAGATTACCGTATTTTGGATGAATATGTTTCCAAAAAGGATATTATGTTCATACGAGAACGTCCTATTGCGGATTATATTTTATATGATGATTATAAAAGAAAAACAAAGGAGGGAATTAAGGAAGAAAATAGATGCACTTTTGTTATTACTAAGTTTGCTGTCACATCGTACAACAGAGCTTTTGCTTATTCAAGGAATTTCAAATACAAGCACGTTTTTGATTCAGCGTAAGATCATCCAGTTATATTTTAAGCGAATTTTTTTACTTGCAATCTATGTTTTAGAATTCAACACCTGGTAGAATCTGGCATAATTCATTTCAAGCTGAAAGAGCAATTACCAGACACAGAAATATGTCCACTTAACTTGGGGAACACAGAACGACGTCTTAGAAACTCCGATTTAATAATGACTTATTTGATTGTTGGCGGAGGTCTAATTATTTCGGCGGTCGTGTTTGTTATAGAAATGTTACTAATGTTCGTAAAGAAGAAATATTACAATGAAAAACAACACCACAGACCAATAACACAAAATCTTCGAGTATTTGGAGGGTTGAATGAAAATGTATTTAATAGAAAAACACACGTTACACCACCACCATCATATAACGCTATTTATAATCCACAATTCTCTGAGAAACAAAAAGAATGGAAAAAGAAACTTATCAATGGAAGAGAATATTGGATTGTGAATTCAAATATGGGTGGATATGAATTAATACCGTTGCGTACACCTTCAGCTTTGTTATTTCAATATTCAAATTAAAATAGAGTGTTTTGGGTTTTCACTAAAGTGTAGATATAGACATATATGTATGTATTGTAAGAAATAAAAATCTTATTGCAATGATACTTATTATTTTTTTTTTTGAATTCGTTGTCGTTCTGATATTAATGTTTCAACATTATTACTTAAAGCTAAAAAACCGAAGGGACAATAACTAAAAAAATTAGCGTACACTGAATACTAAGCCTAAAATCACCGAATGCAACCATTACTCAAGTTCTTGCAGAAGCAGACGAATTAGGAAGATTTAACGGTGGCTTTTGATTTTATAGTACCAAAATTTTTGCTGTGCAATAGCACAAATAAACCTAAATAAATACAGAAACGTTTTATCGAAATGTCGAGGGGGAATCGAATATAAAAACGGCAAAATTCATGATCTTTGGTGCATTATGAATGAAAATCGGCGTCAATAGACGAATAGGTGTTCATTGAGTTTTGACCCTATGGCAGGCACAAGTTGCGCTTAGTTGCGAAAATGACCTTAAAATTGAAGACTATGCCATTGTAGAATAAATATTAGAAGATATATTAAAAATTTACTCTTGATTGATGGAATTTACTCTTTTTGAATTTTAGTATTTCAATACAAATGTATATGGTCGAAGTGGACAACTTACTGCCTCGCTTCTTCAGGTTTTCAATACCAGCAACTACCCCTTCCGACAGCGATTTTGATAATGAAAATAAGTTTATTATATGTATTTTTTCCGCACAATCGAATGGTGAAAGTGGCAAACATAGACACCTAACAGTTTTCGAGAAAAACGTGTTTTTCCGCGCTTTTCATTGTTTTCAAGGGAGTTGTCAATACCATCAACTACCCCTTTCGACAGCGATTTTGATAATGAAAATAAGTTTATTATATGTATTTTTTCCGCACAATCGAATGGTGAAAGTGGCAAACATAAACACCTAACAGTTTTTGAGAAAAACGTGTTTTTCCGCGCTTTTCATTGTTTTCAAGGGGTTTTCAATACCAGGAACTACCCCTTTCGACAGCGATTTTGATAATGAAAATAAGTTTATTATATGTATTTTTTCCGCACAATCGAATGGTGAAAGTGGCAAACATAAACACCTAACAGTTTTTGAGAAAAACGTGTTTTTCCGCGCTTTTCATTGTTTTCAAGGGGTTTTCAATACCAGGAACTACCCCTTTCGACAGCGATTTTGATAATGAAAATAAGTTTATTATATGTATTTTTTCCGTACAATCGAATGGTGAAAGTTCCAAACATAAACACCTCACAGTTTTGGAGAAAAACGTGTTTTTTAACGTGACTTTTAATTTTTATTTGAAATCGGCGGTATTTAGCTGTAAAATCCAAAAGAGTATTACAAATTGCTGTGCACACTGAATACATGAAGTAATTGCCCCTTCGATGATGCATAGGTATGCGTATCTGTATTTTTAAACTTAGGGACATACTGAATTTTAGTACACGTACTCCTATCTACATAACGATGCCGCTTGCTCAAAAGTCAACTATAACATATATCTCTAACTGCCTAGTTCGTAAAAGTTCGCATAAAGAAAAAATGCTTACCATTGAATAATCATACGATGATATACGCTTATAGAAACTGTTGAGTTGAGTGTGGTGTGTAGTTGACATGCTTAGACCTGTTGGGTCCGGCAATCTGGAGTGGGAATGTTTAAAAACTCAGGAACTAAGGTTGCATTTGGTAATCGGCATATACTTTTTATGCAAGTATATGACGGAGAGTGAAGTTTGAGTTTGGAGCTTGGAAATGCAGAATAAGCACTAGGGTAGTCGATATCTTAGCGACTGGATGTGTATTGTGTATGTTTTTAATTAAAAATAATTTAATTATAATAACAATTAGCAAGGTGAGTACTTACGATTCGTTATCGGTCAATTGTGAAATAGTATTTATTATTTTACAATATAACTATTCTTACGATATAAATATGTATTTACCAAATTCGTATTTATTTTTTACATACATTACATTCACACTGGTTTAAAATGTGTATGTATTTTAGAAGAGTATCGTTAATTAATGATAAAGTTTGAATTTATAGATACAATTCAGTTGTACAATTTCAATCCAGACCATGAAAAACTATCAGTTATTCGTTAAAATAAAAGTATCATGAAAATATTATAGGGTTTAAACGAGTTAAATAAATAACAAAATTCATTATAAACTTATGTGAGTATTATTTGTAATTTGTAAATATACATTTGGATTATAAAAAAATTGTCATATAGGTGTATATTATATACAGTTTTAAATTAATTAACTTTGGCATCAAGACCAAAAAGATCTTTAAATATATAACTAACTTGATGATCTTCCAGATATTTTAATAACTCTCCCATATCCATATGAGTACATTTAACGCCATTATTTCTAAACACCACTTCAGAAAAACCTTCAAATTTTCGAAATTCTTCTTGAAGTCCTTCTGTATCTTCTTCAATGACTTTACAGTATATTTTTTTCCAGTTCATCAATTTTATTATTTGCCACCATTCTTCACAGTCACTTTGGCTGCCTTCAACACAAATAATCCCTGGACGGCCAGGCAATGTAAAGCCAGACAAATTTAAATCATTCGCCAAATCAATTATTTCCCGTCTCTTTGTTTTACTGTAAATGTGATGTGAATAAATCCAATAACGAACGAACTTCTTATTTTGACAATTGTTGCTATTTTCTTCATTTGGTGAAGTTTGAATATCTAAATAATTTTTAGCATTATCTTGTAGCCAAGAAATAGCGGAAAAAATGCATGGTTCACCACGTTCCACACTTGTTATGAATTCATTTAAGTTTTTGTTAATGTCCATGTGCTGATTACGATTTAATTTGTGATTTCGGACAAACAACTTCGGTGCTACGTTTGGATAGTCATATAACAAATTCACGTACAGCTCAAACTTAACATCTTCAATTAAAAGTGATATTATCAAATCCAAGTTTGGTGGAATTACATCAATTGATCTCTCATTCTCGACAAAGTCTTTTATTAGAGTTAATGCCTCGACATCATCCACTCGTAGTTCTCCTGGATTACAAAACATTGACTCTAAACTTTCCAGTTCACTGAGTTGGGTTTCTAGGTTTGCTCGGATACTTTGAAGTTGGAGGTTTGAGTCCATCATCTGTAATTGAAAAACAAATACATATATGTAATTTTTGTATATATTCATTATACAGGTAGAGGATGTTATAGGTAACCTTATTTCTTTATTAACAAACTTAAAAAATTGATTATCTTAAATTAATAATAATCCAAAAGAAATACATGTCTTTAAAAAAGGGGATTTGGAAGCAGTGGTAAACAGGGCTTACCAAAATTCATATAACCATCGAAAATATACTTAATAATGTTGTAAACACTAAACATTTTGACATGTGTGTACTCACTCAGCTTACATTGTTGGTTGCATGATCATTCAAGAAATTCACGAAAAAGTAAGATTACATATGTAATTCAAAAACTCGGAACTCACTTAGATGATTAATAAATTGGAAACTTTTTTGATATATACAAAAAATGTTTAATTAAAAATCACAACGCGGAATAAAATTAAGATCTAATGAATATTAAGTCACATTATATTAACTTAAGTATATTTACTTACTAAAAAGTTAGAGCTGATAAGAACGCGGGGATAAGAAGCACAGTTCTGGCATGAAATATATACATAAATTATTATGATAAACAATTTGATTCATATTACATATATTGTTTTCGTATATTTACACTTAAACCTTAAGTTGGTTTAAATATGCATAAACATAACGTAGTTTTATGTGTGTGTGAATGGACTAAAATTTTCCCTTGCAGTGATTATATTTATTTTAAATTGTGCAAGTTGCAAAGGAGTGGTAGATATTCTTAAAAATTAAAAACACATGTAGGTATAGGTATTATGTATGAATTGGAAGTGTTACGAATATGGCATAGAACTAAATGCTTCATATTTAGTTTACCAGCATAAGCACAACAAAGAAACTTTACTGATGTGGATATAAGTATAATTGCATCATTTATTTTTATAGCAGTAGGTATGAGTATGTAGGTCTACATATAAAATGAGTAAAACAAATTGCTATTGCTTTTTTATTTAGCAAAATCATATATGCTTTTGTAAAGTGTTCTTTAACTCTTTGATTTTGATTAAAAAAAAGATACCCACACGTTCCATCATCTTTAAAGATCGCAAGAGAATTATGGCAATATGTAATATTTTTTTTATTAGTATTATAGCTCTGTTGAAAGGTATTTTCACATTTTTTTTACCTTTTATTCAGGATGACTCAGAAACGCAAGGACATATTCAGACCAAGTCGAAAATCTTTTATGTTTACTAATACGAATTTTGGCTTTAATTCCCTTTTATTTAACATAAATAATATTTATAACGCAACAACATATAACAATAACAACAAATAACTTTATCAATAATGATTTTATAGTAGCCTATTAAAAATTCCTTGAACAACAGCAATCTCTTTACCATGTTTTATAATAATAAAATGTTGGTTATCAACTGAGAACCAATCCATCGGTCCTTCACCATCAGTTATACTGCCACTTTGTATTAATTTAACAAACCCGGCCACACCTTCGTATCTGTACACAGTAAACATTTCCTTTCCTAATACATATAAAACCAATTCATTAGAAGCCAATTTCTTCATTTTTATGTATATTGGATAATGTTCCGCATCAAGAGTTTGAAACATTTCAAATTTGTTAGTTATAGTATTAAACCTAAAAAAGATTAAATCTATTAATAATTCAAGTATTTGTTTGCAATGCTTTACTTATGGATTGCAACTGCACTCGGGTGTCCAAAAGCACTAGCGAAAAAGTAATCATCCTTGGTAAATGCTTCAGTTGTAATGCATCTGGGTTTTTCTTGGAACAATATTTGATTTACTTCGAATTGCATTGTTATATTATCCAGTTTCCACATAGTTATATACTGTTCTTGGTCACTAATTTCATTAAGAACGACAAGATGTGGAGAATTTGCAACATTAATGACTGAAACCTGTTAGAAATTTAAAAAAATTGACATTCTCTTGAGAAAATAGTTTTATTTTTTACCATCTTCACTCCGGGACTGTGTATTGATTGGAATGGTCTAATTGAGCCATTATTTAAACAAATAATGTTTATATGCAAGTTTAGTTGATCCACAAGTACCATGCAATCTAATCGCAGTTGTGGTATCGTAATAGATGTAACATATGATATACCACTGGTTGAAAAGGATGTAACTACTTCATAATGATTGGAATTGTCTATTTCTATTAAGAGTGTTTGATATTGGAATACTGAAATTTGGTAATGATTATATAGGAAACCAAATTTTTGTAAATGAAAAATTACCTTCAGATGAAACTAAGATTCTTCTTTCCACGAGAAGAAAAGTTTTATCATTTAATGTGACCTGGTCCAAAAAGTTTGAAAACAGACCAAAATCCATTACAGAGCCTAAAAGACAATTATTCTAATACATATCGAGAAATAAATATTTGGATCTATTTTAGCGACTTTTTAAAATCTCATCCAATTTAATTTTTGTTTATTTTATAGTTTTTATGTAGATAAAAGTCCACATCCTAATTTTTAATCAACACTTACCTGATCTAACAAATATTGATTTGTCTCGATTCCATTCATAAACATCAGCTACAGTTTGTTCATTTTCAAATCTGAATGTTAAAAGTCGATGAATCAGATCTTTACATTTAAAGCTCATTACTTTATGAAGATTACTTAAAACCATTACTTCTTTGTATTTTTCAATAACAAATGGTTGATCTGAAATAAGTACGTTTTATAGATCTAAGAGTTGTTACATTAGATTGAATTGTTAAAACCTAATAATGATCGTTTGATTTCTTCAATTGTCATTAGAGCGGTTTTAAAGTTGTCTTTGAAGTTATTTAATACTGAAAGTCTAGTAAGATTACTAATTACTGTTGTAATATTAATGTCCTTGTACAGATGTCCAATGACCAAATGAGGTGTTTTGATATCGTTTTTGAAATTCATTTTCGATTTGAAAGAGTTTTCAGAACTCTTTTTAGCCTGAAAAATATAATTACGTTTTCATCAAGTTCTTGAAATTATGGATCACTCACTTGATTATGAACAAGTTCTTCGAAAGGTACATTGTTTAATAAATTTCGTAATTTTATTGTTTTGAATTTAATAGAGTTAGAGTTAATATTAGTGAATACTTTGGTACTATTAATAGCTTGATTAATATCTCTTTGAAGTATTGTTTCGTTGGAAAATTTATGCATATTTAAATTTTCTATTATTCTGAAAACAAAAAAAATTAAAATTATTTGTTCATACAGATAAATTCTTACTTACCCTAAGCTGCCTAAAATTTCTACATTTTGAAAGTGTTTTGTTGCTGGGACACTGTTACTACCAGACTTTAAAACAGCATTTTGCAAGAAATCCACTATATTTACATTTTGAATAAAGATCTTTGGAGAAGCTTTTAGATTATTAACTTTCATGTTGGTTAAATATTTTGGACCAGTAATGATATTGCTTTTATCATATCTCATAACGTCAGTGTCGAAAAGTAAATTGTTAATTAAGTAGTCGTTTCCTTCCAATTCTTCAAAAGAAAAAATGCATGAAAACAGCAATAAAACTCTGAAAATAAGATATACTTTCAACTGTAAGGCTTTCAAACAGAGGCTTATCTTCAAACAATTGGTCAAAATCGTTCAAAATAGCTGTTTTTACAAAGTCTTTTATATTCAACTGGTTAATTTGGGAGACCTCTATCTCTGACCCAGTAACATCTTTTTCAAACAAAACATTTCCATCGAAATATACAGTAGAATATACTGTCTGATTTTTCGATTTGCTGAAATAATTTTCATTTATGTATCTCACATTTATGTCATTTACGTATCCCTATATTAAAATAATTGGAATTATTAAACGATATTTTACAAAGAAAGGTACAACTCTTACATTCACATTTGTATCATCTTCGAAAACCACTTTAGAAAAATTTAATTGACCTGTTAAAATGGCAGGTTTGTTTTGTAGCCAAGCAGAAGATAGAATATTTGGCACCGAATGATTGTTTAAAAATTCTACACTTGGATTTTTTACAAAAAATGCATTACCTAAGAAGAAACGGAACAAAAGATTATTTGGGCAAGTTAAACATTAAAAAGAGTACCCTCAATGATAAAAGTTTCAACTGATTTTTTGTTATTTGCCATGTTGCAAAATCGATGAAAATCTATGTTGTTAACTAAAGCATTAAAATTTGATGTTCCATTTATTGTAACATCTTCAGTAAAAACAATATCATCATACAACAGTATTTCTTCATCGGTCGAACCCACAATATTCTCCAAGTCGACTCGTTCTATATGCCCTAAGCTGATGATTTCTTTTGCTTCTATTTGTTGATCTACGTAATACAAATGAGATTGTGTATTTTAAGATTTGTCATATTATAAACATAGCAAAAATGTGCAATGTAAAATTCACATTTTTTCCGTTGTGCAAATAAAATCAGAACTTACTAAAAACTGCATTAGAAAATCTGAATGGTTCATCAATCTTAACAGATTCCAGCAAAAGGTCTTCAAGCACCACATCATTAATCACCTGCGATTGAACAAACGCGTTGCCAAATATTGTAATATTTTTCACTGTACAGTTATTAAATAAGTTCTTCATTGAGCCTTTAGTGTACAACGAATCTAACAATTGCTTATCTAATCCATTACAGGATTTGCTGACATTAATATTGGACACTTGCAAGTCTTTGAAGACTACTTCACCATCCAATCGCAGTTTCTCATCAACATGTCCAAATTTAGAGATATCCCCGTCTTTGACTTTTAACGAGTTGGTTGATATGTATTTAAACGATTTGGTACCAGTTATATTTTTAAGGCAATCAAACATCACAGCATCTCCAATAATTTCCGTGAAGTTTTGGTCATTCAACAAACCATTAATAGTTAAACTATTTACTTCTAAATCATTAACTAGAATTTTATTATTTATGGTAACTGTTCCACTTAATATTTGTTCCTCATCTACAGTAAGAACGTCAGACCACGCATTTGCACCAAAGTGAATGTGATTTGATGACAATCTGAAATAAAATAAATTTATTCATGTAAGGTATCTTATTTTGTATTTTTACTCAGTTTCAACAGCAGCTTTGTGAATGATGTGTTTTCCATACACAGTTTGATCATCAATTTGATTCATCACGTTTGCTTCGAGTTCAGGTAAGTTTATGTTATTCATTTTAAATACATTTGTATTTCCAGTTATTTCCAAATCTCCAAATATTTTCTTCTCTCCTGTTATAATTTGTGTCTGGTTATTGCCATTTACAACAAAATTATCAACATCCAAATTGTTAATTTTATCCAAGAAGATTTGGTCAACGTTTAATTGTTGTTGGAATTTTAAAGCATTCGGAATTTCGGTTGCTGTCAATGGCAATCCCAACTTGGAAACTTTTTCAGCACTATACTCTTCATCCGTACTCAAATAATTGCTAGCAGACACCTCTTGTTCTACCGTAACATTTCCTCCAATCCAGACATCATTCTCTATTACAACTTCCTGATCAATATGAACTACAGGGTTTCGCACTTGAAATTCGGGACTTTCGATTTTACCGCGTAGACTGATTAAATTAACCAGTTCAACATTATCAAACGTCTTTTCACCAGAAATGTACTGAGTATTTTTTGATTTTCTTAAAAGAATGTCAAGTTTTCCCTTTTTTACCGGTATGTTATTAAGAAGATTTGTGGCAGTCAAATTGTTTGCCATTATTGACTGTGTAAATCGAATATCTTGATTTATTTTAAAGACTCCTTCATTGGTAAGTACCAGCTCCTCAGGTATTTGTTTGTTGTTTAATAGTCCAAATACATCCACATTATCTGCTTTCAAAAATTCGAAATAGTACGACTTGTGAATGACTTGATTCCCGATTTTTTCTAAGGCATATTTCTTTAATATTGGCACGTCAACATTATTTATAAATCCTCCAACGAAAAGATTCTCCACATTTAATTCCGTTAAATGTTCCACAGTATCTTTACTAATCAATTCTTTTTGAATGTCCACAATATTTAAACTGTTTATAAATACTGAAGTCATTGAATTTACTTTAATCTTGTTGAATTGGCCATGTGACAAATCTTGTGGTGTTTTGACTAACAACAAACTATCCGAATCCCATGTTTTCTTATTGATAGATTCCACAGTTAATGGTTTCTCAAATGAGACGGTACCATTTACTTTCAATTCGTGTAAGTTTAAACTATCGTTTTTACGTATTAAATTTTTTAAAGTTTCAATTCTAACACCTTCAGTCAAATTAACTGAGTTCATTACTACTGAATTTGTTAAATTAAATCCTTCTTTGGTATCGATTTTATTTGCCATTAAATGATCAATGTTTACGGTGTTCATTAAATCAACTGACAACTCATCAATAAAAGCGTCATTATTAATCACTATTTCATCTGCATGAATATCACCATTGCTATCTTTGCCTAAATTTATAACCGTTGTTTTTAAATCACTCAGACTTTTTTCGTAGTGCTTCAATGTTGATGAAATTTCCTCCTAACATATACATTTACGTATATTAGCTACAGAGTTTCAAATAAAAACTTACCATATTGTTTATGCTTTCTGATTCCCCGTCGGTTTCGTCTTCCTCAATATCCGCTCTTGAATCAACAATTTCATTCATATGGGCCATTGAATTCAGAGAAACCTGACACCAATCCAACAAACGTTCATATTCATCCGAGTCACCACTTGATAGTGAAATGTGTAGTTTATAGTTCATTATTGAGTATTTACTTTGCAAAACTAATTGAATCGATTAAAACTTGAATTAAAGTTTTGTAAAAAACTGACCTAATATTAATTCATCTTTGAGATCCAAGATCTGGAAAGTTTCAATGTTTTCCATAATGTTTTTCTCCGCGTTTATTACTGATCCCCGTTCAAAATTCCATCCATTAAAGAAGTACATAATTATATTGGATTTTGTATGGCCCAAAAGAAGAGTTGTTTTGTTATACTGAAACAATTTTGGTAAAATTTTGGAATAATTGTGATTTTTATCACCCACGGATAGTGGTAACCAATTTAACACTTGATTCTCTTCAATGCTCTGAAAAGGAATAAAATAGTTGTCCATCCATATATAAAGAATGGAATTACTATTTTCATTGAGTTCGATAAGAAAGTGTTCTTCTTTTGAATTAACGTTCAACGTAAAGAAATCAATATCGATACAGGACTTTGTTAATATTCTTTGATATGGTTCGTATGTTTCGGTATTTAAATCGTACTTGAATATTTCCGAGTAGGTTGAAGCACCGTCTAAAATATAAAAAAAGCTAATAAATACTCAACTGTTTTAATGAGAACAACGCTTCACCATCAGATATGTAGTTAGCAGTACTGATATAATGAGCAGGTCCAATGGTAAATGGAAGAATTTTTTTGGTTCCTGAAGTTTCGATATTGTGATTCTTATCAAAGTATTTTCCATGCCAACGATAGATGGGCGATTGAATTTCAAACTGGTTATCATGGTTTTTATATAGGACGGGTGACAAATACAAATTATCATCGTGTTCCCTAAATCACATAGTCCAAATTTTGCCTAATTTCAAGACAAAATCTTCGTTACTGAAATTTTTACTTACCAAATTGAGGCATCAATAATATACTTGGCTTGTATTGTTTGAATTTGTTGAACGTTATTAGTATTCTTATCAAATATGTAAACTGTTAAACTATCCACAGAGATTACTGGCAGGATAACAACATTTTGAAAATTGTACGAAGCTAACTTGCTGCCAGTGGATACTTTCGTTTGTGTAATAGCTTGTAATAATGATTGGTTCTAAAATTAGGTATTTGCTTATCAGTGCATGGATTTTAAATAGCATGACAATTACCTACCAGGAATTTGTAAATAACTAAATTTGTTGAATTTTCCAAAAATGCGGCATACCAATCGAAGTTCTGCTTGAACCAAGTGATATCGGTAGTGTTTTTGCTAATTTCTTCGTGAAATGTTAGTTCTGGAATAAATGTGCTGTGGTAAAAAGTGCGCTTACATATTTTTCTGGACAATTTGTAACTATAGCTTCCAGGTGATTTTCAAAACGAAAAATATTTGGATGAATTACCGACCGAAATAGCCAAACAAGATATACAACTTATAAGTTTTTCTATACAAAAACATAACAGCAATTATTAATGTGGGTAGATAAGATTTTTTTTTTGAATTTCTGTTTAAAGTGGAATTAAGGCAATTTCGAAATTTCTCGACAAGGTACTTTTAAACCACGAATGGAACAGTAGGTACACAAAAATATGGATTTATAATGTGTATATACGAATACAATCACCCATTTTTTGTGATATTGATATGCGATTGAGTGTTGACGGCAAAAATGCACGAAACCTTTTTTATCAAAATTTGTACATAATGTAACATAGCTGTAATTGTAGGAAATTGGTGTCCCCTTTAGCTTAACTAGAATTTATTGTCGCAGTGCAGTATTGATGTTAAAAAAGTAAAGGCTATTGTTTAAAAGAAATGATCTTGATAACTTTTCAGAAATTATGTCAATTCGGAATATACATCTCTGCTATCCCCGTTGTTCCGAAGGCAAATTCCAAAAATGAAACCAAACTATTTTGGATATGCCATTCGATTATAGTTTTATTATTATTTCCGGGCATTGTAATAATGTGTATGATTTTAAGAAGAGATGAAATTATTAAAGGGGAGCTATTTAGCAGTGCTTTCGATGTATTAAGTTCTTTTTTAAGTATACTATTTAGTTTTTTAATGGTAAAGAATCGTTGGAGTGGTGAATGGACTCATTTAAAGATCTTGTTCGGGTACGAATCCATAGATTACATGGCTGCAATCGACAAAAGCATTAATCGTCATGTTATACTGGGCATTTTATTTTCGTTGGCAATTATCTCATTTAAAGTGTATAATTGTGTACATGCAAAGGACGACTGGAGTGAATTATTACTAGGAATTCCAATAAATTTAGTTTATTTCAAAAATTTTTTATCTCTGTCGGTTTTATATGGATTTCTATTGAGAATTAATGAGGAATTGAAACTTATCGCTGACAAACTTGAGGAAACAAATACTACTATAAAAAACGACAACATTCTATTAACTGCTATTGAAAAGATTCATCGAAGTTATCAGAAAATCATGAATATCATCGATCATTTCAATCACCTTTTTGGCCTCATTATATTATTGTGCATTTTTTCATCGGGTATTGATTTATTGACCGGTATTTTTGTTACTTTTACTTCATTGAAATCAAAAAAGTCTAGTCAACATATAACTGGAACTAAATTAATAAAAGGACTTTATGCAATGGTAGGTATTTATTTTTAGAATACTTTTAGTGTAAAAATTATGAATGTATTTTTAGTATAATTCTTTGGTTGTAATTTATGCTAGTCATAATATTCAAAACAGTGGTAAAACAGTGGTTCGATATTTCTACCATATATTGGACGGACCAACTTGTTCTGGATCAACAAAAAACAAAGGATTTCTAATGACAAAATATATCGAGTATAATTTACCAGAAATATCAGCAAATGGGTTTTTTACCATTAGTAGAAGTACATTATGTTCTTTTATGAGCAATGTTGTGACTTATTTCATAGTGGCATTACAATTAAACCAATAAATTTAAAGTTGAATTTAAAACAGAGCTTCTTTTGAATTAATCGAAAAAATGTGTTTTTAAATTCAGGAGTATGTGAACTCGTCATTTTTGGACAAGAAAAAAGATAATATTATTGGATTAGTAAGTGAAATGTTTTCCTGCTAATAAATGCGATTTGAGACTCTTTTCCATACATATTTACAAAACTTTTTGAATTTGTCCACAAATTTCAAGTATAAATACATAATATAAATAATTTCTGCTATTTGGATTTCAAAAACAAGTTTTTTATTAGTACATGACAAGTTCATAGCTTAATTTATTTTAAAAAATGTTAGCCTTTTTTAGGTACTAAAGTTTTGATCTCGATTTCCCTAAATAGTATATGCCATTTCAATTTTTTTTCTTTGCCTCTATCTGAAATCGTTTCCAATAAAAAATTGGATTGGATAAAAAGTTTCTCAATGGAGTTATGTACGTGGTCAACTAAAATACTTTGGATTCTTCTCGACATTCTCACTGACAAAAATTTGACCATGGTCATAAAAATATTAATGAACTACCTTAGAGGGTTGGCCAATTTCGTAAAAATTAAGATAACATTCAGGATATTGACATAGTAACGTAATTCGATTCGATTACCGTATTTTTTACCAAGTATCTTTATTTCAGTACAAGAAAATTTATTATCCTTGAAATTCTCACCGACAGAATTGGTTACCATCTTCTGCACATTTCGTTTAGATCGATTTATAAGTCCCTGGTCAAAATAACTTTTCAACTTGATATAATTTTCCAATTGCAAATCGACAAATTCCTTTGATGCCGAAGAAAAATGATGATCAGCTATTGCAAAAACATAAAGACTTTAGTACAATAAAAAAACGACTCATTTAGATGCATATTTACCCAACAATTTGGGATCAACACGTAAGTTTTCTATAAATATTTCACTCAATTTATTTGCATTTGTATATTGTAACAGACAATCACAAAACAAACAAGAATATATTAATAAAAACAAATTAATTAAACTGACAACGCGTATGTACATATTGACGAATTAAAGCGCACTAATGGGTATGTTCTCATTGAAATTCTGTTTTTCCTCAAATAAAGGAATGTTGTTTTGAGATCAAACAAAAAGTGGCATTCAATGAATAGTTTATATTATATTAAACTTATTTATAACATAATCACAATATGAGCTACAACCTATGATAACATCAATACAATATAAATTATTAAATTGTTTCCGATTGTATTAAAATAGTTACGTACAAGAATTTATTTGTGCTACTGTTGTAGGAATATTTTTAAAAGGCACTTTTGCGAAGACAAAGAGATTTTTAAAAGAAATAAAGACGAATATAAGAATAATACGAAAGGATATAAGTAATAAAAATTAGACCATAAATGTTAAAGCATAGTTCCACATATGAATTTCCTTAAACTTTATTATCATTAACAGTAACTGCCTTGGTGTCGGCGCTGTTGCCTGAACTTCCTCCACTAGTAAAACTCACTAAAAAAAACAACCATTATTAATATAAACAATGCAAAGGTTAATAGAATCGTACCAATGATGATGATTAATATGACTGTAATAATAACTCCCAAAATGATCATCATTTTAATGTTCTTCCACCAATACTTGCGTTTCAACTTTTGGGCTTGTTGCTCAAATCTTTTGCCACCTTCTTGTAGTGCATCCGCACGGCTATCCAACTCCGATAATTTTTGATCTCTTTCCAGTACTTTTTCGACATTGACACGCATAATACCGACAACTTCATTTACTTGTGCTTGAGCTTGTTCCAATTTGTTTGGGGCTGCTCGAGAGCCAGAAGATTCATTGTTTGCCATTTTGCTTAAATTCCTCTCAACCCAAATAAACCAACCAAAAAAACTAAATGCAAAGGATCTGGAAAGAATTCAACAATACTCAGATTAGTGAAATATGAACAATGAGATAAAGTTAATTTCAGATAATGTAAATTAATGACTAATAAAAGTTCGGGTTTTTTACATAAACATTTAATAACAAGAAAATGGTGAGAATTTTAATGTCCAAAGGGTTTTTATAATTATGTACATTTTAGGTATTTATACTAGTACTTACATTAAACCAAGATACAATAAAAATTAATGAAATTAAATGAATAAATAACAAAAAAAACTTTTGACGTCGATACAAAGTAATTACTTCGCCATATTGAAAATTACGAATTATGATACGTCAAAAAATAGAACTACAAAATTAGCGGTTTATTTAAAATTCCAATTTTTTTTTCCTTTGATAATTTAAATTTTTAATAAACACATAAAATACTACACGTGTACACAGTAAATAATAGAGCTTGTTTAATTTATCCTATAATGAATATTCGGGATTGTGACACAATGATTGGGGAACTAAAACTTTTGATATTTTTTATTTAAATAAATTTAATTTGTATTATCATTATTAATAATTGGTAAAATAAACTTATACATAAATTGTATTCTTTGAAAGTATACAAAAGCGTGAAAGTCCTATCAAAACTACCAATAAATTTTCACCTTAAATCGAAGAAGAGCCTTCAATAATCCAGTAAAAATAAATCATATATCTACAAACATAATTAAACTAATTGGAAATTCATTATAGTTTAATCTATAAACTTTTCTCGACACTATTTTCCACGGACGAGGAATTCTTTTGCTCTTCAGATTGCTGTTTCCACATATTTGCATAAATCCCTTCTTGTCCAATTAAATTTTCATGTCTAAAAAATTTACCACATAATCAAAATACAAAAACACCTAAAACTTCAACTCACTTTCCCCTTTCCACTATTTCCCCATCTTGTAAAACAAGTATTTCATCTGCATGGATTATTGTTGATAATCTATGGGCTACAATTATTGTTGTTCGATTAGAACACATTCGATTTAAAGATTCCTTGAAAACAATAACGAACAATTAACACAAGAATCAATAAAAAAAATTAACATCGTTTTTTACTTGAATATTCCTCTCAGTTTGAGTATCTAATGCACTTGTGGCTTCGTCTAAAAGCACAATTGTTGGAGCTTTAAGTAATGTGCGAGCGATTGCAACGCGCTGCTTTTCTCCTCCACTCAATCGCAGACCACGTTCTCCAACCTAAAACACCCTGAATTATTTAAAGAGCCCGCAAAACTTCAATAATTCCAAAAACCCACCTGTGTATCGTACGCATCGGGGAACGTGAGAATTTTATCATGAATATCAGCCCCTCGAGCCGCTTCTATCACATCAGCATCAGTAGCAGTTAACCGTCCATATTTAACATTATATCTAAAATTGTTTGAGTTGAAAACATCGAGTACACAAAAATTTAAAGTGAACTTGCTTGATTGTATTGTTGAACAATACGGTATCTTGCGGAACAACGCCAATTGCCCTTCGCAACGATTCCTGTGTAACAGTCTTAATATTTTGCCCATCAATAATTATTGAACCAGTCTCCACATCGTAAAATCTAAACAACAATCGTATTATTGTACTTTTACCAGAGCCTGAAGGTCCCACCTACAATTTTAACACATTATACAGTTGCAACTGCAATTAAAACATCGAAAAAATTACTAAAGCCACAGTTTTTCCAGCAGGCACCGAAAATGTAACATTCTTCAAAACCAATTTCTCTGGTAAATAACCGAACGTAACATTATTAAATTCGACAGCTCCCCTTTTTATTGAAATTGGACCAGCACCGGGTGCATCGATCACTTCATGATCTTCGCGTAATAAATCAAACATATTCTCCATATCCACAAAGTTTTTCTGAATTTGTCTACAATTTAAATGCTATTTAATTGTGAAAAAAGATAAATAGCAGTTATTAACCTGTAATATGTGCCAAACCAATTCAATGGCACATACAATTGCACAATATAGGTTGCAAATAAAACATAATCACCAGCTTTCAACTCGTTTTTATCCACAACTAAATAAACGCATAGTAAACTGCCACACAACAAACCCGAACAAATTATAATATTTTGAATTGTGTTTAATATATTTAAAGTTACATTCGATTTGAACTCTTCATTCTATAAAACAAATTTTATATTATGAAACATAAAAGTCTACATTAAAAATAATTACCTGAAAATTGAGAATTGCTTCTCTAAAGGCATCCACTTCATACTGTTCAGCACCATAATATTTTACAGTTTCAAAATTCAACAAAGAATCAACACTTCGAGCCCTCGTCTCATTATCAGCCAAATTCATTCGCCTTTGATACTTTGTTCTCCATTCAGTGATTGCAATTGTACAAGCTACAAAAACAGACACACGAATCCAGTAATTGATTTGAAAACGAAACATTTCAACTCACTTATATACAAAACCATTGTAATAAAAACAATCACACCGAACCATATATTAAAAGCCGTTATAAAGAATACAACAGCCACAATGATGTCCACAATTGTGGGAAAAATAGAGAACATGATATAATTTAACAGATTGTTGATGCTGTCAGTGCCCCGGTCCATAACACGTAACACTTCACCGGTTTTACGGCCAAGGTGCCATCGTAGCGACAAACTGTGCAAATGTCTGAACAATTCCACCTCAACTTCCCGAGTGGTGTATTGTTGGATACGAATCCATAGGAATGAACGTAAATTATTCAGTAAACCCATACCGCCCGTTCCTCCACCCTGTAGAAATTTAAATAGGACATACAACACTATCCAGTCCCATCTGAATAATAATTTTGAGGTGCCATCGTCAATCATGCTGTCAACTATTGAGATTTATTATTACATGGAATTGCGAGGGTTTAGCGGTGATTACCGATCATTTTATTGTAAATAGGCACATATAAATTCACCACTCGTCCACCAGCCAGCAATACAAAACAGAATATTACACGGAATTGTAAGAGGCAATCTTTCTTCGGCCACATGAATGGTGATAGGATTTTAATTTTTTTCCATACATTGTTCCATGTAGATTGGTTCTCGATTCTTGGCTAAAAATGATTTTTCATACAGTTTTCATAAATGAAAACGAGTTTATTGGTCATTTTTAATTTTGTTAGGACTGGAATTCGTAAGAACTGTGAATATGTTCGTGTTAATAATTTTATTACCACAAAAGGGCGACGTGTTTTGACTGCATAAAAGGATTTTTCAATCATATTGCCTACTGAATCGAATTTTGAGGAATTGTCGGAAATAAAATTGGATAGAAATTCTGTCAGGAAATAAAGCCAACTTTTAAAAGTGAAATATCGATGAGAAATTCGGTACCAAAATATCGTATAACAGCGATTGCTACTTACTGGTGCGTTTACGTTCCTCGAGGGATCGTTTAATCTAAAATAGTCAACATTTTGCAAAATACCAGGAGCCTTTAAACCAACAATAAAAAGTAGTAAACATGATATGTAACGTAATACAAATAATCCCATTTCTATTTGATCAGTCAATCTAAAAATGAAATAAAACCGTACAGAAATTCAACAATTTGTCATCAGTGTTTTACGTTTTTAATTTGAACCACCATCCCTCTTGGCCCAAATTAAGAAATGATAGATTCTCGAATATGAATATCGATGTCCAGAATAACAGAAGAATAATCCCATGTCCCCTGGTTGGTACCGAAGGCAACAGATACTTCCTCTCAACTCTTATTATAAAAATTGAAAATGTGTACGCAAATATCGTCAATATTAACGACAACAACATGTAACCATAAATTGTTTTGTCGTTTAATATCGTTGCTTGAAGAATAAATCGTACAATTTCCAAAAGTGGTATGAATTCCGTGAGGAATAGTTGAAAATAATACAGTTTCGATGTGGATAAATGGTTTGGTGAGACTTCGGTGCCATACTTTCGATACATACATAATTGTATTGTACCGGCAATTAAGATAAAAGCGCTAGTCACACAATTCGATACGGTGTCCATAAAACATTGCGATGTACCATGATCTACCCATACATCCCAAATAGTAATGTTCGGTGGACAATAAGAAGATATATTCAACTTCATTTTTTTTTGGCTATAAGAAATTTTGAAATCTATGGGATTCTCATGTGTTCTATAAATGTTTTACTCACCTTTACATAACTTTTCGAGAAACAATTTAAATTATTTGTTTAGTCATAATGACACACTACATTCTATTCTTCCTGTTGATAAATACATTTGTGAGGTTAGGTTTTTGCTTTGACAAATGTCAATGTCAAAAAAGTCGATAATTGGCAATTGATCGGTATTATATTCTGAATTTGCAATTTTAAGAAAAGTTATTTCACCAAATCAAAATGATTATTAAAAACATTTCTATCTGCATCAAATTTTGAATTGCATTTGAAAATGTGATTTTAAGGTTACTTGTGTAATGATGCTTGCCTAAAACTTGGAGTAACATTGTACATAGTTTATTTTACTTTCCTTTCTCCGTACATACATCGTTATCTAACGGCACTTTGTACGTACGTCACTAATTTCTTTCCAACTTAACGGTTCTCTTACATGTAAGAGAAGGACAAAAACAGCTGTACGATTGTTAAATAACCCAAAATTGTAAATCAAGCAAGTAGTGAAAATAGTGGATGTTGACTGTTTGTTGTGAGCGTACTAATCTGTCAAATTTTATACATAAAAGTGAAAATTTCTATTGTATTTTCGATTTTTCTAATTGTTACGGTTTTGTTTAATATGCAGTGTTGTAATTCATATATTGTGAGATAAAGTGAAGTGATTTTATATCGTGTTGTTATTAAATTTTTTCCCCTTTCATAAAATAGGTGTGTATAATCTTTTATTTACATTTAAAAGGTATTTGATAAATTATCTATCTATTTATTTATATTTACACTCTCTTCTATTGATAATTTCTGATAAAACCATATTTTGTGTACGTTTTTTGTATTTTACCTAGCCTTTATATTGATTTTAAAATTCATAACCTCAAAATTATTCTAATAAGGGTGTAAATTGATTCATTAATGGTTTATATGTGTACAAGCCAGTATTTAATGTCGAGTTTAATTACTGGAAATAAAACGTTTAATTTATCTGTAATTGACAATTTAGTTTTTTAAAAAAATGTTCAAATAATACAATCTGGGACAGGGTTGAAGTGGAGGAAAAATAAATAGTCTTATTTCACGAATTGATAATTGTTCCTGACAGTGTCTTCTAATTACTCACACATGAATAATTTTTTTGGAATCCTCATTTGATTAATTAATCAATTTGTAGTTTAAAAGGTATGCGGTGTTAACAAAAGAAAACGAAGAAGTATTTAAATAATGTGGGTAAATCAAATGTAGGTAAATTTCACTTTATATTTCTAACACATTTTGCATAACGAGTATTTAAATGTAGATTTAAATAGTTAATGACCATGTTTTGTTGTCCTGAAATTAACTGTACATAATTCATTATGGATTGAATAGAGAAGATGTAAGAAACTCCACTAATAAATGTTATTATTTATTTATTAGAATGTTGTATTTGAGATTATCATGATCTCGGTCATGATTGTATGTATCAAAGTTAAAATGTGGAACCGCAGATGAATGTAGTACGATATTTATTATTTTCTTATATTAGCTAAATTGGATTTCCAAATCAACGAAATTTAGAGTACGAGAGTGTGCCAAAACTTGTGCATCACAAGTTTTACAAAGTACAAAGTATGTTGAAATTTTGTGCTGCCAAATCAAATTTATTAGTTTTTCAAAATTATTTGTTATTGTTGCAAAATATCAGACACTCCCGGCGTTTTTTATCGGCACATCATTTTTTTTTTAATTTAACATTCAGCAATTGGATTTCATATTTTTCTCATTATTTTCAGATAGACATGTTCAACTTTATTAAAAAAGCTGGTACTGGTGTATCTTCAGATAAGGACGATAAGGAAAAGCGGAAAAGAGATAAGAAAGACCGTAAAGAAAAGCAAAAAAGAGATCGTGCTAGTCTTTCAACAGAAGATCTTTTACGACTAGATGAGGTAAACAATCAGTGAGACATAATTTAGATATAAACTAATTAATGAGCGTTTGGAATTAGCACAAAAATTCTTTTCGTTGCGCCACTTACGTATAGAAAAAAATGTGAAGTTATATTAAATAAAAAAGCTGTAATGGTCGAATGGTAACAATAAAAAGACAGATGTTTCTTTTATTTTATGGTTCAAATATTGTTATAGTGGAATGTAATTATTGTCCATGAAGAAAGAGACCACATGATTATCTCTTGTTTTCGTTATTTGAATGATAGTAATTCATAGTATTTACATACAAAACATGAAGTGTAGACATTGATTCTTTTTAAATTAAACTTGAAATCACTTTCAATAGAAATCAACAAATACTGGCATTTTGTTATCGTTTAACAACTTCATTGTTCACAACATTCTTCATTCTTTTTACAATACTCTCACGTATAATTTTCTACATGTTGGTATTGTAATGAGCAATGAATCATACATGTGCTGGGGTAGAATGCCGCCCCAAAATCTTAAAAGAAAGATTTTGTCCTCTAAAAGTCTATTCAAGAACCCCCAATTTTTATTTTTTACCTACCCGTTTTTAAGTATGTACTAATTTGATTTGATTTCATTTTAATTCTTAATGGTCTGAAATATGTTGAAAATAAAAAAGTGTATGGTTTTAGGTCCGGCGTTCATTAAAAATTCGTGGTCGACGTAAAGAGAAAGAAAAACTGCCATCAGGCATAACAGCAGATTACACTGCTGATTTTTTAGCAAGCTTAGAACGTACTGATTCACCACTATCGACAATTCCTGGCTCACCATCAGCTTTCCAGAATAATTTCAATGAAGGCTACACACAATCCGATAGTTCAGAAACTAGTCTAAACTCATTAAACAATCCATTAAATCAAAAAAGTCTTCCACCATTACCCCCCAAACCGCCAAAACGGGGCATTTTGAAAACACCAAAGGTAAACATCACCCATGACAATGGCCATCTCACTGATACAATTGATAATGTAAACTTAGTCAAAAATACATTGCAAAACGAATATATCACATACCAAAATTTACCAAAAAATTGTTATAACAACGAAACAAACGGCATGAATTCCCAATTGTTGGTGATAACGTCAACGTCTCCGAGTGCCGACAGTTTGACCGATACGACGAATTCATCGTTTGCAACACCGCCATTTTCGTTGAGTCCTGTGGGTGAATCGCAAGGATTTCATAAGTAAGAAAACGTAAATTTGTTGTTAATTTGATGTTGTTAACAAATGTGTCTTCAGATGGTCAAGAACTGCTAACTTCGATAACATCCAATTACCATTACCAGAAATAGTGCCACTTGTGCTACCTCAACCACGAACTTTAACAATACAACGTCAAAAGCCGCCCAGAAATGATTTTGGATTTTCTTTAAGACGTGCAATGGTTTTAGAAAGAGTTACTGTTGGTGGAAATAGTGATTTAGTGAATGGTGTAAATATGCGTGCAGTGATTTTTGCTGAACCAGGCACAATTGTCCAACATAACAACGATACAGGCCTTTTGCCTGGAGATAAATTGTTAGAAGTTAATGGAACACCTGTTGAAGACAAAAGTCGAGAGGATATTATTGATATGATTAAAGCGTCTGGGGATTATGTGGTTTTGAAGGTGAGTGTTTCGATTTTTTTATTGGTATGATTGAGATTTGCATTT
Organism: Silvanus unidentatus; assembly: GCA_963930825.1. NCBI lineage: Eukaryota > Metazoa > Arthropoda > Insecta > Coleoptera > Silvanidae > Silvanus > Silvanus unidentatus. The sequence goes on from OZ005760.1 coordinate 22,917,460, forward strand.
TTTTGAAATTGCTCTCTTTTTGATTTATACTATGATGACTGCCAATTTGAGAATTTTTTTATCATTTATCAAGTGGTACCCTGCAAGTTTTCAGAAACTCGCACAAGAAGTACTATTTATTTTAAAACAATGTACTCTTTCAATATGCATATTGTTTTTCAAAAATTTCCAAATACATTATAAATAGTTATCTTGATAGTTACTGTTCATCATTTTATTCATCAAGTACTGGTAAACTTATGTATATGTAGAGGTACTTGCGGTCCATTGTTATGAACTATAATTTTCTAGGTCATGATATTTTCGTCGTAGTACACAATTCTTCGTTTAATTAAAAAAAAATTCATTGTTTTTAATAATCGGTTAAGTTTCATTTTTCCTTTATACATATACAGGGTGTTTTAGCTAAAGTGGGCAAAAAAAATTGGTAGATTCGGTGGGTCACCCTGAGTCGAAAAATCATTGGATTTTTCATGGAAATGCCTTTTTGAGAAAATAGAGACCATCAACTTCTTTGACATCTTAAAAAAAAATATAACAAAAATTTTTTAAGAATCATTTTATACTCGATTTTATACGTATAAGCGAAACATTGTCCCTGATGACTTAAATAAGTGTACCAATTTTGGTTGATTCCATTTATTCGAGCATTTAATTCACTTAAAAAATATTTGAAAAATTCGAAATTTTTTTTAAGAAGTTAGAGGGCATATATCTCTTCTAGGAAACGTCTCCCAGAAAAACGGAAAAAAGCATTCGACTCGGAATGACTTCCCTAATTTGTCATTTAATTTTTGCTCAATGGAGCAGTTACACCCTGTATGAGGAATATTATCATCTCGGTTATCATATCAATAATACAAAGCTGTATGATCCCTTGGATTTTGGGTATTATTCTATTAAGTTAATGCCTCTATGGCTATATGTACTGACACTTCTAGTGCAAATGTTGATTACAATAACAGTAACAAAAACTATAGAAGCAATCAAGATATAGGTAGGAAAACACCTGTTTCAGCGTTTGATACATGAGTGTTGAGTGTCAGTGGAGCGGTGTTCCGTTCTAAATATTTGCATACTATACATTGTGTGGGTGTTAAGTAAAGTTGTAATTCTGCTGTTAAATAGATAAATAGTTTTAATGAAATATATGTAGTTGGTATTTAATGAATTAAAATGAACTTTAAGGAGGAAAAGTACAACAATTCGATTGAGTTTAAAATTCGTTTTGCTGTAGAGAAATGTTTTAATTTTATGTATTCAGGAAGTAAATGAATTTCAATTGAAACGCTTGTTAGTCCCAGGCAGGTGCCGCAATAAATCTTTTTTTCAACGGATATCTTAATAGCATTTTTGCACTATTTAACACTTACACTGTTTTTGTACTCTTGATTTGGTGATTACTCTTATTTTGGTCTTTGTAAGAACAACAATGCAGTCTTGGTATTTTAGCATCTTAACAAGATGGATTTAAATGAAATAGAGCCTTTTTCTCTTGTTTGACTGAATTATGTAAACTAGATTTTTTTGACTAAGGGTTGGTGCAATAAAAATGAACAACTCTATATTTTTGTGAGCTATCTTATCTTCTACCTCAAAAAAATCTAATTTAGCCAGAAACTCCCAAATTATGATCTGAGAGCATTTAGTAAAAAAAGTACTTTATTTAGTTGAAATATTTTTTTTAGGTCCAACCAGTGGCTGAACTTTGTGAATTAACTAAAAGGTCTGGTTCAGATGGTGGAGTGATTATGTTAGATGATTCAAACATACGAAGTGGAACATTAAAAAGATCCGGCAGTAGACGTTTTAATAAGTCTACTATGGTAAGTAATTGCATATTACGAATATGAATTTCATATTATACATATAAAATTAGAGTTTTGATACAACTTATTAGCAGAACCATCAAATATGATGTTTTTTGAAGTGAAACATTTTATTATAAAAAAAATTGAAGCAATTAATCATGTTTTCAGTTTTGTAAAAAAAAGTCTTGTTTTTATAAAACAATTTTATATGAATGATAATTCCGCTGCATTAAAACTACATATTTAATTATACATATATTCATCTGCGACGGGTCATTAGAATTTATTAACATTTATTTAATTGCTTTGTTACACATCCTTGTTTATCAACAAGCTTACTTAACGTGTAATACGATATATATGTATGCACATTATTTGCGAGATTATTCGAATTGCCTTTTGAAAATGCCGAGCTGTAGGATTATAACTTAAAAAGTCATAACTTACAAGTTTTGTTCACCCTTTAAATTGCATTTTTGAGATATGATACGATGAATCAAACGAAAAATCTTACCCGACTCATACATATATGTATTTTTGTTAAATGATTATCATATTTGGAAAGAATTTATAAAACTATCTGATAAACACGCCTTAATAAGTGGCAAAAGCGCAAACTATGTGTATGTATATGAATGTTCTTTCGGGGAATGAGGTTTACAATAAACTTTTACTTGACCTTTAATTTTTCAAAATTATTCTACTACTCTTAAGACGAGTGAATATAATATGTTTTTTAATATACCAAACAATTTCTAAATTAAATGAATTGTGAATCTATGTATTTTATAAAGTTCCTATTTGTCAAAGTCGTAGAACCGTCCTATTTTATAACTTTTGAATATTGCAATTTAATTAACCCGTCACCGTCAATCAAAGTCTAGTTTCTCTGTGTTTTCCTTATAAATTTGCAATATAGGTACATGCATGAAAATTAGTTCGTGTTTTGGTGATTATGTATTGTATCTTGTAACGTTAATTATTAAGACCTCTTCGATTACTTTTCGATAATCAAAAGGTAAAATGTATAAATAGTTACTGAAATACATGTTATGTACTTGTGATCACTTTAAAATAATTAGGAGTTTATCCATTATCAAATGCCACTTCCTTGTCACGGATTTGAAACAGATTTCTTATTTAATTTAATCTGTCAAGGAAGTGGCTTGAAGTTTTTCATTATCTTTTTAAGTTTTTTTAACATGTATATCTATTTTATAAAATGTTAAAATGTAAAAATTGTTATGCAATATTTCTGTTATAATTTGATTAACAAAATTATTTTCACCTGCAAAAATTTACTATATGAATGTACATTACACTATTCTTGAACTTTTTAATTTTTTTGAATACCTACGATTTAAGAATCTTCTGATTAGATGATTTTTTAGCATTTACACCTTTCTTCTTTTATAATACGCAACCAACAATAATTCTATACGAGTTCTTGTTGTCTAAATTCAAAGTTTACGTTTAAATTGTACACTGTTTGAATATATCTACCTATAGGTATACATGCATATGTACATATATTTAAATATTGAATCAATCAATATGTATACATAGATGTTGTATGTTTATATATACATTACTTAATACATATGGGCACGTGTTGAATTGCATTGATTACATATTATGTTACATTTGTACTCTTGAGATTATCTGGAAGCGGATATTAATTTGGCCAAAAAAGCCAAATCATGGAACAACTCCTTTTTTTGGTTTTACACATCTTTTAAAATAAATAGTTTTTCTTCTGTTAACTTTACAAAATACCAATATATACATAATCTTTAACAATATGATATGAACTGCATTTTTGTCGCTCTGTTTCATATTGTGGAATAAAATTAATAAATGGACTGTAGTAATGCCTACGCTTCGTATGTCATTACATGCCATTTTTCAATTAAATTATTAAGCATTATCAAACAACTGTATTTGTATTCAAGTAGGTATCGTTGTGCAAAAATAAATAATATGTTTTGCATATTGGTTGGCATTCTAATAGGATGTTGAGACTAATAGAATATACATATGCATACATTTTGTTGCTTTCTTACCAACAATTACTAAATCAAATATAATATGTTGGAAAGATGCTTTGAGCAAGATTACTTGAGGCAAGTAGTATATTTAGAAATCTTTTCTATGCATATAGGTATTTGAATTTTGTAATTATGATTACGCATATATGGATTATCCCCCCAGAAAATTGATACATTAAAGAGTGCACTTTTAAAATAATAATTCAAATAAAAAGTTAAATGCGTTTATGTACCATATATAAAATCCTACATCCAAAAAGAGACAAAAGAAACATTCTTTGAACATTAACTTATATAGAAATGTATTATTTAGAATTCCACATGAGTATGATTATTCTATGAGGACATAACTATGACACTCATTAGTTTTCAGTTCACACAATTTCTGAGCGTCAAATAACCAAAAAAGTCTATACTGGGCGATATAAAATTCGAAGACTATTTCAGTCATAGTTTTTGCAATTCGCTTCCGTTGAAGCAAAATTTACACAAAATATAACACACTTTTATAGATTAAGTTATTTATTGAACAGCCTTGTATCGAATTCTTAGGACTTGGGACATTTGCATAAGAATACTAACGATTTTCTGTTCTCAGTAATGAGGAACATACTACATGCATATAAACACAATTCGAAAAACTTGCATTGTATTTTCATTACTACACTTTCGCTGTTATTGAATTAGAAGGTATCTTATACATAATACCTATGTGATAGGAAAATGTTCCCTTTGAAGAACAAAAATATATCCGAATTGAAATCATTGTTAATCCTTTTATTATCTCATATTGTGTAAAGAATATACATTCGACTAGGCCACGAAAATAAAAATTTAATATTTATAATTAAATATGTTGTTGATGAGCAGGATGTGTTTTCAAACCAAAACTAGGTACTCCTTATACATATGTGCTCGTATACTAAATATAGAGTTCATATACAAGCTGTATATGTATAACAGATAAATTTAAAAATATATGAATTTTGATATTTTTTTTGTGATTCGAATGGGATTTATACAAACTTGTAATGCATATTTGGGCAAGATTTACAGGTGTTTTCCATCAGAAAAAAATTTAAATATGTACCTGTTTATTAAAGTGATAAATTGATACCCTGAAACTATACTAAGGAATTTGAGCCAAAGACAGAAATTCTCTTCTCTGGCCATATTTTTTATGTATAAAGTGTTTGATTATTTTACCTTGCTAAAAATGTAAATAAGTACTAAAACCTAACCCAATCCAATTCCCTCTACTACTCTCATACCTGCCACAGAGTTTTTAACACATTAGTGGCAATTCATATTCACAACTAGTCAGTATACAAACGACCACTCTCAAGTTTATAACAATTGAAATTTTATTAATACTTTCCTATGCACCTTCATATAATCATCGTTTGAGTATAAGGTGAATTCCAGATAAGTTAGTGTGTGTGTAGAGTGAATAAAACCCATAGAACTATAAAGTACAGGTGTTCAGTGTTAGGAAAGAATGAAAAACTATTCGCTTGTGGCTAAACATGTACATATGTTGGACTTAATCGGTTCTGTGTTATTTACTTATTTCTCATTCATTGATTATAATTAAATTATTATAATTGTTCTTAAACAAATGTTGCTGAAGTTTTTGTTATTCAGCGTATAGAAGTTTTGTTTAGTTTTTTTAAAAGATTTTGTTTTCCATTAAACAAGTGGATCCGTTGATTTAGATTTTCTGGTTTGTTTTGGTTTTTGAAAATACAAATTGAAATTGTTAATAGTTGTAGTAGGTACTTTAAAGTTAATGTTAAATTAAAATTAAAAATGTTGGTGTCATACAATAACTAATATTGAACTTGATGCTTTTAATAGGGGAATTCAAATCAGAACGATATTAATCAAAATCGTTTGTTGATTTTATGTTTCGCTTTGAAACATACTCTGAGCTTAGCATAACTTTTTGTAAAAAAATGAGATATTAGATTTTAAATCGTAACGTATATGTAAAGTAATACACTTGTATGGTCTCACTATTTGCTTATTAAATTAACTGAGAATGAAATCGAAATTTTCCGTGAATAATCTAATTTTCAACTTGAACAGCCTTTTATACTTATTCGAACTTTCAACACAAGTTTTATAAACTTGTTAATAAAAGTCGTAATTTATTATAAAGGCATAACTTATTATAGTTTATAGCCATTTGATTTTAGTAACGACAAAATGACATCGTCTGGGTGCATACTTACCTAATACCGGATAAAATTTTTATATTATTTATTTACTAATGATTGGTGACACCTTATACATTTATCGTTGATTTCCTTTTGCTAGTATACATACATATGTATATATAGATAGGTATTGAATGTTTCGTCTATTGCATTAGAGAAGCTTATCTTATATCTTTACTTTGATGAGGAAATGTTTGTAATTTTTATGTTAATCGTCATACAAGTCGTCATACCTTTATTTATTGTTTGTAATATGGAGGACACATGAAACTGAAATTAATTAAAGAAATCTAATCGAATTTTACAAGAAATATACAACTTAAATATGGCAAAATTTACAACTGACTAAGTGCAGATAGAAAAAATCCCGGATCAAACTACTTCGAAATTGAAATAACTACATACATAACTTAATTTTAATGAACTAGATTTTCTATCCATAATTGTTTACCAACAAAAACTTAAAACTCTATGAAATAATTAATATTTGTTTATAAAAATAATAGAATATAGACTACGTACTTTCATACTCGTATACAAGTCTAATCCCTACATGGGAATTTGTTATGATTTAAATTTATATCAAGAAAACTTGAATTTGGGTAATGGGTACCCATAAAGACATTTCGAATATGTGACTAAATCAATGATCAACTTTATATTATTACAATTTTACAGGTTTTTAAATTACATCTACGCGTTATTTGTCTTCCTACAAAGATTTTTTAAATTTTTATCAAACCCACCTGTTTTTTAAGTTTATAATTTATTCGATAAACACTTGTTAATATAAATTAATAATAATAAAAACAATTAACATTAACCTTGATATATTTTATATACTGTCTGACACCCTTGCAAAAAATAAAATAGACTCATTCATATTTTTTTACAACATTTTAGGAGGTCAACCTTAGTCTTTTCTGTAATTTATTATTGATTGTATGTTGGTTGTGCAATCGCCCACAAATTTAACAATAATAAACAAATAGAGTTTACCACAGAGCATATGGTTTTAAATTGCACATTATTTTCATCTAAAATGTAATTTTTTCATGGTTTTAGAGAACTAATTTTAATTGATATCCCAGAACGTAAATATATCCTATAGCTTAATGTTTTACTTATTGCTATTGCTAATTAAAAGTGATTATTTATTGTGATGTAAAAAGGGGTACCATATGTTCATATTTTGATTTAAATTGTTTGTCCTTGAATTGTGCAACTTATACTGGATGTATGTGCACCTACCTTTTATTGGAAAGATTATTCACCAAAGAATTTTTATTTTTTGTAAATGTCTAATAATTTGATCGAATGATTATATCTAGTTGACATTAAGTGTGCCGTAAAGTAGATCTGAGGTGATAAAGTACCAATTAAACAATGTTATAAGTATATTAAAACAGGTGGATAAATACACACATATTAGATAAATCATAGTGCAACAATTAGGGTCAATTGACGACCTTTTTCATAGAAACCTCATTGTAGAAATCCAGAATAGCGAATGGCATATCTTTCACACCTTCTATAAAAGATCGTGAAACCATATTAGCATCTAGAAATTTTATACATATGTATATTGTCTTTATTTATTATTCATACTTAACATACAGGTCTAAGTACTTGTATTGAGACAGTAACTGACTTATATTTACATTACCACTCTTTTGAAATAATCTTTGTATAATACAAAGAGAAAATTTACTAATGATCGTAATTGAAATAACATGAGTACAAATTAATCTATTGAAGATACCTACTACTCCTTAAATTTCTCAATTTGATGTTTTCCATTTCACTGTGCAAGTTTTGTTCAATGTTGAACCCTTTAAACCAGAAAATAAATCAACGAATGCTAACGTACTCGTATTCTTTTGGCATAGACAAATTGCCAGCATAAAAATGTTGCATATAAACGGACTTTTTGAGAGTTCTCTACGAAATGGTGAAGCCCTATCACCAATATGTAAAAAACGCAATCTCGTCAAACATACTGGCTGTAAGGGTGCCATTCATGGTAGTGGCAATTATAATAAACCACCATCGATAGCAGAATGTCCAAATGAGAATCACAATTCAAATGAGTCGTCCAGCTCTTTTAAACGAGTTCCATCAAAAAGATTTAATAAGAATATTGAATTGCCATCGATTGTTAAGAAAACAGCATCTGATACCAAAGTGAAGACAACGAATAATAGTGCCAGCGTAAGCAGTTCGGAGAATTTCAGTGAAACAGATTCAGTAGACTCGTTAGGTGAAAAAGGAAAATGTAATGAATCGATTTCAAGGAATCGCAAACCTAATGACATTTCTAGTCGCTTATTTAATAATGTAACAAAATCATCTATTGCGAAAACCGCAAAAATGAGACATTTAGATATTTTCGATGTAGAAGACAATGGATGGATTGGTGGTCTAAGGAAATCTGACCATACACAAAAAGAATCAAATAACACAAGTCCGTTTAAAAGGAACGGTTCGCTAAGAAAAAGCACAGATTTTAATGGGGAACATCGAAACAGTTTTAAAAAACGTAGTTTTGATTTATCTAGAATTAAATGTGTTAATTATGAGGATGTTGCCTACGTTAGTAATTACAAGAAAACCAATGGACTAGCAATACGTTTCGACAGACGCAATTGCTTGAAAGATTTAAAGGAGTTAAATGTGGCTAAGGATTTGGTAAGAATCAGAATTAATTTTGGAACATGTCCAACTCGTAACTCGATTGTATAACAAAACATTCGATAAAATTATGTCAACTTTTATCAATATTAATTTGTTTACATTAATTTATGATTAGAAATTAACTTGAATACCAAGTCCCAATAGATTTTGTATACTTTCACTAAAAATGTAATGAGTATTGATTAAGGTTTTCTTTAGGTGTGTTTTTTAGATGAAATCTCAATCGTTATAAAAACTGCTTTCATGGTAAAAAAAATCATGCCTATATGCATTGTTTTCTCCCTATTGATTTGAAAATAAAATCTTGATCAATTTTATGCAATACAAAAAATTAGCGTAGAATCTATATAGAATTTTTTTCAGGCGAAATCCGAAGAACATTTGGCAAATGAAAAAGAATGGCTAGATGCCGAAAAGGTGTGGCTAATGCATCGTGGTGGATTTGCAGCGGCAAGAAAAGACAATGGACAACCTGCGGAGCCTGGAAAGATTCGGATACGATTGGAACATACTGGAGATATTTTGAATGTGGATGAAGATGATGTGGAAATGGTAAGTTAATTATTTAAACAAATATTCATAGAATCAATAATTGTTTTGTTGCATTTTAGGCGAATCCGCCGCAATTCGATAGAGCTGAAGATTTGGCAAGTTTACGACATTTGAACGAATCAAGTGTACTACATACATTACGGCAACGTTATGCAACGAATTTAATACATACGTATGCAGGAAGTGGAACACTACTTGTAATTAATCCTATGGCCCCATTAGCAATTTATTCTGAAAAAGTAAATTTAAATATATATTTTTTAATTTAATTTAATATGGATCTTTGCTTAGGTGGTTGCCTTATTTAAAGGATGTAAATCGGAAGATATGCCTCCACATATCTACTCGATGGCCCAATCAGCTTATCAGAGTATGCTTACATCTAGACGTGATCAATCGTTGGTCTTCCTTGGACGATCTGGATCGGGAAAAACAACCAACTTCCGACATTCCATACAGTACCTTTTAACAGTTGCTGGTTGCTTAAATAAAGTACTGACAGTGGAGAAATTAACATCCCTCTGTACAGTGTTGGAATGTTTTGGAAATTGTAAAACTGTCATGAATATCAATGCTACTCGGTTTACTCAAATCTTTAGTTTGGATTTTGATCAAAGTGGATGTATTGCATCAGCGAGCATACAAGTACTATTGCTGGAAAAATGTCGTATTGTCAAAAAAGCCGATGGTGATGGGACATTTCATATCATGCAACGGCTTTTGTGTGGTGTCGAAGGTTCATTACGTAAAGATTTGTATCTTGATAATATTTCTGGCAATGAGAATAATCCATTTATAAATCTATTACAAAAACATGAAGACAAACAACGGGCGCAGAGTGAATTTGTGAAAGTGTGTAGTGCTCTGAATATTTTGGGCGTTTCGAACAATGAACAGAAGGCGATTTTTTCTGTTTTGGCTGCAATCTTCCATTTAGGCTGTGCTGGAGCTATAAAAGGTATGCTTTGTTCATTTTCAATACATTTTATTTTTTAACTAGTTTTATGTTATGGACTAAGTCATATTTGTTTCATTTTGTTGTTATGCTTCGGTGTCTGGTACTTCTAATGATCGAGTCATAACTTTCTTATTAAATGCTTTATTTGATATGGAGTAGAAAACTGCGACCACTAATAAAAAAAGGACATTTTTAGTGGAAGTTATAGAATGTTTTTATTTTTACCTAATGTAATGGTTAACAATACTAGAAAAAGCGTCAGGAAGATTTTCACTATTTTCCAATTAATGTTCATCGCATTTTATATCAACGGGAGAAGTGATGTTTGATTATTTAACTTCGATCTGACATGAAACGTCTTTTTAACTTGTTTGAGTTATACTAACTTTAAATATTCTTATGTAGTCCTTTTTATTTGGTACAACTTAATTAAAATTCTGTTTTTACTGTTTAGCTGGTAATAATAATCGTTATCAATTCGCAAATCCTCAAAGTGCCCAAAGAGCAGCCAACTTATTGGGAACATCATGTGAGGAATTGTGTCGCGTTATCTTTGGATTATCATCTGGTGGTATGGTAACACCTAGTACGCCAAGAGCTCCATTCAGGACGCCGTCACCTACTGATCGCGGTTTGGATAGAGAAGCAATCGGCATAGAAGCAGTTGAAGGATTCATTATTGGTCTATACCACGAAGTCTTCAATTGCATTGTTTCATTAATAAATCGGTAAAAACTAACATGTTTAATGAGATTCATTTTGGTAATAAAATCATCCTGTTAGATCAATTTCGGCACCAACCCATACAGTCACTTCCATAATGCTAATTGACACACCGGGTTTTCAAAATCCCGCAACTTGTGGCCGACAAATTGGGGCATCATTTGAAGATTTATGTCATAATTATTTGCAAGAACGATTGCAACTGTTATACCATCATACGAATTTAGTAGCGCCACGAGATCGTTATATGCAAGAAAATATTCAATTAAATTACGATGAGAATGAACACGAGAATTTAATCAATCCAATACCATTAGTGAATTTATTGGATAAGACTGCACAGAATACAGTTATACGTTCATCACAAATTGATTTAAATGAAGCAGATCGAAGGGGATTATTGTGGCTATTGGACGAGGAGGCTATTTATCCTGGTTCGTCTGATGAATCATTCTTAGAACGATTGTTTATGCATTATGGTGATCGTGATCATCAATTGCTGCTCAGAAAAGCGCCAGGCAATAATCAGTTTATACTGCAACATATGCAAGGTACGAATCCTGTATTATATTCATCGAAAGGATGGTTAAAGCATAGTAGAGAGAATCCAGTGTCTCGATGTGCGATTACAATTTTACAAGAAAGTAACAAGTAAGTAAAAAGATTATTTTGAGATTATAAAGTAAGATGTATTAAACTTTTTTTTTTGTAGGGAAGATTTGAGTAAACTGTTCGTAAGTGTTAGAGGACTAGGAGCGTCCAGTTTCAGTGGTTCGTTGGTTGGCATTGAAGGTTCCCAATCCCTTCGACGTGTCTCGAGTATACGAAGAACCTTCACAGGTGGCACAGCGGCAATAAAACGTAAAAGTATTTGTTTACAGGTAATTGAATATTTATTTGCTGTTGTAATTAATATAAACTAAAACGTCATGGTTTATTGTTTTACAGACAAAGTTTACTATTGATGGTCTAGTCGAAACTTTACGCCGTACCAAATTACGTTTTATACAATGTTTATTACCGCAACATAATGCTGGACAATGTGAGGCAAACGCTTCACTTCTTACTGTTAAAACGAATAATAGTAAGACGGGTGAGGATACGTTAATTAACGTTCCGCTTCTTAGATCGCAGGTAATTAATAGTTTTGGCATTTACATTCAAGGATTTTCTATTAACATATGTTTGTTGTTTATAGATAAGAGGCTGCCAAATAATTGATAGTGTTCGACTGTATAAACAAGGATTTCCAAATTTCTTACCTTTGGGTGAATTTCGAAGACGTTTTCACTTGTTGGCTGCCGATATTAAAGTATCTAGTCCGATAATTGATGAACGGAAAGCTGTTGAAGACATGTTAATGACCCTCGATTTGGAACTGTCTAGTTATCGCGTAGGACTTAGTCAGGTGAGACTTTTCTTTTTCAAATATCAATTCATTTAATGCGGAATTATGCAATTAATTAATACATCAGAATTCCATGGTTAATAATTACTTTCGAAATGTGATCATAGCTGAAATGAATTTTGCATTAATCACAAAAAGAAAATTATTGTTTTTTTCTTCTCATGATTACAATATAATTTCTCGATATTAATAATTTATAGAGTTATTTATACAATAGTAAATAATTATTGAACTCTCTTAATTTTTATATGTTCTACCTTTAAATGCTATACAAACGGGTAGAAAAAATTAAAATAAATTGCGTGGCCTTAACCTTCCAAATGACACAAAAAATGTGTTAATTCACTCGTATAAGAAAATAATATATTTCCTTCCATATGCAATTTACAATAGTTAATTCTTGGTTGACGTCCAAATTGGATAATTAATATAATGGTAATAGTTAATAAAGTAAATATTATTTAATGTATGTTACACTTGAACTTGGTTTATTGGAATGAGAATTATATTTTATTAAGTATTTAATAACGGGTATTTTTAAACAGGTAATCAAATGCTGTTTGTATTTTTTTATATTAAATGTAGATTTACTGTCTTCATTAATAATAACAAGCGAACGTAATGATCATGTTACATTCCAATGATATCCGTTTCTAATCAATTTGACTAAAACCTATCTTTATAGTAATTTTAAAAGTTTTATGTTATCCGGTAGAATTAAATTGATTTTATAGTTTTACCTTTTAAGTATGTAGTACACATTTATTTACTGTACAATTCGGTACCATTTATAGAAAAAATGAAATTGTCTGTATCTCAAAAGACATACAGAAAAATTGTAGGTAAGTACGTCATGAGGATGGATTGGCATAATTGAGTTAATGCGAGTACATACATATGTGTACCGAGATGTGTTCGAGCCCATTAAGTGAAAGCTTGCTTTGTAATGAAAGTTCATAAAATACAGGAGTGGTGATCATACAAATTTTAGTGTTGAAGCACTTGAACTGAGTTTTGTGAAAAAAAAATTCATTTTTGCCTGTTGGCATTTTAAGAGAAATTTTTTACACTGACAAAATATAAATACATCTTTTTATTGGGTTAATTAATTTATTAAATAGCATGCAATATTTTTTTAGGCACTAGTGAAAGTACATTTGTTTTTCTTTCACACAACATTATAATGAATTAATTGGATAGGCAATATTAAATTTTCGAGACAGTTTTTATAATGTAATAGACCACAATTAGGTATACATAGATTTTCACAAAAAGTAAATCTTCTTGTTGATTTCATAGATTCACATATAAAGTTACATATTATGTAAGAATTGGTTTATAATTTCAAATTCGTATGCATTATTAGAATCTGTTCATATCTAATTTTATTGTTATTATCTAAATTTAATTTTCAATTTTATGTGTAGATGAAATTGTATGTTGTTACATGTTAATTCTATTGTATGTGTGAGGGCATTTTTTTAAATAGTACCTACAACTTTTTTATACGTATATTTAAAAGTATTAAAAAAATAGATAATAACACAATAATTCGTTTATTAGAAGAAAATCATAGTTTATTATCAGGAATATAAATAGAGGTAATCATCATGGTTAATAAAAATTTATATTAATATAATTCTCTCCAAGAGTTTGGTCCATCACTGGAGGTTATTGACATGGGAAGTTGATTTCTATTTAAGGATCCAGTCCACTCCAATTGATAATTTTTATAGGTGCAACCTCTGTAAAAGCTTGGTCATCATAAACAAACATTTATTATTCAGATTTGTATTTTCACTCATTCATATCATATAAATCTACTTCAAATAAGATAGATATGTTTATTTTGCAAGTACGTTAAAAATTACAGAAGAAAATCACTGGTTTCAGGTTTTATTTTTATTGCAAATAATTAATATTACTATCATTTATGTAGAGAAAGCTATAATTATCGAATGATAGATTTATACGAGTATGTTAAAGCATCTTTAGTTTTTGCATCGACAAGTAAGAGCGTAATTAGTATAGCCTTGTTAAAAGAAAAACAAACTTCATTTAGCAAAAATACTAGAAAATAATACTTGAACACATCCATAAATGCATGTGTTAAATAATTCACTTAATTTAAATTTTCTAAACGCATACATTCTTGCAATGCACTTTTGCCTATTTTTAATTAATCCAACTTTCATTTAATGAACGTCTTGTCAATAATACACTTTGCAGTGAATTTCTATGAGGATAGGTTCGCCTATGAGTTTTTACAAAGAGAAAAAAATATAAATATACATATGTGCCCGAAATTATTTTTTTCAAATTCTTTCAAACCTAAAAAAAGTATCCGAAAATTGAGTGCTTTCATATTTCACGCTGTAATAATGGAAACTTTTATAAAATGAAAAACTCTAAGCATATTTATTGCCTTATTCTTTTTGTATTTCCAAACCTCAACTATTATTAAATTCTCAAATTTTTATATGCTAGTATGAAATTTTTTCATGTATGCACCTACATACATATAACAAGTGCCTATACATACTTAGGTATGCAATTTTACCGTTAGTCCCATTACAAATTAATAATAATGGCTTTATGATAATAGACCATTGAATTACACTTTATAGTTGAAACATTTAAGCAAATTAAGAATTTTAATTAATGTAATTGGGTTAGTGTTCATTGACACCAATGTTTGCTGTAATGGATGAGCACATAAAAAACATTTCAAATATTTTATTATGAAGACTATTGTTTACTTATAGAAAATGCTATTTGAAAAATATTTTAATGAGGTAAATGGAAAATGGCAATATTTACAAAAAATTCAACTTATTTGCCATATGTTCTATACAATCAGAATAAAAATCCAATAATATGCTTATATGTATGTAGTAGGTATTATACTGTTAATAGAAATACGTTTAGTAAATTTTATCAAAATGCCCATCACGGCAATGGCGTGTGACTAAACAGTTATATGGTTAACCTGTTGTGCACCATATTTAAGTAGCCTTAAGCTAAACACTTCGACTCACTGATTTAAGTAAGCACTTTGTAAAAATTCATCCTTTAAAACACTTGCCTACTTTTGCGGCAAAAATTTTTTACTATTGACCTATGACATGCGAACATTTGTTGTGAAATGATACTGAATGTTGTTTTTTTATTTTTATTGTTTTCATTATTTAAATGTGTTACGAGGTGAATTTTTCGAATGGGAATGATTCATTCAAATATCTTCAATTCTTCTAACAGATAAAGAGTTGAATGTACATTCGGATGAATAGAAAATAAAATGTTTATCACTCTTCAACCTACCAATAGGCATATTATTGTTGATTTGTTTTTGCATCTCCTGCGGCTATTTCGGCGAAACATGTACAATTTAATATAATACCTGCTGCTTCCTCAACCCGGTTTATCAAGTGCTTCACCCACTCTATTCTCTCTCTGTATTTCTTTCACATTGTATTGAACACTAAATGCAGTCCTCTTTCACTTCTCTCCAGTGTCAGAGTTTTGTTTGATAATGTTGTGTGTAAAAGTGTGTCTTGTTCTAAATGAATGATATTGATGCAATTTTTCCTGAACAAAAATATTACACTCTATTTTCAAATACTGTACATACAGTACTTGCGTTAATATTTTTATTGATTGTGATTTTCGGGAGGAGACGAAGGATTTATGATTTCTTTGGACCAGTGTAAAAAGTGTTGTGTTAAATAATGAATACACTAGTGAAAAATCGTTCAACGAAATTCGTTGGTGGAGAATCGAATGATAATAAAAATAGAAAAAATCAACCATTGATAAGTTCAAATAAATTGCGCACAGCAATTGATAATTTTGATAAAATATTAAACGAGCATAAAGTGTCAATGAAAACGGAATCGAAAATACCGAAACTAGTTAAAGCGAAAACTTGCATTATTATTGAATCGAAATGTATTTTAAAGAAAACAAATTCGCATCCATTGTCTCAATCTAGAAGCAATGTTACATTGAACAAAACTAAAAGTTTAAATAGTTTAGACAAAGATGAAGAGTTGGGGTCTCAACAAACTAAAGTGAAAGAGCTTGTTAGACGGCTGAACAGCTTAAGTGATGAAAAAGAGAAGAATGTTGACTGTAAATTATCGAAAACATTGAGTGTGTCCGATTTAAATGCAACAAAAAATCGTAATTGTTCTAAGATTCCTGTAAATCGGAATTTGCGGAAGAGTTTTCCTAGTACTCCCTGCGATCTAAATAATTTGGATCGTGTCAGTGGAGGTGCTAAAACATTGCAAATTAGTCGATTTCACAAAAGCAGTCATAATCTCAATATATTACCACCGAAATCTGTATTATCGAAGGGAAATAATAAAGTTACACGAAAGAGTACGCAAGATTTGTCGGTAAAGCGGGATTTTGTTAATAAAACTGCAACAAATCAGAAATTGGTGGTAAAAATTAGAACAAGTTCAGACAAAAACAACAAATGTCCGAATGAATTGAGAGACAAAGGCAAGTTGTTACAGTCGTCAATAATGCGAGATAACGTTGAGAAGAGATCGACTAGTAATTTAACAGTGGCTAAAGGTTTATTGAACAAAGTGGAAATATTATCAGCCAAAATCAAATCAAACGATGCAAGCGGTTCAAAAGTAAATAATATAACTGTTAAAGTCTCCAAAGAAAATTGCCATGTAAAGGCAGTTATTGAAAAACTGGAAGATAACAATGAAAAGACAAAAACCGCAAAATTAGATAATACAAAAAACTATAAAACATTCACACGAAAACAAGTAAACCATAATGACATGATTGGTGAAAGAAAAAATATTTACGAGCCGAAAATTGTAAATAATGTTAGCAATAAGCAAAGTAATAATAAGTTAACGTACAGGAAAACAAAAAATCCAAATCAGCAACAGAATGTTGAAGTTTTGAAAAAGTCCGATCTCGAAAAACTAAATTATGTTGATTATGAAGAAGTCAAAGTTGAAAAAATCTATAGTTATTTAGATAAAGAGGGACAAGTGAAAAAGGACTTGGATTATAATTCAGACGATTCTGGTAATATATCTAATGAAATTGAGGGTGATTGTGATGAAAGTAGCACAAGTGCACGCAGCAGAACAAGTACCGAATCATCAGACAATAAACAAGTTAAAAATGTTGATTCGAAGGTATTAAAAATTATGGTTCTGTTAACAGTAAAAAAAAATGCTTAATCTGAATTCTTCATTTTAAACTGTTTCACTAAAATTTACTTTTTGTTACAGATATTCTTCAGAAATGGTGTCATATCACAATTGGAAACGCAACGAGACGAACGTTTGGCTGGTATGGTCATCAATTTGCAAGCACGTTGTCGTGGCTACTTAGCAAGGAAGAAATTGGCTCAAAGGAAATTACAAGATTTAGCTGTACGTTGTATACAGCGTAATGTTAGGAAATTTATGTTGGTCCGCGATTGGCCTTGGTGGCGTCTTTTAGTAAGGGTGACACCTCTATTGAATGTTCATCGTACGGAAGAAGAGTTGAAATTAAAAACTGTAAGTTCATATATGGTTACAAACTTGTTTTAAATCTATAATTAGATATTTCAATTAACTGAGATAAGTGCAGATGTTTAACAGATTTTGGAATTGAACGGTAATTTTTTAAATTGCTGAATATATTTTTTTATGATTTTACAGTTGTCGGTAATCAATAGTTAGCTAATAATGGGGAAAAGTGATTTAGACTTTCTCTTCATTAAAATTCATCCATGATTATTTATGTTATTGTAAAATTTATTTTTGTGGTACATTGAACTTAATTTTAATAGTTATTCTTAGTATTACTTTAAGAAGGTATGTTCATTACATTGGGTAGGTCAATTGAATGGATTACTTTGCTTACGCCAAAGCATTCAAGCATTCTCGACTTGAATTTATTGATGACAGGGATAATCCTAAATACCCAAATTAGTCAGCATTACGATAATTCCTTGGCAGGTCAAATAGTTAGATTAATTTAGGGACATTGACTTTCGTCAATTGAACATAAATTTCGTCAATTTCCTCAGAATTTCGTTCAATATTAATAGTAGCAAGGTTAATGCATAGTTTAATTCAAGAACAAACTTTATTTATATTTTGATTCAATATACAAACACTGGACCGTGAGAAATAATTTGATTTGTGTTGTTACGCTTTCACATAATTTGTGAGAAATTACTGTAGTATATAATAGTCGGTGAATTAAAGTAAAATATGGGTACATCTTTTTATTGAAATATACCATACAGTCACGGTCTCCATTTATAGTATCCTAATTTTATGTTTTTTAATATCCCTTCTTTAAAAATTGTAGGATGGTGTAATGTGTATTGACACATCTTCTATATAATCGCTTTTCAAACAGAATACATTTTTAAATTACAAAACTTTTCTATTGAATATTGTAACATTAACATTAATTCATCCATATTTCCTCACATTTACGTTTTAAATGATATTCTACTATAGAAATCAGAAAACAGTCTAAATAAATCTAAATTTTAACCATCTCACATTTGCATGTAATTCCAAGAAGAACTACTATTAAACAATCATTTTGATATGCATTTAAAACAATTGTAAAGCCTGCAAATTCCCACAGTTTTATTAAATTTGCGTCTTTAAAATGTACTTACTTCAGCAAATAATTATCAAGTTGAAGTTCGCACCATCATCATAGATGCAATAAGTACAATGCTGTATCTATGATCAATAAATATCATCATTCGTATACATAACAATCTATGATTTCTGAATTTTTCTTTTTTAGGATGAACTTGAAGCGCTCAAAAGTAAAGTGGAAAAATTAGAAAGTGAAAGAACTGTATTGAAACACGAAAATGACAAATTGGAAGCCAAGGTAAGTTTCATTAATACTTGTTTGTTTTTTTTTACAATTTCAAAACTTCAATTTGATATTATGATTTTGTTTGGCTATTTTCCAATTCTGGCGCCATATAGACGTTGCCAAATTATTTTTTAAGCCAAACGCCGATAATTAAATAGATTCCCATTATAAACTGAATACATGTCCAATTTCATTATTTCGTAATTTCGCTTTTTTGTTTCTTTTGAAAAAATAAAAGTCAAAGTACATTGTTTTGTTTAAATTTATATTGAAAAACACCGTAAAATGTTATGCTTAGTCTGCAAGAGATTTTGGCAATTTGTTAACATAACTTATTTATATCATGTATGTATGTTTCTATTGTAAATAGAAAATGCACATTAACTAAATGTTCTTTTGGCATCTGTCCATGTACAATCGATTTTAAAATGTAGTCCAACTCTAATTTTATACCGGTATTGTCGTATTCAAGTTGTTTTGTACATTTCTAACATTATCGAAATTGAGGAAGTTCTTTTTATTATGATTTCTTTTGATTGTACATAGAACTTTGATAGATTTCTTTTATATAGGTATTTAAAAATACGTGTATGTGATTGGAAAATGAATTTCCTTCATAAAATATACAGGAAATATCGTTTAAATTTTGCATAAATTTTAATTCAAGTAACGTATGCTACATAACGGTGTTTCACATTTTCTAACACTGAAAATTTATTTAAAGTAATTTAATTTATGTTCTCATATTAAAAAAAGAACATGTCTTTAACCGTACTTGGCAGGATAATCGGTTTATTAATTATTTAATAAATTATCGGTACATGAGTTTTAAAAGGTAAAGCTGATGTATCTGTTTTACATAAAGTTCACACTTTAAACATGACATTCTAGGAAATATTCCTTTTAAAATGCTTATTTGTAGTTGAACTTTATTTTGTCAAAAAGTTTGCAGAATTTTTTAATATCAATTTTTGTAGTTAAATTTAACTGAGTTTGATCTCTGGTAAAATTAGGTTTAAATGGACGCAGTGCATCCCACAAAACGGCGCGCTTCTTACTCTTTAAATATTGTGAATACATGTATAAATAACGTCAGTTGTGTAAAAGTTTTTAGCGACTCTCTAATACGTTCCTTCATTAAATTATAATTCGTTTATTATAATCGAAAAGTGTATGTGGTGTGATGCTTTTTTGATACTAATAATTCCTATTTGAGTTTACATAGTTTTATTTAACTGACCTACACTTACACACACACCTATTCATTTTGGGTTGGAAATGTATTTTTACATTCGTGAATTTCGCTCTTCCGTGTATCAATCGGCTACAGTATTATGTTACCACAATTGCATAACACTTTTTACTTGAAAGAAAAACATATTTTAATTGGTATGTTAAAATTTTATGATTGTTATAAATTGAAAATTTCTTTTGAAAAAAGACACTTTCAGTATCTGAATTGATGATATAACATTAATAGTAACATATGCACACAATAGTATTAACAATAGTCGAAATTTCCATGTTCCTTTGCCAAAAATCCAGAAACAAATAATATTGATAGAGCATATCTTGAAAGTGAAATATTGCCTCACATATGCTGCACTCCGGAACTAAACTACTTCTTTTCTTTTTTGTCTTTTCTTAAAGATACTATAAGCCATCCTATATATTAAGTTAAATACCTCGTTTAAAAAATGTACATTTACATGCTGCTGATTAAACTAAACGAAATAAATCTTAATAAGTATTTGATAGGTACTTGAAGAGAATATTTGATATAAACAAATCCATAAATCGAGTTATTACATCTAGAAATGTAGTTTTGAAAATAAATTATGTACTTTTTTTAGTTAGATTAAATCCTTAATGGAATTTATTGACTCCGATCTGCATTTATTCAAAAAAAAAACGTATTTTTTTCAGCATTCTAAATCTGAACATTGTAGTATTCCAGTCTTACATATATACAAAATAAAATGTTTTGTTTAAATCAGAAATTAACAATGAGCGATTTTTCGCCATATTTATATTCATCAATATTTTGTTTATTGGTAGTTTGTGAATTTTGACTGTTTGTGGTTTTCATAAATTTTATAAGCCAAAAGGCTTTTATAGGAGAATTTTGTTATTCATTAAAAACCAAATATTTGGTGTTTTTTCGATTAAGTTTGAGAATGAGTCATGTTAGCGCGGCGGGAAGCAAGCTAGCAATAGGAGTTGAGTCAGTAGTTGTTCAGGGTTTTTGGAAGATTCATCACGCCTGGCCGATCTATTGCCGTTCTTGCAAACCGATCTCGAATTTGTTTAAGGTAATGTTTTTATTACATGTTGAAGTTGTCTTTATAAATTCACAAGGGTGTTTTTCTGGGCAGTAAGAATCTTTGAAGTGATTTTCCAATTGTATATCTAATTTTTATCATGTTCGTTTATGATTTATCTGTTTCTATTCTCTGAGATTCTTTTATTATCCATTTACTACTTGAGTTGACAATTTTTGGATTACGAGTTCCATCATCAATATGTTTTCTATATTTTTATTTGTGTTTATTTTGTTGTGCAGAGCGAGCAATAAAAGGGATGTTAATTCCTGCTCTTTATTAACTCTGTTGATTCTTTTAACTATAATCTGATCTTCAGGAAATGACATCTAATTGCTCTCTCTGTGCTATTGTGCAAAAGAGACCATAGAGCACCAAAAGAGAGCTTATACAAAAGATGTCGTACCTCCCTCGGCTAGCCACCGTTGGAGAGAATTCCTGGTGGATGGAGGCACCACCACCAGATGAACTTATTTTTGCTCCACACTTGTTTTTTTGATATTTTTCTATATTGTTTCATCTCATTATGTGTGTGATTGAGTCATGATCAGTTTCTGTTCATGATGTGAGTTTTGGCGTCTCGCAGCAATAGTTTGCGTAAAGCTTGGCAGTGAGTTTTGATGTGTGATCATATAACGACTCATAATCCTTCATTGTTGATGATTTTTGTACGGAATCTCGATTCATTTACTGTTCTTGATTTTCTATTTGTGCTGATTCTTTCTTTTGACTATATTTGTGTATATTTGTTTAGACATTGTTATGAAATGTTTCGTTCCTGATAATGACATATTTTACGTGTTCCTAACTGATCACTTGAGTCAAAACATCTCAAAGATTTTCAATGCTTAATTGCTTTCATCATTTTTATTCTTGTGAATTTATGAAGTTTCGTTACATCCTGTTTGTACGCATTTACAAAATTATCGTTATGTTTTTGAAAAGAGTCTTGGAAGTTTTCTTTGCTGATTCTTTCTTCCATTTCACTACAGACTAGAATCGACAAGGTTTAACGTTTTTGTCTTTCTGTTAACTTATGATTGTCGTTTAACTTATAATATTTCATTTGCTGTTGTGTCTGATTTGATTCTAATTCTCCAATATAAGCGTTAAACTTTCATATGTGTTTTATTTGTGCCTCTCTCAAGAACCTCGTCATAGTCGCCACAATCAATCCTTTGTCTAGAACTTGATTATTACTAATTTAACAACTTAAAAATAAACACAACGTAGGGCCCATTTCCACTAGTCGATCATTGCCAATTTATATTTTGTTCGTTTTCACTTAATTTTTGTTTTCTAAATTTTAAAGTGTTTTAAAAGATGGTTCCACGAAAGTCGGGATCATTACAGTTGGTACCGTGACTGTGGATTGATTGAAAATAGACATTTTGACGACACTTTTGAGATTTGAAGCACGGATTCTCGTTAAATGTTTAATTACTTTGATTATGCAGTATTTGACTCCTAAATTTTGATGTTATTTGGTATTTATTTTAAAATCCAAAAGCTTTAAAAATTGCATCTGTTGTCGCTAGCTTGTCCATCAGGAATTCAAGATAAACTCATCAATTTTGAGAAACTTTTTGAAGGGAACATTTTTCACTAATGTTTTTTTTATAGGAGTTTTTTTTTTAAACTTTTAATTATCATCTGTTCACGAAGAGTTTTTAAGTTGGCATGTATGTTTTTTATTCCAACTAAGCAAAAAGAAATAATTTGAAACTACAAAATTATTTCATTCATTCATTTAAAATTTCATTCAACGTCTGAAACATTTAACGAAGGATTTGTCTAAGAATTGGCATATCGATTCTGGTCTTTTTAAATCGTGAAATTTTCCCAGTTTTTTTATCAAAGTCAAAACCTTATGATCAACAAGGAAAACTCTCTGAATATAAGAGAAAATTCTAACTTGCTGTTTGGCAATTGTGGCAAATTTATTTCGCTTTGGTGTACCTTTTGTTCTTGCAAATTCTGTCTTTTCAACTTTGGTTTTTAAATCATTTATTCATTATCAATTTATTTTTAGTGTGCTAAACATTTAAACAATCCCAGATCTGTTGATGTCGGTTTTGCAAAAATAGTTTTACAGTTCCTAGTAATCCAAAAATTTTGTAACCAGATGATTAGTTATGGATTCCCTCTGTTTGATATTTGTCAGAGCAGTCGTTTTACGTTTTACTATTCTTATTTTTAGCAAGAACTTTTTTCTAATTCGTCACTTGTGACTTATAGTAGTTAGTCTCTCCATTTACCTCTGTTAAATTGTTTTCCAAATTTATTAGCGATTTGTTTTCCAAAATTTTGCACAATTATCTCGATTATCATGATTCATTATATTTAAAAAAAAATTGTAACTTCAGCCAGTTTATCGTTTCAAATCTAAATCATTAGAATTTTTGTGCAGTCATCTTTATAAATTTCTGCCTCTATTCGAAAATATTTAAACATAACGTCAGCTTCATCTTTATTTCATCTTTTGATAATGATAACAAACTTTTGTAAACTTCACTTTTCTAATTATTTCCCTCAGTTTAGTTTTGTATCGTTTGAAAGACGACTGGTAAACTTTTTCGCAAAATTTGACTTTTTTCATTAAATTCGTTAGTATATTTTTGATATTATTTCTCCAGTAGTGGCCATAAGACTTGGGGGCGTGGCTTTTAGCACATTGAAAATGTTTAATTTCAAAATTTTCACCAACTTTAATATTCTGTTTCGAGTAATTTTAGTTTTGACATAAAATATTTTTTTAACTTATTTTCGTTAAGATTTCTAATTCTGGAAATTCAAGATTGCAAGAATGAAGGAGTTTTTCTTGGGTGAAGTTATTTGCTACTTATCCAGAAATTTGTGAGGCGTACCTAAACAGAATGTAGTAATTTTCCTGTTATTATTTTGCACCTTGGATGGTCGCAGCTTTTTCTTAAACCGATATTTTCGTTCTAACATATATTATCTTTTTTCATGTCGATTGAAATCGATTTTCTTGTCAACGGAGTTTTCTGTCCTGCCGAAGTGTTTGTTTGCTGAGTTATTGTACCACAACGAGTAGAATGACATGTGCCGTAGCCTAGTAAAATTAAGAACTACATCAAATCCAGAGATGAACATCATACTTAAAAGCAAGAACAATAGTGCTCATCAAATTAGAGAATGTATAGAGAAAAATTTGGCTGATTTCACGCAGCGGCGCACCGATTTCTTTAAGATTCCAGGCAGTATAATTAATTTAAACGACTTCGATTTCTGTCTTTAGATATTTTTTCTTCTGAAATAATTTTCGTGAGGATTTTCTTTGTTTTTATATTTGCTCTATTTTTGTCTTTGTCTTTCGCTATAAATCTTCTTGTTATAAATTTGTAACATCGTTCTGAGGTACTAATACAAATAGAATGCAGTCTGCAGTCTTAAGAAAGTGGGGGCGTGCTCAAACTTAAAGCCTTTGTATTGTTGTCGGTCTATTATTTTATCTTTGATTATTCATTAATGACAAAAGGTGTTAAAGTTAATGTATCTATGTATCTTCAAGTGTGATATATCAAATTCGACCCTCATTATAATTTTGTTAGATTTAATTCACATAACATTAGGAAGGATGTTTGAAAATTCTTCGCGTGCGTTCCTTAGCGAATACTTTTCAAAGGGGGCGTTCTGTAGTATTCCAGTCTTACATATATACAAAATAAAATGTTTTGTTTAAATCAGAAATTAACAATGAGCGATTTTTCGCCATATTTATATTCATCAATATTTTGTTTATTGGTAGTTTGTGAATTTTGACTGTTTGTGGTTTTCATAAATTTTATAAGCCAAAAGGCTTTTATAGGAGAATTTTGTTATTCATTAAAAACCAAATATTTGGTGTTTTTTCGATTAAGTTTGAGAATGAGTCATGTTAGCGCGGCGGGAAGCAAGCTAGCAATAGGAGTTGAGTCAGTAGTTGTTCAGGGTTTTTGGAAGATTCATCACGCCTGGCCGATCTATTGCCGTTCTTGCAAACCGATCTCGAATTTGTTTAAGGTAATGTTTTTATTACATGTTGAAGTTGTCTTTATAAATTCACAAGGGTGTTTTTCTGGGCAGTAAGAATCTTTGAAGTGATTTTCCAATTGTATATCTAATTTTTATCATGTTCGTTTATGATTTATCTGTTTCTATTCTCTGAGATTCTTTTATTATCCATTTACTACTTGAGTTGACAATTTTTGGATTACGAGTTCCATCATCAATATGTTTTCTATATTTTTATTTGTGTTTATTTTGTTGTGCAGAGCGAGCAATAAAAGGGATGTTAATTCCTGCTCTTTATTAACTCTGTTGATTCTTTTAACTATAATCTGATCTTCAGGAAATGACATCTAATTGCTCTCTCTGTGCTATTGTGCAAAAGAGACCATAGAGCACCAAAAGAGAGCTTATACAAAAGATGTCGTACCTCCCTCGGCTAGCCACCGTTGGAGAGAATTCCTGGTGGATGGAGGCACCACCACCAGATGAACTTATTTTTGCTCCACACTTGTTTTTTTGATATTTTTCTATATTGTTTCATCTCATTATGTGTGTGATTGAGTCATGATCAGTTTCTGTTCATGATGTGAGTTTTGGCGTCTCGCAGCAATAGTTTGCGTAAAGCTTGGCAGTGAGTTTTGATGTGTGATCATATAACGACTCATAATCCTTCATTGTTGATGATTTTTGTACGGAATCTCGATTCATTTACTGTTCTTGATTTTCTATTTGTGCTGATTCTTTCTTTTGACTATATTTGTGTATATTTGTTTAGACATTGTTATGAAATGTTTCGTTCCTGATAATGACATATTTTACGTGTTCCTAACTGATCACTTGAGTCAAAACATCTCAAAGATTTTCAATGCTTAATTGCTTTCATCATTTTTATTCTTGTGAATTTATGAAGTTTCGTTACATCCTGTTTGTACGCATTTACAAAATTATCGTTATGTTTTTGAAAAGAGTCTTGGAAGTTTTCTTTGCTGATTCTTTCTTCCATTTCACTACAGACTAGAATCGACAAGGTTTAACGTTTTTGTCTTTCTGTTAACTTATGATTGTCGTTTAACTTATAATATTTCATTTGCTGTTGTGTCTGATTTGATTCTAATTCTCCAATATAAGCGTTAAACTTTCATATGTGTTTTATTTGTGCCTCTCTCAAGAACCTCGTCATAGTCGCCACAATCAATCCTTTGTCTAGAACTTGATTATTACTAATTTAACAACTTAAAAATAAACACAACGTAGGGCCCATTTCCACTAGTCGATCATTGCCAATTTATATTTTGTTCGTTTTCACTTAATTTTTGTTTTCTAAATTTTAAAGTGTTTTAAAAGATGGTTCCACGAAAGTCGGGATCATTACAACATTTAAATAATATAAAAAATAAGTTTGCTAGTAAAAAAAAAGTCTTTGTTTACTTTGCTAAATTTACGATTTTAAGATTTTTTTTAATATAAGTACTTGTTACAGAGTGACATACATATAATGAGGCATTTTGGCATTTATTTGAGCTTAGGAATATCGAAATTTATATAGTTTTTCTTAAGTACCTATATAAATCTTATACCAAACTGTTGCACTAACCAATAATCCAGTTTTAGTGCTTCTTAATTTTAATTTCGGATAATTACTAATTATCGATAATTAATTTGAATAAATAATCGTTGCCTAATACAGATTCTTCAAAAAAATGCCCAGTATTCCATCAGACGTGAATCATTATAAAAATGACTTTGATAACATATTTCATAAATTTGGTAACGGATCTTCAAGTACAATCAATAGTTATGCTTTGTCTTCTGGTGGTCAATCATCAACAAGTGTTAATTCAGCGATATCTGAATCGAACTACACAAACCGTCTTCCGCCCCCAATTCCTCAATTTCAACGACGAGGAGTAACGCCGGTTCGCAGATCGAATAACACAATCGGCTTGGATTACTCCAAAAAGCCGGTGTTATTTCAAACGAAACCGTTAAAAAATTTAACTGTAATCTCATCCCAATCACCTACCAGAAGTCTTTTACGATCACCAAGTCCCAGTCTTAGTTTGACTGGAAGTAATTATAGCATGAGATCAACATCGTGTCCAGCAAGACGTACTTTTCCTCAAACATTTAACGGTGTATTAAGCATGGATGATTTGAGTGACAAAGACGATTCATCATTGGTATTAGATGCAAATTTAACATTTGTATTGGGTTGTAAATCACGTATGAAACCTCAGGTGACTGCAGTACCAGCACATTTAGATGCCCAAATGACATCGAATGCATTAACCAAAAAGATTTCCGATTTTCTACAACGAACGGACCATGTAATGGATGAATGGAAAAGTTTAGGTAGACCAGATGATGAAAATCATAATATACGATTACGTAGAAGTTATGAAGGACGTTCTATGAATCGTTGTCGAAGTGCTACAAATATTATGATTAGAGGCTTTCAGTATTATAGTAGATCTAATAGTTGCAGTCGTTCGTCAATGGTTAGGGAATTTAATGAAGATGCCACTGAAGCTGAATGCGATGAGGTAGTCTTTGGAGTAAAAATGTAACGCTTTTTTTACTTTACTAACGTTGATAAAATCAGTGTTCGTTGTCCAATTTTGGATAAACGCCCTGAAAAAAGAAAACATTCTCAAAACGTTACAAAAACTGCCTAACTAAAAAAATCATTTCTTTAAAAACCACCGACGGTGGTGTTCGAGCTGCCATTAATTAAGCACAATACCACATAAAATACACTAATGCATATGACGTGAAACTAGAAAAATTATCTCACATAACGTAGTAATGAAATTGGCCATTGTTGTAATAATCTTGCAGATTTCTAGCTCTAACCATTTCAATTATACATTTTCATTATGTTTCAGCTAAGCGAATTAACTGCCGATTTAGCCGAAGAACATTCCACTTCAACATTAGCAACAGAACGGCTCGATGCTGAAACAACAGAACGTTTACGATTGGAACGGGAATTATCCGAAACACAACATAAAAATAAAGAATTGCAACAATCGTCTGAAAGACTCGAAATGGAATTATTATACGCGAGGTCTGACTTGAATGGCATCCATGAAGAAGATGAAGATGGTGATAATGATGTTTATAAACAGCGATATGAGAGAGCTCTTCGTGAATTGGAATTTACTAAAAGACGATTGCAGCAACAACATGAAGACGACTTGGAGCAACTTGTTGGATTAAAAAAGCAATTAGAAAAGAAGGTGCGTATATTTGCATATAAAATAATGTTGACAATTCCTTATCAGTTACGTCATAATACGTAATTAAAGCATGAATGACATTCCTGTTGTTTCTTTTGTAAATGTAGTGATTGGAATAGTCAGCATATTTATTTTTATTCTAGAGAGCATCATTAATTCATTCATTTTCATTTTAATTATATAGTAAAGAATTTTTCCCAGTTTAAACAATAGTGGAGGAAATTATAATACTTACGGTAACACGTTACACAAATATAACAAGTCCGTGTGTTAGTAGATATTGCGATTCGTTTGCATTCAGAATTTTAGATTTTTTGTTTTAAATGTAGAAAGTATAATGAAATGTTGCAATTTCAGTTGGCAGACGCATACGAAGAAGTTGAAGAGCAGCGACAAGTTGTTGGCCAGTGGAAGAGGAAAGTGCAAAAATTAAACGGTGAAATGAACGACTTAAAATTGTTGTTAGAAGAACAAAGTGGCCGTAATAATTTGTTGGAAAAGAAACAGAGGAAATTTGATTCGGAGTCACAGTTATTGCAAGATGAATTGAAGAAAGAACGTCAAGCAAAGGAACGATTAGCAAGAGAAAAGGAAGTTTTAATAGCTGAAAAATTTGCTATTGAAAGTAATTTAGCGGTAAGTGAACATATTAGACATTTCATTTGAAACATTTGCGTTATATTAATCGATTTTAGGATACAAGACTTGAATTGGAGCTGAAAGAAGAGAAACTGATTGCACTACAAAATGAATTTGACGAAATCACATGCGGTGGCAAAACCGAAGAAGAAGTGACCATATTACGTAAGCAAAAAATTGATTGTGACCGTCGTTTGCACGATCAAGAAGAAGAATTGGACGAATTGGCTGGTCAAGTACAAATATTGGAACAAGCAAAGTTACGAC
This sequence comes from Silvanus unidentatus, assembly GCA_963930825.1. Lineage (NCBI taxonomy): Eukaryota > Metazoa > Arthropoda > Insecta > Coleoptera > Silvanidae > Silvanus > Silvanus unidentatus. Next base: position 22,947,232 of record OZ005760.1, read on the forward strand.
TTGAAATGAATTTGGAGTCTATGCGAAAAGAGTCGAAGAAAGAGGCTCAAATGCGAGAAGAAGAATTGGAGGAGGTGCGCTGTAATGCCCAGAAAAAAGTGAAGGTTTTGGAAGCGCAATTAGAGAATGAACATGAAGAAAGGACACTATTATTAAGAGAGAAACATGAATTGGAACGGAAATTGGCTGCTGCTGCAGAAGCTGAGCGTAATGATCGAGCCGGTGATGAACAATTGATGCAAAGACTGAAACGTGACTTGAAACGAACCAAGGTATTGTTGAGAGATACACAAACGCAATTGGAAAGACAGAAAGCGGAAACGCCCGGCAAAAATATGATTAGACAATTACGGAATCAATTGGAAGATTTAGAATGTGCACGTGCTGTTGCAGTGAAAAGTAAACAGACGTTGGAAAGTGATTTATTAGAGACGCAAGCTTTACTGGAAGAAGCGCACAAACAGAAAGCCGATGCGGAGGAGCGTGCGAACAGCATGATGAGAGAACGTAGCGATTTACAAGGACAATTGGAAGAGAATGAAGAAGAATTGGCAGAGGTTTTGAAGAAATACAAAGCAACAGTACAACAAATGTCATTAGATCAAATTGCACTACAAGAACAAGTGTCTTTAGTGGCCGAATTAGAAATTGAACGAAATCAATTGAAAGAGCAATTGACGGAGTTGTCGTCAAAATTGGAATCGGTTGAAAATATGGGCGATGCGTCTTCCAATTTACTTTTAAAACGTTCGGAATTGAAAGTGAAAGAGCTAGAATCAAAATTAGAATTGGAACAAACTACACGTGCACGTTTAGAAGTGCAAATCAATCGTCTTAAAGAGGCGGTGGAGAAATTGCAAAGTGATATAGCAACAGCTCGAACACGAGAGCAACAAGCACAAGACCAAATACGTAAGTTGCAAAGAACATTAAGGGAAGTGAAAGAGGAATTGAGTAGAAGTATGGCGAAAGAGAGTGAATTGTCACAGAAGAAAAAAGAATTAGAGAAACGATGTGAAACCATTGAATCGGAATCGGCGGCAACAAGAACCGATCTCAAATTGGCACTTAAACGAATCGAAGATTTACAAGCAGCTATTCAAGGTGATTTAGAAGAAAGTATATCGAATTCGTCGGACAGGTATAATATTTCGTTTTGTTAGTGTGTTGGTCTTTGTAAAATAATTGTTTTGCTACAGTGAACAGGATAGTTATAGTTCAGATGAATCTGTAAGTACATTTTTGGCTAACCACAAAGTACCATCAATGAAACACGATGATTCAAGGTAAGAAATATATGTGAAAGTTTCACAAGCATTTTAAATTTTGGGTAAATTTTTAGATTGTCGCCAAAATCGAATTCTTCAAACAGCGTTGGGAAGGACTCTTCATCGTATGCCTGAGTGTCACAGAATATCTGCAGATCATTGTTCTGCAGACGTGAATTGGAAGAGGAAGTTGTAGTTCAATATGTTTAAAAAAGAGTTAATAATGACAAAATTATATCGAAATCGACAGCATATTTGTAAGAATCGTAAAAAGGTAATTAACTACTACTTTTTTAAGACTGAAATATTTTTTTAAGTGAAAGAGAGAGAGTGTTAGCGTGATTCAAATTAGTACTTATAAATTTTCTGAATTGTACAAGGATAGGATTTGAAATGAATAGAGAGAAATTAAAACTAAATCAAAAAAATGTATTCTGTATGTAATTGTAAATAATATAAATTAATATTGTTTATCAGTGCTTAGTTGAATAGTTTTTAATGAAATTGGTATTATTTAGTATGCACATTTCCATTATTGTCAAATTTAAATTATATTTGACTAAAATACCCTGTATAATATGAATTACATATATGTGCAAATGATTTATTTATATATATACATATATTCATTGTTTATTATTTCATGTTTTAATATAGAAATCATATCTAATCAGTTTTAGTTTAATTTGCAAGAGTATCTGTGGGTCGAAACATTTCTATTAAACTTTGACAAGAAAAGTTTTCTAATATTTTCTGTAATTTTGGGACGGATGATTGAGCATTTTTTCCTTTGAATTTGTTGTAATCGAGGTATAGATTTACAATTGCGCCTGAAATGGAAAAATTCATTAAAAAAATATGTATACATATGTACATACCGTGTAGTTTATTGAGAGATCCCGTCATTGCTACGTCTTCTTTCTTTAAATTCCCTTGTTCTTCCAGTAAATGTTTGTATTTAGTTGATAAATATTTCTTCGACTCTTCCTCGGTTACGCCTAGTTCGATTAACGCATTTGCTAAAATAATTTTCTTTTGAACTTCTTCCTTATGTAATAACTTCGGTTCCAAAAGATTTAGAATGAAATTTATTGATTCATCATTGATAGCTGGAAAATATACTGTTTAATATTCTCCGATTAAAAATTTTTTTTTAATATACATATGCTTAGATCTATTCGAATTTTCTTTTTTGTGGCTTCAATCGTCAAACTCTCTTTTAAAATGGATATCGTAGAAACATTGTCCGATTCAAAAGTAGCTTCCCCTTTCCTAAATAACAAAATGTTCTCATACGTGTATGCATACAGAAAAATAACACACTTACTGATATACACATCGCAATACAGATCCAATTAAAGCTGATTGAAACCAAAATTCATTTTTCTCAATACTTGGTGGTTTTTGAATGATTTCTGGTAAACATTGTGATATCCATGAGTGAATTTCAGCTAAACTAAATGGCCCTTTTATTGTCAAGAGGTTAAAAGGCCTACAAAGTCCATTTGAGTGCTAAAATTATAAACAAATATGCGACTACCTGTGTTCTTCAAACGAATGCAATTTATAATGTAGAGACAATGCTTTTATGTCGTATTGTAGTAAACGTGTACATTTTGGTTGTACCAAAGGTGTAATGTAGACTTGCAAAGTTCCTCGTTGTCCTTCACTAGTTCTTAAATTGAGTTCCAATCGATTCGTATTTAATTGGCAACGATATGTGGCTAGCAAAAAGTTACCCTCCTAAAATGTATTGAAAAATTTACAATACACTTGAAATTATTTAATCTTTCTGAAAATTACATGTTCATTTGTTCCACTGTGGCTGATAACGGCTGAATTTTTCTCAACATCCAATAATTCAATAGAAACATTACTTTGAAGCAAAATGTTGTCAATCGCTGTCGGTACTTCGATTGTTAATATGTATGTGGACGATTCTTTGGAAAGAGTAAACTGAAATATTGAAAAACAAATTACTTGATGATTTAAAGGGAGTAAGAACTAACTTTTTCTTTAACCGATAACAAAGGAATGGCCGACAATTCATCAAAAAATGATTGAGTTAAATTCTGATATTTTTCACGTTCTTTCAGTACTTTTGCCCGTAAATCATCCAATTCAGCTCTTAATTTAGTAATCTTCTGTGAATTGTTCACATTTTGACTGCTATAGTGAAAATTACCATCTTTAGCCAAATTCGTTGTTAAACCAAAAACACGACCAGTATAAGTAGCGACCAGAATTTCATCAAAACCATCACATCCAATAATCCCACATTGTAATGAAGTAATAAATTCATTGAAGTTCTACAACAGTTCTAGTAAAACCAATTCAATAACGTTATTATATCAACGTCTTACATTTAGATATATTAGCACTGCAGTGTCTAAATTATCGTTCACATTTACGTTATAAACTTCCACATTTCCATCTTGTCTTCCAACTATTAAATTTTTAACACCAGTTCCATTTAAATCGTAACTATCAATACAAGAAATTGGGGCTTTATTTTGTTCATTCGTTACCAGCCACCGATCAAACGATTGAGTACTAAAAACTTAGTTAATAACAACATTTCCTTATAAAACCCAAAAATAAACAGATATTAACTTTTCAACGTCCAATATTCCAATTCTTCCATCTACTGTTCCGAATAAAACGATTTTATTTTGCTCATTTTCATAAACATGTAAGACTGTTGGTGAATTTTCCACTTCCATACTGCAAGTAACTCGGGCATGTTCCAAAGACCTTATCATACGTCCCTCGCAAGCTATAAGCGATATTAGGCGTTTGCTCTATTTGAAAAATATTAAAATGATTAAGTATCACAATAGTTATATTAACAGGTACTTTTTGGGCCAAGAAGGCAATCACATCGACAATTTTGTCGCCGCATAAATAAGAACCCACTCCTTTACAGTCTTTGTAATGATTAAAAATGTGGTTCCCACAGAGAAACAAATCGTTTCCCATAACGCACCTAAAACACACATGTTTACGATTTTGGCGTAGATTTATGTTTTTTCAGGTACATTGAGTTGATCGCTTCGGTCATCCCTGGATCAAAAGTCAAAAATAATTTACCCTTTTTTGTGTAGCCTTTTACTTCATTATCAGTAGCAATAAATATTTTATCATTTGGGGTTCCTACAATTATTCATTGATTTATAAATAAGAACAAATATCAGGGCTGTACCTATGGCCCCGGCTAGTTTCAGTGATGTTATAGATTTTCCGGGGAGCGTTTTGAAGTGTAACTGAATATCATCCTTTTTTATAGAAATCATTTGGAGAATACCATCGTTATCAGCGATCACAAACTAAAAATTACACTTTTATTGCAGGGTTCTTGTAATTTTTTGTGTCTCATACCTTCTGCTGTTGTTTAGGAGTGTTAGGTAACAATCCCAAACAATTAGTACTAGTTAAACCAACAATTGTGTAGTCGATTCGATACAACTCTAATTCCATGGTGATCTTGGGAATATGAGATTCAAGTGTTTTCTTACCGTCAAAATAATGAAGTTGTTAGATCAACCGATCGATTTTCCTTAGCAACAAGAGTGCCGAAATACAAACAGTGTAAAACTAGTAAAACTGTATTTGTATTCTGTATCTAATATTTTACAAAATCCTATTTGTATTTCCAATCGAATCGACAAAAAATCTTTATATTGTGCCCAAAGCCCCTAAATGTTAATTGAAATAACATGAATACTCATAAATTTTATTTTTATAATAAATTAGTACAAAGATATATGTAATACCTACTTTTTAATCGAATTATAAGGAGTACTTAAAAGTCGACAAAATACTAGTATTTTCTTCTTAAAGGAACTCGATCACTTGTAGTATAACCAGGTGGGTCTTCATCCAGATTAAAATACGCAAATTCTGCATGAGTGTCTTCAGTCATAGACGAATTTCGTCTAGTCGTTTTAGGATTCGGAATATGCTGGGCATATATTATTTCCTCTGCTGTCATTGGAGCACTGATGTAATTTGGATTTCGAACCTGATGATAATCAAGCTCCATATTTTGATAGTCTTGCTTTGATTCGCGATCTGACAAGTAAGTGAATAACAAGAGGACACCAGTTAAAACTATAATGGAAAAAATTGAAACGCTTATGATTATATAGACAGCAATCACATTGTTTTCCAATTTGTTCAGTTTATCATAAACTCCCAGAATTGTCTAAAAAAAAGTTTAAAGAATTCTAAACAATTTATGCTTTCTTTATGGTTTTACTTACTTGTACAATCACATTTGCAATTTTCATTTCGGAAAATGTATTATTAGTAGCTCGTTTTTATGTTCAGAATATTTCGTTTATTGCAATAAATAACAATGACTTATACCTTCCTACCACAGTATTAGTTATATTACCTACTGATAATTTTTCTTATCAGTTTCATGCTATCACAAATCCAATGTTTATATGAACTATTTTCACACAGGAAGGTATTTGTATTAATTATTGTTATCTTATGTTTGCATTCACTAAATCTATAGTTTGTTCTAGTGCACCACAGCTTATATGTACAGTTTAAATGATGAAAATGTCCGAGCTAGATATGCTATTTTAACATTAGTTTCCAATTCAAATAAAAGTACACGGTATATTTTACTTAATTTTTCTTTTCAAAAAGAAAAGTTTTACAATTGCTTGAAACCCAAATTTCGCAATTTTTCAAATTTTCCAAACTTTCTTTTATTAAATCGACCATAAAAATTAATCAACATTATACATTATAAATCTGGATAAACAATTAATATCATTAATTAATAAAAGAGAGTATTAGGTATCTCTTCCTTTCTTCAAAATTTTGACAAAAATCAACTCGTTTTTATAAAGTGTTTTTCATTTATTTACAGTACTTTTGCTTTTTTATTTATTTTAATATTCAATTTACAATTGGACGCAGCTCTTATTTAAATTTATATATAGTCAATACAATTGTACATTTTAACGATATCTGAACAAGTTTCTACAACCCCAACGGCTTCAATACATTCAAAAAATTGAACCTTCTGTTTTTCATTATCAAATGTAATATTCTGCTTAATAAATCTTTCCCTTACAGTGCCATTTGTTTCCAAATATCCAATTTCTTCAAAAAAGCATTTAAAAAGACAATGAAGTTTTTCTGGAAGTTCTCCAGAGAAATCTATTATATCATCAAATACTTTTTCTGATAAACCTTCACGTTTTCTACATATTTTTAGCATCTCCTCCTCTCTTTCTTCATCATAATCCTTGTAGGGCTTAAAGAAAAAAATACATTAATTTTAAAAAATCGTATTGATACTCCCTGCCAATATATTTTATATAAAATGGATTGGATTTGTATAGGTACCTTTGCTTCAAGTACAGCTACTACTGCGAGTAATACAGCAAAGATTTTAATAAATTCCATTATTTAATCTACTACAGGATATGAACTACACTAAGTTTGTTTTTCAATGTATATATTAGACAAATGCTTTTTTATTTTAATAAATACCTGTGCAGATTGGTCACATGTTTCCGTCCAATCTCAAGGACCGTCAACATTGTACAATTTTAATATAATTACAACATCCAATTTCCAATTATTGTGTAAAATTGCGAAAAAATCATTAATTTCGCATGTTTGTAGAAACTTAACATGGTTTGTGAATAAACTATAATTTATTTACCATCATTTACAAATCATAAATATTTTATTTATTATGGTGGATTTTTTGTTCTCAGTTTCTCAGGACTTTTTCCGTTGATTATTAAACGTTACTATTGTAAATTGGACTATTCTACCCAGAATTAGTTTTGTTGATTCGGTTTATGTCGAATGAACATTTATAATTCGTAATGATTTGATGACCTAATGGTATAGGTACAAATTCGAATACCTAAATGTATATAACATATAACATGCAATTTGACTTTATTTACATAAAATGAATATACTTTTCAACATCCTAATTGCTTTTTAATACCCGAGTGACCCGACGACCAGAGGAATATAGCAAAATTTAACCAACTCTGTTTGGCAAAGTGCAAAAAGCGCTTTGCCTTCACTTTGTTCAATGGCTAAAATGTTTATTCATGCTTGATTGATTGATTTTGTTTGATTTATCTATTATAGTTGATATAGCTTCCAAATTTTGGATTTAGAAAAAAAGAAAACTCTTTTTAATTCACTTTAACATAATTCTATTTCTACATACAAAATTTAATCCTTAATCATTTTCTGAAATTGTATCTACATCTATATGCAAATCTTGGTCTTGGGTTGAATCAGCAACCGATCCATTATCACCACTTTTACTACTTTCCTTTGAGTGTCTCCATTTCATGCGTCTATTTTGAAACCACACTTTTACTTGCGCATCGGTTAAACCCAACGTAGCAGCCAATTGTCTTCGATCAGGTTTTGTTATATATTTTTGCAACTGAAACCTCCGTTCTAAGCCCTTTCGTTGTAAATTACTAAATACAGCACGCGACCAAGAACGTTTCCGTTTCGCATTATTACTGGAATTCGATAGGTTTACTGATGATTGTGCTGAAGGAGTATGTTGCACGGGAATTCGAACTGAAAAAAATAGAAACATTTAAATTACATTTCATTCATGCATATTTTGATTAAAGCATCATATCACTTTTTTAAGTTGACTGTTTGGCATGAGCAATGTTTCGATTTCTTTTTGTTACATGATAAAAAAGATGAGTAAAAAAGATTTTTATTAAAAATATAATGTACACAGTTATAAATTATTAAACGCTAATATGATCTAAACAAAAACCAATATTTTGTACTGTTCAATTCATTCAACAATCATACATTTTATAGCATCTTCAATAAAATAGTCTCATTATAATACAAACTATCATTACCATAATAAAAGAATTTTTTTAATTAGCATACACAGTTTTATTGTCACAAATTATCAAATAACAACGCATAGTCACATTACACAATATCAATAAAACAGTTTAATGTGATCATTATTTAATAATAATAAATTACAGGCAGAAAGACGTTTAATGATCATCAATTATCTATACATAAGATGAAGTAGGAATACTTAGGTACGGATATTTTGCTTTTCTTTCCCATTCTGTTTGTGTATTATGGTAATAAAATGTGTCTGAAGGGTAATAAAAATTTTGAAATACACAATTAATGGTTTGTAAATATACATATATAATCTGTTTGGATGATGTGTATCTTGATGAGTACCAAATTTTCTGTTTTAACATAAACAAATCTTCTATAATTATTATCATAGCAGCAAGCATTGTTTACAAATTCATCAGGTTTGTAAAAATAGAATTCAAATTGATTTAATTATAACTGAAGTTGATTAATTCTGTTTCGCTTATTAGAATGATTTTATTTGGATATGGGCATGATTTCAAATAAATTACTTAATAAATCTAGAAAGACAGTATTAAATAAAATGTAGTAATAAATTTCAAATAACAAATAATTCTTGATTTAATAAATTTTTAAGAATCATTTCAAGGGACAACTTTCTTCTGCGAACTCAAACTTTTAGATGGACTACCACATAGAAATTTATAAAATGAGTCATTTCGAACCCATATTGCTATTTGTTTTCGAAATGTTTATGGATATAACTTATAATCAACTGATGCTATAAAGTTTTCCTAAATCAACATAGAACACCTTGTGTATACATTCATTAGAGTTATGTTTTAATAAGTTCCTTTTGGCGAACTTAAGTTTCAAGTAATGTTATTATGTATATAATTGGAAACACACCAGCAGAACATTTTATTTGTAGGTTTCCTAATAAAATGAAATCCAAATAAATATACGCTTTGCTGGATTATATCGTTATTTATGTTTCATTGAACACTATTTATCACTTTTAACTTCTTCTTGCTTAATTGCTTAGAATTTACAGTATTTACAACAATATAATTGATGTTCAACTGTAATCATCACGGTACGGATATAACATTTAATATAAACACTAACACATACCATGCCTGGCATCAGAAACGTAATTTTCTAAAACAATTAATGGAATTTTATTCGGGAATTCATAATTCAATTTCCCGACTTTCCATGTGGAATGAAATGAAATCGATCGTATTAAGTGCTGATAATCGGTTCCTGTTATCTTTTAAACATAATTCAGTTTTCCTTTGTTTTAACTCATTGAGACTTTGGTGCGTAGGGGTTGTTAGCTCGGAGTACAATATGACCATGCTCGGTAGGTACTCTTATAACTCTGTCACATAAAAGAATTTTCAGATTGTCAATTTCACGATGACGATGATCCTATTCGATATCATGGTTTCATACATTTTGAATTTTTCCTAATATGTCAGAATTCATTGACCTCATATAAAAAGATTTCCTTACTTAATTCGTATTTCTTTATCAAAATCATATTAAAATAATATAATAAAAGTTTTATTACTCTTGTTTTCTAGTAATAAATACAACATATGGTAGATTAAACAATTTTAACCGATAAATGTGTCTTATATGTTTTGTGAGTTAATCTTAATTCAATAATATGTATAATAGTAGTACTCTTTAGTGCAACACAAAGTAATACTTAATAGTATTTATTAATCGTCGACTCGTATGACTGTATAGACGAATAAGAATGTATAGAATTCTTCCTCTTTCCCAACATTCAATAAAGTTGCAAAATGCGTCAGTAAAAAAAAAACAAAGTCCACGACATATTCCGAAAATTGATAAGAACTTTCCGAAATTTAACCATAAATCTCTATTTCATTAAGTTATAATATTACCTATGTATCTTTGTAAATTCATATTTACTGTGGAATAAGAATTCACTTTGAAAACAACACAGGAGTACTTCATTAATAAACAAATTTTCATCTAAAAGAACTTCAATAGGTAAATTACAATGCAAATTTCAATCAAAAATAAAATACATATATTTGGAATTCAATTGTTTTTGAAAACCAAGTTCTCCGACTCTTATTCATGAAGTATTATTTTGACTCTGGTACCCGGTCATCATCAGTCATAATCTATCATTATCTATCATTGAAGAACGGTCTTCTTTAGGAGATTTGATTAGGTAATTTTTAACATTATTATTGTTACCTACTTCGTAAGTTTGGCTAATCTTAATAAAATCTCAAAATATTTCTAGCATCAATTCTCAATTTATAAAAAGATAATAAACCCAGAGAAGTACAATATACTCTAAATTAAAATAAATAAACCTAGTAATGATTTATACGATTATTAATTATTAATGTGTTTTAGATGATCTCACAAAGTTACCTGGACGTGTAGCAAAGGGTCGAATCGGTTGTATTGTAAACATATCCATCGGATGTGGTGTGGTTCCATAACTATGAAATCCGGACGCACTTAAATTTTCTTGATGTATACCGTGCAGACCACCACCACAATTATTGCCAGTAGAACTTAAACGACAACAGCGAAATAAAGAAGTCACACAATCCGAACAAGGTACACCAATTGCCGGTAAGGGTTTACTAATGTTACTTCCTAATACAGTTTCTATTGCATGTGAATCCTTTTGATTCGTTGACAGTAACGCCTCTATTCCAAATTTTAATTTTCCACTTTCTTTTGATAAATGTTTATCGGTTTTGTCACCCACTTTTTCCATATCGTTTTACGTACACTTTAACCCTACAGAAAACACTCATAGAATACACAAAGTTAATGAAACACGCGTGTGATTCGAACGTCTGTATGTTTTAATCGGGACTAATTGGCTATAACATATAATGTCTGAGATTAACCAACTTAAAAAGCTACTCAACTTAAGTTAGAGACATTGGGAGGAGCAATAGACCCGTTTTAACAAATTTCATTGGTGTGCGAAAGAGCGTTCTTAGGCGGTGACTATTTATATTTCTTATAAAATGTTTTCTCCCATGATATTATATGGCAAATCAAATACAAATATCATAGTTTCTGGGTAATATTTTAATAAATTTTGTACTTAATAAGGCAATGTACCTAGTGTGTAAGCTAAAATTCCCATTGATTTTATTACGATATAATCTAAATCCTGCATTTTATTGAAATGCAATTACCTAGTCTATCACATCATTTATATATTTACTTTTCCTCTTTAAGATTAATTAAAGTGAAGTACCAAGATTCCAAATTCATCCATCAGTTACCTGTTTTCTAGACTTTTTGCTTCTTTATTGGCATAAATGGTTTAATAAATTTTTAACTAGTTTTTTTTTGTATATAATGTGTCTGAGTCTGATAAAAAAATCTATTTGTACACATGGGATGCCTTTGAAGTTATTAATTCAAACACTTATTTTTTAATAGTTGGATTGAACATACACTATAAGAGATAGGTAACAATTTAATATTAAGGCTATTAGGGTGAATTACGATATTTTATATTTTTAAGATCATATTCAATATAATTTGCTTAAGTATTTATTGTATGTATTATGTGTACAATATAAGAAAATGGCAATTCTTTACTAACAAATTTCTTCAGAAACTAAATTTGACTATTTTGATTAAAGACATAGAGAAAATAAATATGATAACATGAGAAATGTCTTCCAATGCTTTTTTATGATCAATTTTATATGAACTTAATTTATTTAATGGAATTTTACTTTTTGCTTTTGCAGCAATGCCTTTAGCTTTTTGCTATTTATTTTGGTTCCGAGTACTATTAGTACTGGAATAATTAGGAATTTAGCCAAGTCAAATAATCAATAATTTTTATTTCTTTTTATTTGAGCAATATGTTGTATCTGCATTATAATTGCATATTACAAAGTGTGATACTTTTGCTCTCATATGAATTGCTACCCGACGGCGCCCCAAAATAAAATTTTTTAATCATTTAATATTATTAGGTGTATTTCTGTATTAATATACATATGTATAGGCAAAATCAATATTGATAATTGATATTTAAATTTCTGATAGATAATATTTAAATTATATGTATAAGTTATAGGTACATTTAATTTTTTTTAACAAACATCAGTAATAACACCTACGTTGATTAGCTAAATATGCCTAATATACGAGTATTATTATTGAACAGAAAGATGATACAAAGTATCATATTCAAACAAATAAAACATAATGAATATATATACAAAATTACAAAATCAAAGTTGTTGTCTGCTCATTAATATTTTTCTATAGAGCCTAGAAAAGAAGTCTTTAGTTAAACATATATACATACTATAGCATAACACTAGAAGCTTAAATATACATACAGAACACATATGTTTAAGATTTCTTTATCTTTTTCAAACCTATTATAAACACTATAGATGACGACAATAAACGGCAATAAAACCAAACATACATACAATATCTGTGTTTCATCAAGAATCTAAGGGGAGAATGAAAGAAACAAGTATACAAATTTAGTTTTAGTGGAAAGATATAACCCCATTAAGAAGCGAACGATCTATGACAGTTAACTGCTCATAAAATTTCCAAACACACACACATATAAACAAGATATACATAAGCAAGAAGCAGACTTTAACGTGTTAAGTGCATATAACTTTAATCATTTTTGAAAATATATTGAATTTAACATTTAAGACTGTGGGGGTTTAAAATTTAATCACAAGAAGCATACATTTAATATTCTAAACAAATATACATATTAAGTATACATATATCTAAATGTGGTGATTATTTAAAGAGGAGAAGAATGTTTAGAATAGTTGCCATCAGGATGTTACATCTTTAACCAGTATCCCATCAGAAAACAGTAGCATGCGTATGATATTTGTTTATCTATCGAAAGTGATGTAATTATAAATAGTCCATCTTCTGTATGTACCTAATATAAGACAACCTAAACACACATATTTATTATGCACAAGAGAAAATAGATATAAGATTATTTGTATATACTTCTACATAATATACATATGTATTGAGATGTGTTCTTTTGTTATCAAATTATGCGTAAACTTAGCTAATAAAATTCCTAATGTGAATACGTTTCAATAATGTTTATTACAAACTTTAATTTTTATGATGTCTGAATAACATTTTGAATAACTTTTCTTGGCTTAATTATGTAAATATTTTCATAGATTATAACTTTCATAAAAAATAAACCGTATATTTTAATTACCTGTTTATAATAAATGGAAATTGATGAGAATTTTATTAGCTGCTATAATAAAACAAATTGAAATCTATACGTACGGCATCAACTTCAAACTCTCCAATAGCGATTGAGTAAATGGTGTTACGTAGAATTTATTTTCTTTTTACTATAAAATGCAAATTGCGAATAATGATATTTTGATAATTTCTTAGTAATATTTTATATTATATTCTGTTATCATAATCATAGTATGTACAGTGAGGGCTAAAATGGAAAATTTTTTGTATACAACGCACAAAGATCTGAAACAGAAATGAAACCAGCAGCATAGTTTTTAATTATTTTCAGAAATATATTGACAAATGGATTAAATGAGTATCCGACAAATTGCCCCATGTGTAAGTTAGAATTCATTCATATGGACAACTTTCAATCATATAGCGTAATTCTCCATTTGTGTATGATCGAAGGAGGTAAACACTAACGCAGGCACAAATTTGGGAAAATGGCCTTAAAATTGAAGAATAAATATTAGAAGATATTTTAAAAATATTCCCTTGTTTGATGGAAATATTTGAAAAGATATATTTTCCTGTTGCTATTATGGAAAAACTTGAAAAAGTCTTACTCATATGTTGTTGCCATGAGGAAGTTTTTGAAAAACAGCTTGCTGTGCAGAATTTTTGAAAAAGTGTGATTCATCAACTGGTATTTAAACACATTTTTCGCTGATATCAATCAGTGGTGTCGCGTTTGTCATGCGGAAAGCATGGATTGGTACATAACCTCTCTTAAAGAAGTATCAGTGGCATTATTTTTTTTAAAATAATTCATTTAAACAATTAGTGATAGTGATAGTGCCAATGGGATTAGTTGCTGTGATGTTGTAGCTGATAGGGGGTGGTGGAGGAGAACAATCAACGCCATATACCCGCCCCCAAAGGTAGGATTTTTCCAATTACTTTAGAGTAGGGTTTTCAGTTGCGCTTTTTTTTGTCGTAGGCTTTTTTCACTAATCTTTAGAGTAGGGTTTTCAGGTGCGCTTGTTTATTAGCTCAGGTATTTAGTTTTTTAGAGTTAGGGTTTTCAGGTGCGGATTTTTTTTGTCGTATAGGGCTAGCTTAGGGTTTTCAGCGGCCTAACGTGCCACATGTCAGCTTAGGGTGTTTTAGCATTTTCGGATAAAGAACTTTTAGCTTTTTCAATTATTTTATTGTCTAAATATTCCATATTTTTTCGTTTAATAATTCAATTCAATTTTCTGATTTGATTTAACTATCTAATTGTAATCTGATTTAAACATTTGATTTGATATCAAACCACAAATTTGATAAATAAATCTTTCATCCGAAAATGCAGTTAGCTTAGGGATTTTCAGCGGCCTAACGTGCCAACATGTCAGCTTAGGGTGTTCTCTTTCAGCCAAAATTTTGTTGACTTATTAATAATATTTTCGTAAGTCTGTTCACAGGTGGCTGCAAAAGTGTGCTACTAATTTATTAATTAGGTATACTTAAATATTTTTTCTTTACAGTGCTTATATAAAAAGTAATAGTTTGTTTATTACTATTACTTAATTGTTTTAAAGTGTATTAGTGCTATTTGTGACAGAAAAATGGAAGTTAGGTAAGTACGAATATAATAATTATTAAATTGTTTATAATGTAATATTTTCTCATTTCAGGGTATAAAAGGTAATAGTTTTCTATTAATTTGTTTATAATCTTATATTTTCTCGTTACAGGGCGCAAAATATAGTTTACTGTTACTATTACTTTATTATTGAGTTCAAGTGTACCTATTAGTGCTATACTAGAGTTAAGTATGACTATCGAATTAGGTATACCTAATTTATAGTAAATGTTTAATATTAGGAATTATGTAAAACAACTTATAGCTATAAGTTTGGGGTAGTTTTTAAGAACATTCTTTGTTATAAATTTTCTCTTGTAAAATTGTTTAAATGCATGTTCTCTTTCAGCCCCTTCCGGTTCCAGTTTACCTTCCCCATCCTTTCCTGGCAGGAAAACACTCCCCCGTTCTTGTCGGCCTGCTGGACTTTAACATTTTTTAAAAATTTCTCTTTCAATCAACAAATTTACTCGTTTTAAAAAATGTTCTTGACTAAGCGGAGTGTGTCTCTCACTCATCCCTTATCCCTTTCCCCCTTTTTAAATTTTAGCATTTCAATACAAATGTATTGATGGGAATCGATACAATTCGTTCAAGGCACAATTTAAATTATCCGCATTTGTTACCGGACTTATCAGTATTCTGTATCACTTGATGAATTGAACGTTTCAACCGAGTTTTTGCTTATAAAATACTAAACGAAACGAATCAACCCATCATGACTTGAATTTTGAAAATTGCCATTTTTCTTTAAATTTATACAAATGGCAATTTAATAAAAACGTTGATTTTGCAAACTTTTCCAAAACTCAATATTCGGGAAAAAGAAAGTTACGAAATTAAAAGATTTATTCTTGATTAAACGTGACTTAAATTTAATAACCAACGATTGAAAAACGGTGAAATAAATACTAGTTTCAACTATAATAATCCTACAATTATGCCTTATTAATAAAAAGCCATTTAAGTAAAGTATGGAAATAAATAAGATAATAAATCCTCGAATATTACCTACATACTATAAACGATAAATGTAATAAATAAAATAAAAACAAGTAATTGAATTAAAGTTGTATTCATGCATGTGAAAAAGCTACTACATGCAAGATATCCAATACATTAGTAATAGCAAATGTAAGAGCGAATCAAGATACATTAATTACAGTGTAGAAATAAATTTCTGATTGAAAAAGCTTCGCTTTGGGTTAGTGAAAGGTGGTGGCTAGAACGGTGCCTATCTGATTAATAAACTCATTTAAACAGTCACATGCTAATGTGTTCAATGTTATTAGTATATAATAAAGTATATAGTTATTCATTTGAGCAGTAATTCTCACTGCAGGTATTCTTAGATCACCCGCTGCTAAACCTCACCTTTAATGGTATTATTTATGCTAAAGTCGGGGTCGCCCAGCTAGAATTCAATGTACAGATAGTGTGGCGCTGTCTTCTGCTGATATTCACGCAGACAACTTATGAGGACACAAAACACCATATACACGATGCTCACCTCCATCGAAGAATATATAAACATGCATATTATGTTTATTGCTTTTTAAACCAGATGCACTTTTGTGTGCCTACTTAATACTTGCATCAATATAGAAATTTATTTTTACATATAAAATTCTTATATAGCTTTAATGTTATTGATGACTAGGGGGTGGTAAAAAGTGAATGAAATTGACTTGTTAAACGGAATTTTTAATAAGTTTTTATACAGTGTGTCATAACCGCCTTAAATCCTCCATCTGAGGATTCTCGACAAAAAAAAGTTGAATTCCTTAAACAGCCCCAGTTTCGTTTTTGTTAGATTATCAAATATTCAAATTGATGTACCTGTAATAATATTTCAGTCAAAATATGTTCTTTTTGTCTTGATTTTGATTATTTACAATAATAACATAATAAACACTAGGAACCCTAGTTAATACTATTCTTACCCAGAATTTCTCATTGTTTAGTTAATTAATATTATTTTTAGCGCCCAAACGGTGACTGTAAATGTACCATTATGTTTATTACAGTCGTTAAAAAGATATTCGAAATTTTAAAACTATCGTCATAAAATCCTATTAATATTATTATCTATTTGTCTGCTTGTCTGTGCTTATAATACAACTTCTAAACTTTAAACATACTAATAGATAAATCATTTCACTTTATTGGATTCGTATAATGAAAATGTAAATTATGTGTGAGTGTACTAAAAAAGAGTTTTTTTTTATTGTTTTTCACATGTACATTTCTATCTAGTTGTATTCTCTTTTAGGTACACACACAAAGAATGGATAAATGTTGCGTTTCTTGAGTTATAAGATTTGTTTGCGATGGATGTTGGGTCATCAAGAGTCATGCTGATTTAACACGAGTTAAATAGGCATTAAATAAGTTAGCAGTGGCTGCAATATAAATAAATAGTCCTTTGGAGACGTCATATGTGGATACAAACACATAAGTAGGTTCGGATATGTGTTCCTTGGATAGAGAGAAGTATTTGATGTATGGTTATTAGCTTTATGCATCAGACCACACGCAAGCTTATGTGTATAACGAAAACTTGTGTACATAATATTGTTCATCAATAGAGTGTGTATATGTTGAAAAAAATTAAATCGAAGAAAAATGTAAATATGTGTCAGATTTCGTACCTCATCCTGATTTATAAAACGTAACAGGTTTAATGTACACGTAAGGTACTAAGTATAGATATGCATATTAGATAGGTATAACTATAAGTTTCTTTTAAATGCCTATTTTTAGTATGCTCAAATTTTTACAAAAATTATTTAAAATGTAGTCTTTACTTATCGATCGATTTGTACCCATACGAGTACTTAGGAACTCTGGTGCTAAATGCGGTCCAATTTTTTTTATTGCAAATTTTCTATTTATTTTAAAGTACAAGCTAATGTGCCATAATTTTTTATTGTTAATATAAACAAACTTAATATACAATATTTTGTTAGTTTAATTGTAAATAATTTAAATAATACCCATATATTTTACTACCCGCAAGCGGTAATTATAAATGTATAAAGCAATATGGATGTTTCTTTTCGCATAAATCACCATTTTTTGCAATATCTTCTATCGGCGGTAAAAATGAATACATTGTGTTAACATTTCTAGAATGCATCGTCAAATTACCAACTGTTAAATCTTCTAAAGCTTTCTGCATTCCCCAAACAAATGGTGCTGTTTTACATATTAACAATTGTATACAATCCGTTTGTTCATCCAATGAATGTTCTTTAATATGAGTTATTACATGATTGGGTAGATTATTATCTTTTATATACTCAGTTAGTTGTGATACCTTATTGTTATTTAACAACCAATCGAATGGAGTTCCTGCTGATATTTTGCGAGCTTTTGTTAATTCAGACGGTTTCCTTAACGACAATGTAGAACTTATCTAAAAAATATCTTTATTACAAATATGATAAGATATTGAACTCAACACTTCACCAATTCAGCTACAAAAATGATCGCATTTATGGCGATGGCACCAACTTTTTGACCATCAAATCCAAAAATCCGCAAAAATCCAGAAAAAACATTACCCGAAGCTTCTTTCTCTTCGTCGGTGTGGCCCATTTTCTGATGTGTTTTACCAAATGCTGAACTTACCAAATTTGCAACATTACTTGCACGGTCTAATCCCAAAAATTGTGTAGCCCACTGAAAACTGGACTTCAATTTACCAAAAACGTTCATAGTTTTCCCTTCAAATCCATTCACTACTGTGTGAAGAGTACACAACAACATAATACCATAAAGTGTTACTTTTGACATGATGGTTGTTTGAAAACTGTCATGAAACGGCTCGAGAGTCCCGCATCAGAAGCACCGTATTTCATGCTTTGTCAAGCCGAACTAATTTAAAAATACTTCTTCCTGAAATTCTAATTTCTTTTTGCCAAAAGTATTTATACAGTTTTTTTCTAGAAGAACTGTAAGAAAAGGAGATAGCACTTGTGATGTTTTGTCGTACCTAAGAAGAAATAAAACACTTTGTTTAACATTTAAATTGTATATACAGTTTTGATGTAAATGAACTCAATAAAATAAAGCATCATCCGTAGCCAAGTCATAGATGTGCATTTTGACTCTATGGCAGTATCATTCCTTGGCCTTAATTGCACAGGAATATACATTCAGCGACAATAATGCGAGAACTGTTGATTGTATTAATTTTTACACCAATTTTAACACAAGACATTTCGCCCTTGGTGGATATTAAAACATTAAGTGAATTACCATTAGAAAAATTGTTAAAAGTGAAAAAGAGTTTTGGTGATACTGTTGATGAAACTGGAAACGTTACTCAAAAATCGGACCTTGCAGAGGAACCCCAGGCTCTACCTTTGAAGATCGTCCATGGCGAAAGTAAGCCATACAATCGTGGTGGCTATCACAGTTATGAATACGAAGATAGTTATTACAAAAAAGGTATTTATAGGCATATTCAAATCGGATATGTTTTTTAACCCATTCTGAATCATAATTTTTCAATGTTGCGTCAATAATTGATTTTTTTGCAAATCTATTAAATGATAAATAACATAATTTCAGGAAAGAAAAGCGTCCAGAGCATTTTCCAAATATCTGTAACCACACTAGCTTTTTTGGCTTTTGGTGGATACTTGGTATGTCTTCTATCACAGGCTCTTCGAAATAAAAATATGACTGATACAACAAACACTGCGATAATGGCAGCCCTATTACGACCAAGACCAACAGTTCCTCGTCGTCGAAGACCAACTCGACGTCCAATTCGATTACAAAATAGACCAAACAACAAATATAAACGACGAAAAGTCGTTAGACCAAAAAGAGAATTGCTATGGACCGAATCGCAAACTGAAAATCTGTATTATACTTTGATTCATTTTTCAGAAGGTTATACTAATTATCATACAATGAATTATAAATTTGTGAACAGTTCTTTAAATGGGTATTTTTAGTTTTAATAAATCTTTTCCGAATTCGTCTTTTATGTCATGTATTATGTGTTTTATGTTAACAAGCGCATCTTACGAAAAGATACAAAAAATTAGGAAATTTTATTTGATTATGAGGTATTTCTTTGAAAACAAAACAAAATTAATTAGTTATTACACAATTTGTTTATAAAAAGAATTGGCATGTACATAAACAACTAAGTGTCTAATGCTTATCCAGCAAATATTAGTTCCAAGTCGTGACACAAATGATGTCGATCGTGTGATTTTCCGCTTCTTAAATCGCATAACAGTTGTAGTTTGCACTTTGAGTCAGAGCATGACGGTCTTTCACTACTCTCTCTATAATAGTACCTACAAGTAAAATGTCATTGAGTCTTAATTCTTCAATTGATTCATCCTGAGTCATCCTCATTAGATTTTTCATGGAAATGCCTCTTTGAGGAAATAGAGGCCATCAACTTCTTCGGCATGTTAAAAAAAGTTTATAACCAAAATTTATTAAGACTTATATCATATAGCCTATGGTGATCTTAGAATAATTTTTTAAGAATTTTGGGCTTATTAAAGAAAAAGTTATGAACCACTGAAGTTAAGAAGTTTTCTAAAAATCTTGACTAGTTCAAATAAAATTGCATTTTTCTCGAAAACGGTGCGTCGTACGAAAAAAATGCAAGACAAAAAAGTTTCCTTATTAAATTTGCCATTCAATGGATCCAACAAAATTGAAATTCCGACACCCCCCAAAAAAAAAACGAAAGTGCTAAGCCACCCTGCCATTTCTGATTGGTTGGTTCAATCTGGTTGTTCCCATTTATTCCACTTAAAAAATATTTAAAAAACTCGACATTTTTTAAGAAGTTTGAGGGCCTCATATCTCTGTTAGAAAAAGTTTTCCAGAAAAACGGAAAAACCATTCGACTCAGAATGACTTCCTTAATCTGTCATTTAATTTTTGCTCAATCGAGCAGTTACACCCTGTATATGTTCTTTAAGAATTACCTGTAAAATTGATCGAATAGCTGTCCACTATCCACCATATTCTCAATTAATCTCGACCAATCTGCTGGCCGTAATGATGGCATCCTGTAAGCATTCCTAGCCGAATATAATCGAAACCATTTTGGTTCTGCATTAATATTTTTGTTTGCTTCCTCAAGATTCATCGTCCAGGTTTCATGGTCCAACACTTCCTATATAATAATCGTTTAGTTCAAGGATTCTTAGAGAAACCTCAAAAAGAGACTCACTCTTGTAGTGTGCTTATGATCACCATCCACATAATAAATCCTATATGCAGGATTATGGAATTCATATGTAGTAACAGACGGACCCAAGTACGCAATGCTTGTTGGTCGATCTAAAAGCAGATTTTCAATATTTCTGTATGTGCAAAACAAAATCACTTACTATATTCAAGAGTATCATAAAAAACTTGAAATTCATCTGCATGACTGTGCCCATAAAACTGAGCCATGATTGTACTTTCATATCGGTCGACAATTTTGTAGAAATTCTCGGACCAAACTTTCATACAATCAGAAGCGCCCGGTGGAATATGGCCAATTATATGAACTTTTTCATTTTTATTTTCTGCTTGTTGTAATTCGTGTATTAACCACTTCAGTTCCTGTGCTGGATCAGTACTATTCACATATAACCACCTAAAGTAGCATTTTTAAGGGATTTCATTTAAATCAAACGCAGTTTTTACCAGCTTAAAGTGTGACAGTAGTTTGTATTTATGGAAATTAGACGAAAACCGGGCCGTAGTAATACCGAATAAAAGGCACCATGAGATACTGTACCACTTACGGTCTCTGGTAACCATTTTCGCCATTGTTCTGCTACTTCAGTGTAAAGCCAATTAGTTGAGTGGTTTTCATCTTTCATCCATGGTGGAGCGTAACTAAAACTCAGTTATGTGGACACTCTCATTATAACTTTGACGGCACTTACTTTCCAGCAGGAATCGACTCATGATTCCCAACAGCAGGAAATATTGGAGTATTTGGAAATATTTCAGTCATTTGTTGGACAGTTGAATGAAGTATGTCTAAGTTTCCCGTTTTAGTTTGGTTCCAAATATCGTGTGGTGGCAAATCTCCCGTCCAAATAATATAATCGATATCCTAAAACGGACAAAAATTCAAATATAGAAAGAAAATTTCAAATAACCTACTGGATGTTCTTCTGCAATATGTTTTAACATCGAGTCTAGCAGAATTTTGGGAGAGTCGCATTTTTTGTAGGAGCCCCACCTGAAAAATATTTGTTTATTAGCACATAAAACGAGTGGTCTTTTATGGGCAATTGCTCCGGTTATCTTAGAGGTTTAAAATTCGAATGTGTATAGTCCGATCAAAGTAGGAAAATCATTCAGACAAAATTCATAGGGGTATTAAAAAAATGTTATACTTTAAATGTGGGTTTGTGATGTCAATCCATTTATTGCTTAAAAGCATTTCTGTGTCAAACAAAAATCTGAGTAACAATGACTCATGATTTGATGGTCAAATATTCGCACTTTGAAAGGACTTTCACTATGTATTACTTTCCAGCAGGAATTACGGGTTCGAACTTGGATGGAGTACTGTATTCTCTGCAACATAGAGGTTCTTGACAATTTGAAGGGCTGCCTTCGGCGTAATCCGGATCAAAATGAGTATCGGATATTTGGAGCACTTTGAACGTTGGCAGTCCTTTCTAAGAAAATATAAATTGATGCAATTAATTCAAGCAATTAAACAAACTAAAATATAGCCTCATAGTCATTCAAACGAATCTAATGTGAATAAAATCTTCGTACGTAATTAATGGAATTCTTTTGTTCCTAACTTAAATAAATGTTTTAAAAATAACAAAGGATAATATGTACTTAAGGTAACCTTTGGTAATTTAAACAAAGAAACAGCAAAATCATACTGCGAATGATGCCAATAATGATCATAGTGATTAAAAGAAGTACCCACTTTTGATTAGGATGTAGTATTTAGATAAATATATGCTGATTAGATGTTCATTTTCGTAATTAATACTTACCATTTTTCATTCATTAAGTATAAATTGGATTATAACAAAAAATTGTCTATTATTTTTAAAACTAGGAAGGTATGTCTAATTGCCAATTCAAAAATTTATTAACAAACTATTATAAGAGAATATGTTAATTGCAACTATTTTCTCTTTCGAAAAATAAATAAAATGGAATATTCCTAATTAGAATTTTCTATTCGAGATGTTTAGGTATCTAACACCCCGCATATTTTTTATTAGAAAAAAGTACTATAATTGCAAGTATTCTAACTTGCTTTAATTTCATATAAAATATTTTAATCCTTATTTTATACATATAGTTTATGCGTTAATCCACAAGTCTTAGTGTGGACCATGGCATTTAGGTAATTGCAAAAAATTCCATTGACATACATATTATACACTTATTTAAAAACAACTTATATATTTAGTGTATCTATCTTTTTTGATCTTTTCACTTATTTCCTGTTCGTAAATAGTTCTAAAAAAAGTGCACCTAACTATTTTATTGACAAATCATCCTACATCCTCAAATAATTTGCACAAACATGCAAAATTGACTTAAAGATTCTCTTAAAAGTAATAAATTTTCGTCGATCAGGTGACAATGAATTATAGTCGATATATTATTAATGCACGAATAGAACATCACATTTATGAATGGATCATTTTTATGAACTTCAATTTGTTATTTAAATAAAAGTCCACGATGCAAAAATAAAAAAAATATGCAAATCATTTTATATAGTTACATGTTTATAAGTAAGTATTTATTAATATGTAAATTGATCAAATTATTGATATTGCACGCAATAAGAATTTTACAGTCTGAAGTTTAGTTTTCAACGTCAACTCAAAAAAAACTGGAAAATTACCATTTTAATTACCTAAAATACAAATCGAAAATGCAATTTTCGCCTCAAACATCCTCTATTTCATAAAACCACCTCATTCTACTGTTCTCTAGTTTAATTATCGAATGAATTAATTGAACTCACCCTTGGCACTTGAGACTCAACGATTGGCGGCTTCTCAATCTCAGGAAAACTCACATTCCATGTATGCAAGGGATTTTCAATGTGCTCACAACTTTCTCCTAACCACATGCTACAAATCTCTACTGGACCTTTTCATCAATGAAAAATATTTTCAATATACGAAGAGAAACGTGAATAATTTCAAAAATCGTTACCAATTGCTGTCGCGTTTAATGCGGACACAACTTCCGGTCCAAAAACATCAAAAATACCCGCACAAACTGATTCAATTTCCACTTTAAACATCACACATAAACTAACGAATTTTATTTTGATTTTTTCGAATGGGGTCTCTTTCAACACTTCTTTCATTAATAAGCCAGATGCTAGTTTGCATGTACCACAAGAAATAATTGTGCGTACAGAATCGCCCAATTTTCTGGCCACTCTTTTGTTGGCTATTCGCATGATTGCTGGCACAATTTCAGGGCGCTAAAATATTTCAATTACAAATATTTGAAAATTGAATTAATAAATGTACATACTGATGATAATTCAGGAAGGGTATGATTCTCCAGGGTATCATTTAGTAAAGGCAAACGATGAGGTTCGATTAAGTAATTCCAATCGTCCTCGAAATCGATGTTATTTCCTCTAATACTGGCAGTTTCTGTAAAATAAACAAGTAAAATAATGTATATGTATGCACTTCACACATCTTACCTGTGCATGCGACAAACAGAATTAAAATGTATAGAAATTTCGAATATTCAATTGACTCCTGTAACAAAATTTGGTATAAAAAATGGAAATTTAATGAAGTGAAGTGTTTCGCTCACCATGACCATGTCTCGCTTCCAAATTGAATAAGGGCAAAATGAAAAATGGAATAAACTTGAGATGTACATAATAAAAAATAAATAATTATATGAGTTGCTTCGCCTACCATGCAGACTGACCATAACCACCAAGGCTATCTACTACCGACTAAATACATATTATATTTAACCAGTTGTTTTGTTTTGTATAATAAATGTATACATAACATATAAAATGATTATACCTATATAAAAATGAATAACACAAAAATAATTAAGCAATTTTGTAAATATTGTTTGGGTATCAGGTATCATTTACCTCCTAGTATTTGCGTTTGGATTTCTATTTCTATGGGAAATCGGGATAATATTAATTAACTATAACTATAATTGGATAAATTTACAAGAAGAAACAAACCTGGAATCTAATTTATTATAATTCCG
The DNA here is from genome assembly GCA_963930825.1 of Silvanus unidentatus. Lineage (NCBI taxonomy): Eukaryota > Metazoa > Arthropoda > Insecta > Coleoptera > Silvanidae > Silvanus > Silvanus unidentatus. Next base: position 22,972,483 of record OZ005760.1, read on the forward strand.
ATGGTATGCAGATACACATTTTTTCGCAAAAAAACTTATTTCAAGTGGAAATGGATTTTATGAAAATATCTATAGGTCTAACTTAGTGAAGTAATGCAAATATGTTACAATGTAATTGTTTACATTTTATATTGCTACTTATGTAAGTAGATATTCGATTTAAATTAGTTGCGTAAATATCAGTTTACAGACATTCAAACTTTTGAATTCAAATGATGTGTACTTCGGTATCTATAGTAACTAAACAAGATGCACAGTTGGCTGCCTACATTACACAACTAAAATTTATGTGAGGTTATGATCACATTGTTTTTGTAATTTGTGTTTATTTTACAAAAACTTATCATTTTGAATTCGATTTGTCGATGAATTATGCCTTCCTGTGCAGCATTCCACTGTAAAAATCAACCGAAAAACGGGATTAGATTTTTTAGTTTTCCAACAAGCAATGAAAGACGTGCCTTATGGATAAGCAATTTGCAACGAGATTCTTGGGAGCCTTCAAATTATTCTTGCATATGTGAAGTATGAAAATAATCTACATTTGTAGTTTGTTGTACTCTGTTATTGTATAATTCATACCTACACTTTTAGGCACACTTTGAAGAATCCCAATTCGAAACGAATCGAATTGATGGATGGAGAATATTAAAACCCAATGCTGTACCCACAATATTTAAAAGATCAACAGAATCAGAAGAAAATCATGTACACCAGCCAGAGTTATTATCACAAAATGCATCTTTTAGTTCGCAATCAGAAGATCATTCGTCGCTGTTGGTTCCGATTCTTGAAAATGCTATTGTTGATGTCAGTGAGGACGAGAAACGCTTATTAATACAAGAACATATCGTTAAACAATCGGACTTGCAAAACTTATGCAGGTTCTGTTTAAAAAGCACATCCGAATTGAAGCCAATTAGCGAAATAATATTTGATAAGTCGAGTTTAATTGAATTAATGGAAATCTTTTTCCATATTCAGGTAAAATTACACAAAATTTATGAAGTACACAATTTCTAATTGCAAATTTTTAGTTAAATGAAGGTATGCAAGCCCCACAAAAAATCTGCACCGATTGTGTACAAATCCTTATGGACTTCTATTTCTTCAAGAAGAAAGTAATTTTTTATGAATGTAGTTTAAAAGAGATTTACGAGCGTATAACAGAAGAAACCTCACAAGAAACAGTAAAAGACGAGAAAATTTTTATTGATGTTCATGAAGATTCCTCTTCTGAACCTCAAATAAATAAACAGCAAGAAACTGTAAAAGATGTGGAAAAAGAGTCCTCACTTCTAGATCATGATTATTGTGAAACAAACGAGAAATCTATCGAAAATGGGATGAAAGTGAATAAAACGAAATTCACGTGTTTGAAATGCCAATCCAATTTTTCGGCCAAGTGCGAATTGGAATCACATTGCAAAGAAATGAAGCATAGAAGTCGTACAAACGTCCTATGTTCCATTTGCGGTAAAGTGATGGAAAAGCACTTAATGAAAGACCATATGAATAGTCACAATAATATAAAATCATACAAGTGTGATCATTGTGCTCGGGAATTTACATTTAGACGAAGTCTTCTGTTACACACTAGAATACATACAGGAGAAAAACCTTGTATATGTAAGATCTGCGGCAAAGGTAAAAAGTTTAGTTCCTGGTTTCGTGTCCCATTTGATATTCATTCTTTTCTAGGATTTCGTTCAACTTCTCAATTGCATTCACACAAGTTAAGCCACAATCCAAAGAAATCGGATGAAACAAAGCCTTTGTATAAATGTGAAATTTGTTTGAGGGAATTTAAGCGTGAAAACATTTTATTAGCGCATAAAACGAAACATGCCGGGATATTTAAAGCAGTAGAAGACCGTTCGGGAAGTTTTAAATGTGAACAATGCGGAAAAACGTTTACCACTAGGCTTCGATTAAAACAACATTCTTTAATACACGGTGATTACAATTATTTATGTAATGTGTGTGGAAAATGTTTTAAAACCAGGCCGGCATTTGATCAACATTTAACGACACATTCTGACGAAAGACCGTTCAAATGTACATTCTGTCCACGTAGTTTTAAAAGCAGTAAAGTGCTAATGAGACATTTAAGGATTCATACTGGAGAGAAACCGTATCAATGTAAAGTGTGTGAAAAGTTATTCCGCCAAGCAAATACGTTGAGAACGCATGAGAGAATACACACAGGAGAAAGGCCGTTTAAGTGTACACTTTGTGATAAATCGTTTATTACTAAACAAACATTGGAACACCATCGAATGAGGGTGCATAATACAGGCGAAGCGCCTTATATGTGCAACTTGTGCACAAAGGAGTTTTTAACAAATGCTTTGTTAAAAAAACATTGTAAATCTGTACATAATGAAGAGGACACTGAAAATACCTCAATTTTTACTACATAAAAATTAAAAATACATTTTTGAATTGAAATTTAGAGAGTTTTCTTTTTGTTATGTTGGCACTAGAAATTGTAGTAACTTAATTTTAGTTGGAAGTTTGTGTTGGTACTACTTGGTATTGTTGAAAGTATTTTTGACCGTTACAATTTCAAAAGTTAATTTAACAAATAATTATTTAAACATTTGATTTTATTTCTTGATATTATTAGAAAATGGCTACATACAAGTCTGAAGCAATAAAATGCTTCATTCGTCCACGGTAAAATAATTAAATGAAAATACATAACCTAAAAATCTAACAACTTTTTTTAAGATCTCTGGGAAACGAAACTGATAAAGTAACAATAAATCCTGATAGTCCGCACAAATTAACAGCAAAGGATAAACAATTCACCTTTGATGGTATATTCCAAGAAGATGCGACACAGTTGTCAGTTTATGAGAAAGTAGTGAAACCGTATTTGGATGATTTTTTCAACGGTTACACTTATACTGTAATTTCGTATGGCCCAAATGGTAGCGGTAAGTCTTACACGATGTTTGGTTGTAACAAACCGTCAGCAAATCATGAAGGGGTTAGTAAAAACCACTCCCATAAAAATGTTATAATAACAAGTCAAATGATTTAAGGATTTTGTTGGCGGTTTGGTGCCGTTTGCGGGTGCCGATATTTTCACACGCATCGAAACTATGCGCTATATTGAGTATACACTAAAATTATCACTTGTGGAAATTTACAATGAAGAAATACATGATTTATTAAACGCCGAAAACGGCCTACAATGCATCCTAACGTAAGACAACGATTCATATTCAAAATACGCAAAATAACGTAATTTTTTAATGAATTTGTAGTGGTAATAGTGATTCAAGACACCCGAAAATCGTTCGTGAGGCAGTCGTTAATTCTTCATCAGAATTCAACAAACTCCTCACCAAAACAATTAAACATCGTCATTCTGAAACTTCTCCATCTCACATTATCTTAACAATCTCATTGTACTCGAAAAGTTCCGATAATCAACTGCATCCCGTTGGACGATTGCAGTTTGTTGATTTGGTGGGCCTGTCAAAAGACACTCGCAACGTAAATAAATCCCTCTTCACATTAAATCGCTGCATTCAAGCATTAAACGACAAAAAACACCACATTCCATACCGAGAATCGAAATTAACACATTTTTTACAAGACAGTTTGGGCGGTAACACAAGAACCACTTTTGTGGTGACGATTTTTAATGATTTCAACGACGATTTAACCATACGATCATTGGAGTTTGCCCAAAAAGTTCGTGATATTGTCAATGTTCCGGAAAGAATGCGAAACTGTAATGAAAAATCGCTGCAATTGCTCCAAGAACAAATAAAAAAATATCACAGTGACATAAATGCTGCACGTTTAGCGAACGGCGTTTATGTGGACGCCGCTGAACATGCCCAGTTGGTGAATAATTTAGACAGTTCGAAACGGGCGTATTTGGAAAACATTACAGGCATTAAAGAGTTGCAAGCCGAGGTGAAACAAGTGAGAGAGTCAATTGTCGAATCGAACAGTAAACTGCAATCGTTGGACGCGGAGTACAAGATTTTGTGCGATGACTTACGACAACGTCGAAAGGTGTATCTCGATGAACAGGCACGAGTTGTTGAAGAACAACATTTGGTGAAACGGTATGAGGAGCAGGAGAAAATGTTGAAAGATTTTACGTCACTGTTGCAAGTTTCGAACAAGAATTTAAGGGAAGAGGAGGATGTGTTGTTGGAGAAAATCGATAAACAAATTGAGACAAATAAAATGTATAATAAGTGTACTAAAGATGTATTTGAAACGGTATTAAATAATTATGAGAGCTTTAACGAGAATTTACATAATCGGAAAAGAACTCTGACAAAAGTTTGTAATAATGTGAGTGAAAATGTTGAAGATGTCATTAATGTTGTACGAGAACTGGATAAAGAGCCGGAGTTGGAAGCTTTCGAAGATTGCGTAAATGTGACAAACGGTTTTGAAGAATTTTTTGCATTTATTAATCATTCGAATGAAGTTGTGATGGGATGGTGGAAGAATTTTCTAAATTCGATTACAAGCGAGTCTTTTGTACAAGAGATGAATAATGAATGTGAGAAGATTCAAAATCAAGTAATTCGAATATTTTAAGAAAACTTTTCAATTTAATTTTTGTGCGGTGTTTTCAGACACAGATTAGTTTTGAACGTTTGCGAGAATATTGGAAGCAGGAATGCTTAAAGCAAGATGATTTTACGCGAAAAATAAATAGTTTAGTCGATGAGATCGTTTCTATAAACGTTCAAGAGAAGGAGATTTGTGAACGAATGGAAAACGTGGTAAAAGAAACAAGAGACGAGAGAGAAGAAGTGATTAAGTTGTTGAAGAATGTGAAAATATCACTGAGTGAAGCTGTTAACAAATATAAATCAGATCAGCAAAGTCATTCACACACTTTTCTATCTTATTTTAAGGATAATGTGCAAACAATGGTGAACAATTTTATTAAGAAGGTAAAATTTATTATTTTAGACAGAAATTGTATCTGAAAATTGCTTTTTTATTGTAGATTCATCAAAAATGTATTGAATTTAAACGGGAAGGAGATAAAAACAAGGAACTTGAAACAAACTTACTCAAAGCTTTATTAAATGAACTAAGCATTTTTTATGATCGATTGAATAACGATGTTTACAGCCGTTTGGAGGAGGAAAGATTGTTATTACTGGAATCGAATGCACATGTATATGACAAAGTGATAAATACATTGGAAAATTTGAGGAATTTAGATTCGAGACAGGATTTTACAAAACATCTTATACATGGTACAGAAACAAAGACGAAGCGATATGTGGAAAAATGCGAAGAAGCGTTTGAGAAAGGCAAGGAAATTGTGCAGCCTTTAAATAAAACAGGAAACACACCGGTGTACAATGAAAAATGTAAATTATTGTCTAAAGTGCAGCAAGGAACACCTCGTTCAATTCTGGCGAACAGATTTCATGAGAAAGTCAATCTGGGGGAATTATCGGTATGTTAACAGGGTGAATGGTGGGTTTTTTTTATTAATTTTTGCTTTTTTAGGTGTGCTATAATGAGAGTTCGATGTTGTTAGATAATTCTACCACACTGGTTGAAGATATCGACGAACATTAAATATTTTTATAGCAAAAAAATTGAATAATAAATTTGTAAACTTGTAAGGTATTGTTTTTAATATAATTCGTTGCACTACAAAAATTCGCAAATCATCAGTTTCTAACCTTGAGAGATTAAATATTGTGAGTACATAAACAATTGTACTCCTACGGCAGAATCTATGATAAATATCTTTTCAATTGCATGCGTTAGCCAATAGCAAGTAGGAACGTATTTGTATTTACAATAGCAACCACACTTGGTTTAGTATATTTTTAAATTGGGTGTGACACGGTTCGATAAAATGTATCTCTTTGTGGTTTTAATATGTACGACTGTGTTTTTATTCCTCAAATGGTCCAAATTCAAAATGCAGTACTGGAAACGACTGAATATTGTTAATCCCGAACCAACACTCGTAGTCGGTAATTTAGTGGGCTCAGTGACCCAGAAGGAAAGTTTTGCGGAATTTGCTGATAAAATCTACAAGTACATTCAGAGTAAAGGGCAGCCGTTTGGAGGATGTTACATGTTTCATATGCCCGTTTTCGTTCCAATCGATCCATTACTTATAAAACAGATAATGGTGAACGATTTTCAACATTTCGTTGATCGTGGAGTTTATTTTAATGAAAACGTCGATCCACTTAGTGCACATTTATTCTCAATTGAGGGAACGAAATGGAAAATACTCCGTAGTAAATTGACGCCAACATTTACGTCCGGTAAAATGAAAATGATGTTTGACCAGCTTTTGAAATGTAGCAACGAACTGTTGATAGAAATTGATAAAAAGAGTCAACCATTAGATATTAAAGATATGTTGGCTAGATATACAACGGATATTATCGGTTCTTGTGCGTTTGGTATTGATTGTAATAGTTTACATGATCCGGACAACGAATTTCGGAAGTATGGGAAAATGATTTTTGAAAGTTCACCGCTGGATAATATAAGAGATTTAATATCGTTCGTGTTTCCGACGTTTGCCCGTTTGGCACGGTTTCGGGTGCTTCCGAAAAACGCATGCGATTTCTTTATGCGAGTTGTTAGAGATACGGTCGGTTTTCGCGAAGAGAAGAACATTTACCGTAAAGATTTCATGCATTTGTTGCTGCAACTGAAAAATAAAGGGGAACTTTCAGAGGATGTGAACGTTTTACGGACGGAAAATTATTATGATGACAAATCGAAAATAACGTTAAACGAATTGGCGGCTCAAGCTTTTGTGTTTTTCCTGGCGGGATTTGAAACTTCTTCTACTACGATGACGTTCGCTTTATATGAACTAGCATCAAATAAAGAGATTCAAGAGAAATTAAGAACGGAAATTAATAATGTGTTAAAAAAACACGGTGGGAAATTGTCTTATGAAGCGATGATGGAGATGAATTACATGGATAATGTTATCAATGGTGAGTTACATTGAAGAGATTGAGTTCAAATTTTTCAATATCAAAAAGGGCAGATTTAGTTCCTTTTTTTAAATCTCAATACGAATTTATTGAAATTTTGCAGAAACTTTAAGGAAGTATCCACCACTGCCTTCGTTGAATAGAATTTGCACGAAAGATTACACTGTCCCAGGAACTGATTATGTTTTGGAGAAGGGCACAAAACTGGTGATACCAATATATGGATTGCAACGTGACGAACGATACTTTCCGGACCCCGAAAAATTCGATCCGGATCGGTTTAATGAAGATCAAAAAGCAGAAAGACCCTCTTTCACCTTTTTGCCATTCGGAGAGGGGCCTAGAAATTGTATAGGTATAGAAAGTTAAAACAATTGTTGTGAAGCAGATGAAAAACACAATTTTAATTTTTGATAGGACTTCGATTTGGATTGATGCAGACCAAAGTTGGATTAGCCACATTGCTGCAAAATTACAATTTCACTGTCAGTAATAAAACGAAATTACCGTTGGAGTTTGATGTGAAAAGTTTTATATTAACGACCAAAGGCGATATGTGGTTAAATTTCACCAAGATCAAATAATAACGATACAATTTGTTGTGATTGTGAAATAAAGTATTACTTTTTAATTAGAGCAAATCATACATAGTCAATTAATACTCATATTACGACAAAACAACTCATTTTAGTTTAAAACCTGTTATGTTATCAAATACCTAACACTTTTACATATTTGCTAGTAATTAAAATAATTGTCACTGTTTTAACTACTAGCGACTTTATTTTTCTTTATCTTGCAATCGTCGCACATGTGAGTTACACTTGATTCTTTTATTAAACTGTTTATCTAATGATAATTCAGATATTTATCATTTCAAATATTATATCATATGTACTACAAAAGAGGGAGTTTTTTATCAAACGGTGCAATGACTTGTGATAAAAATATGGTGAAACTCTTCAGTGTTTTCTTAATATTTTTGAGCGCAGTGAATGCGGCAAACATTTTAGGAATTTTCCATATGCCATCAAAAAGTCATTACATTCTGGGGACTGAATATTTAAAAACCTTAGCAGAAAAAGGTCACAATGTAACTATGATTAGTCCATACAACGATTCACCAATCGTAACAAACGGAAGTTACAGAGAAATTGTCTTGACTGGCTTCACCGAATATTTTGACGGTAAGTTACAATTTATTGAAGATGAGTGGAATTTTTTGAAAACTCCAAATTCTTGTAGGTTTATTGAAGTTATCTCAAAAACAGTATTATCAAGTGCCGCCGTGGTTCGTAAAAATTTACCAACTGCTCTTTTTGGGCCCAGAAATGACGGAAAAAACATTAAATCATCCGGAAGTGCAGAAATTAATCAACTCGGACGAAAGATTTGATGTTTTGGTTTTAGTTCAATCCCAAAATGACGCACTAAAACAACTTGGACCACATTTTGGTGCACATATTGTCATATTCAGCACAGTCGGTTCAAACTCCTTCATAAATCCATTTATACGTAATCCATCACCGCCGTCCTACGTTCCCGACATATTCGTACCTTATTCATCGGATATGACATTATTACAACGATTACAGAACTCAGTGATCTCTTTATTCGCTCAAATCCTAACACACTTGTATGTGCTACCAAAACACGAACTCTTATCAAAACAATATATTCCCTGCAATGCGTCGTTCTATGACAATTTATACAACATTTCGTTGGTTCTATTAAATTCCCATGAAACCTTCCATCCGCCCGTACCAAATGTGCCCATCATCAAAAATATTGCCGGTTTTCATGTAGCATCACCGAAAAAGTTGCCATCCCATTTACAACAATACTTGGACAGTTCCAAAGAGGGTGTTATCTATTTCAGTTTGGGATCAAATGTGAAAAGCAAAGACATACCACTATCGAAGCGAGAAGCATTCTTAAAATGTTTTGCCAAATTGAAGCAGAACGTTCTATGGAAATTTGAAAATGAACATTTGCCCGAAATACCAGAAAATGTGAAACTTGCCAAATGGCTTCCGCAGCAAGATATTCTGGCGCATCCAAATGTGAAACTTTTTATAACACACGGTGGATTGTTGAGCACAATTGAAACTGTGTACCACGGCGTACCGATCCTGGCTATTCCAATGATGGGCGATCAATTAGCGAATGCGCTTATTGCGGAGGAAACCGGGTATGCCCGGTCCATTCCTTTAGCTTCAATCACAGAAACATCTCTGACAAATCTTATAAACGAGATTTTTACGAATCCCAAGTAAGAGAAGTAATTATTTTCTGTTTAAGAATCTAACAAATTATTTTCAGGTACAGAGAAAAGGTTCAATATCTGTCTAAGCTTCTAAAGGACAGAGAAGTGAAGCCAATTGATAGTGCTGTTTATTGGACCGAATATATAATTCGACATAATGGAGCGAAACATTTAAGGGTTCATGGTGTAAATCTACCCTGGTACAAGTACTACTTATTGGACGTAACTGGGATTATTGTAATGGTTATTGGGACGGTCATATACGTTATTAAAACAATCATCGTCATAATAAAAAAACGACTGTACAACATAAAATCCAGAACTAAAGAACACGATCAAAAGAAAATTAATTAACCGTTGGTTCAATAAAATTTCTTATTATTATAAATCAATTTTATTTTTCAAACCAGAAAATTTTCATTCAACTCAACCTTAACTAGTTTAATTAGGTACTCGCAATTTATTCAGAAATTAAATCACACTCTAACCTGATTCCGTCTTCTCTCACTCCTCCTACTACTATTCTGCTCTTCCGCCACCGACTCCATATCCACATCCTCCTCATCTTCACTATCACTCTGTTGTTTCTTCTTTTTCGTTTTTGGCACTTTACTTCGCGACCCTTTCTTCCCACCTGGCACTTTTGGCTTAACAAATCCATCACCCTCATTATTTCCATCAAACGTCGCTTGAATCCTACTCTCAATTTCTTGCACAATCGGCTTCAAATCCACTTTTCCCACTTGCTGTTTATTACATGCATCAAAAATCTCATTGAATGCCGCATAAATCGCCCCATCGAACATTAAATCTTTATAAGTTGAGAAATTCTCTTGTAATTTCCTCAATGCCTTCTCATTATATTGAATCAACGTTAAACAATACGCAATATGACGTTGTTCTTCAATATTATCAGTCATACGAAACTTCCAACAGAACCGATCCACCAAACTTTCCATTTGTTTCGTTTTATCAATATGTTCAAACAAGAATCTAAAAGAAATTCCTTCAATATAATTCATCTACAATTAAATCATGCAATTTACTTCATAATGTAACGCAATTGTTCGCCATTAATTCTATCAACAGTCAACAAATACGTAAATATATCCGGTAAAACATTAGACAAACTATTTTCTTGATGTGACAATTGCAGGAAGAACGATTCGGATAATCGTTTAATAGCATCACTCTCATCCACCAAACCACAAGCCAATTCCGATATCCGACTATGCGCCCGTACCATTTCCCGCAATATCAAATTGGACAAAATGAAATAAGCAATTTTACGCACCTCCTCTGACGGATGATACAATCTAAAATCAAACAATAAATCATCACATACAAATTAAAACTTCACCATTATTTACGTGGAATAAATCTGTTTTGTCCATGGTTCGACAGCATTCGGAAATCGCGTTAACAAATCAGACAAATGCACCAAAACCGATGCCTTCACATTAATAAATTTCGTTCTTTCTAATATTGTGAACAACAATTGCAAGTGCTGTTGACAAAATACACTAGATATCAGCATAAACCTAAAAACGGACACACATTATTCAATTATTATGTTACAGTGTAATATACGAGCCTTATTAATGCCACAACAGCAACATTTTGTACCATTTCATCATTATAAATATCCGGCCGTGAACAAATATCGATTAATATATCAGCCAATACACCACAACCCGACGATGTGATTATGTGATTCTCCAATATATCTAAGATGAATTCCGCATCTGCATCCTGTGCTTGAGCACCTTCTAACGTACTCTCATTCTAATACAAACACAAATTAACTGAAAACTCTCTACACTCTCACACAAACACTTACCAACGTTTCAGCTCCATCCTCTTTCAAAACACTCACTCTTTTCGATTTACTTTTACCGCTAACCACTGAACTATTCTGTCCATTTTTCGGTTTTTTATTACGCTTATCATAGGCATTCGTACGACGTTTCAACTCTTTGTACACCGTCTCGTCCATATATTCGAGAAAATTGATCGCCACAAATCCCATCAACTGACACAAACGTATCAACAAATATTTCTCAATCTCCGTTTTATCAGACACACTCAATTTCTTTATAATACATTTCACCAATTCCTCGCAATTCCGTTCCGGTTTATTACTTTGCTAAAAAAACAATCCTGAACATATACAACAATTTACAATACACAGGGTGTTTCAGGTAAAGTGGGTAAAAAAGAAATGGTAGATTCGGTGGGTCACCCTGAGTCGAAAAGTCATGGGATTTTTCATGGAAATGCCTCTTTGAGGCCATCAACTTCTTCGGCATGTTAAAAAAAATTATAACAAAATTTTTTTAAAAATTATAGTATATATGGTGATCTTGGAATATTTTTTTTAGATTTTTCGGTTCATTAACTAAAAAGTTATGAACCACTGAAGTTAAAAAATGTTCGAAAAATTTTGACAAGTTCAAATAAAATTGCATTTTTCTCGAAAACGGTGCGTCGTACGAAAAAAATGCAGGAGACAAAAAAGTTTCCTTATTAAATTTGCTATCGACAGGATTAAACGGAATTAAAATTTGACATCCCCCACACAAATGGCCAAAGGTGGTAAGCCACCCCTTTGTCAAAAAGTGGTGTTGGGGGCGGCCGATTTTGTTTAAATTTTGCAGTAAGATAAGCCATTATAAGATAAGTAAGTGTACCAAATGTGGTTTTTTATTTTTTTTTCTGTACGGAGATATTTTGAAAATTCAATTTTTTTTAAGAACTTTGAAGGCCTCTAACTCTGTTTTTATGCGTTTCTGAGCATAAATGTTATAGATTTTCGAAATCAGGACAGTGAGGAGAATCTCCCATTATTTGCCCACTTTATCTAAAACACCCTGTATATTCCCTCCTACCGCATATATAAAACGAATTGCATTTTGAAGTGCCTTCGTATAATAATCATCACGTTGGAAAAAATGATCGACAAGAATCCTAGTCAATTCTTGAAACATAACATCATCATATTTAATCCTTGTCGGTGCAGTATTCCCGGTTATATCAATTTTCTCCTGCCCAGCAACCGCTAAAAGGGCACAAGACGACGCCAAAAATCGCATACATTTATTCTCCTTCCGCTCAAAAAACGCAATCGTACTAACAAGTTTAATATTCTTCGTTATAATTGTTCTCCTTGCCGTTGCAGCCATTCTCAATAACTCCGCAGCTGCAATCACATCATCCTCACCGATTTGCACCCGTTTCGTGTAATATTGCCACAACGTATCAATAATCTGATTGGAAATCGTTCCATTCGAGACCAATTCAACGATAATCGCCTCGAAATGATCCACACTATTCAATGGAATCGTTTTCAGAAAGGAAATTAATTGATTTACAATTGCAACTGTTCGAGATTCACTCGAATTGTCCGTATCCAAGCCCATAAAAATCGTTTTGAACGCTTTCAGTACCGGCTCTTTGCGATCCTGTTCATTTCTCTGCATCATTCGCAACATTGACAAAATTCCCTTGTGTGCATTGTCTAAATTGAACTGGTACGCACTGACAAAGAACGCAATCGCCTCGTGCATGTCACCAATCGTTTCCGATTCCAATAATTCACCGGCCGGCTCAATGCAACTATCAATCAAATCCAAAAAGTCGATACAATCGTGCAGGAAATCGACACGGTCTCGTAACTTTTCAATTCGCTTCACATCGTCTTCACTTAAATTCAGTTCCTTTAAATCTCGCTTTGCATCGCGCAATTGTTCCACAATTTTCGGCATATTACAATAAATCGATTGCATCATTAACAAGTACATTGTTACTTCGTCTTCGGAATTATTCTCCTGTCGGAAATTCTTCCATTCATCGATATGTGCAAACGCAATTTTATTCAGTTTGAAAGCTTCCTTGTATCTGCCTTCATTTAAATTCTTTTTTATTTGTTCGACGACATTTTTTGGTAGATCTGTCTTTGCATTTTCCTTGTCTTCATCCTCTTCGGCTTGAATCTCTTCCTCAATTATGGGAACCAGATGTTTTTTAATCACGTCCCATTTTTCTTGCATCTCTTCCAGTTTATTCGCCTCAATTCCGTGCAATTGAAGCATCACTTTTTTATAGGACGCCTCGTACTCGTCCAATTCAGTCTTCACTTCTTTTCGTGATAAATTCGATCCGTACAAATTGTGTGACAAGAATGTTTCCACACAATTCACAGCCGCTTTTCTAACAACAGCAAATTTATCGAAAAAATGCGGTACAATCTGTTGTAGCATTTCATTTTGGGTTTTCACCGGTATGATGTTCTCTTTTTGCAGTTTTGCGATGTTTTGCATGGTTTTGGCTCGAACTGAAGGCGTTGAGTCTCGTACATGGTCTTTTAGGATTGAGAGAAACGTCTCACGAGATTCCTCTTGTTCTTCGTTTAATTTACAGTTGGCAAGCACGTTTAACAACACTTCAGTGATTACATTCAGCACTGATGAACGTAAGGGAGCAGACTAAAAACAAAAATTGAAAGGAAAAGAGTGATTCGGATTATTGGATTCACTTACATCGGAAGATAAATATTTGTCGAGGGACATTAGTTCGGATATCATTAATTCCGGCATTTTTGCAGCCAATTTCGTTAGAATTTGAGAACAATTTCTGGCACCCTAAAAATGAATCGAGTACGAATTGAAGTAATCATGTTTAATTTGCAATGTTTACCTGTCCGTCTTGGAATTGTTCGTCTGTTTGCCATTCGGTGACTTCTTGTATGAGACTATGTACCAAACTTTTAGCATTATACGTTTCGACTAAGTGCTTGATGCCATCGGGGAGGCAGTGCAATAAATGTTCGCATATTTTTATTAATTGCACTAAACGTACGATAAAAGTTGTGGTGTGATTGAAGTTTTTAATCAGCAATCCAAAGAATGAAAACAATTCGACAATTAAATCTTTCTGGGATTTGATGGTTGGATCTTGGAGGAACTGATAGCAGACATCGCTTGTAATGTTTATGATATTATCCTCTACTGCAGGGGGATCCCAAAATATGTTAATATCCAACAGAAGTAGATTGATAAAGTTCAATACAATATTTTTCTTATTCAATTGATACGGTTCTTCGGTGTTAGACTTTTTCTTTGATTTTAGGGACGCCCGGGCGGTAGAAGTGTTTTTCTGTTCGACGAGCAGCACAATTTGTGTGTACAAATAAACTAGCATTTTGATAATGGCAAGATATTTTGTACGTAATTCTTCGTTGATGCTGTCTTTATCGTCGAGTAAGAATTTTATGGATTTTATTAGGTCATTGAAAGCTAAAATAATCAAAATATAAGAATAAACGAAAGTTTTGGAAGAATGATTACCTTTTTCTATAATTTCATAACCTGTAAAAATCACATCGACTTTCAATGACTCCGAATGACGCAAAATGGAATAAAACACATCAAAGTTATCAAGAATAAATTCCACTCCATTGTCACGAAGACACTTTCTCATGTCTGCAAAGAAGAGAATGAAGGTATACTGGAATTTATTGTAAATTTTTTGATGTACTAACCTTTCAAGCTAGAAGCAACATGTTTCGCACCCACTACATCTTTTACTCGATATCCATATGCATCAGTAATCAAATCTTCGACATTAGCGGGTATATTAAACTCCATTATACAATATTTTTCAAGATATTTTAATTAAAAACACAAATCAACACATAAAATGCACATAACACAATCCGAGTTCGACACCATAAACAAAAATGACAGTTGGACAAGTTTTAAACCTTCTACCAACATAATAAACAAAAAATGCTATCTTTGGATTGGTAGAAAAACTTGTGCGATGTAAATTTGTAACGTTGGTAGATCTACAATTTAAAAGATACGGACACCGATATATGTGACCAGTAAAACATCTGTTTTTATGTTCCTTTTTTCTGTGATATTAGCTAGATTTTTAACACTTTTTACCCTGAAATTCTTCGTTTCTTTGGGCGGATTTCTTTATCTGCTAGTTCTCCTCAAGACATATACCGTAATTGTGCCAAATGTGTAGATCAAATTAAAAATGGAAAAGGAAAAAGATATCAGGTAAACATATTCCACTTGTGCATCCCAATCTGAAATAATTATTTGTAGAAAAATTATTTTCTTAAAAGAAAAACTACCAAGCACGAAAATAAATGAAGTAAACTCGGAACTTGAGGACAGCAGCTTCTATGATCCACCAAAGTATATCCCTTGACCATTAATTTCAATAATTCATCACAAATCCCGTTTTAGCAATAATGATATAAAAACACACGACTGGAAACTTTCTATGAAACATTTTAAAGTATTCATTTTGGTTGCAATCTGGGCTGTATGCAGTTTCGCTTTAATGTTCAATAGGGTCACAGTACAAGACATGCACCAGATTTCCATACCACATCGCATCGCAAAAAGTTTTTGTCCAATAACATTCCATTCTGTACACGAATAAAAAAACTGTTTTTCTTACAGATTACATAATACCAAAAAAAGCCAATCGGGATAGCATGGAAGTAACATTACAGGCTGCTTTTGTGCCTCCCTGTTACGGAAACATGTCGGAAAATTGGTTGTCTGTCTGGATTCAATTAATCGTCGTCAAAGAGCTGCCAGTAAATTCGTCAAACATTAAAGACTCTGATATGGTCCTTATACAGGTAAACCCCGTTAAAAACCGCCCGCGAATCACCCCTACTCGATGAATTTTGTTTCAGAACGTGTCTGAAGTGTGGACCGTCCCTTTGGTAACAGAGAAACTAATCGGAGTGGTCCCCGAAGTGGAATACAAGAAAACATTCCGATTAGCCACTTACAAGATCGACAACACTTCGTACAACGTGCTACGAGTCAAATTCCGTACGAATTTAAACTCCACTCTGCCCGTCTCGTTGGGATACAACTTGGAACCGATTAACACCGACGTTGGTATCATCTATGCGCTTTTGATCCTTGTCGGGTTGTACGTTTTAATCATCTTCGATGTACGGTGTTTGAGTCTCTTTGTTTTCGGTTTAAATTTAGGTTGTTTGTAGATTATTCATCGGACACTCGCCGCTATGATGGCCAGTACATTGTCGGTGGCGGTTTTAGCTGCACTCAATGCCCGTCCCACTTTGGATGAAATCATTTCCTGGATTGATGTGGAGACGCTGCTGTTGCTCTTCTCTATGATGACTTTGGTCACAATTCTGGGAGAAACGGGCATTTTTGAGTACACTTCGGTGGTGGCTTACAAGGTAGCCAAAATTCGCGAATTTCAATGTTGGAGATTTGATTTCGGTGTTGTTTCAGCTCACTGGCGGTAGAGTGTGGCCACTGGTTAACTCTATCTGCATTATCACTGCGATTTTGTCCAGTTTTTTGGATAATGTCACGACAGCGCTGTTAACAACGCCGGTGATTATACGGTAAGTCAATTTTTCACATGAAAAAATCTCTGAGATTTTTTTTTAGATTGTGCGAAGTTCTTAAATTGAACCCAGTCCTTATAATAATGATCTCTCTTCTATTCAACAACATCGGTGGTGCAATCACGCCAATTGGCGATCCCCCAAACGTGATAATCGCCTCGAATAAGGCGGTCCTAGAAGCGGTTCGTATTTCTTCCGATTACCATTAGATTTGTCGAAGATTTCACCATTTTCAGGGGGTGAATTTCGGTGTGTTTACACTACATATGGGAATTGGTGCTGTTATCGTTTTAATTGTCGTTTACTTACAATTGCGGCTCACTTTGCGCGATGATTCGCGATTGAAAAACCGCGAACCGGTCGAAGTGGAGGAATTAAAGCGGGAAATTGCCGTGTGGCAAAGAACGGCCGCATCGATGAGCAGTTACAGCAAAGACGAGGAAACTGTTAAAGTAACGATCATTAAAGCCAGTGAACATTTGCAGGATAAACTGAAATTGGCGGTGAACAATGTGAGCAGCACAGAAGAGCATTATACGAATTTGAAAGATTTGGAGAAACAGTATCCGATTCGGGACAAGGTTTTGTTGATAAAATGCAGCATTGTGTTGTCGTTGGTGATTTGTGTGTTTTTCCTGCACTCAATTCCCGCTTTGAGTACGTAAATTATTGTTTTTTCGCGCGCATATGTCAAATTTGAAATGCTGGCTTCTCATTGGTTGATTCAAACGTGTTTTTCAGATCAACCAATGAGAAGCTAGAATTTTTCAAATTTACGCGCCAACTTTTGCTACCCGAACAAAAATGGTGTTTAATTGATTTTTTGTTAGGTTTGTTGGGCTTAGGGTGGACGGCCCTCTTGGGCGCCCTCCTCCTACTCGTCCTCTACGACAAGGAAGACATTGAGGGAATTTTCGCTCGCATTGAATGGTCAACGCTTCTCTTTTTCGCTTCACTCTTCATCCTGATGGAAGCTTTAGCCCGTCTGGGTCTGATTGAATGGATTGGCCGTCAAACGCAGAATGTTATAATGTCCGTTGGGCCGGAATCGCGTCTAGCCGTTGCGATTATACTAATTTTGTGGGTATCCGCGTTTGTATCGGCGTTCGTCGACAATTTACCACTCACCACAATGATGATTCGCATTGCGACCGATTTGTCGGAGAATAGGGAACTCAATTTGCCGTTACAGCCGCTTGTGTGGTCGCTTTCCTTTGGGGCATGTCTCGGAGGTTTCATTCCCCAATAACCAACATCCGAACATATTAAATTTGTTTGTGTTTCAGGTAATGGATCGTTGTTTGGCTCGTCATCGAACATTGTTTGTGCTGGCGTTGCCGAACAGCACGGATAT
Organism: Silvanus unidentatus; assembly: GCA_963930825.1. Classification (NCBI taxonomy): domain Eukaryota; kingdom Metazoa; phylum Arthropoda; class Insecta; order Coleoptera; family Silvanidae; genus Silvanus; species Silvanus unidentatus. Next base: position 22,990,500 of record OZ005760.1, read on the forward strand.
CGATTCACTTTAGTACAATTTTTCAAGTATCTTTCCAAAACCAATCCATTATCTCATTTTAAACGAGTTTTATTTTCAGACTTGGGTTTCCCGTCATGATTACAAGCCTTCTAGTAACCACTGTCTATCTAATAATTTGTCATGTTGTTTTATCATGGCATTAAATGTGATTTTATCGTTTTTAAAGATGTATCCGCTGTTTTCTTAAATAAATATGTGTATCTCAGTAATACAACATACTTAATTGTCTATCTTTTATTAAACACAATTAAAAAAATACAACAATGTAGGGTCGAACTGGTTAAATAATTTAGTTGGAATGAAGCTAATGTGCCAAAACTCAAAATACGGATCTGCATCATCAAAAAAAACTAGTGGACACTTTTTACTGGTTATTTAAACACAATTTTATTATGTTTCAAATTAACAGTGAAAAGCTCAACCAAAACAATTCATTATAATACGAATAGATGGAGAAAACCACCTTTTCAATACGCTGTGACAATTTAAATGTATTCAATTATTTAATAAATGGTCAGTAGTGTTCGCATTTTTTTTTTGCTTTTCACTGACATTTTAAATACATTCATTATTATATAAATTAATATTAATTGAACTAAATCATTTTCTCTATGCCGAAGACCAATCCATATTTTCTTGACTTTGTTGTTGATTCTCACTATTCTCTTGTGTATGATTTTGTTGCGATTGTTTCTCTTGATTTTGATTATCACCCGTATTATGTTTGCCCTCCTCTTTCGGCGGTGACGGTGCCTTCGGCGGTGGTTTATTTAATATCGCATTCACCGTATTCTCAAAGTTCGATTTCTCTTGACGTATTTGCGCCACCGTCACTGGCGGCGCCAAATGTTTCGGTGCATTACTCGACTTCGATCTGGTCTGCTCCAACCACTGATACGAGCTACTAAACGCCTCGTTCACCTTCTTCACCTCATCGTCCGTCAAATGAGCGTACTTCTGATCCCGGCTCCTGTAAAAAAAAAAACAAATTACAACATTATTCCATTTTTCAAAAATTCTCGCTTCTCATTGGTCAATTCAAACTTTGTGTTTCAAATCAACCAATCAGAAGCCAGAATTTTTCAAATTTACGCGCCAACACTCACTTAATAAGCTCCAACGCTTTCATACACAACTGAAGTGATTTTGCAAAATCTTCAATCACCATCGGTCTCAATTCCGATTCGATTTTCCTCTGCTGTACCGGTTCACCTTTCGATTTCAACTCCGTCAATTTGTCATTGTAAATTTGCTTCTGACAATCCTCCCCCTCTTCATACAGCCAATTCTCCATCTCATCCAATTGTCTTACGAGTGCATCACGATCACTCTCCATTATAAACGCGCCCAATTCATCATCAGAAGACACTTTGTTACGTAACTCATATACATACTCTTCTAATGCATTACGTGCATCCACCCGTTCCTTTTCTTGTCTATCAGCGGCGATCATTTTGTATTCTTGTTCGGTGAACTGATTGATTTCCACTTGAGAAAAGCCACACGTCAACGAATCGATCGGCAATTCAACACTCTTCACCACATGCTTCTTCTTTTTCTCACTATTCTCCTGTAAACATAAATCAAACAAAAACAAACCAAATAAGCATTGAAAATGGAAAAAAAATTGCAAATATTGTGCTGACAAGTGATACCCCAAATCAAAACATTAATAGGGATAGAAAAAGTAGCCTATGCTAAGCTTAGAATAAAAGAAAATATACTACGAGCAAATGAAAATCATAAAAAAACATTCGTTGACTTCATTCAACGTTTGGAAAAAAAAACTGGGCGGTTTCTTGGTCACAAGACAATCGTCCATCGATTCCATTCTCAAACAATTTCATTGTCGCAATATTTACGATATCAGCGCCATGGTGGTCGATTTTCCAAACATCAACAGGGTGACATTTCCATATTGGCATTTTCAAATTTCAATTAAATATTTATCCAAACATTAAACAACATTAAAAAATGTACAAAACTCTAAACTATACTCGCTTTTAATACAAAATTCCAAATTTAAATGTCGATTAAGTCACCCAATTGATGCTACAAAAATCGACCGCCATGGCGCTGCCAGTTTAAAAATGGATCCGATCAACAATAAACAGTGGAACGCATAACAAATTGTTTTTTTTTTTGCCAGGCCAGCGTGCCGGGACAATATGCGTACCCCGCTGAACCAGTTAGATATTTTCTTCGTCCAGCTGGTACCGGAGCCTACCTCAGGAGCCGCATTGGTTGCCGCATTCGTTGCATCTTCCATTGGTGCATCATTGTCATTCTGCGCCGTTTGACCATCGGCCGAATTCTGTTTGCTTTGCGATTCATGCTCTTTCTGCTGCTGTTGGCTCTCGTCCATCGTCTCATTCTCGGACGATTCTTTCGCTTCATACATTAACGCACTCGACAATGTCATAATACCGTGCAGATTTACACGTAATTTCACCTTGACCTTTTGTGCTTTGCCCTCTGCAGTCGGTCGAATGTCTCTCACCGTCCACGTGCCTGTAACAACCGAAATTAGACCAGAAACGCACATTTTCCATCTTCTAACATTACCAATGTGCCGGTCAGGGTACGGTATATCCCCACTGTACTCTGCTGTCAATTGGAACGGTTCCCGTTTATAAAACGTGACCACTTTCGAGAAGGGAACGGCATGGTTTATCGGGAACACGTCCATACTCCCACCTTCGCCATCATCGGACGCACTCCAGCGAATCGAGATCGGATAGGCCTAAAAACAAGTCCAATTAAACATTCCCTGTGCTTTTCAAGCACATTTCACGTGTCTACCTGCACATCCGTCACATTAAATTCGCGTACACGCACCGCTGGCGAGAGCATGGCGCACTGTAACGCACACCCTCGACTAACAGCCTCATCCTGATTCAGCGTAGTGCTCGGCACTTTCTTGTACACATTCTCAATCAACTGCTTGATGGCCGGCACCCGCGACGAGCCGCCCACAATCTCCACCGAATGAATGTCCTGCAATTGCAGACCCGACTGTACTTTCAGTTTCTCCAACGTCTCTTCGACACGTTTAAACAAATGGCCACACAACTGTTCCATGTCAGCGCGCTTTATTTCACCATGTACATCCTTATCGTCCATAAAACACTCGATATTTAACGGTAGCGTTGTGGAATTGGCCGACATCTGTTTCTTGATCTTCTCCACTTCGGCCAGCAGCCGTAAGAATGCACGTGGATTTGATCTAGCATCGATTTTATATTTCGCTTGGAATTCCTTGCAGAAATATTCAGCTAAGACCAGATCGATGTCTCTGCCGCCTAAATTGTGATCGGCAGCCGTTGCAAGCATCACCAATTTGCCACGATTAAATGCACAAGCGGACACTTGTAACGATGAGTGGCCACAGTCGACGAAGACGACATTACGGGCCTTCTCTTCGGGGCCGGGCAAGTCCTGCTTGTAAATGCCGTACGATAGAGCGGTGGCAGTTGTTTCATTGAAGAGTCTCAACACGTTCAGACCTAAGAACGGGAATTGTTAATAATTGAGGCAAGATGGTTGAATGGTGGACTTACCGGCAATTGAAGCGGAGTCTAGTAGAGCTTTCCTCTCGTTATTGGTGAAATAAGAGGGAACGGAAATAACACAGTCGTTAATTGGTGTTTGTAAAGCCGTACTTGAAATGTCTTTTAATTTTGTTAGGAGCATAGCCAAGCATTGTTCAGGTGAAAAGATGTGCTCCTCATTTAGATAATTAACCTGCAAAATGGAGTTTAAAGAAGGGCTTTTTTGGATTTTGTGGGGTTAACTACCTTAATTCCTATGTCCCCGTTTGCGGTTTCGACCAGATCGAACGGTAACATTTTCCGTTCCTTTTCCACTTGTGGATCTTTAAGTTTTCTGCCTAATAATCTCTTTAATCCATAAACTGTATTTTTCATGTTCGTCACTTGTTGGTTTTTCGCAGCGACACCTAGAATTCGATTTTTTCCAGAAAAGGCAATGCATGATCTGAAACAAATAATCAAGTCCAATTTTCGCCTACAAGCCCATATGAGTAATATTCGTTGCCAAATTTGGGCAAATCGTTGGAGAATAGCAATAAGACCACATGGTTGTTGCTCATTTAAGGAACAAGTTGGAATATCAAGGTTACACGGGAGTGTTGCAATTTTTTGCCATATTCCACGGGAAAATTGCAGGATTTCTAATTGTGTACTTACGGAGTGGCTCTTAAACTGTAATCGTTTGCAATGGTCTCAATTCCACCTGACTTTGCGACTGCAACATAACACGATTCATTGCCCAAATCAATTCCAATTACTGACATTGCTGCCATTTTTTTCTGTTAATAGGACTGTTGTGTGATTGGATTTTATGTATTCTTGTTTAAACACTGCAACAGCTTTCGGAATGGAAATATTCACAATTTTCGTACAATTATCGCACACTTTACCGGTAGATTTATACAAGTCACTAATCAACGACTCGCAATGCTCTGTGTTTGCTCTTTTTCAAATACCAACCGCGGAAAACGTGAAGTTCCTATTTCTGGAACATTCCAGAAAGTGATGAACGAACGGATAGAGTGCTATGTTGACGGCAGTTGAAAAGAGAGAGGTGATAACCTAATTAATTTGAAAACTGGCGCTAAATATTTATTTTTACTAATTTAGTAAAATACACACAGAAAATGTAAATTTTTATAAAAATAGGAACACATGCAATTTTGTTAATAATATATGAACCCTAATAATATTGTACTTTATGACAACATGGAATTAATTGCAAAACTCCAAATATCACTTCGGTAATTTCTAGCAGTATAGACATAACACTTAAAATCAGTTCCAATTTTAGAATGGGACTTTGAATGAAAAATGTATACAGGATGCTGAGTATCGAGATGTGTGTAAAAAATAGTGCAACTCCTGTGATTAAATCTGGAAAAAATGTTGAATTAAAGTTCAGGTTTTAAATAATTTATTGGTAAATACTTCTCCGTTCGTCTTTGTATTTTTTAAATAATATGATTTTTGTTAATTCCCCAAATAGTTTTGTGAATGTAACAATAGCATCTCTTGCAATATTTGGTGTCTCAATGATGCTTCTATATTTTGCGGCCGTCATTATCGTTTCACATGTTGCAAATACCGGAAAATAATATGCATTTAAATATATTAAACATTCGAACATCAATTCAGCGTCAAGCTTCATTTTAACTGGGAATGTTTAAATAAAGTTAGACCGTATTAAAAATCTATTTTTATCCCCTACAATTTTAGCTTTCATCAAAGGTATTGGAGACATTGTAAATATAAAACAAGTGTTTTTACATCTGGACATACAACTAAATAGTATCTGTTTGGGTTTTCAGCGATTAGTATGTACAGGAAAGCATTCCAAATTGCACATTTCAACGAGTATGAAACAAATTCGCGAATTATTTAAAGATCAGTTTTGTTGGTTGCCAAACTTCCAAATTATGCATTTCGTCCAGGACTGTATGAAAGATAACCTCATTTGTAATAATAATGCCCAGTATGAATAAAAGCCACTATGTGAAAGTACTCGGCAAAATTGTCAATGTCATATATTCTAAATTTTTCAAAAGTAGTGTTTTTTAGTAGATTTTCTTTAAATATGTTATGTAGATAGTTATTAGTGATCATTTATGCTTTCTAGAACCATCCACTCGAATAATCAACCTCCCTTGTACCAAGAACAAGGGGGGGTGATTTTACCCTCACATTCCCTGGATGCAAATGGGGCTCCGCCAACATACGAAGAAGCTATTAACCCAAATGGTAATTAATCTAATTGATTTTTCGCCTATAAACACAAACCCAATTTCATTGCTTTTCCCAACCATCGAGTTCAATGAATAACAGATGTTTTTCTTTCAGCGCCGCCCCCATCGTATGACTCCCTTTTTGGCAGAGTTCGTGAGGCCCAAAAGTCCAGTAAAGGCATATTAGATTTTTTGAAAAATGTGATTATAATCATTCTGGGAACATGTAAGTGCGCATTGTCGACCCAATAAAAACTTATTCCATTCAATTATTCAATGATTACAGTGGGATGTACCATAATATTGGGAGTGACTATTGTTATACCAATTTGTATGATTGTAATGGGTTCAATTTATTTACATGATTGTCCCCAAGGTGAATACATTCCCGTCTACCTGTTAGTTGGAGGTAAGGTGACCCTTTTTTACATTTTATTTTAATCGCATGGAAGCACTTTGTTCAATTTTAGTAAAATACAAATAAACCAAATTGAAATCGCGTATTTATAAACAATTTCGAATGATAAATTGTTAGCCTTGACATTCTTTTTCTCAATTGCACGTTCTTACAACTCGATTGCAATAACCCCAATATGCTAATTACTTTTATGTATAAATTTCCAGGCATTTTCGGTATCATTAAGCAATTATTGCATTTGTCTGCACGTGTGCGACAAACGGAAGAAGAGAGACAAGAGGAGAATTTAAGACAGTCGCCAACACAAACTTTATTAAATTGTTTTATGCTTGGATGGTTTATAATAGGTATAATACGAAAAATATGAAAATAAACAAATTATCGTCAATGTTTTGCATGTGATTTATTGTAGGTTCCGTTTGGGTGTATAAAGAATACGAACCAAATTATGATCCAACGCTTGGCAAATACTGCAATAAAAGTCTATATTTATTTGCATTCTGGTTAATTACATCGGTGTATATATTGCTTGGAATGATAACTATAAGTCTATGCTCCATAAGTATAGGAACTGTGTTCTTTTATAACGATAGAGATGAAAATGATGCAAACATTCATTTATGGTGAAATTCACACTAATTTAGGACAAATACAATTTGGCAATCGACAGTTAGATTATTGGAATCTCGTAAGTACAAATTTGAACAAAACTGATCCACTTGTTTATTTTTCTGACTGTATCCAAAGTTTGGGCAATTTAAAAAAGTATATAACATACAAAATAGTTTATTAATGCTGAATCCTTTAAATGTGTATACATTTTTAAATTATCGTTTTTCGGTATGTAGTAAATAAAATAGTGAACGTAATCGAATATAAATTAAATTTATGTTGGCATTTTTACATTATTGATATTGCCATAAACATAACTTGTCTGTGATATCTTCTACTTTTATCTCATTTTATTTTTTTTATATGAAATATACAATGTGTATTCTGTTTTTCTGTTTATTGTTTAATGGTTGTATAATTTAAAAATTGTTTGTTGAGAATTTGAAAAAAAAATTGTTGACTGTATTGTTTTTATTCATTTGTGTGTATAAATTTTGTTGTATAAAAAAATGAATTTATTTACTAAACTAACTGCTTCAGAGCCAATTTCGCGGTCACTAATTGAATACAAACTGAACAAAAACGGCGTAATTTTGCCACTGAAATTGGCCATATTATACAACTGTATGTCTTATAAAAATTATCAAAATAAAGCTGAATTAAGGTGATAATACAGCGTTTTTATTCTACTTAAAAACCGCCTAAATTTAATGGTTTAAAAAAAGAAATTAAATAGCATGCCAATTAAAGAGAAACGTTTTTAATGAATTTCTATATAAACATTAATTAATTTATAATTATCAACTCGTTTTCTTAAATCCAATTAGACTCCTTGACTGTATTCCCATTATTCAAGTCCTCTAATTGCAAAACGGCATTGGAAGTCTCCTCAGGGATACAATCACTTGTGGTTTGATTGTTTAAATTATCCACCCGATCCTCTGTTAGTTTTTCCAAGTTTTCTAGTTCCGGTTCCTATCAAAAAAATGTTGTATAAACAAATGGACGATCAAAGAGAGTTGGGATTTTAAAATTTTATTCTAAACAAATGTATCTGAGCGTTTCATATAAACACACTTACATGCGTAATAAAATTATTATCCAAAAGATCTTGTGTTGGCTGATTTGCCATTTCTTGGGCCGCTGTTGACGCTGTTTCTGGAGCAAGGTTTCTCTAATGCATTTTACGTGATTTGAAAAGCAAACTTAAAATAGTATTAATGGTGCGTTCTATTTAAAATTTTATGAGTGCAGTGAAAATTTGTTGACGTTGGTGGGTAAGTTGAATGGCATTGATAAATGGAAATGTATTGCTTCTAACACAAATTACCTTCATGTACGCTTTGTCTTTTATTTAAACTAGTCGGACTCGAGTCGGGTGTCTGGCTCTTGTAGTCCTCCTCGATTTTCTTGGACATGAATTTCGCATACGCCAATCGAGCCGTACGCGGCACATCCGACAACTTTGGATTGTATTCCAGCAGTTTATCGTCGTGTATTTGCACCGGTTTTTGAATGTGGGTTAAAATATGTTTGCGTAAACTTTGCCGTTTCCTGCGGGACGTTTCCGCTTCCTGGGCGCTTCCGATGGGGTCTACAATTGTGTTTCTTCTCGCCAAAGAGTTCCAATCTTTGCGTCTTTTTGTCGTTTTTCGGCCAATCACTTTTGCAATTTGTCCGAAAATGTTCTTCGTGTCAACATCCTGCTGCTCTAGTTCCTCCGTTAATCCTTCAACAATTCCGATGTGGAAGTCTTTTAGAAGACGACGTTCCATCACTTTTCCCTTCTTCCCGGACACTGCAATAAACTGTTAACATTTCTTTTCCGAAAATCTGTAATTTCTTCACCTTGGCTATTCTGCATCTGCAATTGTGGAGTGTTCATCCCATTCTTCCGCAAAATATCGATTAATTCATAACGAAGTGACGAGATATCCTGCCTGATTTCCATCACATCGTCCTCAGTAATCCCGAAACTGTCCCGTTTTCGTTGCTCTGCCGTCACAAATCGCTTCACCAACAGTCGCATAACAGTTTCATGTTGTTGCTTCGACTTCCTGCGAGATCTCTCCTGAGAATGGATCAATTTACAAATTAATATTGTTAAACAGTATTTTCATTTACTTTGACGCTCTTGGTTGATTGGTTTTTCCGGTCACACCCAACAGATCGTAAAAATAATTTAAACGGTGGCACTATATTAAAAGGGGCTGGTAATGTGTCACTATCATCGAAATAACTCATCCATAAACGACTTCTAGAGAACTTCCATTCAGTGTCGGATCGTTCCTAAAGTGATTCACAAATAAAATTGATGTTAAAGAAAAATTGTAATCAATTACTGAAATGATTTGATAAGAATTCGACATCATGGCGATCAACATGTTGAGCAGCACAATAACATTGATTACCGAGTACGATCCGAACATCAACAAAGCCCAAAATCTGGTGAAGCTCTTGATTCCAGTCAAATCGAATGTCGTCAGATCCACAAGTCCAAAACTGGCCCAGAACAGCGACTGTGAAGTCTCGAATAAACTTGGATGGAAACATTCATAAGTATGAAATAATCGATTGTTTTTTAATTAATTACTTAGCATATCGCCTCCAGATTGTGCACGATCTCTCATGACTATCGTAGTCCGGTGTATGAGATCCATTAAAGCATTTCACTTTTTCAAGTTCCGCATAATACCACATCAACTGATTGAGACCTGAAAAAGTGATAGAAAATTATTTCTCGGTTTGTGTTCGTTGTTAAATATTTACCGCAGCCAAATGCAAATAGTACAAGTGTGTAAATAAAGAAAAACTTGACAATATCAATGATCATTCGTCCCAAGGAGATCTGAAGTGGTCCTAAATGAGGATTCACACTGAATATGTGTACCAGTTTGAGAAAGCTGCGAAGAGAAACACGAGTGGCTTTTAGTATTGTGTAATTGTGATGGATTTTCAACAATGTCCACTGTCTATTCATGTGAGTAAACGCTCTTTTTACGTGATTGTATCATACCTGAATATCATTCCGGCGGCAAATGCCCCCTCGGATATTAAAACCGGCTCAAAGTCGCCCCATTGCTCCCTCGGAAGCCAGTGTTTGTGTCCACTTTCTTCGTTCGACTAGAAATAGTTTTGATTAGAAAATGATCGATGATTGATTATCGAGAATTACCCAAGCTATGTACCAGGCAGAGATTCTTATTGTTAGCCAAATCATGTAAAAGAAATTGGTGATAAAGTCGACAATATTCCACAAATCGGAAATGTACTCTAAGAGACCGTCAGTCCAAAGAGACCGCACTTCCGCCCAAATCAGACCTAAATGATTAAAACAGATTGGTAATGTAAAGGTAACGAAAAAATCGGTCAATTACTCGACACATAGAGGATTACACCCCATTCAGCAAATCCAAACAGGGCACCCCGCTCCTTCCTCTTCCAATCGCACACAAACTCCCTTAAATCGTCAATATCAAACCACTCCAAGAACAGAATTTCCACCCGTTGCGAAGCAGCACCCAACAACAACAAGAAGAACGCATACGAGGCTGAATGGCATATGAATTTAACGAACGGTTTCTTGAGAAACATGCCCATAGGCGAGTTGGGGGCAATCATGTAAATGGTACAGTAAATTGGGAACATGACGGCCAATTTGGAGACCTGAATGAATTGACCGAAGAGCCCTTTTCTTCGGAAACCTGGCAATCCTTCGTACCAAATAGCTGCTAAGAGTTGCTGTACGTTTGGATGCGCTACGAACTAGAGAAAAATTTGAAAACATGAAAGTGTTTGATTACGTTTTGGTCACATACGAATTTCTGTTTGTATTTTATGGCGAGTTTTAGTCGTTCCAGGGGCTGGGGTTCACCAGTCATCCAGGGTTCTCCGCCAGGATTGTAATTCAGCATTATCTCCAGCTCTGTAGATGTTCGGACGTAATCTAAGAGCGATGTGGCGAAGGTTTCCACCTGATTTCGCATGTACTAGAACAGTTAATTAAAAATAATGAAGAATTGTAGTGCGGTGTTGAAAAATACTTGGTATTCCTGTCGAAATTCAGTCTCCATTCGACTCAACCTGCGCAACTCTTTGGACAACTCGAAGGCTGTTAGCAGAGGATCGCTTGAAGATAAGCAAATTAGGGATGGCGAAGATAAAGCCCGATACGCGTTGATTCGGGCTTGAGAATGTCGCAAGGAATCGGTTGTACTGGAGAAGACGCACTCATCGCATCCACATCTAAAGAAAATTGTAATTATTTTAACGATTTTAAAGAATTTCGCAGTTTTGCTTACCGGACATCGTGAGGCACTGGCAAAGTGGCACCTCTATCTAACAAATTTTTTATGATCTCATAATTATTTTTATGAGCAGCAAGGATTAAAGGGGTTATATCAGGAGTGAAAGTTGCAGCCGATTTGTCAATCTTCTCCCAACTCTTTGAAACGAAACGTTTAATTCAAAATAAACGCTTAATTTTCTTAAACTCACATAAGGTTCCCCGGCGATATGATGTTCTTCTTCATAATTAAGGAAAATGTCCACAGCTTCCACATATTCCTCTTTAATAGCATGCAGTAAAGCATCCTAAAACCGCATTTTACCAAAAAAAAACACAGTTTCATCAATACTTACTTTAACTTGGATGCTGCTCTCCAACAAAATATTTATCAGTTCGATGTTCTCATTTTCAATTGCGGTAATTAGAGCGCTCCGATTTAAAGGATCCACGCAATTAATGTCGAACTCTTCCGGTTTGTTAGCATATTCGTTGATAATTCTGTTGATTATTCAGACTTAGTGACCACATTTTAATTAAAACACACCTACTCACTTTACCACCGTGGCACAATCGCCTCTTTCCGCATGCAGCAGAAACTTCTTTTCCACAAAAGACAATGCTCTGTCCGAAACATCTTGCAAGTCGTCATTGAGCGTCTCATCGCTTTGATTTATCAAATTTTCCCGATAAACGGCCTCAGTCATGCTGAGCAAACGGTCATAATGTTCGCAGAAAATTATTTCAGGTTGCACATTTTTACACTTTCAAACTGATCAAATAAAAGGCTTCTATCACTTACGAACAGGTTTGTACATAGTAAACGAAAACTTTCAAGTTTTTATCGATTTCGATTATCCTTTTAATTAAATTATTTTATGGATAGTACTCCCATAGAAATCTTTGGGTTTTACGTAATAATATGTATATATAAAAAACGGTCGTTTTATATTACTCCAGAGATTGGTGAGGGATACGGGAAATTAGTCTAATTATGGGTGCAGTTTATTATTTATTTCAGAATTTGGAATATGAGCAAAATTTAAAAATTAATGTAATTGCTTTGTTTGGTAACACTGGGGCGATGTTCTGTTCTCCACCCCTTAATTAATTGACCCTAAAATAAAATACATTATGTAAGATCGAAAGTTTCCAATAAGCTTGTTTAAGTACAGCAGAGAGTCTTAGAAAAATCAATAACGAAAAAGTACAATTTAAATCTGATAAATATCCTTAAATAATTATGCTAACAAGGGTAATCCAATTAAATAAAGACAATAATAGAATTATGCCTAACTGAATATGTATTGACAAAGGCTTAGCACTTGCGGTAGTGTTCAGAATGTAACCACAAATTGTAGTCGCTTTCTTTCCTCTTCTTGTTAGCGCTTCTATTTTAAGACTTTAAATTCGAACCCGAAATGGAAGGCGAAAAAGAAGTAGGTAGAAACAATCTTACTATTTTGTTATTTATACGTTTGTGTTGTAGATTGATATTGAAGGCCGTATTACCCGAAAAAACCTCATCTTACCCACCCTTCCCAAAATGTTGACCCTTGAAGAGAAGAAGTATCTTCTAGCCATCGAACGTGGTGATCTCGCAAACGTAAGAAGGTAAACTTTTTTAGTAAGGAGTCCAAGAAAAATTTTTATTCCATTTTTTTAAGGATGCTCCAAAGAGCTCAACGCAAGAAAGCACTGGACATCAACTGTGTGGACAGTTTGGGCCGAGGAGCCCTTACAATTTCCATCGACCAAGAGAATCTGGAAATGGTGGAGTTACTCATCGTTATGGGGGTGGACACAAAAGATGCGCTCCTTCATGCCATCAATGTGGAGTTCGTGGAAGCTGTAGAACTCCTGTTGGAGTACGAAGAGCTGATTCACAAAGAAGGGGAACTATACGTATTTACACTCAAGTACAAATCTGTTCTTTGATAAATGCATTTCGAATTTTAGAGTTGGCAAAAAGTCGATGTTAACACTGCAATGTTTACTCCTGACATAACACCCCTAATATTGGCAGCCCATCGAAATAATTACGAAATTTTAAAGATTCTTCTGGATCGTGGGGCAACAGTTCCAATGCCACACGACATCAAGTATTCTCCGAAAAAATTGTTAAATTTCTGATTGATAAAACATATTTTATAGATGCGGTTGTGATGAGTGTATCCAGCAATCGGAAGAGGACTCCCTCCGGCACTCTTTATCTCGTCTAAATGAGTATAAAGCTCTTTCCAGTCCATCGTTGATTGCTTTGTCTTCCAGTGATCCTCTATTGACAGCTTTTCAATTATCCTGGGAGTTACGCGGTTTGGCCTTCTCCGAGCCGGTAATGAGAATGTCCTTTAATTCGTTTTCACAATGTCTGTTCCCGCTTAGGAATGTAAATCGGAATATATGGAATTGCGAAGACAATGCCAAAAATTCGCCGTTGATTTATTGGATCAGTCAAGAAGCTCGCAAGAATTGGCCATTATCCTTAATCATGACCCGGATAATCCGCCTTATGAGGAAGGGGAGCACATGAAGCTGGCCAGACTGAAACTGGCAATTCAGTATAAACAGAAAAAGGTTTGCCTGCAAATTTGCTGCAATTTATTTTAATGGATGTGTTTTTAGTTTGTGGCTCATCCGAATATTCAGCAACTGTTGGCGGCCCTTTGGTATGAGGGCGTACCGGGATTCCGGAGGAAATCGGCGAAAGATAAAGTGGCGATTATCGTGAAAGTAGCACTGCTGTTCCCTTTTTACTGTCTCTTTTATATGGTAGCACCCGAAACAAGTGTAGGAAAATTGATGCGCAAGCCATTCATGAAATTTTTAGTGCATGCTTCATCATATTTATTTTTCTTGTGTAAGTGTCGATTTACTTTGCAATATTTATGTAAACTTGAGTGGAATATGTACTTATAAATAGTGCTGCTAATTTTGGTATCGCAACGAGCTGAAGACCAATTTATCGAGCTCTTTGGGACGGAGAGCATGAAACAGGACGTCATCGATAAATATGAGAAGCAACGGGGTAATCCGCCCACGATTTTGGAGTATGCCGTTCTACTCTACGTTATTGGTAACTTGCGGTCATCTTTGATGCAGTAAACACTTAGAAATTAATGTTTAGGGTTCATATTCGAAGAAACGCAGGAAATTTTCGTGGAAGGAATGCAATCGTATTTAAGAAATTTGTGGAATTTTATAGATTTTTCAAGGAATTTTTTATACACTGCCGTTATAATTCTTCGCATTGCTGCGTATATTCAACAAACGTCTGAGATTCGAACCGATCCTGCAATTGCATATATTCGCAGAGAGGAATGGAATGCATTTGACCCTCAACTAATTGCAGAAGGACTGTTTGCTGCTGCAAATATTTTCAGGTCTGTAGTTAATTTGCGTGAATAATCATTCAAATAATTTGTTCCTTAGTGCTTTGAAACTGGTTCACATGTTCTCAATAAATCCCCATTTGGGGCCGCTTCAAATATCTTTGGGTCGAATGGTGATTGATATCGTAAAATTCTTCTTCATTTACTCATTGGTGCTGTTTGCTTTTGCTTGTGGTAACAATTGTTTTGAAACTATCAATTATCCCGCTTACAGTTCCATTTTCAAGGGCTAAATCAATTGTTGTGGTACTTTTCCGACTTGGAAAGGAAGAAATGTTTCCATCTGCCTACAGGTAAACCGGACTTTGATAACGCAGGAGATGCGTGCATGAAATGGAGACGATTTGCCAAGTATTTGAACAATAATAATATTTACCGATTTTTAAACTGCTTTTTTTAGTGTTTTTGAATCGTCGCAATCGCTTTTCTGGGCCAGCTTTGGAATGGTCGATTTGGGCAGCTTCGAACTAACCGGCATTAAAACGTATACAAGGTTTTGGGGTTTGCTCATGTTTGGATCTTACTCTGTGATCAATGTGATCGTATTATTGAATCTCCTTATTGCCATGATGTCAAATTCTTATGCAATGATCGATGTAAGAAGCGAATTGAAAAAGTGTTTGAATTTATTCGGAAAATTTTTCAGGAACATTCCGATACTGAGTGGAAATTCGCCAGGACCAAGTTGTGGCTTAACTATTTTGAGGAGACGGGCACTTTACCGCCTCCCTTCAATATCTTCCCTCGTCCGAAGCATTTGTTGAAATTGTGCGGTATACGAAAGAAGGACAAATTGCGGCGAATGTCCACAAAGGTGCGTATTAATATGATTTATTTCCGTTGGACTACAGGGTGAATTGCAGAGGAGGAATAGAGAGGAGAAAGAACGGGATTATCGGTACAGTGCGGTAATGCGGTCTTTAGTTTGGCGATATGTGTCGGCAATGCATAGAAAATGCGAGGAAAGTATGGTCACTGAGGACGACATAAATGAATTGAAAAGCGATGTTTCTTCGTTCAGATACGAAATTTTGGAAGTGTTGGGTAAGAATGGAATGGATGTATCCAGTGCTGAACGGAAAAACAAAGGTAAATGTTATACTTTTCTGTGAAAACTGAAATCTGATTAGTTTGTAGCTGTGCTTGGTAAAAAAATGAAAATTTGGGAGAGGCGATTGATGAAAGATTTCAAAGTTGCGCCAATTGCAAGCGAAGAGGACGAGGATCTTATTTACCAAACTCCTCCGGAAGGAGAAGATTCTCTGGCAAAGTATACGATTGTTAATTTTAGTAAATCAAATTGGTTCAAAAATTTCTTGCAGGTTCCGTCGTATTGCCAAATTGGCTGTACTTAATTCAAGTTTGAATAAATGGAGGCAAGTTGTGAAAGGAGCCTGTATTGCGTAAGTTAATTTCTAAGCTCTTTAACCAACTCTTTATTCATTTAATATCTGGTAGTTCCCAAATTGGACATTGTCACAGTCGAGATTCTTTCAAAAAACAACAAAACTTGCAAAAGGCAATGGAAGAAGCTAAAAAACTCGCTGTTAAAAGTCCGGATCATTCAAGAGCCACTACACCTATTGAACTACCTGACATGACCGGTTCTAATATTGTTAAACTGATCCGAGATACAACTCCGGATTCCTCCAGAAAAGGGCCAAGTCCTATGCCAAACTCAGTCTCTCAGATTGCCCCTACTATATCCATTTGTCCTCCGCCTGTATCTCCGGTGATTAAACAAAGTAAAAAAACCAAAGCACCGGCTCCAATGATAAAAACATCAGAACCGGATCTTATTAATTTGGAAAGTACGAAAAGTTCACCAGTGTTGGAGAAATCGACAAAAATTAGCGAAACCGTGGAACAAAGTCCAAGGGTTATTACAGAAGTTGCAATTAATGTTGCAAAATACCCAGAATCTTCGCAGGCAAGCAAAACTGTCTCGTTTATGTCTGATAAGCGTGAAGGAAATGTGGATATCGCCATTGTTAAACAAACTGAAACTATGACAGAATCGGAACCTTATTTTGAAAATGATGTAACGAATTTGGTGTCTCCAACATTTAATGAGTCGAAGTTGAGTCCACATGAGAAAAACGAAAGCCAACATGGAGATGATGGAAGTTTTAAACTTGTGGATAGTCAGAGTGAGGATGAAGAAATAGCTAGGATTGTTGGTAAAGAGGTACATTGAAAAATAAGTCTATTAACATTGACTAAATAATAATTTTGAAATTTAAGATCGAGGAAACTGTAAACGAAGAAAATATAGGTATAGATGTAGACAATCAATCCTCCGAGGAACAAGAATCCCCAGATGATAAAGCGGAATACCCACAAACTTCTGAAAGTGACGAAAAAGTAAGAGTGTATTTGCTTATTAATATAATTTCTTAATCAATTCCATTAACTAGACACACGACACGGAAATACATGCAGAACTTTCTCCAAAGACAGTCGAAGATGTGCCGAAATTAGGTGACGACGACATCCTTACAACAGAGGAAAGTGTTGATGCTGAAATTGCACGAATTCTTGATGGAAATGAACAAGTAATTTACCTAACAGTTTCCAAACAAATTTACAAATGCAATTTTCAGATTGACAGGGAGAAAAAACTGCTCACACCTGAACCGTCGACATCACGAGGAAATGCAACTCCCACATCTCCAATGACTGTGCGAAATATTCAACGGGTTCACGATAAAAAGATTCAGCCGAAATTTGGTTGGCTGTAAGTGAAATTATGCAAAACTTTTTATCTTCAAGTGCATGGTACGTATTTATTTGGAAGTTGCTGCATACTTGACTATTTGATTTTAAAATGTTTTTTTATAATAGTGTTTCTAAGAAATTGTCAAATCGTTCGATTAATAAACATAAGATACATTTGCATAATTATCGTATAGAGGTTCCCTATAAAATATGCTGACCTGCATACAAAACTGGTCTATTAACATTACTTATGAATCTTGTCGAACTGAAACAGGAAGTAAATTGAACTTTGAACAATATTCGTTTGTATAAAATTGTATTTATAAATTCAAAATATATATACATAATTTTATATGTATGTAATAATAATTAATTGATATATACCTAATAATATGTATTACATAGGCTAAAAAGTGGTATTGAGATTTACATTTTATGAATGTATTTTTAGTTTGAGTGCTTTGTTTTATCAACCATATTACCAAATTGTTCCATTGTCCTATAATAGGATATAGCCCTATAAAAATTCAAAAATGATACCTAAGACAATAAATAAGAAATGCATAACGTCACAATACCATCAAAATGAAAATGAAATATAATATTACATCACAATTAAAACTACAACAATAATATTACAATATGAATCATTTCTCAAAATATCATTGTGCATTAATTAACAATATCATTGTTGGCAATTTATTAGCGATTTTGAAGTAGTTTTATTCGAAGAAGAAAATATGCGAATATCCTAAGTACGATAAATAATCCACTCAATACTGCCACATCGATAACGTACGTCATCATATCACCTTTCATTGCCATTTGATTTAAAAACGTTGTAGGATATTTAAAGTGACAGTAGTCGATATTACATTCTAATTTCGGCCTATCTAAACCATAAATCGCTACCATCGAACCCTCGAAGCTATATTTCACGTAACTCATGTACGGTAACCACCTTAAATAGTACGGTATATCTTCTAAATTGACAAAGAATCCCGAAAATAGAACCATAGGAATCGTCGATATTGGTCCGACAAATACGCCGCCCTATCAAATCAAAACACTGTTTAAAATGAACAAATATTTCAACAAACAGACTTACCTCTATGTTGAAAGCAGCACCCACCAGTAGACCAAAACTTTGCGACACCAAGGCGGTTAATACTGCTATCAGGAGAAACATTCCAAATCGTTTCGCGTCAGGCGGTTGGGAAGTTATAAAATACACCCCTACAATATAGCACGTAGTCAAAACAATCTGAAACAAATCACTTAGTCTCCACACATTCACATTTTTCTACCATCCTACCTGAAATGGTATATCAGCCAATGTCTTGGCGAAATAATACGATTTTAGAGAGTACCAATAGTTTAAATGTTCCCGCACGAAAACGGACATCTCCATAGGAACTAAAATCGAAAAATCCCATTAAGAAATGAAAAAATCACGCCGAGTTGAGTACGTACACGTTAGAATTGTAGGCATCATTGCGGTAAACATCATAAACATACAAGTGAAAAATAAACAGCCTGCATTGCTCATCACTTTAGCGGCATTATTTCCAATATCGTAATAGATCAGACCAATTAGAATACCGACAATGAAATGCGACACCAGTCGCATTCGCATAAGAATCTTATCCCTGAGTATACAATTGATGCTCCTCAATAACAGTATGCAAAACTGCTGCCAACCGGAGGTGGGGAAACCGCCTTTGTCCGATTGCGGCAAATTCTCCGACGAGTCAAGCAGGGAAGTGGTGCACGTTGCGGGTGTGGATGCGGGCGTTTTGGCGAAACCATTCGGTACGGGAACGACATCGTTGCACGTTGCTTTCACTGGCGTCGTCTCTTTGACGATATCGTTTGAGATTTTACTGGTCACTTCGGGCGACAGTTGGATGAAATTGTTGCAACGGCCCGCATTTACGGCTACTACTAATTTTTGTACATAATCACCGTGTTCTCCACTCGCCACCTCCATCACTAGACAGAAAATACATTTTAGGGTACTGATTTAGTTGGAAAAACAGTTAGGGGTTACCATAATCGGCGGGATTGTGGTAACTGGGACAGTTCAATCCCATGCTGGATAAAAACGGTAACAGCCCGGTCACTTGGCCACGGTAAATACATTGTCCCTCCGCTAACATATACAAATGATCGAACATTTCGAACAGCCGTGCAGACGGCTGATGGATGGTGCAGATGACCGTTCGGCCGCCTCTCGCCAGCGATTTCAACAGACACAAACACTGAAAACACGACGAACTATCCAACCCGCTGGTGGGCTCATCGAAGAACATAACCGGTGGATTATTGACCAATTCCAGTGCGATTGAGAGCCGTTTCCGTTGACCACCAGAGAGACTGGATGATGTCGTGTCGACGCAGTCTTGAAGTCCGAGCGTTTCGAGGATCTCATCGATGACGACCTTTTTTTCGGAGCGCGTTATGCCCTTGCCCAATTTGAGATTAGCTGAGACAGTCATGGCTTCTTTCACCGTTAAATGGGGCGATAAACAGTCGTCTTGCATTATGTAAGCGGACATCTTTCGAAAACGTCGCAGACTCCTATCTTTGCCGTTGATTAGAACGGATCCATTCAGATTGGAGGTTCTGGAAATGAAATTCGATTATTTGGGTTCGGGTGAATTTTGCGACGTTTCGCCTACTTGTAGCCGGCTAATATATTCATTAGGGTACTCTTGCCAGCCCCCGATGGTCCCATGATTCCCGTTAATTCGCCTGACCGAAATTTACCATTAATGCACTTCAAGATCGTCTTGTAGCCCCGTTTCCGGCCCTCTGACACCGAATAGGAGAGATCGTTAAACTGTATATCTACAGGTGGTCTTTTTGGCAGGTGCGTTAATGCTATCATTGGTCTCTTGTGGCTGCTTGGACTGCTGTTGGGCACTTTGCGAAGTGCTCCCGCATTTGTTATTGTCACCGATGAGGAGCCATTGCAGAGGTTCGTTTGGGAACCGCTGAAAATAGACCATATTTCAATTTAAACATTGATAATATGTGATTATTTAGTCAAAGAGAAACATGTCATTTTGCAATTGTGTTTTCTAAACATGCGAACTTTATATAACAAACGGTAAATAACTATGTGGGAACATTTAATTCTGCTCGTTTGACATTCCTTTAATAAGAAAAAAATTCACCCATCGATTTTTCTATATTTGTATGGTGCTCTAATTTGATTGAGTTCAGAGAACACGAAATATATGCTAGAACAAACCTTAGAATTGTTGCATTATTGAGAGATTCCAAGTCTTTTAAGGGTGGCGGCGAGCAAATCGCCTTTGCAGAATAAGACACACTTTCATTTCCATCATCCGTCTCGAGGGGTAGATGGATTTTCACACTTTTTGATTCCGTTGTTGTCATATTTGTCTCTTGTATGTTGTCATAAAATCATCGGGCTTCACTGGAAAGTTAGTTGATTATCTGTAAATGGAAAACTACACGTCAATGGATTGCAATTGTTAATACAGTGTTATTAAGTTAACAAATAGACGTGTGTTGTGAGAACAAGACAACGAAATCAGAATGTCATACGAGTTAACTGCTATTAATTTATATTAATAACTTTAACAAGGCACTTTGGGTTCCGTCCCATTTCAAAAAGGACATCATTTTGTCATAATGAAACGGTGCATTCGTATGACCACTATAATAAAGTTTATTTAACAATACCTTACATATAAATCATGCATGAATACAGATAAGGCAACAAGGACAATCAATTTTTTCCGTTTATTTATATGTGCAGTTTTTAAGTCAATTATTTTTTATCTAACATACATATAATTATTAAAATGTGTGGAAATGTTTAGACAGGTTCAAAGTTTATAGAATATATGAGAAATGCGATTATTTACAAAACAAATTGATTTAGAATTGCGTATTGGAATGCTTTAGATTAAATAAATCATCCCTGAACGGATAAATCTCTGAATAATTCCCATAATTTTGTTAATGGACTATAAAAAATTCGAACCAGATACGGTATACATATACAATAATAATTTCTGTGTCAATGTTAAAAACCACATCAAATTGAATACACGTTTTTGTATGTAAATATTTGTTAGACTGGCTAAATGTTTACCAGCAGCTTTTAAAATCTGGATGTTCTTTAGTTTGCAGATTCGCCTTGGAAATGAAACACTGTTAGAATATATCAAAAATATGGATAATTATATACTGGAATAACCAGTAAAGATGACAATGCTTTTTCTTAAGTCAAGGTTGAATTAAAGGCAATTTTTACCAGTAATTGTTGTCCGGTGTATAAATTTGTCAAGTGCATACTGCGACTTTAAGCCATTCGCACTTCCACTTGTAAATAGTTTTTTGTTTACACCGAATTACTCATAACAGAATTGCAAGATTTATGGGCAGTTTAAAGAATGCACAATTAATGTGCTGTTTAGAATTAATTAACGACAACTAGTATTGAATCTTAAACTATACAAAGGACAAAAAGGAACCCCATTTTACCCTCTTACAAAAAACTTTCGTATTTGAAATTTATTAACCAGACGGACAGAACATGTTTTTGGTTTGTGAACATCTTTTGTAGTTAAGGGGTTTAGTTTATGCACCACTTTATATAATTTCCAGATGAAATAAGAATTAAAATACATACATGCTCGTTCTGCATAAAATTTCCAAAAATTTCATTAGAAACCAAGCGACACACTCACGCACAACAAAACGATATTCTAATCTAAAACCTTGTCGAACGTTTATAATTCATTGGGCAAATTCACTTTTTATAAGTAGTTTTTATCATTTATCTAGCGATCCTACTCCTAGAGTTCCAACATTGTAACCATTCAATGTGTTAATGTAACTACAAATACAAGACTAGAATTATACCGCCAACAAACTCATTACGTTACTGAATGATTTTTTTCTATTTACAAAATTATATAACAAATGAAAACAGTTTGCCTACAGATAAATATTGGAACGGTGCCAAATTCAAAGGTACTGGCACAATATATCTAAAAATTGGCAAAAATTCCCCCCAAAACCATCTGAATTTTCCACTGTGGAAAACTGTTTTCTTCGTCTCATTCATATTGAAATTACGAATTTTATGACCTACAACGAAATCTATAATTAAACAGATTTGCGATTATCATACAATGATTGGCATTAGAATATTACAATGGATGGGTTGAAACACCTGTGCGATAAAATGTACACCTGAGGAATCTTATCAGGTTCACTTGCACCCACAACACATCTTTGGACCCACAAATAGGCACCACTTTCCTAAACATTTACAACAGGAAACTGGAAATGATCACTTAGAAAAATGTGCGCTATTTTATAAATTGGAGTAATTGCGTCTCAGTACACTTGCACTAAAGAGATGAGGGCATCTGAACGGACCAAAGCACAATTCAATTAGCCATTTAGATGTTTATTATGCAGACAAAGAGCAAGTGCTGAATGGAATCTTTATGGAAATTAATGAGAAGTTTGTTGTAGGAAGAGTCGTTGATTTGCAATTAAAAACGATTTTTGCGCACTTTTGCCGTGCTTCTACCGGCAAATTTGAGCCCGAATTGTAATCTGATAAAGAATGCAAACCTGGCCACTTGAAATTTATAATTTATTGTGTGAGTTATAAAAGGTTAAATCAAAAAATTGATAATATTCATTTATGTCATAAAACAACAATACCATAATTTTGGTTTAGTGGTTCAAACAAAGCATCTACAGACCCAGTTTTAATGATCAAGCACAAAAAAACAGAAACAAATGTAATTTTAAATCGATTAGCTGGCCAAATACAATAAAACAGAAATGATAAAAATGTATTATTTTAAATGAGGAAATGGACAATATTGCAGCGGTTTTTTGCAGATAAAAAACAACAATTTCTATCTGCACTGTGGGGGAATTGCGCACGTTTTAATAATGAATAACGCTGAATTTTTATTAAAATTGGCAAGAAACAGCAAGAACCCAAAGTGTTTGTCTATATGCATATAGACGTAGGTAAATACGACAATGTGAGAATTGCACAGAATGGAATTAAAGTGAAAGGTAGAAAAGCGAATATGTTTAATTAATGAATAATCAATTAGTCTCACCAATACGATTAAATGCAAGCAATGGCACAAAAGAATGGAAATATTGATTGGAAAAATGCATGACATACCATCAAATAATACCTAGAATTAAGAGTAGTAGTTTAGATGTGTTGTCACTTATTTCTTCAGCACTGACACACAAATCTCGCCTTCTGGTTATTATATTAGACTTGTATTAAGTGAATGACCCGCACAATCCACACAAAAGACTTAAAATCAGCTGTTAAACTACATCGTATAAACACTCATCCAGAGATACAGTCTTGGTGGGACTTGGAGTTCGCTTTTTAGCTAATACTAGCAACTTGAATAGGTATAATTTCATTTGACGATGTTGTACGAACAGACAACTTCAGTGCATGTGTACCGAGTACATTTATCGAACTTGCCGCCACGTAAGGTCGATATTCGGCTCGATTCAGGCCGCAACTTGGCACTAAGAGCTCCAGTGCATGTGTACGCACGGCCTGAGCGGCCTCCGCAATTGATTTTCATTCCGTTTCTGCACATGTACTTTGATATCATCCCGATTTCGCGATTCTGGGAATCGGGTAGAATTTTTTCGAATTTCATTAATCATTTCACGTTGTTAAGTAAGGAATATGAGTAATAAACGATAAACAAAGGACGTTGAACACAAAGAACTGCATGGTGCATGCCTTTGTCCTGTAGTAATTGCAGTATCAACACTTTTCATTTGAAAACAAGTTCTTTACTTTTCGCTTATCTAGTTTTGCGTACGAAATTTGAAGAGATTAAGAATGTGCTACCGCAAAAATGCGTACATGATTAAGCAAATACTCTGATTTTTATTTAAAAAAATAGATGAATCCTAATCACACCCCTTATCAGACTCTCAAGTACATTTGCACTTGAAAATGGATAAAAACGAACTTGAGGACATTCGCAATAAATTGATTATCCGTTTCTGATTAGAATGCGCGCGTTATGCAAGGAGTTAGGTATAGGAAATTGTTTTTATTGCCATTTTTAATATTTAATTATATAGTTACGTGGCTGACGACCATTGATGATGCCATTAAAGTAAAAAGTATATTGGATACTCTATTAATCCAAGGTTGCAATGTACCTTTGCAACAAAGTACTATAGTAAAAATTCATAAATCTGCCAGCAACATGATTTTTTATTAAAATAACATCATTATCGCATTAACAATCTCTACAAATATTCAACATTCGTTGTTAAAGTGCTTTTTCAAACAAAACAAGAGCACAGTTTCCGATAAAAAATACAATTAATGGTTAATTGTGTCTCGTTATCATGAAAAGAATAATTATCAAAAATGAACAGTAAAAAAATATTTTTTCGAATGCATTTTGAAATACTAAAAATAAACTAACTCTTGATATCCTGCTTGTACCGTCGAGCGCACCATTTCTTCTTTGTGTAATAGGCAGCGAGGAAGGAAGCGCCCAAGAACAATAGACCGGCTATTATTCCCGTCGATACGGCACGTATACTCTTGAAACCGGGAAAGACGGCCTTTATTTTCTCGCTAATGGCTTGCTGATCGTCCAATGAAAGTGCAATCACTTGAACTTCGTACTCGTTCCCCTCATGCAAATTGGTAACTGGAACACAAGCATATGACTCATTTATCGGACATTTCTAAGTGACTCATTACTCAAATGCGTAGTGTTCATTGTTTCAGCGGTTCTGAACATCGAGTCGTCGGCAATCGGGTTCCATCTGACCACGTACAGTTTCAGGTACTCGAACCCGTACTCCGGCGTTTGCCAGCTGACGAGCAACCCCTCGTCGGTGGGCTGAACGGTGACGTTCCTCGGATAACCCAACGGTGGGAACGAGGCGCTTCTGTAATGGTCACTCTCCCCGTTAACACTCTTCGTCCACACTCGAATCGATTTACTAAACAGTCCGTCCCCATGGTCGTCTTTGCACAGTACCATAAACTCATATTGCCTTTCTACCAACAAATTAACACGGATTAGTCGATTTTATTGCTGTTTTTACAATGAATTGGCACCTGGGTGTAAATGAGTGATGGTCGCCTCCAGCGTTCGAGATGACGGCACTTGGTAGGTCTTCCACTCCGTGTGGTCCACCGGCTTGAACCAGATACTGAAATCGATGTTGGATCGTTGCCGGCCAGCCAGCCAAGTGAGATGAACGGAGGTCGGTGACGAGACGGCGGTCAAGTTGTACGGAGCACTCGACGGAATACTCTCGACCAAAAGTTCCGTTTCGGCGGTGATGGTGGCCGCTTTATTCGTCGCTGAACATTGGTAAATACCGCGATCCTCTTCTGTAATGTCGATAATCGTGAGGTTTCCGTCCTTGATGGAATACCGGCCCATGGGGAGCGAAGATCCGTCTTTCTGCAATGAAATGCTGTCAGACAAGTTCAACACTGGAATAATTTTTGTACTTTGTACCAAACGATGATCGGCCGATGGCCATTGTCGCCGTCTCGAGCGTCACACGGCATCACAATAGTCTCGCCCAATTTCTTCAAATACAAATTGTGAGGCGTGTTGACAAAGACCGGAGGCCTTTGGACGATGACGTGCATAAAGGGCGACGGTCCTTGCGTGCCCAGATCGTTGTATGGTGTGCAAGTGTACCGGCCGCTGTGGCTGTCGTCCACTTTGCTGAAATAGAGGCTGCCGTTGCGGCGGTAGAACACACCTTGGATGTTGTACGGGTCGAAGAGGAAGCCGTCTTTCTCCCACCGGAGCATCGTGAGCGGTGGATTCGCTCGAAAATGGCAATCGATCAGCGCCGGTCGACCGTAAGGAAGATGGATCTCTGGTGGAGCGTAAATCACTTTCGCTTTATCTAAATAAGGACAGTTTAATGATTGCTGGTGAATAAGGCTAATTAATACGCACATTGTACGTTGAGGAAGGCGCGTGCTGTTTGCGTCTCTCCCTCCTCATTCGAAGCCACACACTCGTATTCTCCGAAATCGCCGATGTCCGTTGGACGGATGACCAGCGTGTTCTCTTTGGTCACCCATAATCTCTGCATTAAATTCTGGTAGGCGTCCAAGGGGATGTCGTCCTTAAGCCATTTCACTTTGATGGAAAAGTCTTTGGTGACACAAGTGAATTGCGCTTCTTCGCCCTCCAATACGGTTTTGTTTATTGGTGGAACGGCTAGTAAATTGCCACCTGGAGGAATTGAGAAATTAAACAATGCAAGTTGATTGAGAAACAAATCGTACCGCTAACATTTAGGTGGAACCAAGTACCGTTGTTTCTGGAACTTGGAGTCCTGTTTGGGAAGAGGACCTTGCATTCAAACCATCCCGCATCCGATTCCCGAATTGATGTTAGGTTTATGGATGCTTTTCCGTAAATTCTGCTCGGTGCGTTTAAGAGATGAATTCTTCCTACATAGTCGTCTGCTTCGGATACGATTCCATCGTGCCAGGAATAGATAATTTCTTCCTAAAATTTACACTTTTGCTTGGAATTATGTTGCTTGCAAAACATTTTAATTTGTTGTTGTTTTATTCTTCTGAATTAATATGGCAAATCAGTAATAATTACCCGATTTACTTACAAATTGATGCTGCAATTAATTTTTTATTTACTTGGATTTTGGATTGTACCCTAATTATGAAATTGTCGCTACCAGTTGACGTCTTTACTTAACTATATGTAATTTATTGCTTTCTGATAAACAAGTTTTTCTTAATTCATATAATTAGTAGAGTCCAGTTCATCCTGTTCGGTGAATACGATAACAAGATAATCAAACTCACCCCTCTTTTCCAAAGTAGTTTGTACGGGATCGGAATATTTTGCGGGAAATCAATTTCACAATTAAATACAATGTAATCACCAACAGAGGCAGTCAGAAATCGTGGCTGATTTTCGTCATAGTAATAATAACAATTTACACTACATAAACACAATATAAATAGAAAAAAACTATTCCGTCTAACTGGATGCATTTCTTAGCACTATTCAAGAGTGTTGCATCCTATAGAAATTGGACTTGTAACAAATCAAATGTAATAGTCCGAGATACTAGAGGAATTATGATTACTGTCAACTCGTATCACACTTTGGGTGTAGGTGGACTGAAATTCCCTCTGTACTTTTGCTCTTGCAATCATTAATAAATTTACGAGCGGTTAGTGTGATAAATACTTGGCTCTGTAAAATAACTGGACCATTTTCTGTTAATTTTTGTTTATAGTATTTACGCTGTTTTTACGATTGAATTTCTAGTTCGAATAAAAAGCCCCATGTTGTACAGCCTTTAATAGAGGAAACACAAATTTGTCCATTTATTACAATGGCAATTACTTAATATTTGTCCACCTACTATTGTAAAAGTGTACGCACACCATAAGATCTAATATACATAGGATAACAAGCAATTTTTCCAAGTGTAATTTGAATCGTTCTATTTTTATTCAATTTATTTAATTTGCAGAGGAATACTGTGATAGTTTTTTGCCATACAAAGAACAGTTTTTATCTAGTAATAATATTTGAAAAATTGTAATAATTACGGCAATTTGTTCACTCATAAATTATTATTTATGTTAATTGGTACTTGACTATTAATTTTTTTGTTATTGCTATAATTCTAAGGTACTGGTGACTCAATCCGCACACTGTAGGTGTACGAAGACAATTGATGCGATGAATAGCTTAAAATTAGAATATTTTTTGGGGTTTTAGGAAAGAAAAACAATTATGTGAGATCTGGCAACATTATTGTATTTTATTTAGATGTGATGCTTTATACAGCTTAGTTACATAGTAACAACTGTTATATTCTACTTAACACTTAAAACTAAAAATACTACTGCTAATATCTGTGTGCCGTGAAATGATATCTTTAACGTACAATCAGAAATTTGACTCGGATACTTTTAGAAAAGATTCAATTGTGCCGTTAAACATGCAAATTGTATTAAAAATCGTGGTGTACCGTTTGTTCTTTTCATTTTTTGACTTAAAATCAATTTTTTTTTATAATAAATAATGGCAAGATATTATACTTATTTGGTTTTTTTAAGATGCTTTAAAATTGTTAGAATTTCGTATAATTTGTTTTTCTTTGTTCTTGAATCCGTGTAATTAATTATTGTTTAATTCTTCCTTATTTAAATTTTAACAATCATCCAGTCAGTCATTCATTCACAAAAAAATAATCATTAAATAATAAAATTCAACACGTATCATATATGTATACAGTAAAACATAATTAATAATAATTGTACTGATTTCAGTTTTGTAGGTATATAAAAAATAATATCACTATACAAATTGAACTTTGACAAAAATTAACAAAAAAAATATAGTTATACGTATAGGAACACAAGTCCATCAATCAAATCGGCAATAAAACATTGACAAATGATACCGGAATACATTATTTTACAAAAATAACTAACTCATTTGCACATTTTTTGTCCCTACCTAGTCGCTCTCGCCCATTTGTGACGAAAAGTCTACACAATCGCGGTGATTGATTTGTAAATTATCGATTTGGTTGATAGACCACATATACATATCTATTTATAAAACTAGACAATTGAATTTTTTTAAGACTTAAAGTTAAAAACTGGGCAAACAAAGTCGACAATAATAATAATATGCTCTTAATGGAGCGTAGGTACATTATACAAATTTTTATCCTAAACATCTAATATTACAATATCGCAACAGCCTCTCGTGTAGAATGTTGGTCGCGGCCAAAAAGGTCGCGCTAAAGCGTTAGAATTATTATTTGAGGGCGGGCTGTGTTGGTGGTGTGTACCAAAAAATGAATGGAGGGCAGTCCTAATCGATTAATCAATTTTTTTTCTTTAATTAACAAAAATTCCACAGTATTTCCGCCCACACATAGCATACGTTTTTATTCGTTCACGTACATATGCATTGAATATGATTTTTTATTTTTCTCTTGTCTATTTAGAAGGGTCAGAACTAGTAGCAACGTCAAGGATCCAAAAAAAAATTACGAATTTCTCGATTATTTCCTAAACGAAAAAAACGAGGAAAAATATGTGAGTCATTTAATAGCAGTCTTTCCTTTAATTTTTTTTCAATAAGAAAAAAAAACAGTTGTATCATTTCATATCTGTTTCTTTTATATTAAGGCCGAAATATCTCTCTTTAAAAATTCTTCTTGAACATCTACTAAATCCAACCTGAATATAAATTGAGCCTCATGCTTACAATTCTACATTAAAAATACGACGTAACTTTTTTTTTATATAAAGTAAGTGATGAATGAATTTTTAGTGTGTAGTTACTATGTTTATAAATTTATTAATAAAAGTCTGTTTATTTATATATTATAATTTTTTTTTGAGTTTTGGTTCTTTTTTATCCATTTAATAGAGATTTAGAACATGTTTCGTTATTCATTTCAATATATTTCTTTAACTTGGTTACGATATATCACACTGAATTGAAAAAAAAATGAAAATCCTTGTCTTGGGAGTAGCACACACTATACACTTACACACATTAGTCAACAGGCACTCTCCAGTTCATGACTACGTCTTCTGTTGGCCTGCCGTTTACGGAACTCGTTAAATTCTTCCTTCATCGCTTGAACACGGGCATCGATATTATCGTAGCGGCTCCTCAATGTCGCATAACTCTTCCTCGATGGCGGGCCCGGCCCGGTGGTGTCCAGTTCCACGTCCCTGGACCCCGTCGGCGTGGAGGGTGTGGGTGTGGGGGTGCTGGGATCGAATTCGTAATGGCCATCGACGCTGCCCACGTCCACCGCTTTGTGCAGATGGTCGGAAGCGGAGGGCGACGTGGAGGCCAACTCGAGCCAATGGCCAACTAGGGGAGGCGGTGGAGGCGGCAGAATTGAAGCGGGTGGTGGCGGAGGTGGTCGGTACGGAGGCAGTCTCCATTCATTGAACGTGCTGCCACTATGTGAGCTTTGATTTTGCTGGGAGGTGTTCTTGCTGCCAAAACCACTCGAACTGGACCGACTCTCCGGGGACCGGTCCAAATGGTCCAGTTCGGGAGCGCTGCGGGCGAGACGCGTATGTCTCGGTGGCAGAAGACGACTCGTCCGCTGTCTGGGTTGCAGCACAATGCGCGGATTGTCGCGTATCGGATGCACCGGTATGAAGCCCTGATGCTCCTCGTGGATGGCACGCAACGATGGCAACTCCTGCGAGTAACGTTCATGTACGGACTTGAGTTGCATGAAACCGGGCGGTGTGGGATAAGAGCGTTCCCCTGAGCTGGTGTAACGAACGGAACTCAAATCGCTAAAATATAATGGCGTCCATGGCGATAAGAGGAGGCCACTGGAGGTGGCCGGTGAGCTGGATTGAAATTTCGGTGTGGCGGGACTGTAAATCGTCGGTATTGGTCGTAGGGGTGGTTGTTGTTGTTGTTGTATTCGTTGCTGATTTAGGATATAATTGGCCATACCTCTGGCTGACTGCCCAGAAGCGTCTGACCGAAGACTTAATTGACTGGGGTATCCTACGAGCGGCCGGCGCCAAGAGGCCCGATTACGGACCCCCCTGCTTCGTGGTAGGAAACCTCCGTCATCGCTACTACTGGCGTTCGATGGACTGTCGGGCCTTAAACTGAGTACAGAATCTACCAAAACGAAACGGCCGTCAGCGGCTCGTGATATGCGAGCGAGGGACTTGGAGGGTGAACCAGGATGTAGATAGTCCGGATGCCAGGTCAAACTTGACAAACTTCCAGATCGGCAACGATCCTTCGGCCATACCCAATTGACAATGAATGCTAGGATCCTTAGACCTGGTATTCGGCCTTTTCTAAGTCTGTGGGGATGAATTCATCGCAAATTAATCAAAACAATAAATACGTTCATAATTGATGTTTCCTTCTGTTTTTCTCTCTTGATGAATATTAAAACAGTTTATTTGGAACTGTTTGTGTTAAATGATTAATAGTTTTTCTTTAGGAAACATCAATATGAAAATGATTATTTATAACAAGAATAAAACGGACAAAACAAAAATTCATGCTTTC